>CM077827.1:25825006-26556431 GCA_039720395.1 Liquidambar formosana | reverse complement strand
AGCCCACCTTTGACCAAGCTACCAAGATCCGAGTTCCGGTTTTGAAACTTCTTCACCGAATGGTATCAATCACAGCTAAATGGTGGGTATGAGCCATCAATGATGAGTTCTGGGAAAAGAAAGAGAGGACTGGGCAGAGAACCTGATGCAGGGGCGATGACTGAATGTTCTAAATATGATCCTCACCGTGGAAGCCTCGACCATTGAAGAACTCCAGTTCATCCATTAGCCAACTACCATGCCACTTCTGAATTGTACCTTGAATGTGGTGATTACGAGATCCATGAAGAAAAGACCTTGGCCTACCTGATCAGCTTGTAGGTGTCTTAGTTTAGTAATATTCCCTAATTCAATAAGATGTATCTACTTACTCACCTTGTGGAGTCATAGTATTGGTACAGATTTGTTTGTTTTCTTTCTTTCTTTTGTGTGTCATTCCCATTATTCCTAGTCAATAAAGTGTGCTTTCTTTCTCTATATATGCAGTGTCTCTTTTCTCTCCTCTATGGATATTTATGGCATGGATATAGATCCTAGGAACGATGTCCCCCCGGAGCTCGTTGAGCAAAGGAAAAGGGGCGTCACCGAACCTAATATGGATGAATTGAATCACTCAACTTAGGGGACGAATGAATTGCCAAGAATATTAAATTGGGAAAACCCTCTCCCCGTTGAAAAAGAAAGTATGATCTCCTCCTTGAAAGCCCAACATTATGGCTTTTGCATGGTCTTATGAAGACATGCCGGGCATCGACCCCGATATTGTGCAACACTATATCCCCACTAATTCCCTAAAGAAGCCGGTAAAGCGAAACTCAGAAGATTAAAACCAGAATGGGCTCTAAAAGTAAAAGAAGAGGTAACTAAACAACTAGACGCGGGTTTCCTCCCAGTTGTGGAGTACCCCGAGTGGTTGTCGAATATAGTGCCTGTGCCTAAAAAAGATGGGAAAGTAAGGATGTGTGTCGATTTCCGAGATCTCAACGCCGCGAGCCCTTAAGGATGACTTCCTTTACCCCATATCGACGTGTTGGTGGATAGTACAGTGGGACATGCACTCCTCTCCTTCATGGACGGATTCTCCGGGTATAACCAGATAAAGATGGCGCCTCAAGACATGGAGAAAACAGCCTTTATCACGCAATGGGGAACGTACTGTATAAGGTAATGCCTTTTGGCTTAAGAAACGCTGGGCTACTTACCAAAGAGCAGCTACGACCCTATTGCATGATATGATCCATAAGGAAGTCGAGGTTTACGTCGATGATATGATCGTGAAGTCCGTGGATAGGGAAGGGCCATTTCAAGGCACTAGAGAAATTCTTAGAGCGAGCAAAAAAGTACAATCTCCGTCTCAACCCACAGAAGTGTGCTTTCGGCGTCACTGCAGGCAAGCTATTGGGGTTTATGATCACTCAAGAGGTATCGAAGTGGACCCAGGGAAGATAAAAGCTATTGTGGAGATGGAGCCGCCTAGCACTGAGAAGCAGATCCGGGGTTTTCTGGGAAGAGTTCATACATAAGCCGATTCATTGCCAACTTAACCATGGTTTGCGAACCAATCTTCAAATTGCTTAAGAAAGGTGTGCCAAAAGTATGGAACAAAGAATGCCAAGAGGCCTTTGAGACCATTAAGAGATACTTGAGCAATCCTCCAATCTTAGTTCCCCCACGGCAAGGTGCGCCGCTTTTGTTATACTTAACGGTCACCGAAACCGCGACGGGAGCTTTGTTAGCTCAATATCTCGAAGGGTCTACAAAGGAGAATGCCATCTACTACCTAAGCAAGAAAATGACAGACTATGAAGTGAAGTACAATGCAATTGAAAAGGCTTGTGTGGCACTAGTATGGGCGACGCAGAAACTCCGGCACTACATGATGTCCTTCGAAGTGTTCTTGATAAGTCAGCATGGACCCGTTAAAGTACCTGGTAGAAAGGCCGGTATTGTCATTCAGAACTGCTCGATGGTCAATTCTCCTCAACGAATTCGACATCAAGTACGTGAATCAGAAGTCTATCAAGGGAAGCGTCATCGCAGACTACCTAGCCAGCTGTCCTGTGTCATCATCTGCTCCATTCAACGATCAGTTCCCAGACGAGGACGTGCTAGAGATTGGCAGAAAAATTTGGAGAGTATACTTCGATGGGGCAGCCAATAAGAAAGGTTATGGGATAGGAGTCCTGCTAGGTCTCACCTGAAGAGGCATTTACACCGTTGGCGGTCAAGTTGGGGTTCGAAGCTACCAACAACATTGCTGAGTATGAGGCCTGTATCCTAGCACTGGAAGCGGCACTTGAATTGGGGATCAAAGAATTAGAAGTGTTCGGGGACTCGGCGCTAATCATTTGTCAGATAAAAGGGGAATGGAAAACTCGAGATGAGAAGCCTGCTACCCTACCATGCCTACCTGGAAGCTCTAATCAAGGAGTTCTCAGAGATAGAATTTAACTACCTTTCAAGGAACAAGAACCAGTTCGCCGATGCCTTGGCGACCCTAGCATCCATGGTGGAGATACCTGAAGAGGGAAATGTGAAGTCGTTGGTGATAGAATGCCGAGACAAGCCTGTGTATTGTTGTGCAATCCGAGGAGGAGAGGTAAATGATGGCTGTCCGTGGTTCCATGACATAAAGAAGTTCATTGAAGAAAAGGATTACCCAGAAGGAGTGTCTCGTATCGATAGAAAAACCCTAAGGCGGTTGGCGAGTCACTATGTACTTTGTGGAGGAAAGCTATATCGGAGATCATACGACGGGATCCACCTGCTGTGTGTCACCGAGGAGGAAGCCGAGCATCTGATTAAAGAAATCCATGAAGGGACAGGGGCTCCGCATATGAATGGCTATATGTTAGCTAAGAAAATCATGAGGTTAGGCTATTATTGGTCCACCATGGAAAGAGACTGCCACGCACATGTCAAGAAGTGCCACAAATGCCAACTGTTCGCCAGTGGACAACATTTGCCTTCTATGCCTTTAACAAGTATGTCGTCACCTTGGCCATTCGCAGTATAGGGGATAGATATCATCGGACAGATCAAGCCAAAGGCATCAAATGGGCATGAATACATCCTGGTTGCCATCGACTACTTCACTAAATGGGTGGAAGCAGCATCCTTCAAGACCTTGAATTCCAAGAAAGTAGCACAGTTCATACAGCACAGCATCATCTATCGATATGGGGTACCGCATGAAGTTATCTCAGACAATGGCCAGCACTTTCAGAAAGAAACCCATGAGCTCTTGCAAAAGTATGGCATAGCCCACCATCTGTCGTCACCATACTGTCCTCAGACTAATGGAGCGGTGGAAGCAGCTAACAAGAACATCAAGAAGATACTACAGAAGACCGCGGACTCACACACAGACTGGCATGAGAAGTTGCCATTGGCTCTATGGGGTTACAGAACATCAATAAGGTCGTCAACAGGGGCTACCCTTTATTCTCTAGTTTATGGAATGGAGGCCGTGTTGCCAGTTGAATTGGAAGTTCCTTCACTAAGAGTTGCCGTGGAGAGCCAGATAACAGAAGTGGACTGGGTTAAGAGCCGCTATGATGAGTTAGCTTTGCTGGATGAAAGGCGTTTAAGGGCGCTGTATCATGTTCAGGGGTCTCAACGGAGAGTTGCCAGAGCATTCAACAAGCATGTCAAAGATCGAGGTCTAAAGAAAGGGGATGTAGTGCTGAAAGAAATCAGAGCTCCAGTGTTCGATCCGCGGGGAAAATTCAAGCCAAGTTGGGGTGGGCTATACATTATCAAAGAGATATTGCCAGCAGGGGCTGTTCGCCTCATGGATTTAGATGGAATTGAGTTCGCTCGTCCAACTAATTTGGATCAATTGAAGAAATATCATGTTTGAAGCCTGCTAGGTTGAAAACCCGTAAGGGCGGCCTAGGCAAAAGTTAAGGCATAAGAACTACGTAAGACCTGATTCTCCATTCAAAAAAAAAAAAAAAAAAAAAAAAAAAACAAAAAAAAAAAAAAAAAACAAAAAAAAAAGAAGAAAAAAAAAACCATGGAGATACGTAGGCAACCCATAAAGTTACCTTGGGTGCGGTCTAAATCAAACAAGAAAATCCCAAGTTTGATTTATTATTGGCAATTTATTCAAAACTAAAATTGATTGACATAGCAATTCATTGGTATTAAGTAAAAAACCTATAAATATGCCATAAATATCCTATTCTATTGAGTCTTCAGTTTTTCTTGGGCTTCTTTGCAGCTCGCTCTTCAGCTTTCTTCTCCTCTCTTGCATGTCTTCTTTTCTTCCTCAAGTCGTGTTCATAAGCTGCTGTCACTGCTTCCATAATATCTTCTCTGCAAGGTCCAAGTTCATTGTTCTTGATAAGTCCAAAAATCCTTTCTCTTCGAGTAGTCTCTCTCTCACCTAAATTGCTTTTCAACCATTCCTTATACTCGGGGCTCATCATATACGGACCATCAGTATTCGTAACTTGGGTTAGTATCAACTTGCTAGGCCATCGGTCCTTCGCCCAAGTCACTACAGAAAGACCCGCGGGCACCACAGGATAGTCACCTTTCAAGGAAGTGGGTATGGTTTGCATGGTGCCCATCTGACGCAGAACCCTTGAAGGCCAATAGAAGGAAGTAGACCTCAGTCCTATGTGTCTCACCATGGCGCATCCAGAAGTCCGCAGAAGCACCTGGTCACTGCAGCCCCATATGAATACAAACCACTTGACACTCCTCCAAGAAAGGGTTTGGAAGTAACCTAGCCAATCTCTCAATGAAAATTGCCCAGGTAGTTCAATGCGGCGAAGGCAGTAATGCTGGGGCTTGTATGGTGTAATGGCAACTGGTGACAAGAAATTCAGTCTTTCAAGCAACCACATCTGCAGTAGAATAGGGCTACCTCCTAAAGGAACCTTTGGGTCCTCATGAGTTTTATCCAAACCATTAGGGTTTCAGCTAGCACCATGGGAATCAAGTTATGGCCTTGGCAAGGAGAGGAATCAAGTCACAGATTTGAATGGGAACATGTGGAGTACCAGTGGAAATAAGAAAACGACCAATGAGGCAAAAGGCAAGAGCATGCTTAATAGGAAAGGTAAAATTCAGAATACCTTTACTATCACAAGCTAAAAAAGAGGTTGCCAATTTCATCAAGTCTACCATATGGTCCTTTACAAACGTAGAGGCATATTGTGAGTGAATCCCAAGTAGATTGGAGAAAGAAGTAAGAAAGCTTGGGCGAGGAGTAGGGAGAATGAAAGGACCTACCGTTGAAACTCCATACAATGCACAGAATTCCTCCATGGTTGGGCACAGTTCTTCATAGTTGAAGCAGGAACACATGAACTTGAGGATCCCAAAAATATGTAGCAGCAGTCAAGAGGTTTCGTTTCAAGCCTCACATGCCTCAAGGAGAGCAATGGATCCAAGCCAAAGCACTTGAACTCAGATTTTGCTTCAGCACTCATAACTCTCAAAAACCCTCCTAAAAATTTGTCTAGAGCCTCCATAATTTCTAATGAATGAATACAAGTAGGTTTAGGAACCTCTTGGATGTGTTTTTATAGGGAAAAGGTCACAAATCCAAGTTCTAATAGGAAAAAACCCATCAGAATAGGAAGTTTCCTATTCAAAGTGGGATTTCCGCTTCGGGCTCGGGTAACCACCCAGGCCTGGGCGGCTAGCCTCCTGAGGCCTGGTGGTCACCCAAGCCACCTTGTTTTGGCTTTCTCCCTCGCTTTGTCTCGCCTTGACGCGTGATCAAACCTCCTTCCAAATGAGATATTCAACACTTTTTGAGCTTAAAATCAATCAAATTCCATCTTGAAATCAATTCCTTGAATTGATTTTATGTTCAAAAGGGTTGAATATATTTCCCCTGTGTCATGCCAACTCAAGTGACAATGTGTTAAGTCACTCTCCTCTTGCACCATGCCTGTTCAATCTTGATAAATTGATCATATATCCTCATTTCAAATCTTGATTTTTCATCCTACTTGTTGAATATATTCATCGCTTGAATGTGTTCTTCCATTTCAAAAGTGTATTCACCCTTTGAATATGCTTCTCAGTTTCAAATTCTCATTCTCTATCATACTTGGTTGAATATATTCATCACTTGAATATATTCTTCCATTTCAAAAGCATGTTCACCCATTGAATATGCTTCCTAGTTTCAGATCCTCATTATCACTTACTTGGTAAAATATATTCATCGCTTGGGTATATTTCTCCATTTCAATGGTATACTCATCACTCGAGTATACTTCTCAGATCATTTGTCACTTACTTGGTTAAGTATATCCATCACTTGGGTATATTTTTCCATTTCAATGGTATACTCATCACTTGAGTATACTTCTCAGATATTTTGCCACTTACTTGGTTAAGTATATCCATCGCTTGGGTATATTTCTCCATTTCAATGGTATGTTCATCACTTGAACATACTTCTCAGATTATTTGTCACTTACTTGGTTAAATATATTCATGACTAGAATATATTTCTCCATTTCAATGGTGTACTCATCACTTGAGTACACTTCTCAGATTATTCTCTATCTTACTTGCTTAAGTATATCCATCGCTTGGATATATTTCTCTATTTCAATGGTATGTTTATCACTTAAACATACTTGTCACTTACTTGGTTAAGTATATCCATCACTTGGATATATTTCTCTATTTCAATGGTATGTTTATCACTTAAACATACTTGTCACTTATTTGGTTAAGTATATTCGTGACTAGAATATATTTCTCCATTTCAATGGTGTACTCATCACTTGAGTACACTTCTCAGATTATTCTTATCTTACTTGGTTAAATATATCCGTCGTTTGGATATATTTCTCCATTTCAATGGTATGCTCATCACTTGAGTGTACTTCTCAGCTTACTTGGTTAAATATATCCATCACTTGGATACATTTCTCCATTTCAAAAGTATGTTCATCACTTGAACATACTTCTCAGTCTTTTTCAATCATTAAGTATACTCATCACTTGAGTATATTTCTCAGCATCTTTTTCATCACTTGGGTAAATATGTTCGTGACCTGAATATATTTCTCCATTTCAAAAGTACACTCATCACTTGAATACACCTCTCAGATTATTCTTATCCTACTTGGTTAAGTATATCCATCGCTTGGGTATATTTCTCCATTTCAATGGTATGTTCATCACTTGAACATACTTCTCAGATTATTACTTGGTTAAATATATTCATCACTTGAATATATTTCTCCATTTCAATGGTATACTCATCACTTGAGTATACTTCTCAGTTCATTCTCTATCTTACTTAGTTAAATATATTCGTGACCTGAATATATTTCTCATTTTTCAAAAGTATGTTCATCACTTGAACGTACTTCTCAGTCCTTCTCAATCATTAAGTATCCTCACCACTTGAGTATACTTCTCAGATTTCATTCTCAGATTACTTGGTTAAATATATTCGTGACCTGAATATATTTCTCCATTTCAATGGTATACTCATCACTTGAGTATACTTCTCAGATATTTTGTCACTTACTTGGTTAAGTATATCCATCGCTTGGATATATTTCTCCATTTCAAAGGTATGTTCATCACTTGAACGTACTTCTCAGATTTCATTCTCATCACTTGGTCAAATATATTCGTGACTAGAATATATCTTTCCATTTCAAAAGTATGTTCATTCGTAGTGGCTTGAATATGCTTCTCTTATCAATTCTCAACCCTCAGTGGTTTAAGTATACTCATGACTTGAGTACACTTCCTTATTTCAGTCTCAGGTTTTCAACCTCCCATCATTGTTGGTATCAGTGTGTGATTTCTCCGGGCTTTTTGGCCAAAAATGGGTTGTTCTTTATCATTGGTTCACAAGTGTAACTTGTTCGCCAATGAGGGGCTTCTGTCACACCCCATTTTTGCACCACCTTACTAGGGCTCATCATTTCATGCATGTTTTTGTTTTGTTTTTGAGTCTAGTCACTTGCATTAGTTTTCTAGAGTCACAAGGACAATGGATATGAATTTTGGTTCAAATTGGAGTTGATCTTGAGGGATAATAAGAGCTTTTGTGACTTGAGGGGCATAATCGTCTTTTAAGTCCCAAACTTTTCATTTGACCTTGAAATGATCTCCAAATTGTCAATTGGAGTTCATATGGATGCATAAGAGGTATTTCTAGGTTCAATTTGGTAAGTCAATGGCTCGGGATTAAATGGCTCGATGTAGTTCAAGTTGGTTAATTGACCCTTCCTTGGGTTAGCTCTAATTGACTCACAATTACCAACCAAATCTTTTCAAATTGACTTTCATTAGTCATCATTTTACCCTCAAAAGTGTTTCATGAAGTTCAATTTTGATATGGCCTGATGATGAGTTTAGTGTGGTTATTTACGGATTATCCTTGAAGAATTAGTGCGAATCACAGCATGAGATTTTTGGTTAAAATGAAAAGAAAATTATTTATTAAATTAGCCATTTTTATCATGACACTAACACGTGTACGTATGTGATGAGTGTGTGTACGCACATACGATACATGTGCATGCGTGTTAGCGGTCAGTCTCCCAATTTTTATAAAAGACAGTTTCCTTTTCCTATTCAGATTAGAAGTCTTTTATCATTATAAAATACCTTTTGATTATTCTCCAAGGAAACCTAGTCCAGGAAGGAAAGGGAAACTCCAGATTTCAGCTATAAATACTCTCTTAATGTCTTTAAACAAAGGGAGAGGAGAAGAGGGTTTGGAGGGAGTGAAATTCATCATAATTCAGCAGCAGATTTTCTGAAAACCAGCAGTCGTATTTTAATCATAACTTTTTCATCCGAAGTCAGAATTTGATGAAATTGGTCTTGTTAGAAAGATAATTCAATTCTCTACAACTTTGTATTTCACAAGCTTTGTCCAAATCCAACGTTTTCATATCCAAAAACGCGATTGAAGTTGCTGCTGCTGCAAAGTGACGAAAATCACTTTTCTTTTCTCTTGTTCTCTTTTTGTTCTCTATTTCTTTTCAAAGTTGAGTGAGTTTTGATCTCTTTGCTGTGATACCACTTTGACAAAGAGAAGGATTCGTGTTGGTTTGATTCACTCTAAAGACCTGAGGAGCCACGAACAATTACAAACACAAGGGAAGGCCCTTCCTAAGGTATTCTCCTTCTCTATTCAAGCTTAAACTAGGTTTTCATATGGGTTAGGCTTATTGCATGTTAAAAGTAGCCTTTTTTATCTTGTATTAACACTCTAGCTAGTTAATATACATGGAATATCTATTTTTTATCTACTGTTTAGCATGCTTTAGGGCTGTCCTTTAGGTTTTTAATGCATAGTTATGATTCTTGTGCTCCTGTTTGTCCTTGTGCTAGGATTAGTGTCATTGCATGTTAGAATTAGGATTTTCATCATGTTATATTGCTTTAGTTAGTTAATATGCATGATTTAATTTCTGTTTAGTTTGGTTTTAGTATGATTAAAGTATGTTTTGTATGTTTTTAAGCATATTTGTGAGTTTAGGGTTTTAGAGTCATTGTTTCGTGTTTGTTTTCATATAGCATGATAAAGTAGACTTTTTTATTGGTTTTTCTTCAGTGTTTGCTGTATATGTTTTTCATATGGAGTAAACATGATAGTTTTGCATGCATGTTAGTATGTTTTAGGGTTTTTATGCATGATATGGTTCTAGGAATATGTTAGGACTTATTATTGTTCGCTGTTTTTGCTATTGGCATGCTTAGTGGATGATTTTAGGTCACAATACTATTCTGTCCAGATTTGCATGTTAGTGTTTTCGCATGGTTTTGAGCACTTGTAAGGGTGCAAATAGGTGTGGTATTTGTCCTATGGCAAATAGGGCTGCTTATGTCTGAAATAGCTAATGTTTGGAGTAATTGCGCTAAGGTAAGTGGGTGTGAAGGTGCCCCAATTCACCTTTCTTCTTAACTCATTCTCTTCTCCCTATCTAGGGTTAATTTTTAATACAAGTCTATGGTTTAATCAAAGGTTTCCTTCGTAAATAAAATTCTGGTTTTTATTAAAGTTTCCATTTTGTGGATTTCTTTCCTAAAATCAAACTTTCTATCATATTCAACTCTTTTGATTCAAATAAGGAAACCTAGGGTTTTACCATAGGTTTATATTAGGATTCAACCCTAATTCTAATCGAACTACGTGGACTTTGATCCATGTATTTCGTTGCATGGTACGTAGGCGCTCTTCGCAAGGCTCAAGTCCGTTCTAGGATCCAAGCATCCTAGGTTTATTTTTGTTTTGTTTTCTTCTTTTTCTTTTTCTGTTTTTATGTGCTTATTATGCATGGATGGATGAATGAAATATATGATATGCATGCAATTCTTGTGATGATATACTTGCTGATTTTTGTATGGGAAAGATCTTAATTTAGCCCAAATGAACTGAGAGACCGAAAGGGTGACATGGGTGCCTATAGGCTTTGACCTAGAACCTTCCCATGTCATAACTTAGCCTCCGAATCCCCGATTTCTTTGGTTTTCAAAAGATTGGTTTTTGCCTTTCCTTTTTTTATGGAGTCATTCAAATTGTTTTCCTAAAACAACCTGATTTTTAGGGTTTTCCTTGTTTCCTTTAAAAAATAAGGTGGCGACTCCTTTCCTTTTTCTTTTTCAAATCCATTTTCTTTCAATCCCTTGTGGGCCCAATTTCCGGGGTTCACACTTGGTATGTCCTATTTTCAGACAGGACCATGCCAAATTTTCTAAAAATATTTTCTAAAGCTAAAATTTTTATTATAAACCATCCTTGAACTTCATTTTATTTATTCTTCTTTCTATTGACACGTCATAGCCTATTTTCGGGTCGTGACAGTCTTTTTGGTATCAGAGCTGGCTATTAGATCCATATGGGTGCTATTACGTCATATTATGTGTGTGTGTATACATGGTTATGCATTGGATCATTCATGGGAAGGGAACATACATATGCATTATTAGCATCGCGTTAGAAATTCCCCATTAGTAAAACCTTTTATAATTGAGTTGTGAAAGATATTCTAGTTGAATATAACCTATATATATATATATATATCTATATATTTTAGAATGCGACGTGGACGTTGAGGAAGAGGTCGGGGTAGGGCTGTAGCCGCTCCACACCCTGAACCGGAAGACGAAATTCCAATTGGGGCACCACCTGTGCATGAGAATGAACCACAACCGGAACAACCTGATATATTGAATCAGTTGGTAGCTGCATTACAGGGACTTCAAGCTACGATGGCTCAGAACCAAGTACCACAACCCCAGGCACCACTCCCGCCTGTGGGAGATTATATGACAAAGGCTAACGCATATAAAGCCTTCATGCATATGAAACCCCCAACTTATGAAGGGGAGAGGAATCCAGCAATTGCTGAAATGTGGTTGAAGCAAGTCAAGAAAGCTTTGACTATTGTGGCTACTCCTGAACAGTACAAGGTGGAGTTTACTGCGTACTTACTGAAGGGCATGGCAGATAACTGGTGGGAAAGAGTGAAGCCCCCTTGGGGAAAATGAATATATGTTGTGAGAAAATTTCGAGAATTTGTTTAATAACGAATTCTACCCACAATCATATATAAATAAACAGATGAAGGAGTTTATGAAGTTGGAGCAAGGGAACTTGACCATCGATGATTATGTTAACAAGTTCCAAGAATTGTGCGTTTTCGTACCAACCCTTATGGCGGATCAACCAGCACTTTGTCGGAAGTTTGAGATGGGATTAAATCCCTACAATAGTAGAATAGTGGTTCCTCACCAAATCAACAATTTCTCCTTGATTTTGGATAAAGCCCTTTTGATAGGGAGGCAGGCTGAGGAACACTGGAAGGCCAAGGATGAAGCCAGGGAACAGAAGAAGAATAACCAGAAATCTCATAAGGGGAATTCTAGTGGAACTAGTGGCATTGGCAAGAAGTCACAAGGAGGCGGTAGTTCAAACTATCTCCGTCCTAGAGGCCAGCAATTTAAACAGTCTGGCAGTCAAAGTAGTGGGAGTAGTAGTGGGAGCAGTGGAAACCCCAAAGTTTGTTTTCTCTGTAGACAAAAAGGCCATATTCGTCCTAATTGTCCTCTTCTGACTGGAGCTCAATTCCAACTATCTGAATCTCCACAATACACTAGTGGTTCTTCTCAGTCTTCTTACCACTACCCACAGTACCAGACTGGACAAGGAACTCAATCATCCTACCCCTATTCCCAGCCCCAACAATATCAAGCACCACAATTCTTTGGTCAACAACAATATGATCAACCCACTCAACAACCACAGGGGTATGTTCAACAGTTTGGACAGGGATATGGGCAGCGAGGTTAGTCTCGCCAAAGTGGAGGCAGAAATCAAAGGGATCGTGGTCGTGGGAGAGCCCATGCTATGACTCGACCCGTAGAAGGAGCATCAAATGCTGTAGTGGAAGGTATATTTCTGGTGCATAATTCTTGTGCCAAAATATTATTTGACCCCGGTTCCACTCATTCATTTATTTCTGAATCTTTTGCAAGAGCCTTGGGATTAAAGGCAGAACCTATGGGGTATATACTAGAAGTAGATACACCTTTCGAGAACTCGTGTAATACGGCGAGTATTTGTAAATCTTGTTGCTTGGTAATCTCGGGGGACAAGAATTGTCTGTGGATTTGATTGTCCTAGAAATGACAGGATATGATGTAATCCTGGGTATGGATTGGTTGTGATCCAATCAAGCAGTGATGGATTGTTACTCCAAAAAGGTGTCATTCTGTTCTCCTGAAGGAATTTCATTTTCCCTTACCAGATGCTGTGCTGGACTTACCTATTCCCCGTATCAAGTCAGCAGGATATATAATTTTTCTAGCAAGCATCCGTGGCGATGGACAGAATAAGGTGCATCCGACCTTCATTCCAGTAGTGCAGGAGTTTCCAGATGTCTTTCCAGATGACTTACCAGGTTTACCTCCAAAGAGGGAGATTGAGTTTGCTATTGAGGTGTATCCTGGCACATCTCCTATTTCTATTACTCCCTATCGGATGGCACTAGCGGAATTGAGAGAGTTAAAGACCCAATTGAACGAGCTTAAGAGTAAGGGATTCATTCGACCTAGTTCCTCCCCGTGGGGAGCACCTGCTTTATTCGTGAAGAAGAAAGATGTTACTCTGAGGCTATGTATAGATTATCGACAGCTGAATAAGGTAACTGTCAAGAACAAGTACCCTTTACCTCGTATAGATGATTTATTTGACCAACTTAGAGGGTCTTGTGTTTTCTCCAAGATCGACCTTCGATCTGGTTATCATCAACTATTGATCAAGGATGATGATGTCAAGAAGACGGCCTTTAATACTCGCTATGGACACTACGAGTTTACCGTGATGCCTTTTGGTTTAACTAATGCACCCGCGGCATTCATGGATCTGATGAATAGGATTTTTTACCCCTTTCTTGATCAGTTTATAGTGGTGTTCATAGATGACATTCTGATTTACTCGCGAACCCCAGAGGAACACGAGACACATTTGCGTATAGCCTTGCAATTACTGAGAGAGCATAGGTTGTATGCTAAGAAAGAGAAATGCGAGTTCTGGATGGGCGAGGTGAGATTCCCCGGTCATGTTGTATCTGAAGCAGGGATTTCTGTGGATCCTGAGAAGGTGGAGGCGATCCTAAATTGGGAACGACCTAGAAGTGTCACCGAGATTCGTAGTTTCCTCGGTCTAGCAGGATACTATAGGAGATTTGTACAGGGATTCTCCAGTATTGCTGCACCTTTGACAAGGTTAACACGAAAAGGAGTTCACTTTGTATGGGATGAGGAGTGTGATCAGGCATTTAATGCCCTTAAGGTGTGTTTAACCACTGCACCAGTATTGATTATACCTCAGAATGGAGAACCATATACAGTGTATTCTGATGCTTCCTTGAAAGGGTTGGGATGCGTTTTGATGCAGCATAGCAGAGTTGTAGCTTATAGTTCTCGACAATTAAAACCCCATGAGAAGAACTACCCTACCCATGATTTGGAATTGGCAGCTGTGGTGTTTGCTTTAAAGATTTGGAGATGTTACCTATATGGCAAGAGATTTGAAGTGTATACTGATCATAAAAGCTTAAAGTATATCTTTACTCAGAAGGATCTCAATTTGCGCCAAACTCGATGGTTGGAATACCTCGAAGATTATGACTTTGAGATACAATACCATCCGGGTAGGGCCAATGTAGTAGCGGATGCCTTGAGTAGGAAATCTTAAGGTGTAACTTATAATCTTATTGTAGCCAAATCAAAGATATTAGCAGACCTGCGTGAGTACAATCTTTGTATTGGAGGTAAAAAGCAAAAAGCTTGTGTCTATAATGCAGTAGCTAGACCAGTTATCTTACAGAAGGTCCTAGATGGTCAATGGAAGGACCCTGCATTAGTAAATGTTCGAATTCGCCTAAATAGTGGTGAGGATGTGGACAAATGGTCAATTGGAAATGATCTTGGCTTAAGGTTCAAGAGAAAATTAGCTGTTCCTAATGACAAATCTTTAAAAGAAGAAATTCTTGATGTGGCACATCGATCCAAGTTTTCTATTCATCCTGGTAATAACAAGATGTACAAAGACTTGAGGAGACAGTATTGGTGGAGAGGAATGAAGAAAGATGTTGCTCGATACTTAGCACAATGTCTGAATTGTCAGGTAGTGAAAGCTGAACATAAGAAGCCGCTAGGATTACTCCAACCTTTACCCATTCCGTAATGGAAATGGGAGGACATTACTATGGATTTTATGGTGGGACTACCTCGTACTCCCCAGAAGCATAATGCTATCTGGGTCATAGTAGACAGATTAACTAAATCTGCCCATTTCATACCCGTCCGCACCAATTACTCTATGGAGAAACTGGCTAAGTTGTATATCAATGAGATTGTTCGATTGCATGGGGCACTAGCGCGCATTGTATCAGATAGGGATCCAAGATTTGCTTCACGATTTTGGAATACTTTACAAGAGGCCTTGGGAACTCGAGTACAAATGAGTTCAGCTCTTCATCCAGAGACTGATGGTCAGTCTGAAAGGACCATTCAAATCTTAGAGGATATGCTGAGGGCTTGTGCCCTAGAATTTGGGGGTAGTTGGATTGATCATCTGGCTTTCGCAGAGTTTTCTTACAACAACAGTTATCAATCTAGTATTGGGATGGCCCCTTTTGAGGCTCTTTATGGGCGTCCATGTAGATCGCCACTATGTTGGGCAGAAGTAGGTGATGCTAAGTTATTAGGCCCAGATCTGGTGAGAGAAACCACAGAGAAGATTAAGGTTATTCGTGAGCGTCTTCATACGGCCCAGGATCGTCAAAAATTGTATGCTGACAGACGCAGACGCGAGTTAACTTTTAATGCTGGTGATTGGGTGTTGTTGAAGGTTTCTCCAAGAAGAGGAACAATTCGTGTTGGCAAGAAAGGAAAGTTGGCCCCCTGGTATATAGGCCCATTTCAGATAATTGAGCCTGTAGGAGAGGTTGCTTATCGGGTAGCATTACCTCCACAATTTGCGGCTATGCACCCAGTTTTCCATGTTTCAATGTTGCGAAAATGCATTACCAATCACACACCCATTATTGACTGGCAGGATGTTCAGATTCACAAAGACATGTCTTATGAAGAGAAGCCAGTACAAATCTTAGACCGCCAAGACTGAGTATTGCGCAACAAGGTCATTCCACAAGTTAAGGTATTGTGGAACCACCATGGAGTGGAGGAGGCTACTTGGGAATTGGAGTCAGCTATACAAGAGAAGTACCTATACTTGTTTCAATAATCAGGTGAGTATTCGAAATTCGGGGACGAATTTCCTATTAAGTTGGGGGGATTGTAACACCCGTGATTTGAAAGTAAGGTATTAAGGGTTTAAGCTGCTGAAATTTGGCTAAGTGTGGGGAAAAGGTGAATTTTCGTAAATCTTTGTTTTTAAAGATAATTTTTGGCGGTAATAGAAGTTTATAATATTATAAGACTTCTGTGATTTTATGGGATTTTATTAGTATGTTTGGATTGGGTTCCTCACATGTTTGTTTTAGGAAAATCTGTTGGGCGACAGATTTTGTACTAAAACTTGGAAATGAGATTTTGATATACTTGGAATTTAATTTTTCTGATATTTTATTTGGATTCAAATGGGAGGTTATTTGCTTATTTTCATTAAATAACTTAAAGTAAAAGGATAATATAAGAATGAAGAAGATTACTTAAATGTTTTGGATGAAAATAAGGCTGAGGTCTGTGCTGATGGAGAGTGGCCTGACTAACTGTCTATTTTCTGCTGTCTGTATATTTCAGACGGCTGAAACATGTTTCAGCCATCTGAAAGACAATTTTCAGCCGGCTGAAAGTACATGTTAGTCGTCTGAAAGACAATTTTCAGCTAGCTGAAAGTTCATGTCAGCCGACTGAAAATTCCAGAGAGCATTGTTTTGTGTTGGGCATTTTCAGCCGACTGAAAATACTTGTCAGCCATCTGAAAGTGTCGGCAGACAGTTTTAAAAAGGCTTGTTTGACGATTTTACCCCCACTTTCCCTTATTAAACCCATTCCTAATGGGTTTCTTACCCATTTTTCGGCAGAAAAGGAGAGAGAGGAGAGACAGAGAGAGAGAGAGAGAAAGAGAGAGAAAGAGGAGCTCGACGGTAAGGAGCGTGACCACGGGAGCTCGGGTCCGACCCCACAACGCATGGATCTTGTGATTTCCACCCTAATCTACACGTGTACACCCTTAGATTCACGTTTTTAGCTACCATTTGTGAGGTAGGTGCATTTTTCATGGTTGTAAACCATTGTATGCATGATTTGTTATATTATTATGGATTTTTTAGCATGTTTACATGATATGATACATGTTTACATGGGATTGGGGTTTGAGTTTCTTAATAATTCATATATTTGAGAAATTAGGGTTTTGTTTATGCCCTATTTAGTTATATTGGTGTTGTTTTGCGTACCCTCACATGATTTGGAATACAATGGTTGGATTTTTGAAAACCTATTTGTTAAATCCTTGTAATGGACTATTTAAGGGTCACTTTTATATAAGTGTTGGAAATCCATTTTTTTTCAAAAATTATAAATAAAATGGATGTGATGATAAGGGGTACTTTCCGGTCTTAATGACCGTAGTGTTCCCGAAATGAGGCTACTTTCTGGATCCATGTAGGATTCATAGTGTTTCCTCAAGATGAGGTTACTTTCTGGACCCATATAGGGATCCATAGTGTTTCCTCTCATTTCCGTGCGCGAGGGCCCCGCATGACCTAGGGAGGATTATTCAGTTTAAAAGACTGATGATGTTATGAATTGCCAGATATGGCGGATTTATGTTATGAATGACTTTCATGTTCTCCTGTACTTGTTTTAAAATTGTGATATGCAACCCCTTATTACCTCATTTTATTTATTTGTTCATAATGGTTTTAAAACCTTGATATACAATTTTGAAAAATGTATCCTACTGAGTTTATACTCACGCCTATTTTCGAAACCTTTTGCAGACCTTGAGCAAAGTAAGGATGACTCTTATGAGGAGGCATCACATCGGACTTAGCATATGCATTGCATTATGGGTGTTGTGCAGATGTATTTTACAATTTTATGGCTTGTATATTATTTAGATAGACTTATTGTATTATACACTGCTTGTATTGACAATAAAACTATGTGAGAACTAGTATGCCAGCTTAATTTAATTACCTGTTGTGGATGGTTGAATGATTTTGATTTTAATTGAACAGGTTTAAACTGTCAAGAACTTGGTATGTCCTATTTTCAGACAGGACCATGCCAAATTTTCTAAAAATATTTTATAAAGCTAAAATTTTTATTATAAACCATCCTTGAACTTCATTTTATTTATTCTTCTTTCTATTGACACGTCATAGCCTATTTTTGGGTCGTGACACACTACTTGCACTTGCAAAAACACAAATCAAATTAAAATTGGAGTACCAAAAGAACTATAAACACTTACCTAAGAAGAATACATCTACTCATCTGAGGTGATCCATTGTTATCACATTAATAAAAAGGATTCTGGAAACAGTATAATGCATTGAAGTTGGTTCAAAAGAGAAAAACTCAAGGTGCCAAGCTGCTTTTAGCTATTTGAGAATCCTAGAAGTGAGAGAGTGAGAGAGTGGATGGACCAAGATTGTTGATTCAATGATTTTATTGGAAATATCCATAGAAGCAAACAAGAAAATCCTATATACGTGATTTTTCAAACCTACAAGAGGATTTGTGATTTAATAAGTGACTATCAGCACAGGAATTGCAAATCCCTCCAATCCCAAACTCCATGGGAAACTCATTTGGTTTCGTTATGCAGTCTATTAAAATTCCATGATGGTGAGCTATTTAAAAGATCGTATGGAAGTGGTTTTTAATGGCATGCAGGTAAGCTCTGAAAGTTTTTTAATGCATGTGAAACATAATTATTCCAACACCAAAATAAAGACCTTCTATTTCTTTTTTCATTTTTTTCTATTGAGAAAAGAAGGTAGGAGGGAGCGACCAGAGTGGTTTCCCTACCTAGGTATGACCATAGTAGCATCCTACCCTTTGGGAACCAATGATAAGAGGGACGGGTTGCAAAGTAGGGGACCGCAAGTGTTCCCTCTAACCAATTTACCTAAGGCACTAATGAACACCGTACCTAGCTGGTAGCGTGGCAATAATCCCAAGCGCTGCCCATTGCGGGCTTCTATTTCTTTCCGTACACAAGCACCACATAAAGACAGAGAAGCCACCTTCCAAAAAAAAAAAAAAAAAATCAACCACTGATCTTGGCAAAACCCAAACAATCTCCAATAAGGAGAGAAGAAATGCCCAAAGCTCCCTAGCAATTGGACAACGGAGGAGAACATGACCCACTAATTCTACATTCCTATTACTCACACTACATCTATTTCGGAGCATCCACCCTTGACTAATGTACCTAATGATGCACAGTAAGGCATTTGCTCCTATTATTAGCAACCAAGAGAATGGACACTCTGGTGAACTAAAGCAACTAAGAGTAAACTCCCTAGCAACTGGGCAAATGGAGGAGAACAATTATGCATTCCTATGTATTACTCATACATACTACATCTATTTGGGAGCATCCACCCTCAACTAATCCAATGGTCCGCCCTCAATTCTACATTCCTATATATTAATGTATTTTCTCTCACTCTCTCACTCATGCTCACACACACTCACACTATGAATAATCTTTCTCCCCTATTCGTAACTTATTCAACATTTTCTTTATTGATCTTAAGAAAGCATTTCTAGAAGTCTTATTGTTTGAAAAAATTGGACTGGTAATTTCAGTAAACATAAAGGTGTTTTCTCATACAAGACCACTATTTAAAGATGAAGGTCCATCTATTGTTGAATTTCCTGATGAGGTCGAGAAGTGAACCTGTTATCTGGACCGATACAAAATTTCCTAAATAAGCATCATGCAGTAAAAAAGCAACCACAACAAGCATTCAAAACTAAGCTCTGAGCATTGTAATCAACAATCCTAATATATAAAGCTATCCATACAAAAGAGGAAGAAAAAAAAACAAATCAGATTATAAAATAAACCTAAGAAAAAGGAAAGAAAAAAAACGTAGAGAAATATTTACAGCAATAAAATATGGGAGCAACAAATATGTACAGCAAAAAAAATATGGCCATAAAAATTGGTGAACAATTAATCACAGCACAATAAAAATGGCAACAATGACCAGATCTGTAATATTATATTTGTAGCAAAAAAATAAATAAATAAAGAGAATAAATGTGAAATAAAAAATAAAGAAATGAGAACAAATTAGGGTTTCGGCCAAAAAATTTAGGAAGGAAAAATTAGGGGTTTTGAAGGGAGAACAAATCAGGGTTTTAGCCAAAAATTTAGGCACACACATACAAACATATGATGAATATAAACACATTGTACCGATTATATGTGTGTGTGTGTGTGTGTGTGTGTGTGTGTGTGTGTGTGTGTGTGTGACAACAAGATCAGCCACTTACAGCTAATTGACGGTTGATGGTGAGTCGATCAACGGCTGACGGATGGTGAGTCGACGGTGGAGGGTATGCGTAACAAAGGAGGTCCAACCCCTAACGTCAGGATAATCCGTCAGACGAGGGTGAGTTTCTCTCAAAACTGTAGCAGCGAAGGATGATTTGGTGAGTTTCGATATAGGCTCCTGTTGATCGTCTAAGAAACTAGATGGAGGGAATGAGAGTTATGGAGAAAATGGGGAAAATTTACGCGGGAGAAATGGGGAAGGCAAAAGGTGGGAAAGTAAAGTGGGAGAGGTTAGCTACGGATGTAAGTGTGGCTGAGATGGGCTTGAGATATTTTTACTTAAAAAATAATATTTTCACTTAAAAAATAATATTTTTATAGGTAATAATGGTTAGCCACGGTTATATATGAGGATGCCTGAGGGCCCATTTAACTTCTTCTCTCTTGGCCACGGAAAAATTTGGTTACTGAAATATATGTGGCCATGGCTAAAACATTAACCACATATTGTACATGTGTGGCTAAATTTTGAGGCTAATGGCCTCTTTTTTTGTACTGTGATATGGTATCTCACGCCAATGTTTTTTTTTTTTTTTTTAAATTTTTTTTATTTGATCGAATGATAGAATAACACAAACTCACTCAACACTGTTGTTTGAAATTGTTGATGAAGATGATGTATGAATCAAGGAATGCTTGAAAAAACTGTGGTTGATGGTTCTTTTTGGACTTAGTGTTAGGCATGTGTAGTGGTTTTATTTCTTTTTGGATGCGGGGGATGTTATACATTGGTGTTGCATTCATCTTTTTGGCCTATGTCAAGACAAATGTTATATGTTGGGTAGTAGGCATGCTATGTAGGTATTTCCAACCTTATTTTGTGCTCATGTCTAAAGGAATTACTATATGTTTATTTTTGAATATAACTACATGTATTGAGGACTTTGACATCAAGGTTAGTTAAGCAATATATATAGAGAATTACTTAGTTTGAATCACATGCATTATGCATAGCAGAGTAGCCAAGGGCCAATAACAAGAATCAAGGAAAAATTTAGCAAGGTTGACCTATTTGTTTCTTCCTTTGACATAGCATGGGTTGCTATGGTCCCTTCTAAGGATTTCCCATATCACATGCATTCATCCCATGCTATAGTTGGGTTGGTGGCCCAGTTCAAGTTTACGTAGCAATAGTAAGGAGGAGGATGGAAAAAAAAAAAAAAAAGAACAGAAAGAAAGAAAGAAAGAAAAAGAAGAAGACGAAAATAAAAGCTAGTGGCACAAATATGTCCATCCATACTTGGATGGGTTTTGAGTCTGCTTGTGATTTGTCTTCAAATAAGATTTAAAGTTTATAAAAATTGCATTCATTTGTTTGAGAGTTAAATAACAGGAAAAAAAAAAACAAATTGGCCAAAAAAAGAAAAAAATTATTTACTTTATGAGGGTAATATGGTAAAATACATCTTTTAACTTTTATCCCTTCTTCTTCATCTTCCTTCTTACCAAACAAAAAGGGAGGAAAGAAAGCCCATTTCCATCTTCCCTACCAAATAATAAGAAGGAAACAAGATTTCCTTTCCCTAGGATGGGTTTTCCATTCCTTTCCCTTTTCCTTTCTTTCCCCCTTTCCTTCCCCCAACCAAACATAGTGTAAGGCTTGAAACACATGGGAACAAAAGCATGTTGACCCAACTCCCAAGCCCTACCACACTATTTGCTAAATTTTGTTCCTCTGTTTTTTCCCCCCCACTCTTTTATAGCTTCCTATCCAAAACCTATAGCTACACCGTAAGTGGTGTTTCATATCAGAAACTTCCCGTCAAATCTCAACCCTACTTCTTCTCCCCCTTCTTCATTTATTATTCTCTATTTTCTTCATAGTAAACCATCCTATCCTTATTATTTTCTTTTTTCCTCACTGTAAATCGTCCTCTCAGGCACTCTCTTAGGGTGCGTTTGGTTGGGGGGCATCAGGAATGGGAAAGTGGAATCTGGAGAAGATTCCACTGTTTGGCTTGCATTAACCCAAGAAACCATGCATTCCCAGTTCTTCACATTCCCACCAAATGACCAAAAATCATTCCCTTATTTTTTATGGGTTTGATTCCCTCCCAACCGGGAATCCCATTTAGTATAATTTTAATACCAAGCGTGCCTTTGCCATTTGTTCACAATAAACTCTTCTTCCTTCCATGTCCCCTCCCATTCACGACATAATCTCTCGTCCTTCCAAGCCCTAGTTCTCCTGCGCTTTTCTCATTCTTCCTCTAGCAACAGTGAAGGAATCAAAGCACGAAGAAGAAGTTCGATAACACCTTCAACCCTTCTTCGCGACTCACTCTACTCTCACATCTGGTAAAGTATTCTTGCTTTTCTCTTTCATAATTGGCATTTCTCGAGTTGGGGAATAATATGATTTTGTAGTTAAATGGGTGTTGGGTGTGTGGTTTCGTGATTTCGTGTTCATTCTATAGATTTCGATGTTGTTATTGTAGCGAAGTGGGTTTAGGTGTATCGTGATGGTCTAGGTATACCCTATAAATCTAGATCTGGAAATTTCGAGGGGGTTATTAAACAAAATGTTAGATTTACAATTTTTTCTGTTTAATATATGACACATTTAAGGCAAAAATCATGCATTTTAATTTTATTCATGTGAGTAATTAGTTTATTCATGTTCCAGTGCTCTGTTATGAAGTGGTTTCTTCAACTCTCATCTTGCAATTGTAGAGTTGTACATTGTTCTCGCAACAACATTATTAGTTTATTACCTACACTACTAAATATGCTCCTCTTTTTTTTGATGAAGTAGACTAAAAATGCTCCTTCTCATGGAGAAGAAAAATAGAATAGCCAAAGCGAAGGGCATTTAAATTTTGATTTACAATATAAACCAACTTGTAAATTGTAACTACCAATTAAAAAAAAAACAATACACACCTCACAACTAGCAAGCCAATCTTTATCAAGAAAAAATATGACTGACTATTTCTTTTCTTCAATAGCAGACTAAGAAAAAAAGATAATTTTTCCAATGAGAACATAAATGATAAAATGTACTGATTAAAAAGATGTGAATATAGAAAAAATAAATCACAAATCATATACAGTGAATAATGCAAGTCTATCACAAATATATGTATTTTTTTGCTATGCAGTCAGAAAAATACAAGCATTTTAGGTGGTTTTAGTATAAGTACAAAGAGTCACCTACTAAGCCACTTAACACTTCCCATACATACACCACCATTCACAAATCAAAATTTTTGAACATTAAAAGCAATATTTATCATCTCATCTTGCAAGTTGCTTAAATGAAGGAAAGTATGAAGAAATTATTATAAATTTCACTATATATTGTTTAATATTTTCAGATATAAATTTCACAAATAATTAGAAATTATTCAATTTATATATACATAATCATATTTATCATATACCGTAATGAATGCTTTATTTGTGTCTATCTGTGGTTGTATAAGTATTTCATTTTTTGTTTTCTTACATGACTAAACCATTTGTATTCGTATTAAAAAGTGTTGTGACTATTGAACACTACTAAATTACAGATACAGCTAAACTTATGGTGTCCAAGAAAAAATGATTGATTTGTATGTTGGAAAGTATTCGGTGTCTACTCAATTGTATTAGTTTTCTTGAAGTTTTGTTGTACTCACTATTAGAACAACATTATAGAAAATATTATTTGAAGTCTGAGTCCTACTTCACAGTAGATGGACGTGAAGCACACCTTCGCAATATTATATTACACAATGACACAACATACATAAACCAATTGCATATGAATAGGTCAACTTTTGCCAAGTTATGTGATTTTCTTCGTACTATTGGCAAGTTAAAGGACACCAGGCACGTAACAGTTGAGGAGATGACTGCTATGTTCTTACATATTCTTGCCCACTATGTAAAAAATAGAGTTATAATAAATAAGTTCATGTGGTCTGGTGAAACTATTAGTAGATACTTCAATCTAGTGTTGAATGGAGTCATTTGATTGCAAATCCATTTGCTTAAACAACTAGAAGCAGTTTTAGAAAACTCCACGGATGGATAATGGAAATAGTTTAAGGTATATATACCAAACACATGGTCCAACTATATGTCACACCCCATTTTTGTCACCTTAGCTAGGACATATCATTTCATGTAGGATTTTGAGTCCTTGTTGAGTCTAGTCTTTTGCATTGAGTTTCTATGGCATTGAATATCATGTGTATGAATTTTGAAGTGATTTGGAGTTCATCTCGATGGTCAATAAGAACTTTTGCGACTTCAAGGGCATAATCGTCTTTTAAGCCGTATATTTTCCATTTGACTTTGGAATGAATCCCGAGTCATTCCCATGAGTTCATATGAGTATATAGAGTCTATATATAGGTTCAATTTCATGAATTAATGGTTTAAGATCAATTCGGCTCGTAATGGTTCGGGTTGGCTAAAAGACCCTTTCTTGGTTTGCTCAAATTGACTCATAAGACCCAATCAATTCTCTCTCATTTAACTTCAATTGGGCTTTATTTATGTCCTAAATATGTTTAGAAAGATCGATTTTCGATTGGGAAAGCATTCGATTCGACCTTATGTACAAACCCAGCTTAGCGATGGTGAAGCACCATGGTTAACCACCTTTGTAAAACCTAACCATGCACCCATGGTTGAGAATTTTTGTCCTAAAATGCCTAAAAATGTGTTCCCCTTCGAAACACGGTCGTTTTGGCTTTTATTTCGTCAAAATCGGACTTAATTTGAAGATTTTAGGACTTCTAAAGCAAGTAGAAGTCAAAACCGAAGCGGAAATAGAGAGCCCTCGGGTAACCGTCCGGGGCTGGACGGTCAGCCGTCCAAGCCCAGACGGCTAACCGTCCGGGGCAAGTTGGTCACCCGAGAGAATCCTACTTTAACTCAAATTCTGACTCTATCTTCCCTCTTTTGACGGTTTCCTCCGCCAAAGCAACTTGTCTGAGCCTAAGAGTGTGTAGGTTCGAGTTGTTTGAGCACCAAGAGAGTCTCTAATAGCCTTAGGATCATTATTTAATGAATTAATCCTAGCCATTGGTTCAGGGGGTCAGTTCTCTATATAAAGGACATGATATTCAGCACATAGGGGAGGTGAATGGCACTTGACACTTAGAGAGAGAGGGAGCTACGAGTTTAGAGAGCTAGAAGGACTTCAAGTGGAGGCTCTTCAACCCCAAGCCAGCAAGGAAACAAGAGGTTTGAAGACAAGGAAGAGTCTACAAGAGGTAAGCATGTCTCTTTAATGCTGAACATGAATTTTCTGCTTCTCCTTCTTCTCTTTCTTCTTCTTCTTCTAGGATAGTTATGGTGCATGCAATTGTTCTTCTTATGGATGGAATTCAATGTTTATGTGATATTATATGAATGATTTTAGGATAGTTCATGGCTTTATATGCTTGATAATCCCTGGTTTGCTAGGGATTTGAAAGTATTACTCTTTTTATCCTCTTAAATCATGTATAGTTCACATGTTTAGGTTGCTGTGATTATTATCATGAATTGATGCTCCTGTTAGTTAATATATATGATATGAATGATATTCATGATAATTTGAGC
This sequence comes from Liquidambar formosana, assembly GCA_039720395.1. NCBI lineage: Eukaryota > Viridiplantae > Streptophyta > Magnoliopsida > Saxifragales > Altingiaceae > Liquidambar > Liquidambar formosana. The sequence continues at coordinate 26,530,828 of CM077827.1, read as the reverse complement.
ATGTCTTAGAGTTGTTTCATTGGTTTTAATGCATAGTTGTGAGATTAGGGTTTCGATAACCCTAAAATCGCGTAGGTCTTATACAGCATGCTTAGCTTAGCTTTTTGAGTTGTTGCTCATCATAGTCATTCTATATATGCTGTATATAGTTGAATCATGCTAGGTTTGCATTCATATAGTATATTTCATAGGTTTTTATGCATGTTAGTCGAGTCATTGCATGTAGGGTTGAGTTAGAGTCCTTAGTTATTCATTATTCTTGTTGTTTGCATGATTAATGGATGATTTTAGGCTTTGTCATGGTTCTGTCCAGATTTGCATATTGCTTTCTTTGCATGATTGTGTGCACTTGTAAGGGTGCAAACAGGTACAATGCTTGTCCTATTACAAATAGGGCTGCTATAGTCTGAAATGGCTAATGATTGGAGCTTGTGCGCTCAGGTAAGTAGGGTTTGAAGGTGCCCCAATTCACCTTTCTTTTTCTTTCTTTTCTCTTCTCCCTCCTAGGGTTACTTCTTAATACAAGCTTATGGTAATTATCAAAGGTTTCCTTCAATAATAAATTCTGGTTTTTATCAAAGTTTTCCTCTTGTGGAAGTTTTCAGTTTTGGATTAAATCAATGTATTTTCAAATAAGGAAACCTAGGGTTTTTACCATAGGTTTGTATTAGGTTGTAACCCTATTCTTTTCGAACTACGTGGACTTTGATCCATTTATTTCGCTGCATGGTACGTAGGCGCTCTTCGTGAGGCTCAAGTCCGTTCTAGGATCCAAGTATCCGAGGCTTTTCTTTTCTTTTTTCTGTTTTGTTTTATTTGAGTGATTATGCATGGAATGATTGGATGAAATATATGATATGCATGTTGCCTTGTGATGATATATGATGATATTTGAGTGGAAAAGATCTTAAGTTAGCCCAATCAAATTAAGAGACCAACTCGGGCGATGTGGGTGCCTATGGGTTTTTGTCCAGAACCTTCCCACGTCGTAACTTAGCCCCCGGATCCAATTTTCTGGTTTCAAAGACTTTGCTTTTCCTTTAATGGAGTCATGTGGTTTTGAAAATAAAACATTTTTGTGGTTTTCCTCTTTTCCCTAAAAAATGAGGTGGCGACTCCTTTTTTGTTTGTTGTCTTTCACACCTATTATTATTATCATTTTCGCCAAACCCTTGTGGGCTCCGCGCGCTTTTTCGTCGGTTCACACTATACATTATTTCATTTTTATGGTTTATTTCAATTTTTTATTTTTATTTTATATTATTTGTGTTGTAGAACTGTTTGGAAGCTTTAGATGGAACTTATATTAGTGTGACTGTGCCTGAGGTTAATAAACCTAGGTATTGAACACGAAAAAATGATATTACAACTAATGCCCTCAGAGTTTGCTTCCAAGACATGTAATTTATTTTTGTGTTGCCTAGTTAGGAAGGATCTATTGCTGATTCGTGAGTATTAAGAGATGCTATTAGTAGGAGACATGGTTTTAAGGTCCTTCATGGTACATTACAAATGGTTGTTACTATAATTATCTTACGTTTTTTGTACATTCATACATTAAAATCAACGTTCCTATTCTTATGGTTTTATTATCTTGTTGATGCTGGATACCCTAGCGAAGAGGGTTTTCTTGCCCTGTATAGAAGCCAGCGGTATCATCTGAATGATTGGAGGACTGGTCACCAACCTACTACTCCACAAGAATTTTTCAACATGAAACATTCAAGTGCTAAGAGTGTTATAGAATGATGCTTTGGTCTGTTGAAGTGGAGGTGGGCCATTTTAAGGAGTCCATATTTTTATCCAGTGAAGATACACAACCGGATCATTGTTGCATGTGTTGTTTTGCACAACCACATAACCCGAGAGATGCCGACCGACCCATTTGCTGAACTGCCGTTTACTGAAAATTATACTATACCACATAGTCAATCATTAGAATATGTTGATGTAACTGATCAATGGCAAGATTGGAGGGATATAGTGGCAAACGAGATGTTCAATAAACGGAGGGCATCTAGGAATACATAGTGTGTAGTCGTTTGTTGGATATCATACATTTGTTTGTTAGATAATGTTAAAGTTTATTATTGGTTTGTAAGAATTTTATAAGATGGTAGACTACTTGAACAATCTTGGTATTATGCTATGTGATTGTTATTTTTTTAATTCTTAATTGCTTTGTATGTGATTGTTATTTAGTTAATTGGTAAATCTAAAGTTTGTTGTTGGTTTGTAACATTTTCTTGAGAAGGCACTTACATAGTCTTACTTGTATATATTTCAATTATATTTGCATACGTATTGTATTGTGTTGAATGTACAGGATGGCATCCGTCGATATAGCTTCCACACCCATTACAAGGAATCAAAAGCATTAATGGACTCCAACTGAGGATGCTAAACTGGTCGGGAGTCTATATGAGTTGTATACTATGGGTACTTGGAAATGCGACATTGGATTCAAATCCAGATACTTGGTTAAATTGGAGAAAATGCTAGAAGAGAAGACACCTGGATGTGGGTTAAAAGCATCGCCTCACATTGAATCATGCGTGAAGACGTTGAAGAAGCAGGCCATGGCTATCGCCGAAATGTTCGCACATGGAAGCGGATTCTCTTGGAACGATGTAGATAAGATGGTAGTAGCTGAGAAGGAAGTGTTTGATTTGTGGGTTAAGGTAATTATTTGTTAGTAAATATGTATTTACTACTTTAAATAATTCCAATACATACATTAATAGATATCAAACACATTTGTTTACATATTTACTAATTAAAACTTTTGAACATGTTGTAGAGTCATCCAACTGCTCGTGGGTTGCGAAACAAACCTTTCTCGCACTATGACACTTTATTTGAAATATTCAGAAAGGATCATGCGAATGGATTGGGAGCTACTACCCCAACTGTAGAAGAAGAAGCCATTGAAGCCACTAAAGCCACTAGTGGCAATGATGTCGATCAAAGTATTGCATTTGAGGAAGGTCTCGATGGCATTGATTTTTCCAGCACTCAAGCCCAACCATCGCCACAAGGGACATTGCAACAAAAGACTAGAAAGAGCACAGATGGCTGGACTCGTGGTATGCTTGAAGTATTATCATCTATCAACAAGCTCGTGGATGGTACCATGGTTTATCTTAACAAGATTGGCAATGCTTTGACCTAGAAAAGTAATTCTAACAAGCAGGTCGCTGAGGAGCTACGAAAGATAGCTGGCTTTACTATGGGTCAACTCATGCGAGCTAGTAAACGCATTATTGGTAGCGCATCCTTAAGCAATCTCTTCTTATTTGGCACAAGTGAGGAGCGTAAGGACATGGTTATAGAAGTGCTTCGCGGAAGTAATTAGTTAGTAGTGTTGTTCATTAGACTATGTACTTTAATGTTGTGTCCATCTTTTGGCCTTACAGTCAAGGTTGTTTTTTGTATTTAATTTAGGATAATTTTGATAACAACGGTACCTTGCTATGTTGTTACAGTCAAGGTTGTTTTTTGTACTTAATATAATTTAAATATGATGACGATAGTACCGTGCCATGTTGTTACTATTGTATATGAAATGGGTAGTTATTCAATGATGCGTACTTTGGATGGATATGGATGATATAATACTGTTCGCACTAAAGTAAAGAACTTTAATATGGTCAACTGTAGACCATCATAGTCGACTATATTGTATAATGAATAAGGTCAGTAAGGTTAAACAGCTACTGTCTTTAATATGGTCGACCATATCTATCCATAGTCGACCATATTGTATAATGATTTTTCTTCAATTCTATGTCTAGCTAGTGCCTTCAAGTTGGTCGACTATATCTGTCACACCCCATTTTTGTCACCCTAGTTAGAGGTCATCATTTCATGTAGGTTTTTGTTTTATTTTTGAGTCTAGGCATTTACATTAGGATTTTATGGCATTGAATATCATGCATATGAATTTTGAAGCGATTTGGAGTTCATTTCAATAGTTAATACAGACTTTTACGACTTTGAGGGCATAATCGTCTTTTAAGTCGTATATTTTCCATTTGACTTTGAAATAAGTCCCGAGTTGTTCCTTTGAATTCATATGGATATATATAGTCTATATATAGGGTCAATTTGATGAATTAATGGCTTAGGATTAATTCGGCTCATAACGGTTCAGGTTGGCCAAAAGACCCTTTCTTGGTTCGCTCAAATCGACTCATGTGACTCACTCAATTTTCTCTCATTTAACTTCAATTGGGCTTTATTTATATCATAAACATGTTTTAAAAGGTTGAATTTTGATTTGGAAAGCATTTGGCTCAACCTTGTGTGCAAACCCTAGCTTTGCGACGATGGTGTACAACGGTTAGCCGCCTTTATAAAACCTAACCATGCACCCATGGTCAAGGATTTTTGTCCTCAAATGTCTAAAAAAGTGTTCCTTTTCAAACCATGGTCATTTTGGCTTTTATTTCGTCAAAATCGGACTTAATTTGACCCCTGAAAGACTTCCGGAAGGCGAAGGAGTCTAACCAAGGAATGCTGATGGGAGCCCTCGGGTGACCGTCCGGGGCTAGACGGTCAGCCGTCCAAGCTCGGACGGTTACCTGAGGGAATCCGTCTTTAAGTGGAATTCTACCTCTTCCTTCCTCTTTTGATGGGTTTCTCCACCCTTGCAACTTGTTTCCTTCTAAAATTGAGTAACTTTGAGTTGTTTGAGCACCAAGAGAGTCTCTAATAGCCCTAGGATCATTATCTAATGAATTAATCCTAGCCATTGGTTCATGAGGTTAGTCCTCTATATAAAGAACATGATATTCAGCACATAGGGGGGCCACAAGTGCACTTTACACTTAGAGAGAGAGGAAGCTACAAGATTGGGAGTTGAAGAACACTAAAGGGAGGATCTCTAACCCTAAGCAAGCAAGAGAAGAGTTGTTTCAAAGGCAAGGGAATTTCTACAAGAGGTAAACCATACTTTCAACTACTCAAATTAGGTTTTCTCCTACTTCTTCTTCTTCTTTCTTCTATGATAGTTCTAGTGCATGCAGTAGCTCTGCAAATTGATGAAATCCAATGCTTTTGTGATATTATATGTATGATTTTAAGGTTATTCATGGGTTAATATGCTTGATAGTCCTTAGTTACCTAAGGTTTTGAAAGCGTTATCCTTTTTATTCTTTCAAGTCATGCATGTTTTATATAGCCTATTTGCTGTGATTATTTGGTTTTTTCTTCATCATGGTTGGTTTATATATGTGATTTGGAGTTGAACCATGTTAGTTTTGCATTCATATAGTTTATTTTCTAGGGTTTTGGAGAAATGATCCTTTTTAAGGATAATTATCCTTTTTAGAGAGTAGGGTTTTGCATGAGGGTATTTGGGAATGTGCTTAAGCATGAAATCTTTTTTACTATATTTTTAAGTATATATTTTATGTAAAATATGTTGATAGACCCTTCATACGAGGTGATTTCCACGTAAAATTATCTTAGGATAACTTTACTTAAGAAAGCTCGCCGTAAGAAGGCCTATTTTCATGTTTTACATAAAATATCGTACTTTTGACTTGAGTTAGCTTTTTAATGATATTATTTGATGTTCTCATGATTATTGTAGAGTCTTTTGCATATTTTTCTTAGTTTTGTGCATGTAGACTAGGTCATTGCATGTAGGAGCATACTAAGGTTTCTTGTTTCCTTTTAATTATTGCTTTTGTATGATTATTAGGATAATTTTGGGACTTTTAGTATTCTGTCTAGATTAGTATTTTGTTATTTTTGCATGGTTTTGAGCACGTGTAAGGGTGTAAACAGGTGCAATAATTGCCTTATTGCAAATAAGGTTGTTATTGCTTAAGCTTGCTATTGCTTGGAGAAAATTGCACTAGGTAACTAGGGTATGAAGTGCCCTAATTCACTTTTTTTAACCTTTCTTTTCTCTTCTCCCTCCTAGGGTTATTTTCTAATAGAGGGATATAGTGAATTCTAGGGTTTCTTTCCACCTCTTTTTCAAAAGTTTATGTCTTTCATTGAAGTCTTATTAAGAATCATTTGTCTTTGAAAATCTCTATAGAAGGAAACCTAAGGTTTACCATAAGTCACTATTAGGATTTAACCCTATTCTATTCGAACTACGTGGACTTTGATCCGTATATTTCCATATATGGTATGTAGGCGCTCAATTGATGTTCAAGTCCGCCCAAGGATACTAAGTATCCTAGGTTTTCTTTTTCTTTTATTCATTTGTCCATCACATATGATTGCTAGTGGAGTAGGATGGATCCATGCTTGTGATTGTTAGTGGATTGGGGTGAATTTGTCCATCACATATGATTGCTAGAGGAGTAGGATGGATTTGTGATTGATATGCATGCTGTATTTTATTGATGGATATTGATTTGCATGTGTTTAAGTCATTAAGTTAGCCCAATCAAATTAAGAGACCAACTCGGGTGATGTGGGTGCTGTGAACCCCAGAAATTGTTAAGGCCCACAGGAGGGTTTAAAAGTCGCCAATCTGTGGACCCAGGAAAAGAGGGCCCACGAATGGGTTTGGAAAAAGAAAGGAGTCGCCACCTTATTTTTTAAAGGAAACAAGGAAAACCCTAAAAACGGTTTTGTTTTAGGAAAACAAAAGATTGACTCCATATTTAAAAATGGAAAGGCAAATGATCTTTTGGAAACCAGAGAAATCGGGGATTCGGAGGCTAAGTTACGATATGGGAAGGTTCTAGGCAAAGCCTATAGGCACCCATATCGCCCTAAACGGTCTCTTAATTCAATTGGGCTAAATCAAAGTCTTAATCACACACAAATCAACAGTTATCATCACAGGACAGCATGCATATCATTCATTCATTCATCCATATAATCATGTAAATCAAAGAAAAAACAGAAAAAAGAAGGAGGGGGAGAAAACCTAGGATACTTAGTATCCTAGGGCGGACTTGAACATCACGAAGAGCGCCTACGTACCATGTATGGAAATACATGGATCAAAGTCCACGTAGTTCGAAAGGGAATAGGGTTATAACCTAATCAAGGCCTATGGTAAACCCTAAGTTTCCTTTCAAGTAAAACATGGTAAGCTTCCAAAATAAATGATTCTCAAAAGATTTTTGGTAAAATATGGAATTTTGATAAAAGATGCAAACTTTGATTTAAAAGGTATCTTTTATTGAAAGGAAACTATAGAATCTACCATACCCCTCTATTAGGAAACAACCCTAGGGGGGGAGAAAGGGAAAGTTTCAAAGGAAGGAAAGAAGGGTGAATTGGGGCACCCTCATACCCTACTTACCTTAAGCAAAAGCAACCTGTCAAAGTAACCACCCTATTGCATAGGGTAATTATCTTATTTGTAAGATTTCATCTCACAATAGCCAAAATAACCACCCCACATTGGTGGGGTAGTTGCACCTGTTGTACCTGTCAAAGCACCTGCAATTTCCATGCAAAACATACCAAAAATACCAACCAAACAAACTAGATTCCAAATCAAGCCATTATCATGCCCAAACATGGGCTAACACATGCTCGAAATATCATATCAAGGACAAATAACAGATCTAGACAGAATTGAAATAAGGTTTAAAATCAACCACAAGTCATGCAACAACATGAATCATAAGCTAACTAAAACCCTAATTCAACCCTACATGCAATGACATGCAAAAAACACTAAAATCCACTACTATGAATGCAGAAGAATATCATAGTTATCAAATATGCAGCACATATATATCAACTATGAAGAAAATACAAAGAAAAACCCTAAGCTATCATGCTATATGCTACTTTCCTAATACAAGGATGAATGAAACCCTAGAATCGCAATTGTGCTCAAAATCACATAAAATAACTCTAAATCATGCAAAGCCCATCATAGACATCATGCTAATCATGCATATTAATCAATAGAAGCATCCACACATGAGAAAAATACAAGCTTGCACATGAAATATAGCTATTCTAAACATAAACTCAATTTCAGCACTAAGGAAACCCTAGAATCCCAAACATGCAGCAAATCACATGGAACATCATCCTAGCATACTAAACAGCCCATAAATATTATCCTAATCATGCATACATTCCAATGGAAGCAACAAAACACAATAAAAACATAAGCTCTAATATGCCAAAGAGTTATTTCATGCAGAAAACCATTTTAAGCATCTAAGAAACCCTAAAGTCCCAAACATGCAGTAAATCACATGGAATAACATCCTAGCATACTAAACAGCCCATGAATATTATCCTAATCATGCATACTAACTAATAGAAGTAGCAAAACACAATAAAAACACAAGCTTCAATATGCAAAAGTGTTATTTCATGTAGAAAACCAATTTCAGCACTAAGGGAACCCTAGAATCCCAAACATTCAGTAAATCACATGGAATAATATCCTAGCATACTAAACAGCCCATGAATATGATCCTAAACATGCACACTAACTAATAGAAGTAGCAAAACACAATAAAAACACAAGCTTGAACATGGAATAATGCTATCTTATGCAAAAACCCTAGTTTGAATGAAAGAGAGAAAGGGGAAGAGGCTTACCTATGGTGGCTGCTGTAGAGAGTCCTCCTCCTCTTATGTGCTGCTGGAAACAACCTCCTTCAAGCCTTCAAGCAATGCTCCAGCCCTCCTTCAAGCCTTCTCTCACACTCTCTCACTCAAAGTTTAAGTTAAACTACCCTAAGGATGGCTGCCATAGCCTCCAAGTCTCACTCACACTTCAGAAATTGCCTCCTCATTGCTGAAGTATAAGGGGGTATTTATAGGGCTTGAGGGGAAACCCTCAATGGTTGGGATTAAAACCCTAGGGATTGATCCAAGGGCTCTTAGAGGTTACCTTGGGGCTCAAGTAGGTCAAAAAGGGCTGAAATTAGGGTTAAATGGCGGCCAAAGGCGAGCAAATCCGAGAAAATAGGGTGGGAGCCGCGTCAAGGCTCAAAAAAGGAAAGTGGCTCGGGTGACCACCTGGGGCTGGGCGGCTAGCAGCCTGGGCCCAGGCGGCTAGCCGCCCAGGCCTGGGTGGTCACCCGAGGCTCTGTCAGCATATGCCCATTTTTGACCCCTTTGACTTCCAAATGTGTTTTAGGGTTCAAATTAACTCCGATTTTGACGAAACGAAAGCCAAAACGACCGTGTTTCGAAGGGGAATGTAATTTGAGTCACTTGAGGGTGAGAAACCCTAGCCATGGCTGCATGGTTGAGTCCTACAAAGGTGGTTAACCGCTATGCCTCACCATCGCTTAGCTTAGGTATGCACATAGGGTCGCACCGAATGCTTTCCAATTCGAAATTCAACCTCCCTAAACACATTTGGGGATGAAATCAAGACCAATCAAGGTCAAATGAGTAGTCATAGAGTGAAAATCATGAGCCAATTCGAGCTAACCCGAAGTAGGTCTTTTAGCCAACCTGAGCCTTAATGAGCCATTCTAATCCCGAACCTTCAATTCATCGAATTGAACCCACAAATACCTCAAATACAACCATATGAACTCCAATTGGCAACTTGGAGATCATTTCAAGGTCAAATGGAAAGTTTGTGATCAAAAAGACGATTATGCCCCTCAAGTCACAAAAGTTCTAATTAACCCTCGAGATCAACTCCAAATCGAACCAAAATTCATACACACCATCCTTAGGACCCTAGAAACTCAATGCAAAAGACTAGACTCAAAAAGGAAACAAAAAGACTCATGCAATGACAAACCCTAGCTAAGGTGACAGGTGGCAAAAATGGGGTGTGACAGAAGCCCCTCATTGGCGAGCAAGTTTCACTTGCGAACCAATGACCAAAAGAACAACCCATTTTTGCCCGGGGAATTGATTTCATCAAGACCCACTGGGGAAAATAGGGTGATCATATCATTGAATTCTTCGAATTCATCATACACAAGCACAAAGGTACTCCTCATAAGTTCTACAGAACTCCTCTCATGCTGTATACCAGTTTCACTGGGGAACAAGATGAGGTATCCACAGGTTACATCGAACTTCGTTTGATGAAAGGTCTTCCAATTCTATGCCAGTGACAACTGGCGAATGGTACGAGGTAACATTATGCCATCAAGGCCATCCCAAAATATGAGAAAGATACATCCTTCTCACATTCAAACCGTCAAGGTTATTACTCAATTATCAAGGTAATCACATCCCATACTGCACCAGTGACAACTGATGAACAATACGGGGTAACACTATAGCTTACATCGAACTTCGTTCGATGAAAGGTCTTCCCATACTATGCCAGTGACAACTGGCGAATAGTACGAGGTATCCATAACTTACATCGAACTTCGTTCGATGAAAGGTCTTCCCATACTGTACCAGTGACAACTGGTGAATAGTACAAGGTATCCATAGCTTACATCGAACTTCGTTCGATGAAAGGTCTTCCCATACTGTACCAGTGACAACTGGTGAATAGTACAAGGTATCTATAGCTTATACCGAACTTCGTTCGATGAAAGGTCTTCCCATACTTTGCCAGTGACAACTGGCGAATAGTACGAGGTAACACCATGCCATCAAGGCTATCTCAAAATATGAGAAAGATACATCCTTCTCATATTCAAACCATCAAGGTTATCATTGAAATATAACACGAGAAAGATCACATCCTTCTCTTGCTCAAATCAATCAAGGTAAACACATACCACAGGAAGCCATCAAGGCTATCTCAAAACATGAGAAAGATACATCCTTCTCATATTCAAACCATCAAGGTTATCATTCAATTGTTAAGGTAGTCACATAGTACGAGGAAGGTCACAACCTTCAATCAGGGTAAACACATACCATTGGGAAAGATCGCATCTTTCAAGTCATCAAGGTAAGCATGTAATCATGAGAAAGATTGCATCCTTCTCATATCAAACTCTCAAGGTGAACACATAGCATGAGAAAGATCGCGTCCTTCTCATAATCAAACCATCAAGGTCAACATAAATCATGGGAAAGATTGCATCTTTCAAGTCATCAAGGTAAGCATGTAATCATGAGAAAGATTTCATCTTTCTCTCACTAAGTCATCAAGACAAAGGTAAGCTTCTACTCACCAACCAAGTCATCTCACATGGAGGCTATTCATGCCTCAACTCAAACACCAACTCATATAGGAGACACAATTATCTCATGAAAGCAATCACTCACATGCAAATAGGGAAGGTATCTTTATCCCAAATGACAACAAATCATAGTGACATAGGAGGGAATTCATCCCTAATGATCAAAAATCATATGCATAGAGAGGGTTGTTCAACCCTACTAGCATGCCATGCCCACACAAGGGCCACCAATGCAATCTCATTCAAATCATTTCATGTCAAACAAAGTCAAGATATTTATTCATTTTTCAACTCAAAACATGCTTGAGATTTCATCTCAAAGAGGGTTCAAAAGCGCGAATAGGCGAGCAAAGGCCAAACGAGCGCAACGGAGCGAGCAAGGGGGGGTGACCACCTGGCTGCTGGTGGCTTGCCGCCCAAGCCCAGGCGGCTTGCCGCCCCATGCTGGGCGGTTACCCGAGGCTGGTGCTGCCCAGTTTGAGGGTTTTTAAACCCTTGACTCCCCATTTGTGCATTCAAGCCTCCAAGCTCGAAAATAGAGAGCTTCTCTCTCTAGAACTCACTCCATCCTTCTCCAAATTCTCACATACATATTCTCATTCAAAGTTTCACTTTCAATTCAAGTTATGTGCATGAAATAGCATCAAGAACAAGTCATTCAACAACAAAAACAAGCATCAATCATCAAGTTGCAAGATCAAATTCATCATCTTTCTTATCAAACCCATTTTTCTCACATACAAGCTCAACCACCAACAATGGCTTCTAGCAATGATTCCAACATCAAGTATCCATATTATGTGATCAAGAATACATACAAGGCACCAATCTATGATGCATCCCAAGACAAGGTGTTGCTTGAACCTAAGAAGCATCTCTCCTACCTCCATTCCCAACATGAGGTTAGTTCTTCCCAACTTAACATGTTTATCATGAAATTTTGATTTCTATTGGATAAAATGCATTCCCATGATCTTCTTTTGATTGTTTCTATCATTGTTAAGCCAAGTTCATTGATTTGGCAAGGATTGAATGTGCAAAAAGCTTGTTTCCCAATGCTTGAGAAAAGATGCCCACCAAGTGTTTGATAAAATGCCAAAGAGACAAAAACATGTTCAATTCTTGAAAAATCAATTGGTTTGCATTGTAGAACCAAGTCATATGGTCTTGGCAAGGATTTGATATACAAAAATCTTTCATTTCAATGCTTGAAAACAAGTTACACACCAAGTGTTCGATAAAATGCCCGAAAGGCAAAACCATGTTCAATCCTTACAAAATCAATGAATTTGAATACACAAAGTCATGGGCATTCATTTCTAATTCATTTCATGAATCAAAACCCATATTTTAAAACTTTTGGAAAACCATTTGAAATCAATTACCAATGCATGCCCAATATCTCTATGTTTTCAATGCTAATTCAATGCACAATCTTTTGACATAGCCCGACTTCCAAAGTCTCCGTACAAGGACATCAATAAAGGGGCTCATCTCATGGTGGAGATATATGGAACATGCCCAACCACGTGCTCGCAAGATAGTAAAGAAGGCGGGTTTTGAGCCCTTCCTAGATGCTCTATGGAACGAGCAATGGGATAGGCAAGCATTATTTGCCTTGACAGAGCTATGGTGGGACACCACCAACACTTTCCATTTTAGCTTCGGGGAGATGACCATGACCCCTAAAGATTTCACCATGATAACTGGGTTGAGCTTGAAAGGCAAGCGCTTGGACTACTATGAACATGCCAACATGGATCAAAACTACATAGTAGCTCTACTCGGGGTTGAAGCGGAATTAAGCCCAAAAGGTGTGCGCCGTACTTGGCTCTACAACACCTTTGCCACTGAGGAAGAGAGTGAGGGGACGGATCCCCAATACATTGTGAGAGCTTTCTTGCTCTACATGATTTCATGTACCTTTTTTGCGGGCACCAATGACATGGCTCGACTTGAATTGCTAGCTAGCATGGAAGATGTGAACAAAATTGGGAGATACAATTGGGGTGGAGCTGCTTTCGCAAACATGTATCGCTCCATGACTGACATGTCCCGAGGAGTTGCAAAGAACTTTGGGGGACTTCCTTTCGTTTGGGAGGTAACAAAGAACATTCAATTCTCTATTATTTCCCGAAACTTAACACACACATGATTTCTTCTTTTTCTTTGGTTTTCCACAGATATGGTACTACGAGTACCTGAACATGTGTCGCCCAACTCTTGCTAGTGATGCCATGTCATGGCCCATCCTTCAGAATTATGCTCCATCTTGCTTGGCTACAAGAGCCTCCAATCGACACGATTATGCCCATGCAAGGGCATATCTTGCTAGCTTGACTGTTGATATGGTAGAATCTTTTTTTTCTCCTTATCTTTTTATCTTTCTCTTTTCATTTCTCATTTCAAACTCAACAGGTGGAATGGGATCCATGGAGGTTGTGGGAGCATAGGCTTCCCGAGAAGTACTCCTCTTGTTTGGAGTTGACAAGCAAAAGGGTCCTTTTTGAAGGCCCCACAGGTAGATGCTGGTATCTTGGGGAACGAGTCCTGAGACAAGTCCATGGAAACATGAATGCAGCTGTGACACCTTCCATGCCACCAAAGGACATGAGGCATACTAGCCACCTAGTAGGGGATGAACTAGAAGAGGCTCTGAGGGGTTGGGATGCTGAGGGATTCACCTCCCCTCGCATAGAATACACTGCCTTTTGTCGACAATATCTGATGAATCCTAGGGTCACTGGTCTCCCACCTCAAGGGGTGAGCTCCCCACACTGTTAAACTCTTTTTTAAGATTATAAGAAAGACTCCATTTGACAAAAATTTGAATTTCAGGGCCGACGGGCAAGGGGACACAGCTCCACAGTTGGATCTGCCACTGGGATGACTTACAATGACGAGGATGAGGACCTTGAAGGAAATCAACCTCCACCCCTCCCACAACTAAATTGGTATGTGAACTTGTGCAGTGGGACAAAATTTGTGAAGACTGATATTACCCATCCACCATTCGATGAATATCCCAAGATCGATCCATATTATGAGAATGTGAGTTCTAAACTCTTATCTTCTAGGAATTGGATTCTTTCATTATTGTTAACCATGTTTATACTTTCCTAGGTTCCACGGGAGTATGCCCAGGAATGTATTGAACTCAATGAAGGATTGAGGAGGGATCTTGTGCGAATGAGTTTAGAGAACTCAGTTCTGGAAGCACGCTTAAATCCCCAAGTAAGTGATCATCTTATTAGCTTTCAACTAGGATTGGCACCATTACCCTCCTAACTCATTATCTTTGTTTGCAACAGGCATCATCGTCTAATCCACCACAGGATATGCCCCCTTCTAGAGCACCTCGTGCAGGGCATGATGGAGCGGGGCCAAGTCGAAAGAGAAGGCCCACGGGAAATCATTGAGTTTCACTCACCTCTTGTTAGGAATGTTGGAACTTATTATCTTCTTGTTATGTACTAATTAGGAATTTCAATTCCCAACCTTGAACCTTTATTATGGATACTTGATGAATCTATGTTGAACTTGATTGCAATGATATGATCTTGTATTGAGTGAAAAATGGGCTTAAATCAAGCACAAAAAAGTCAAAACATCACAAAAGGGCCAAACGAAGGCATAACAAGGCAAAAATGGGCGAAACAAGACGGCGGCCTCGGGTGACCACCTGGGGCTGGGCGGCTAGCCGCCTGGGCCCAGGCGGCTAGCCGCCCAGGCCTGGGTGGTCACCCGAGCCCGAAGCGGTGTTTCGCCTGATTTTAGGAAACTTCCTATTTTGACGGGATTCCACCTTCCAAAACACGGATTTCCGAATTTTTTCCTATAAAAGCACATCCAAGGGGTCTCAAACCCTACTAACATTCATTGAGAGAAAGTTATGGAAGCCCTAGACAAGCTCTTGAGTGATTTTCTGAAGGTTATGAGTGCGGAGGCAAGGAAGGAGTTCAAGTGCTACTGCTTGGATCCATTGTTTTCTTTGATGCATGTGAAGCTTGAAACCACTCTTCTTACTGCTGCTACATATTTTTGGGATCCCCAACTTCATGTATTCCGCTTCAACTATGAAGAACTATGCCCAACAATGGAGGAATTCTGCGCCTTGTATGGAGTTTCACCTGTGGGACCTTTCATCCTCCCTACTCCTCGCTCAAGTTACCTGATTTCCTTCTCCAACTTCCTTGGGATTTCTCAACAAGAGGCCTCCATATTTGTGAAGGATCATAAGGTGAATCTCATGGAAATAGCAACTTCCTTCTTGGCTCATGATAGCAAAGGTACCTTGGATTTCAACCTTCCTACTCAACATGCTCTTGCTTTCTGCTTGGTTGGTCGCTTCCTTATCTCCACGGGGACTCTCTATGTCCCTATTCAAATTTGTGAACTGATCCCTTTTCTTCTTGAACATAACAACCTGATTCCCATGGTGCTAGCTGAAACCCTCAATAGTTTAGACAAAGTTCATGATAACCCACAAGCCCCATTAGGAGGGAGCCCCATTCTACTGCAGATGTGGCTTCTTGAAAGGCTTAATTTCTTATCTCCTACCACCATTAATCCATACAAACCCCAACATTATTGTTGCCGTCGAGTTGAACTTCCTGGTCAGTTTTCTTTGAGGGAATGGTTGGGCTACTTCCAAACTCTCTCATGGCGAAACATCAGGTGGTTTGTCTCCACATGGGGATGCAAGGAACAAATTCTTCTTCGAACTTCTGGGTGTGCTATGGTCGAGCTCATAGGGTTGAGATCAACTTCATTCTATTGGACTTCAAGAATCCTTCGTCAAATGGGTGCCATGCAAACCATACCTACTTCTGTGGTATTTGATTATTCTGTTGAACCTGTGGGCCCCACAATAGTTAAGTGGGCCAAGACTAGATGGACTGACCAACTGAAACTGACTCGAGTTGAGAACACTGATGGGCCTTATGTCATGAGCCCTGAATACAAGACATGGTTGAAGAATAGCTTAGGTGAAAGAGAAACCATACGCAGGGAAAGGATTTATGACCTTATCAAGGACACAAGACTTGGGTTTTGCAGGGAAGACATTCTGGAAGCAGTGGAAGCAACACATGCTCATGACTTACGAAAGAAGCGAAGACTTGAAAGAAAGGAGCAGAAAGCAAACCAAGAGACTCTGAAGAAAAACAAAAAGACTTGAAGACTTTTAGAAATAGGTTATCTATGGCATGTCAATAGTTCTTTATCTAACATCAATAAATTGCTATGTCAATCAATTAGTTCTAAATGAATTGCCAATAATAATTCAATTTTGAGATTTGTTGTTGTGGTGTTGTTTGGACCGCACCCAAGGTAACTTTATGGGCTGCCTACGTATCCCCATCCTTTTTTCAATTTTTTTTTTTTTTTTTTTTTTTTTTTTTTTTTTTTCATTTTTCTCTTTTTTTCATTTTTTTTTAGGAATGGGGAATCAGGCCCTCGTAGTTCAAATGCCTTAACTTTTGCCTAGGCCGCCCTTATGGGTTTTCAACCTAGCAGGCCTTACACATAGTACTTCTTCAATTGATCCAAATTGGTAGGACGAGCGAACTCAATTCCATCCAAATCCATGAGGCGAACAGCCCCTGCTGGTAATATCTCCTTGATAACATACGGGCCACCCCAACTTGGCTTGAACTTCCCTCGTGGATCAAAAATTGGAGCTCTGATTTCTTTCAACACCAAATCCCCTGTCTTCAAACCTCGGTCTTTGACATGCTTGTTGAATGCTCTTGCAACCCTTCGCTGATATCCCTGCACATGATATAAGGCCCTCAATCGCCTTTCATCGAGCAATGCCAGCTCATCATAACGGTTCTTAACCCAATCTGCTTCTGCTATCTGACTCTCCATAGCAACCCGTAATGACGGTACCTCCAACTCAATAGGCAAAACAGCCTCCATCCCATACACCAAGGAATAAGGGGTAGCCCCTGTTGACGATCTCACAGATGTTCTATAGCCCCACAAGGCTAATGGCAACTTCTCATGCCAATCAGTGTAGGTGTCAGCTGTTTTCTGTAGTATCTTCTTAACATTCTTGTTGGCGGCCTCTACTGCCCCATTAGTCTGCGGGCGATAAGGGGAGGATAAATGGTGCACTATGTTGTATTTCTGCAAAAGCTCCTTGGTTTCTTTCTGAAAGTGCTGACCATTGTCTGAAATAATCTCATGGGGTACCCCATACCTGTAGATGATGTTGAGCTGTATGAACTGCGCTACCTTCTTGGCATTCAGGGTCTTGAAGGATGCTGCCTCTACCCACTTAGTGAAGTAATCGATAGCTACCAATATGTACTCATGCCCATTGGAGGCTTTCGGCTTAATCTGCCCAATTATATCTATTCCCCACACTGCAAACGGCCAAGGTGATGACATGCTTGTCAAAGGCATGGAAGGCAAGTGTTGTCCATTAGCAAAGACTTGACATTTGTGACACTTCTTAACATGTGCATGGCAATCTCTCTCCATTGTAGACCAATAGTAACCCAACCTCATGATCTTCTTAGCTAGCATATAACCATTCATGTGCGGTGCTCCAACTCCTTCATGGATTTCACTAACAAGACGTTCGGCTTCTTCCTCAGTGACACACAACAGATGGACCCCATCGTATGACCTTCGGTATAGCTTTCCTCCACACAAAACATAGTGACTCGCTAGCCTCCTCAGTGTTCTCCTATCAATGCGGGATGCTCCTTCAGGATACTCCCTTTCCTCAATGAATTTCATGATGTCATAGTACCAAGGATGGCCATCTTTCACTTCTCCTTCTCGAATAGAGCAGCAATACACAGGTTTTTCTCTACATTCTATCACCAACGGTTTTACATTCCCACCATCCGGGATTTCCACCATAGAAGCTAGAGTTGCCAAAGCATCAGCAAATTGGTTCTTATTTCTTGACAAATAATTGAACTCTATTTCCACAAATTCTTTAGTCAAGGCTTCTAAATAGGCATGATATGGTAGCAGCTTCTCATCACGAGTCTTCCACTCTCCCTTTATCTGGCAGATAATCAGTGCTGAATCTCCGAAAACCTCTAACTCTTTGATCCCCAATTCCAGTGCGGCTTCCAATGCAAGGATGCAGGCTTCACACTCAGCAATGTTGTTGGTTGCTTCAAACCCTAACTTAACCGCCAAGGGTGTGAATGCTTCTTCAGGTGAAACCAATAGGACTCCTATCCCATACCCTCTCTTATTTGCAGCTCCATCAAAGTATACTTTCCAGACCTTCTTTCCAATCTCCAGGACATCCTCATCGGGGAATTGATCATTAAATTGTTCTGATGACGCCACAGGGCAGCTAGCCAAGTAATCTGCAATGACACTTCCTTTCACTGACTTCTGTGTTACATACTTTATGTCAAATTCATTGAGAAGAATCGACCCTCGGGCAGTTCTGTAGGACAAGACTGGCCTTTCTATCAGGTACTTCAGTGGGTCCATTCGGCTTATCAAGAAAACCTCATACGACATCATGTAGTGACGTAGTTTCTGAGTTGCCCATACCAAAGCCACACAAGCCTTCTCTATGGCGTTGTACTTCACCTCATAATCTGTCATCTTCTTGCTTAGATAGTAAATGGCATTCTCCTTTTTTGACCCCTCAAGGTACTGAGCTAGCATAGCTCCCGTCGCGGTTTCAGTGACCGTCAAGTATAACAATAACGGTTCACCTTGTCGCGGGGGAACTAGAATTGGTGGATTACTCAAATACCTTTTGATAGTCTCAAAGGCTTCTTGACATTCTTCATTCCATACCTTCGGCACACCCTTCTTAAGCAACTTGAAAATTGGTTCACACACCATAGTCAAATTAGCAATGAACCTACTTATGTACTGAATTCTCCCCAAGAACCCTCGAATCTGCTTTTCTGTGCTAGGCGGCTCCATCTCCACAATGGCCTTGATTTTTCCCGGATCGACCTCGATTCCCCTCTGAGTAATCATAAATCCTAATAGCTTGCCTGCAGTGACACCAAAAGCGCATTTCTGAGGATTCAACCGCAAGTTGTACTTCTTTGCTCGCTCCAAGAACCTTTCCAGTGCCCCGAAGTGTCCTTCTCGATCCACGGACTTCACGATCATGTCGTCCACATATACTCCCACCTCCTTATGGATCATGTCGTGCAGCAATGTTGTAGCGGCTCTCTGATAGGTAGCCCCGGCATTTCTCAAACCGAACGGCATCACTTTGTAATAATATGTTCCCCACTGTGTGATAAAGGCCGTTTTCTCCATATCTTGCGGCGCCATCTTTATCTGATTGTATCCGGAGAACCCATCCATGAAAGAGAGGAGCGCATGTCCTACAGTGCTATCTACCAATACATCAATGTGGGGCAAAGGGAAATCATCCTTAGGGCTTGCTGCATTAAGATCTCGAAAATCCACACACATCCTCACTTTTCCATCCTTTTTAGGCACGGGAACTATATTGGATAACCACTCGGGATACTCCACAACCTGTAGGAACCCCGCATCGAGTTGTTTGGTTACTTCCTCCTTTACTTTCAATGCCCACTCTGGTTTCAATCTTCTCAATTTTTGCTTTACCGGCTTTTTAAGGGGATTGGTGGGGATGAAATGCTGCACAATGTCTGGATCTATGCCGGGCATGTCTTCATAAGACCATGCAAAGGCCGTTATGTTGGCCTTTAGGAAGGCTATCAGCTTTTCTTTTTCAAGTGGTGAAAGGGTTATCCCAATTTTAATTATCTTTGGCAATTCATTTGTCCCTAAATTCATTGATTCCAATTCATCCATGTTAGGTTCGGTGACACCCCTTTTCCTTCGCTCGACGAGCTCCGGGGGGACGTCATTCCTAGGATCTATATCCATGCCATAAATATCCATAGAAGAGAGAAAAGAAATACTGCAAGCAAACAATGTATAAAAGAAACACACTTCATTAAAGGATCAAACAAAAAGACACAAACTTGAAAAGGAAACAAAATTTGGTGCCACAACTATGAAACGACTCCTAACTCCACAAAGTGGGATAGGCGGACACACTTTATTGAAAGCAGGAAAGACTCTAACTAAGGAACCTACAAGCTACTATCAGGTAGGTCATGATCTTCCTCTTCAAGGATTTCTGCAATGGTTCCATCTTCTAGGTACCAATTGTGAAGTGGCATGGATGCATGGTGAATTGACGAATCTTGGCAATCTTCTGTTGCTGACTCCCCCAAAGTAAGAACCATATCTTGGAACATGGTAACCATAGCCTCGGTATCCACATGTTCTACCCAGTCTTCTTTCTTCTTTCCCACAGAATTGTACCAACTTGTCAAGCTCTGAGGATTCAGCCCCTCTGTAAAATACTTGTCACAAAAATCTCTATCTGCCAATGCTGGATCAGAACTTGGGTAAAAAGTGCAATAGTGTGGTGGCTCTTCCTTTCCGAACTCTTGCTCGCCTTCGAACTCCATAGTAAGGACCATGTCTTGAAACAAAGTGACCATGGTGTCAGAATCCATGTGCTCCACCCAATCTTCTTCTTTCCTCTCCCAATAACTGTCATTGATGGCTTCATCATCCACCATTTCAGCGGTGATTGGATACCACTCGGTGAAGAAAATCTCAAACCCCGGGATTCTGATCTTGGTTGTTGGATTGAACATAGGCTCTGGGAACCCACAGTACAGGAAGTCATCCCCTTCCTTGATGAAACAGCCATTCAGAGTCGGCCTGTACGGTGAAATCTTAAAGTCTGGCACCCTTCCTTCTGCTCTAGCTTTTCCCTTCTCCTTATTCCTCCTTGTCATTTCTGCATAGTCATTCTTAGTGGGCTCATATCCTAACCCAAAAGTATAGGAAACAACCCGACTTTGAACAGAGTGGGGAATTCCTTGTTGGCGACGCCCTAGGCCCATACCCGGGAAGAAATTCATTTTCCGCATTATCTCACCAACATGTAAATTACCATGAGGACAATAGTCAAGGGGTATCAATTCTTCCTTTTCCAACTCCTTTTCTATACACTGCACATACTCAAACCCAGACAAGGGTATCTCAACTGATTCCGGTTTTATTTCACATATGGGTATACCCGCCATTTTCAAATCATAGTCCCCTTGAAGCGTGACAATGGCTCCCTCATGTGGGAACTTCACCTTTTGATGCAATGATGATGGTACAGCCCCAGCAGGATGAATCCAAGGCCTTCCCAATAACAGATTGAAACATGACGGCACATCCAGGACTTGAAATTCTACTCTGAACTCTGTGGGTCCCATGATTAAAGGTAAAGTGATCATCCCAATTACTTCTCTACGGGTATTATCATACGCCCTCACTGTCTGCCCAGATGGAGTGAAATCAGTGGGCCCCAAGCCCAAAACAGTTGCAGTTCTTAAAGGACATACATTTAGTGCGGAACCATTATCAATCAAGACCGTAGGAACTCTCTTCCCCATGGTATCAACAGTTATATGCAAAGCTTGGGAGTGGCTTGGCCCACTCTTAGGTAAGTCAGCTTCTGTGAACACTATAGTGGAATTCTTCGGAGTAGGGTTTACTAGATTCACCAATCCCTCAGGGGACAAATCAACCGGAACCTGTACCTGGTTTAACAACTTCAGCACTGTCTGTCTGTATTTGTGGGAGGCCATAAGCAAGCCCCATATGGTGATATTGGCATTGGTCTTCTTCAATTGTCGGAGTACTTCGTCCTCTTCTTCTTGCACATCAAGGCGCTTATCTAACTCACCCAGTGGATTATCAGATTCCAAGTGCGGAGGCTTGAAATGGCGGCCCCCTCTTGTCATGTGGTCTACTTCTTCATCACTAGCCCATATGTCATCAATTTCATTTGTGTCACCCATCAGGTCATCCCATTCAATCATGTCAATGTCCTCCATCTGCACCTCTTCGGGTATATCATCCCAGCCCGTAGGAATTATGGGCTCACTTGGCAATGGATCAGGATAAAGCACATAGTAATCAAACTTCCCCGAAGGTTCTCCCAATAACCCCACTTGAGGGTCTCCTGCTTCATACCTTTCTTTCAACTGCTGTTGGATGGACTTCTTTGGCAATTGTAGGGTCTTTTGATCAATGAGGTCTTGAACGACCTTTCTCAACATAGCACAGTCATCAGTGTCATGGCCGGGTATACCATGGTATTGGCAATATTGATGGGGTGTTTGGGGTCTTGGCTTTGGAGGGTGAGGTATGATAAGGCCTTGGTCGCAGCATTGGTGAAAGGCTTGGGTCAAGGACATGGGTAATGGAGTGTATTGTCTTATGGGTAGGCAAGGTCGAGATGGGTCGGCTTCAATGGCATTTATGGAGTTGGATGAATTATGAGAGGGAAGTGGATTTTGGGTGACATTTGGGCGATTTGGTGGAGTTGGTGGTGAGATGATTTGCTTGTCAAGTAAGTCTTGGATCTCATGCCTAAGGCGATAGCAACGGTTGGTTGAGTGGCCTTTGGCTTGGTGGAATTTGCAGTATTCATTCTCATTGTAGCTCTTGGGCAATGGATTTGGTGGTGGTCTTGGGTCGAGAGGTTTCAACAGGCCTCGGCTTTTTAGCTTTTCAAGTACTTTCTCAAGTGGCATATGCAGCTCGGTGAATTGGCGAGGTGGGTTGGTGTCATTTAGGGAGATAGGTTGAATGGGTTGGGCTATGGCATTGACCTCGGCATTGTTTTTCCCAGCAAAGTTCGGCCTGCGGTTCTTTTGGACTTCTTCTGTCTTGATTGACCCATCGGCAATGGCATCCTCAACTTGTGTACCTGCTCCGATAAGAGCCTTGAAATTAGGGAAGTAGTGAGCAAAGAGGTGCTTGTGATACACCGGCAATAGGTTCTTAACCACCAATTGAATCTGATCTTCCTCATTCGGTCTATCCGCCATTTTCGAGGCCTTTTGCCTCCACCTTGTAATGAAAGCGGAAAAGGTCTCATTAGCCCCTTGTTTTGTGGTCTCTAGGTCCCTTCTTGTGACATCCACCTCAGTGTTGTACATGTAGTGCTCTGAAAACTCATTACATATGTCTTCCCAAGTTCGGGTTCTATTCTCATCCAAGGCTAGGAACCACTTTAAAGCAGAAGTGGCTAGGGTTTCATGGAACATTTGGGCCAAGAGTTCATCTGTCGCTCCTCGAGGGTGCATAGCTCGTACATACATCTTCAAATGGGTCTTGGGGCAACCCGTTCCATCAAACTTTTCTAATTCAGGCATCTTGAATTGTAGTGGAATACGAGCTTGAGGAAACAAAGATAGGGTACGTACATCCACCATGTCATCTGTCCTACGGATTCCCTTTATAGTTCTCTCCAAGGCTTCCACCTTGCTAGCCAACACAGAGTCTGTATCAGAGGTCTTCCCCTTACTTCCCCCTTCCAGGTTAAAAACTTCAGGTGATTCATTCCCTTTGGGCTGAGTACTTCCCCCATCATTGGTCTTAGTGCCCTCTCCAGACTGGGTCCCATTTTCGGTGTTATCCCCCGGGGTACGGCCATTATTCTGTTCGGGTTCGGACATCTTATGTTGGATATCTTGGGCCATTTTCAATGCTCTCTCGGATACATCAGTGGTGTAATCAAGCTTGGTCATGATAGCCTTCAAACAAGTCTCAACATCAAAACCCCCTTCACTAGTTGCTTCTTCGGCCATGTCTGACTGGTTGGTAGAATCAATCTTCACTAAGCGCCCTTGCTGGTCGCGGATCCAAGCCAGTACGTCCTCTCACTCCTCTACGAAAGGGAACAATCAGTCTCTCATCCTAAGGGTATGTCCTAGGCTTCCATATTTGTCTCAATGACTTCACATCATATATACTCAATTAGTCCCTTTTAATCCAATCACCTTTACAAGGGTCATGGGCGAAAGGTACGTATTAAGGATATAGGGTGCAAAGGTCCTCTATTAATTTTTCCATTAAGCACATCACAAACACGGTCATGATATCATTACAAACAATGTGGGTGCATAAGGGTGAAACCATAGTGTCCTGCAAGTCTGTCTATATGGACTAATGATAAGGGTAGGCTGGGGTCCTTCACTTGCTTGAGCAATCTTTATACCTAACCACATGTGGCATCAGGAACGCCGCGTGGGTCCAGCAGTACGTGATTAACTCATTTAATATACCCAAGGGCAAGCCCAAGGGTACTTGGCAAGAGAGGTTGAGAGCTTTCGCCCCAACTCATGGAATCAGGAAAACCAAAGTTGAGGCTAGGCCCGTCAGTGGCAAGGGACATCGATCCTAACATGCAAGAGTTTGCGCACACAATGCAATAAATGAAAGCACACAATCAAGCGAATGCAATGTGATTGATTTTAATTAAACAAAAGAAATTAACTTAGCCCAATCAAATTGTATAGAGTCTAGCCCACAAATCCCCAGTGGAGTCGCCAGTTCTGTGAACCCCAGAAATTGTTAAGGCCCACAGGAGGGTTTAAAAGTCGCCAATCTGTGAACCCAGGAAAAGAGGGCCCACGAATGGGTTTGGAAAAAGAAAGGAGTCGCCACCTTATTTTTTAAAGGAAACAAGGAAAACCCTAAAAACGGTTTTGTTTTAGGAAAACAAAAGATTGACTCCATATTTAAAAATGGAAAGGCAAATGATCTTTTGGAAACCAGAGAAATCGGGGATTCGGAGGCTAAGTTACGATATGGGAAGGTTCTAGGCAAAGCCTATAGGCACCCATATCGCCCTAAACGGTCTCTTAATTCAATTGGGCTAAATCAAAGTCTTAATCACACACAAATCAACAGTTATCATCACAGGACAGCATGCATATCATTCATTCATTCATCCATATAATCATGTAAATCAAAGAAAAAACAGAAAAAAGAAGGAGGGGGAGAAAACCTAGGATACTTAGTATCCTAGGGCGGACTTGAACATCACGAAGAGCGCCTACGTACCATGTATGGAAATACATGGATCAAAGTCCACGTAGTTCGAAAGGGAATAGGGTTATAACCTAATCAAGGCCTATGGTAAACCCTAAGTTTCCTTTCAAGTAAAACATGGTAAGCTTCCAAAATAAATGATTCTCAAAAGATTTTTGGTAAAATATGGAATTTTGATAAAAGATGCAAACTTTGATTTAAAAGGTATCTTTTATTGAAAGGAAACTATAGAATCTACCATACCCCTCTATTAGGAAACAACCCTAGGGGGGGAGAAAGGGAAAGTTTCAAAGGAAGGAAAGAAGGGTGAATTGGGGCACCCTCATACCCTACTTACCTTAAGCAAAAGCAACCTGTCAAAGTAACCACCCTATTGCATAGGGTAATTATCTTATTTGTAAGATTTCATCTCACAATAGCCAAAATAACCACCCCACATTGGTGGGGTAGTTGCACCTGTTGTACCTGTCAAAGCACCTGCAATTTCCATGCAAAACATACCAAAAATACCAACCAAACAAACTAGATTCCAAATCAAGCCATTATCATGCCCAAACATGGGCTAACACATGCTCGAAATATCATATCAAGGACAAATAACAGATCTAGACAGAATTGAAATAAGGTTTAAAATCAACCACAAGTCATGCAACAACATGAATCATAAGCTAACTAAAACCCTAATTCAACCCTACATGCAATGACATGCAAAAAACACTAAAATCCACTACTATGAATGCAGAAGAATATCATAGTTATCAAATATGCAGCACATATATATCAACTATGAAGAAAATACAAAGAAAAACCCTAAGCTATCATGCTATATGCTACTTTCCTAATACAAGGATGAATGAAACCCTAGAATCGCAATTGTGCTCAAAATCACATAAAATAACTCTAAATCATGCAAAGCCCATCATAGACATCATGCTAATCATGCATATTAATCAATAGAAGCATCCACACATGAGAAAAATACAAGCTTGCACATGAAATATAGCTATTCTAAACATAAACTCAATTTCAGCACTAAGGAAACCCTAGAATCCCAAACATGCAGCAAATCACATGGAACATCATCCTAGCATACTAAACAGCCCATAAATATTATCCTAATCATGCATACATTCCAATGGAAGCAACAAAACACAATAAAAACATAAGCTCTAATATGCCAAAGAGTTATTTCATGCAGAAAACCATTTTAAGCATCTAAGAAACCCTAAAGTCCCAAACATGCAGTAAATCACATGGAATAACATCCTAGCATACTAAACAGCCCATGAATATTATCCTAATCATGCATACTAACTAATAGAAGTAGCAAAACACAATAAAAACACAAGCTTCAATATGCAAAAGTGTTATTTCATGTAGAAAACCAATTTCAGCACTAAGGGAACCCTAGAATCCCAAACATTCAGTAAATCACATGGAATAATATCCTAGCATACTAAACAGCCCATGAATATGATCCTAAACATGCACACTAACTAATAGAAGTAGCAAAACACAATAAAAACACAAGCTTGAACATGGAATAATGCTATCTTATGCAAAAACCCTAGTTTGAATGAAAGAGAGAAAGGGGAAGAGGCTTACCTATGGTGGCTGCTGTAGAGAGTCCTCCTCCTCTTATGTGCTGCTGGAAACAACCTCCTTCAAGCCTTCAAGCAATGCTCCAGCCCTCCTTCAAGCCTTCTCTCACACTCTCTCACTCAAAGTTTAAGTTAAACTACCCTAAGGATGGCTGCCATAGCCTCCAAGTCTCACTCACACTTCAGAAATTGCCTCCTCATTGCTGAAGTATAAGGGGGTATTTATAGGGCTTGAGGGGAAACCCTCAATGGTTGGGATTAAAACCCTAGGGATTGATCCAAGGGCTCTTAGAGGTTACCTTGGGGCTCAAGTAGGTCAAAAAGGGCTGAAATTAGGGTTAAATGGCGGCCAAAGGCGAGCAAATCCGAGAAAATAGGGTGGGAGCCGCGTCAAGGCTCAAAAAAGGAAAGTGGCTCGGGTGACCACCTGGGGCTGGGCGGCTAGCAGCCTGGGCCCAGGCGGCTAGCCGCCCAGGCCTGGGTGGTCACCCGAGGCTCTGTCAGCATATGCCCATTTTTGACCCCTTTGACTTCCAAATGTGTTTTAGGGTTCAAATTAACTCCGATTTTGACGAAACGAAAGCCAAAACGACCGTGTTTCGAAGGGGAATGTAATTTGAGTCACTTGAGGGTGAGAAACCCTAGCCATGGCTGCATGGTTGAGTCCTACAAAGGTGGTTAACCGCTATGCCTCACCATCGCTTAGCTTAGGTATGCACATAGGGTCGCACCGAATGCTTTCCAATTCGAAATTCAACCTCCCTAAACACATTTGGGGATGAAATCAAGACCAATCAAGGTCAAATGAGTAGTCATAGAGTGAAAATCATGAGCCAATTCGAGCTAACCCGAAGTAGGTCTTTTAGCCAACCTGAGCCTTAATGAGCCATTCTAATCCCGAACCTTCAATTCATCGAATTGAACCCACAAATACCTCAAATACAACCATATGAACTCCAATTGGCAACTTGGAGATCATTTCAAGGTCAAATGGAAAGTTTGTGATCAAAAAGACGATTATGCCCCTCAAGTCACAAAAGTTCTAATTAACCCTCGAGATCAACTCCAAATCGAACCAAAATTCATACACACCATCCTTAGGACCCTAGAAACTCAATGCAAAAGACTAGACTCAAAAAGGAAACAAAAAGACTCATGCAATGACAAACCCTAGCTAAGGTGACAGGTGGCAAAAATGGGGTGTGACAGGTGCCTATGGGCTTTGCCCAGAACCTTCCCCCATCGTAACTTAGCCCCCGAATCCAATTTTCTGGTTTCGAAGACTTTGCTTTTCCTTTAATGGAGTCATGTGGTTTTGAAAATAAAACACTTTTACAGTTTTCCTCTTTTCCTTAAAAAATGAGGTGGCGACCCCTTTTGTTTTGTTGTCTTTCACCTATCTTTTGCCAAATCCTTGTGGGCCATTTTCTAGGGTTCACAGTTTGGCGACTCCGTTCGGGATATTGAGGGCTAGACTCATTTAATTTGATTGGGCTGAATTAATTGCTTATTGTTTAGATAAAATCAATCACTTGCATCCGCTTGATTGTGTGCTTTCATTTATTGCATTGTGTGCGCAATTATTGCATGATGACTCAATTGTCCCTCGATGTATCCTTGCCAACTGATAGCCTAGTTCAACCTTGGTTTCAATGATTCTATGTATTGGGCGAAGCTATCAAACCTCTCTTGCCTAGTACCCTTGGGTATATTAAATGGACCAATCACGTACTGCTGGACCCACGTGGCATTCTTGATGTCACATGTGGTTAGGTATAAGGATTGGTACAAGCAAAGTTGAGGACCCTAGCCTACCCTCTTAAAAGAAAGAATTACATGTAATGGGCCTTCTAGGACATCATTGAATTACCTTGTGCACGCACTTTGTTGTAATGATATGCTGCCAAATTTTTGTGAGATCATAAGATGTGATGAATGCTTGTGTTTGCTTTAACCATGGGTAATGATCAAGACTTAATATTATGTGGCCTCACCCACGTACCCTTAACAAGTACCTCCACCCTTCACCCAAGGGGCTCCCTAAAAAAGGGGGAGGAGTGACTGATTAAAGGTGTGTGAGTTGAAATCATTTAATCATGGGCTTTAAAGTAAAATAATAGGGGCTTGTATGGAATGAAAGGTTTGATCAAGGGTTAAAAAGTAGGGGCTCATTTATCTTTATGTCCGTAGTATGTCACCTCACCCTTCATCTTAAGGGACACTTTAAGGATGAGGTGTCCAACTAGGTGTCTAACTAAGGAGATATCATGTTTGGACCTAGCCCATTAGTTTGCTTGCACATGTTGCATTGTCATGCTTAGGGAAAGGAAACTTTTGATTGTTTTGTAATGGTTAATGGCTAGAACCTGAAGATAAGTGACTCGCCTTTATGCCTTTAGTGTGTCACCTTACACTTCAAGGTACCTTTGGGGATGAGATGTCTAACTAAGGGCATGCTTTATAAAACCACACATAGTGCAGTTATGGAAATCTTGTTAAAATGTTTTGGTCATGGCCTAAAAAGGGGAACTTGTTTTTGAAGGAAGGCTGGATTAAACCCGTGATAACTTATCAAGGTTGGTTAACGTGGGCTCTAACTTTGAACCTAAGATGGCCGAACGAACTAGCAATTCTATATTCAACCTCGAGGCTTGTCTTAGAACAATGATGGAGAAGCTTGACCACACCATTATGGTATCTGAGACTGCGTTGAAGATGGCCTAGGAAATCCAACAGAAAATTTCAGAACCCGAATCTATGGCCCCCACTTTTGACAATCATCAAGGGTTTAATGATTCTGAATCCACCGAGGACCTTAGAGGAGAAGGAGGAACCACCTAAGGCCAAGGAAAGGGAGTCCAAGATTACATCAAGAGGAGATTCGACCGTGTTGGCTAACAAAGTGGAAGCTTTGGAACGGACTTTGAAGGGGATCTGCAAGGTTGATGATATGGTGGATTTGCGCACTTTGTCTTTGTTCCCAAAGGCTCGTATTCCACTCCAATTCAAAATGCCCGAGCTAGAGAAGTTCGATGGTACGGGTTGTCTTAAAACTCACCTGAAGATGTATGTGTGAGTGATGCACCCCCGTGGGGCTAATGATGAATTGTTGGCCCAAATGTTTCATGAGTCGCTGGTCAGCTCTGCATTGAAGTGGTTTTTAGCTTTGGAAGAATCTAGAACCAAGACTTGGGAACACGTTTGCAATGAATTTACGAATCATTACAAATACAACACAGAATTGGATGTGACTCGTAGAGATTTGGAGACTACTAAACAAGCCGTGAATATATTCCATTTAGGCTATTTTGTCGTGTGTGATTCATAACAGTATTCTGTACACATTGACACTATTATCAAAGCTACTTCTCTTTATTAGTTTGCTTTTAACTTTTGACCTCTGTTTCTTTTCCTTTTTCATGGCTCACTATCTTCGTACATATGCAATGTTCGAACTAATTTTGAAGGTATTGTCACTTAACTAAACTAAGTACTCTTTATTATCTTCTTAGGTAAGCCATTATCATTTTTTTCCTCGCTTTTACAGTTAATGAAAGACTATTTTTGTTCTCGTATTTTTTATTTTACTCTTTCACACGCTCCACCTAATTTGCGCTTTGCTTATTGTGCTTAAATTTGCTGACAAACAAATAACTTATTACTTTAAAGTACATCTTATTTATAAACTATGTAATCTAACAAGGTAAAAATATAAGTTATGAACTGAAAATACACAAAGTTTGCATGTTTCCTATTTTAACAAAAATAGTTTGCTTAGATCTAAACCACTTTCTCTTCTCTTCTTTTATATTCTTCTCTTCTTACAACTGTCTCTCAAATCTCTTATTATACAACATATTATCTCATTACGTTACTCATATTTTGAACGTTGTAACCCTTTCTTGTTCTGCTTGTTATTTTCTCACTGGTTATTTAACTTAATGTTGCAGAGTTTTTTTCCAAATGTGCTCATACAGTGATCATAGATGGCTCATCCTTTAAGCTAAATTGATGATATCACTCCAACCACTAGATTGGAGAAGCACAACTCGAGGTTAAATAATATAAGCCCACAAAAATCAACGAAAAGGCTCATACTCTGTGATTCCAAAGCACATCTCATCAACTACTACTTTATAAAATCTCTTCTCTACATACTAATCGATGTCTTCATTTTTGCAGGGAGCAAGAATCCAGGCAACTATTTGGGGACCAAACATTAGCAAGTTTAACAATAGGCTACTAATGAATAAGCACTATATTATTTCAAATGCCATTGTTAAAACAATCCTACCCCAATATCAACTTGTGCCGAACAACTACCAATGGTCAATCACTAAACACACTTTAATTGAAGAAGTGCCAGCACTTGAGGCACCCAACCAAGCTCCAAACTGCAAATTTACACATTATGCTCAATTTCCTCACTATGTCAATGTCCCAATTCAAGTTGGTAAGCTTCTAACTTCTAATAAATAAGTTTTCTTTTCTACTTTCAAATTAAATTTAGAAATTTAACAGCACACTCTTCACAATGCAGATATTATTGGTGTTGTTTTGGATATGCTTCCACTAAGGAAACTGAATACACCCTATGGACCAAGCATAGTC
Source organism: Liquidambar formosana (assembly GCA_039720395.1). NCBI lineage: Eukaryota > Viridiplantae > Streptophyta > Magnoliopsida > Saxifragales > Altingiaceae > Liquidambar > Liquidambar formosana. The sequence continues at coordinate 26,499,651 of CM077827.1, read as the reverse complement.
CAAGAAGCAGTACTCATTAATCAAGAGTATCATTTTGTCTATTAAATACTGTGGAAATCTTTCAATCTCAATTTTTTTGCTTAGTTCTCTAAATACCTTAATTTTTTCCAATCATTTGTTTCCTCTCTTATGGGGAAAAAAAAAAAAAAAAACTAGGCTGATCCCAACATTTTTGAGCTTTTGGGGTGCCTTTGTGCACAATGAATGTGCAACCCTCTTTGAACAGCTAGCCTAAAACCCAGTTATTATAGCACTGAGAATGAATGTCACCAGCTATAACGGTCAGTCATAATCCAACTACTATATATCGCTTCTTCTACATATATTACTCTCATTTCTCTTTATACATATGTAAAAACATTTAACAATTTCACAACACTTCATCAACTCTTATATTACTCTAAGCACAACTTGCATGATATATCTCAGGGCTCTCAATCTCAACAAAAACTTCAAGTGCTGTGTTTATTTCACCTGCCCACCCAAAGGCAAGAGCTCTAGAAAATTGGTAACTCCCAATCTTTCTCCTTTTTTTAAAATCGCATTAATTTGATATCAAATTACATATGAGTTCCAATAACAAGTTCAATCAACTCAGGTATCTACAAAACAAAGATACCATTGCAAACAGATTTGAGATAAGAAATTACTTCTCCTCCTCCAATGAAAGGCTAGCATCAACTAGCAGGGACATTTCAACAGTTCAAGCTGCCGCATCCATGCCACTCAATGTAACTTCTCAACAACAATCCACAGCAAAAGCATTCAAAACTTCAATAAACAACTAACATTCCATAACAATACCATTGTATATTTTGTAGACAACCTTATGGGTTATAGGAATAATGAAGGTAACCAATGAAGATCAAAGCTTTTGGTACAAAGCTTGCAATAGATGCAACAAGTCCACAAGTGCTGCTCTCAAGCAAACCTTCACTTGCAATGAATGCCTATCTCCCATTGCCATATGCACACTAACATATAATACAAACTGACTTAAAACAAAGCTATCATCCATAAAATTAACACTAACAAACCAACATCATTGTAGGTGCACAGTTCAGGTTGAAGTCGAAGACTCCACAGGTGCATTGACAGCTTATATTTATGGAAAGGAAGCAGAACTCCTCCTCTCTTGCACTGATGAAGACTCGACGCACTCCACCTTAGATGTATGTTGTCTCCAATTCAATCTAATATCTTAGGCACAATATCTTCACTTTCTCCATGTTCAAAACCATTATTCCTTATTTCATCATTTTTTATATATTTTCACTTTGTTACCTCATTCCTTTAAACTTTTATAATGATTAGCTGCCATCAATAATTAAAAAAATATAACTAATATAATTCACGCATTCTAGGTTCTTGGTACATCCTTTGCATTTTGTTGGCTTGTTGTTCCTCTTTATTGGTTTTTTTATATTGGATTTGTTTAATGCCTATAGTTGTTTGTAATTAGATTTATTTGATCTCTTGAATTGAATTTTAAATCAACTCTTGATTGGTAGCAACAATTGGGTGGTATTGCTTTCCTCGCAATCTAAATTTATTTGAAGGAAAGATGCCATGAAAAGGCGTGCTTGCTTTTATTATTTTATTTTTTAACTCTTGTAACACACTCCTCTTTCCTTTTCTATGTATGCACTAATAATTTTTAGAATTTCTAGGAAACAAGCAGAGAAAGTTGGTGAAGGGGGCAACCAGAAAGCAATTAAGGATCTAGGTATTCCGAATGAGGTTCACATTGTATGCCCCCTTCATATATGAGCTTCACTTGCACTTCACAACTTGTCTATTTAAAGCATTTTTCTTCTTGGCATGTTTTGCTTCTTGATGAAGCTCATGTGCTTGTCAATTGTTCTCAATGAGACCCACTACCTATATCTGCATCGTAGAGCATTATTATTATTATTATTTTGTTGTTGTTGAAATTTTAGCTTAAGATAGCAAGTGTGGTAATAGGGGATTCAGAGGATATTATTGTATTCGGTAGGAGGCACTGTGAACCCCGGAAATTGGGCCCACAAGGGATTGAAAGAAAATGGGTTTGAAAAAGAAAAAGGAAAGGAGTCGCCACCTTATTTTTTAAAGGAAACAATGAAAACCCTAAAAATAGTTTGTTTTAGGAAAACAATTTGAATGACTCCATAAAAAAGGAAAGGCAAAAACCAATCTTTTGAAAACCAAAGAAATCGGGGATTCGGAGGCTAAGTTATGACATGGGAAGGTTCTAGGCAAAGCCTATAGGCACCCATGTCACCCTTTCGGTCTCTCAGTTCATTTGGGCTAAATTAAGATCTTTCCCATACAAAAATCAGCAAGTATATCATCACAAGAATTGCATGCATATCATATATTTCATTCATCCATCCATGCATAATAAGCACATAAAAACAGAAAAAGAAAAAGAAGAAAAGAAAACAAAAATAAACCTAGGATGCTTGGATCCTAGAACGGACTTGAGCCTCACGAAGAGCGCCTACGTACCATGCAACGAAATACATGGATCAAAGTCCACGTAGTTCGATTAGAATTAGGGTTAAGACCTAATATAAACCTATGGTTAAAACCCTAGGTTTCCTTATTTGATCAAAAGAGTTGAATATGATAGAAAGTTTGATTTTAGGAAAGAAATCCACAAAATGGAAACTTTAATAAAAACCAGAATTTTATTTACGAAGGAAACCTTTGATTAAACCATAGACTTGTATTAAAAATTAACCCTAGATAGGGAGAAGAGAATGAGTTAAGAAGAAAGGTGAATTGGGGCACCTTCACACCCACTTACCTGAGCGCAATTACTCCAAACATTAGCTATTTCAGACATAAGCAACCCTATTTGCCATAGGACAAATACCACACCTATTTGCACCCTTACAAGTGCTCAAAACCATGCGAAAACACTAACATGCAAATCTGGACAGAATAGTATTATGGCCTAAAATCATCCACTAAGCATGCCAATAGCAAAAACAGCGAACAATAATAAGTCCTAACATATTCCTAGAACCATATCATGCATAAAAACCCTAAAACATACTAACATGCATGCAAAACTATCATGTTTACTCCATATGAAAAACATATACAGCAAACACGAAGAAAAACCAATAAAAAAGTCTACTTTATCATGCTATATGAAAACAAACACGAAACAATGACTCTAAAACCCTAAACTCACAAATATGCTTAAAAACATACAAAACATACTTTAATCATGCTAAAACCAAACTAAACAGAAATTAAATCATGCATATTAACTAACTAAAGCAATATAACATGATGAAAATCCTAACTCTAACATGCAATGACACTAATCCTAGCACAAGGACAAACAGGAGCACAAGAATCATAACTATGCATTGAAACATAAAGGACAGCCCTAAAGCATGCTAAACAGTAGATAAACAATAGATATTCCATGTATATTAACTAGCTAGAGTGTTAATACATGATAAAAAAGGCTACTTTTAACATGCAATAAGCCTAACCCATATGAAAACCTAGTTTAAGCTTGAATAGAGAAGGAGAATACCTTATTCTCTCTCAAACACTCAAGTATTAATGCATAAAGTGGCTCCCCTTGTGTTTGTAATTGTTCGTGGCTCCTCAGGTCTTTAGAGTGAATCAAACCAACACGAATCCTCCTCTTTGTCAAAGTTGTATCACAGCAAAGAGATCAAAACTCACTCAACTTTGAAAAGAAATAGAAAACAAAAAGAGAACAAGAGAAAAGAAAAGTGATTTTCGTCACTTTGCAGCAGCAGCAACTTCAATCGCGTTTTTGGGTATGAAAATGTTGGATTTGGACAAAGCTTGTGAAATACAAAGTTGTAGAGAATTGAATTATCTTTCTAACAAGACTAATTTCATCAAATTCTGACTTCGGATGAAAAAGTTATGATTAAAATACGACTGCTGGTTTTCAAAAAATCTGCTGCTGAATTATGACGAATTTCACTCCCTCCAAACCCTCTTCTCCTCCCCCTTGTTTAAAGACATTAAGAGAGTATTTATAGCTGAAATCTGGAGTTTCCCTTTCCTTCCTCGACTAGGTTTCCTTGGAGAATAATCAAAAGGTATTTTATAATGATAAAAGACTTCTAATCTGAATAGGAAAAGGAAATTGTCTTTTATAAAAATTGGGAGACTGACCGCTAACACGCATGCACATGTATCGTATGTGCGTACACACACTCATCACATACGTACACGTGTTAGTGTCATGATAAAAATGGCTAATTTAATAAAATAATTTTCTTTTCATTTTAACCAAAAATCTCATGCTGTGATTCGCACTAATTCTTCAAGGATAATCCGTAAATAACCACACTAAACTCATCATCAGGCCATATCAAAATTGAACTTCATGAAACACTTTTGAGGGTAAAATGATGACTAATGAAAGTCAATTTGAAAAGATTTGGTTGGTAATTGTGAGTCAATTAGAGCTAACCCAAGGAAGGGTCAATTAACCAACTTGAACTACATCGAGCCATTTTAATCCCGAGCCATTGACTTACCAAATTGAACCTAGAAATACCTCTTATGCATCCATATGAACTCCAATTGACAATTTGGAGATCATTTCAAGGTCAAATGAAAAGTTTGGGACTTAAAAGACGATTATGCCCCTCAAGTCACAAAAGCTCTTATTATTCCTCAAGATCAACTCCGAATTGAACCAAAATTCATATCCATTGTCCTTGTGACTCTAGAAACCTAATGCAAGTGACTAGACTCAAAAACAAACTAAAAACATGCATGAAATGATGAGCCCTAGTAAGGTGGTGCAAAAATGGGGTGTGACAGAAGCCCCTCATTGGCGAACAAGTTACACTTGTGAACCAATGATAAAAAACAACCCATTTTTGGCCAAAAAGCCCGGAGAAATCACACACTGATACCAACAATGATGGGAGGTTGAAAACCTGAGACTGAAGTAAGGAAGTGTACTCAAGTCATGAGTATACTTAAACCACTGGGGGTTGGTGATTGTTAAGAGAAGCATATTCAAGCCACTACGAATGAACATACTTTTGAAACGGAGAAATATATTCTAGTCACGAATATATTTAACCAAGTGATGAGAATGAGATCTGAAAAGTACGTTCAAGTGACGAACGTACCTTGGAAATGGAGAAGTATATTCAGGTCACGAATATATTTAACCAAGTGAGTGACAAAAAATCTGAGAAGTATACTCAAGTGATGAGTATACCATTGAAATGGAGAAATATATTCAGGTCGCGAATATATTTAACCAAGTAATCTGAGAATGAAATCTGAGAAGTATACTCAAGTGGTGAGCATACCATTGAAATGGAGAAATATATCCAAGCGATGGATATATTTAACCAAGTAATCTGAGAATGAAATCTGAGAAGTATACTCAAGTGGTGACCATACCATTGAAATGGAGAAATATATCCAAGCGATGGATATATTTAACCAAGTAATCTGAGAATGAGATCTGAGAAGTATACTCAAGTGGTGAGCATACCATTGAAATGGAGAAATATATCCAAGCGATGGATATATTTAACCAAGTAGGATAAAGAATAATCTGAGAAGTATACTCAAGTGATGAGTGTACTTTTGAAATGGAGAGATATATTCAGGTCACGAATATATTCAACTAAGTGAGTGACAACATATCTGAGAAGTATACTCAAGTGATGAGTATACCATTGAAATGGAGAAATATATTCAGGTCGCGAATATATTTAACCAAGTAATCTGAGAATGAAATCTGAGAAGTATACTAAAGTGGTGAGCATACCATTGAAATGGAGAAATATATCCAAGCGATGGATATATTTAACCAAGTAATCTGAGAATGAAATCTGAGAAGTATACTCAAGTGGTGAGCATACCATTGAAATGGAGAAATATATCCAAGCGATGGATATATTTAACCAAGTAGGATAAGAATAATCTGAGAAGTGTACTCAAGTGATAAGGATACTTAATGATTGAGAAAGACTGAGAAGTACGTTCAAGTGATGAACATACTTTTGAAATGAAGAAATGTATCCAAGTGATGGATATATTCAACCAAGTAAGCTGAGAAGTACACTCAAGTGATGAGCATACCATAGAAATGGAGAAATATATCCAAACGACGGATATATTTAACCAAGTAAGATAAGAATAATCTGAGAAGTGTACTCAAGTGATGAGTACACCATTGAAATGGAGAAATATATTCAAGTCACGAACATATTTAACCAAGTGATGAAAAAGATGCTGAGAAATATACTCAAGTGATGAGTATACTTAATGATTGAAAAAGACTGAGAAGTACGTTCAAGTGATGAACATACTTTTGAAATGGAGAAATGTATCCAAGTGATGGATATATTTAACCAAGTAAGCTGAGAAGTACACTCAAGTGATGAGCATACCATTGAAATGGAGAAATATATCCAAACGACGGATATATTTAACCAAGTAAGATAAGAATAATCTGAGAAGTGTACTCAAGTGATGAGTATACCATTGAAATGGAGAAATATATTCTAGTCACGAATATACTTAACCAAGTAAGTGACAAGTATGTTTGAGTGATAAACATACCGTTGAAATAGAGAAATATATCCAAGCGATGGATATACTTAAGCAAGTAAGATAGAGAATAATCTGAGAAGTGTACTCAAGTGATGAGTACACCATTGAAATGGAGAAATATATTCTAGTCATGAATATATTTAACCAAGTAAGTGACAAATAATCTGAGAAGTATGTTCAAGTGATGAACATACCATTGAAATGGAGAAATATACCCAAGCGATGGATATACTTAACCAAGTAAGTGGCAAAATATCTGAGAAGTATACTCAAGTGATGAGTATACCATTGAAATGGAAAAATATACCCAAGTGATGGATATACTTAACCAAGTAAGTGACAAATGATCTGAGAAGTATGTTCAAGTGATGAACATACCATTGAAATGGAGAAATATACCCAAGCGATGGATATACTTAACCAAGTAAGTGACGAAATATCTGAGAAGTATACTCGAGTGATGAGTATACCATTGAAATGGAGAAATATATTCAAGTGATGAAAATATTTAACCAAGTAAGTGATAATGAGGATCTAAAACTAGGAAGCATATTCAATGGGTGAACATGCTTTTGAAATGGAAGAATATATTCAAGTGATGAATATATTCAACCAAGTATGATAGAGAATGAGAATTTGAAACTGAGAAGCATATTCAAAGGGTGAATACACTTTTGAAATGGAAGAACACATTCAAGCGATGAATATATTCAACCAAGTAGGATGAAAAATCAAGATTTGAAATGAGGATATATGATCAATTTATCAAGATTGAACAGGCATGGTGCAAGAGGAGAGTGACTTAACACATTGTCACTTGAGTTGGCATGACACAGGGAAAATATATTCAACCCTTTTGAACATAAAATCAATTCAAGGAATTGATTTCAAGATGGAATTTGATTGATTTTAAGCTCAAAAAGTGTTGAATATCTCATTTGGAAGGAGGTTTGATCACGCATCAAGGCGAGACAAAGCGAGGGAGAAAGCCAAAACAAGGTCGCTTGGGTGACCAGCAGGCCTCAGGAGGCTAGCCGCCCAGGCCTGGGTGGTTACCCGAGCCCGAAGCAGAAATCCCGCTTTGAATAGGAAACTTCCTATTCTGATGGGTTTTTTCCTATTAGAACTTGGATTTGTGACCTTTTCCCTATAAAAACACATCCAAGAGGTTCCTAAACCTACTTGTATTCATTCATTAGAAATTATGGAGGCTCTAGACAAATTTTTAGGAGGGTTTTTGAGAGTTATGAGTGCTGAAGCAAAATCTGAGTTCAAGTGCTTTGGCTTGGATCCATTGCTCTCCTTGAGGCATGTGAGGCTTGAAACGAACCTCTTGACTGCTGCTACATATTTTTGGGATCCTCAAGTTCATGTGTTCCGCTTCAACTATGAAGAACTGTGCCCAACCATGGAGGAATTCTGTGCATTGTATGGAGTTTCAACGGTAGGTCCTTTCATTCTCCCTACTCCTCGCCCAAGCTTTCTTACTTCTTTCTCCAATCTACTTGGGATTCACTCACAATATGCCTCTACGTTTGTAAAGGACCATATGGTAGACTTGATGAAATTGGCAACCTCTTTTTTAGCTTGTGATAGTAAAGGTATTCTGAATTTTACCTTTCCTATTAAGCATGCTCTTGCCTTTTGCCTCATTGGTCGTTTTCTTATTTCCACTGGTACTCCACATGTTCCCATTCAAATCTGTGACTTGATTCCTCTCCTTGCCAAGGCCATAACTTGATTCCCATGGAGCTAGCTGAAACCCTGAATGGTTTGGATAAAACTCATGAGGACCCAAAGGTTCCTTTAGGAGGTAGCCCCATTCTACTGCAGATGTGGTTGCTTGAAAGACTGAATTTCTTGTCACCAGTTGCCATTACACCATACAAGCCCCAAGCATTACTGCCTTCGCCTGCATTGAACTACCTGGGCAATTTTCATTGAGAGATTGGCTAGGTTACTTCCAAACCCTTTCTTGGAGGAGTGTCAAGTGGTTTGTATTCATATGGGGCTGCAGTGACCAGGTGCTTCTGCGGACTTCTGGATGCGCCATGGTGAGACTCATAGGACTGAGGTCTACTTCCTTCTATTGGCCTTCAAGGGTTCTGCGTCAGATGGGCGCCATGCAAACCATACCCACTTCCTTGAAAGGTGACTATCCTGTGGTGCCCGCGGGTCTTTCTGTAGTGACTTGGGCGAAGGACCGATGGCCTAGAAAGCTGACACTGACTCAAGTGACGAATACTGATGGTCCGTATATGATGAGCCCCGAGTATAAGGAATGGTTGAAAAGCAATTTAGGTGAGAGAGAGACTACTCGAAGAGAAAGGATTTTTGGACTTATCAAGAACAACGAACTTGGATCTTGCAGAGAAGATATTATGGAAGCAGTGACAACAGCTTATGAACATGACTTGAGGAAGAAAAGAAGACATGAAAGAGAGAAGAAGAAAGCTGAGGAGCGAGCTGCAAAGAAGCCCAAGAAAAACTGAAGACTCAATAGAATAGGATATTTATGGCATATTTATAGTTCTTTTACTTAATGCCAATGAATTGCTATGTCAATCAATTTTAGTTTTGAATAAATTGCCAATAATAAATCAAATTTGGGATTTTCTTGTTTGATTTAGACCGCACCCAAGGTAACTTTATGGGTTGCCTACGTATCTCCATGGTTTTTTTTTCTTCTTTTTTTTTTGTTTTTTTTTTTTTTGTTTTTTTGTTTTTTGTTTTTTTGTTTTTTTGTTTTTTTTTTGAATGGAGAATCAGGTCTTACGTAGTTCTCATGCCTTAACTTTTGCCTAGGCCGCCCTTACAGGTTTTCAACCTAGCAGGCTTCAAACATGATATTTCTTCAATTGATCCAAATTAGTTGGACGAGCGAACTCAATTCCATCTAAATCCATGAGGCGAACAGCCCCTGCTGGCAATATCTCTTTGATAATGTATGGCCCACCCCAACTTGGCTTGAATTTTCCCCGCGGATCGAACACTGGAGCTCTGATTTCTTTCAGCACTACATCCCCTTTCTTTAGACCTCGATCTTTGACATGCTTGTTGAATGCTCTGGCAACTCTCCGTTGATACCCCTGAACATGATACAGCGCCCTTAAAAGCCTTTCATCCAGCAAAGCTAACTCATCATAGCGGCTCTTAACCCAGTCCACTTCTGTTATCTGGCTCTCCACGGCAACTCTTAGTGAAGGAACTTCCAATTCAACTGGCAACACGGCCTCCATTCCATAAACTAGAGAATAAGGGGTAGCCCCTATTGACGACCTTATTGATGTTCTGTAACCCCATAGAGCCAATGGCAACTTCTCATGCCAGTCTGTGTGTGAGTCCGTAGTCTTCTGTAGTATCTTCTTGATGTTCTTGTTAGCTGCTTCCACCGCTCCATTAGTCTGAGGACGGTATGGTGACGACAGATGGTGGGCTATGCCATACTTTTGCAAGAGCTCATGGGTTTCTTTCTGAAAGTGCTGGCCATTGTCTGAGATAACTTCATGCGGTACCCCATATCGATAGATGATGCTGTGCTGTATGAACTGTGCTACCTTCTTGGAATTCAAGGTCTTGAAGGACGCTGCTTCCACCCACTTAGTGAAGTAGTCGATGGCGACCAGGATGTATTCATGCCCATTTGACGCCTTTGGCTTGATCTGTCCGATGATATCTATCCCCCATACCGCGAATGGCCATGGTGACGACATACTTGTTAAAGGCATAGAAGGCAAATGTTGTCCACTGGCGAACAGTTGGCATTTGTGGCACTTCTTGACATGTGCGTGGCAGTCCCTTTCCATGGTAGACCAGTAATAGCCTAGCCTCATGATTTTCTTAGCTAACATATAGCCATTCATATGCGGAGCCCCTGTCCCTTCATGGATTTCTTTAATCAGATGCTCGGCTTCCTCCTCGGTGACACACAGCAGGTGGATCCCGTCGTATGATCTCCGATATAGCTTTCCTCCACAAAGTACATAGTGACTCGCCAACCGCCTTAGGGTTTTTCTATCAATACGAGATGCTCCTTCTGGGTATTCCCTTTCTTCAATGAACTTCTTTATGTCATGGAACCACGGACGGCCATCATTTACCTCTCCTCCTCGGATTGCACAACAATACACAGGCTTGTCTCGGCATTCTATCACCAACGGCTTCACATTTCCCTCTTCAGGTATCTCCACCATGGATGCTAGGGTCGCCAAGGCATCGGCGAACTGGTTCTTGTTCCTTGAAAGGTAGTTAAATTCTATCTCTGAGAACTCCTTGGTTAGAGCTTCCAGGTAGGCATGGTAGGGTAGCAGCTTCTCATCTCGAGTTTTCCATTCCCCTTTTATCTGACAAATGATTAGCGCCGAGTCCCCGAACACTTCTAATTCTTTGATCCCCAATTCAAGTGCCGCTTCCAGTGCTAGGATATAGGCCTCATACTCAGCAATGTTGTTGGTGGCTTCGAACCCCAACTTGACCGCCAACGGTGTAAATGCCTCTTCGGGTGAGACCAGCAGGACTCCTATCCCATAACCTTTTTTATTGGCTGCCCCATCGAAGTATACTCTCCAAGTTTTTCTACCAATCTCTAGCACGTCCTCATCTGGGAATTGATCGTTGAACGGAGCGGATGATGACACAGGACAGCTGGCTAGGTAGTCTGCGATGACGCTTCCCTTGATAGACTTCTGATTCACGTACTTGATGTCGAATTCGTTGAGGAGAATTGACCATCGAGCAGTTCTGAATGACAATACCGGCCTTTCTACCAGGTACTTTAACGGGTCCATGCGACTTATCAAGAACACTTCGAAGGACATTATGTAGTGCCGGAGTTTCTGCGTCGCCCATACTAGTGCTACACAAGCTTTTTCAATTGCATTGTACTTCACTTCATAGTCTGTCATTTTCTTGCTTAGGTAGTAGATGGCATTCTCCTTTGTAGACCCTTCGAGATATTGAGCTAACAAAGCTCCCGTCGCGGTTTCGGTGACCGTTAAGTATAACAAAAGCGGCGCACCTTGCCGTGGGGGAACTAAGATTGGAGGATTGCTCAAGTATCTCTTAATGGTCTCAAAGGCCTCTTGGCATTCTTTGTTCCATACTTTTGGCACACCTTTCTTAAGCAATTTGAAGATTGGTTCGCAAACCATGGTTAAGTTGGCAATGAATCGGCTTATGTATTGAACTCTTCCCAGAAAACCCCGGATCTGCTTCTCAGTGCTAGGCGGCTCCATCTCCACAATAGCTTTTATCTTCTCTGGGTCCACTTCGATACCTCTCTGAGTGATCATAAACCCCAATAGCTTGCCTACAGTGACGCCGAAAGCACACTTCTGTGGGTTGAGACGGAGATTGTACTTTTTTGCTCGCTCTAAGAATTTCTCTAGTGCCTTGAAATGCCCTTCCCTATCCACGGACTTTACGATCATATCATCGACGTAAACCTCGACTTCCTTATGGATCATATCATGCAATAGGGTCGTAGCTGCTCTTTGGTAAGTAGCCCCAGCGTTTCTTAAGCCAAAAGGCATTACCTTGTAACAGTACGTTCCCCATTGCGTGATAAAGGCTGTTTTCTCCATGTCTTGAGGCGCCATCTTTATCTGGTTATACCCGGAGAATCCGTCCATGAAGGAGAGGAGTGCATGTCCCACTGTACTATCCACCAACACGTCGATATGGGGTAAAGAAAAGTCATCCTTAGGGCTCACGGCGTTGAGATCTCGGAAATCGACACACATCCTTACTTTCCCATCTTTTTTAGGCAGAGGCACTATATTCGACAACCACTCGGGGTACTCCACAACTTGGAGGAAACCCGCGTCTAGTTGTTTAGTTACCTCTTCTTTTACTTTTAGAGCCCATTCTGGTTTTAATCTTCTGAGTTTCTGCTTTACCGGCTTCTTTAGGGAATTAGTGGGGATATAGTGTTGCACAATATCGGGGTCGATGCCAGGCATGTCTTCATAAGACCATGCAAAAGCCATAATGTTGGCTTTCAAGAGGGAGATCATCTTTTCTTTTTCAACGGGGGAGAGGGTTTTCCCAATTTTAACTATTCTTGGCAATTCATTCGTCCCTAAGTTGATTGATTCCAATTCATCCATATTAGGTTCGGTGACGCCCCTTTTCCTTTGCTCAACGAGCTCCAGGGGGACATCGTTCCTAGGATCTATATCCATGCCATAAATATCCATAGAGGAGAGAAAAGAGACACTGCATATATAGAGAAAGAAAGCACACTTTATTGACTAGGAATAATGGGAATGACACACAAAAGAAAGAAAGAAAACAAACAAATCTGTACCAATACTATGACTCCACAAGGTGAGTTAAGTAGATACATCTTATTGAATTAGGGAAATATTACTAAACTAAGACACCTACAAGCTGCTATCAGGTAGGCCAAGGTCTTCTTCTTCATGGATCTCCGCAATGACACCACATTCAAGGTACCAATTCAGAAGTGGCATGGTAGTATGGCTAATGGATGAACCCTGGAGTTCTTCAATGGTCGAGTCTTCCACGGTGAGGATCATATTTTGGAACATTTCAGTCATAGCCCCTGCATCAAGGTTCTCTGCCCAGTCCTCCTCTTTCTTTTCCCAGAACTCATTATTGATGGCTTCATCATCCACCATTTCAGCTGTGATTGGATACCATTCGGTGAAGAAGATTTCAAAACCCGGAACTCGGATCTTGGTAGCTTGGTCAAAGGTGGGCTCTGGAAACCCGCAATATAGAAAATCATCCCCTTCTTTGACGAAGTAACCATTCAAAGTAGGTCGATATGGCGAGATCTTCAGGTCTGGCACCCTTCCCTCGGCTTTGGCTCTTACTTTCTCCTTGTTCCTCTTTAGCATTTCCGCATGATCATTTCTAGAGGGCTCATATCCTAGCCCGAAGGTATATGAGGTGACACGGCTTTGAATAGACGTAGGGATCCCTTGTTGGCGACGCCCTAGCCCTATGCCTGGAAAGAAACTCATTCTTCTCATGATTTCACCAACATGCAAGTTGCCATGGGGACAAAAGTCCAAGGGTATTAATTCACCCTTTTCGAGCTCTTTCTCAATGCATTGGACATACTCAAACCCAGATAGCGGTATCGCTGCTGATTCAGGTTGTATCTCACATATAGGCACACCTGCGAGTTTCAATTCATAGTCCCCTTGAAGTGTTACTATGGCTCCTTCATGAGGAAACTTCACCTTTTGATGGAGTGAAGATGGCACAGCCCCAGTAGGATGAATCCAAGGTCGGCCCAACAGCAAGTTGAAACATGACGGCACATCTAACACTTGGAATTCCACCCTAAATTCAGTGGGTCCCATGATAAGAGGCAAAGTAACCACCCCTATTACTTCTTGGCGGGTGTTGTCATAAGCTCTTACGGTCTGCCCAGATGGCGTGAAATCGGTGGGTCCCAAACCCAAAACAGTGGCAGTTCGGAGAGGACATACATTCAGTGCGGACCCATTGTCGATAAGGACGGTAGGAACCCTCTTCCCCATAGTGTCAACGGTCACGTAGAGAGCTTGAGAATGGCTTGGCCCGCTTTTGGGTAGGTCTACATCGGTGAACACGATGGTTGAGTTCTTGGGAGTTGGATTCACCAAATGTACCAATCCCTCGGGGGATGTGTCAACAGGCACTTGTATCTGATTCAGCAGTTTCAACACGGTCTGTCTGTGCTTGTGCGAGGCCATGAGTAAGCCCCAGATAGTGATGTTGGCATTGGTCTTCTTCAGCTGCCTAAGCACTTCATCCTCTTCTTCTTGCAAGCTAGGACGCCTCTGCCCTTCCAAATCTTCCAACGGATTCTCAGATTCTAGGTGGGGGGGCTTGAAATGACGACCCCCTCTGGTTATATGGTCCAACTCATCATCGCTAGCCCATATGTCATGGACTTCCTCGGAGTCATTCATCAAGTTATCCCATTCTATCATGTCGATGCTCTCCATCTCTGTCGGCAAGTCATCCCAACCTGAAGGGACTATCGGCTCATCTGATATCGGACTTGGGCTTGAGTACAGCACATAGTAATCATATTTCCCCGACGCTTCACCTAATAGGCCAACCTGAGGATCCCCTGCTTCATATCTTTCTTTCAGCTCTTGTTGGATAGATTTCTTTGGCAACAACAAAACCTTTTGGTCAATGAGGTCTTGGATGATCTTCTTTAGTATAGAACAAGCCTCGGTGTCATGGCCGGGTGCACGATGGTATTGGCAATATTGGTGAGGGGTTGATGGTCTTGGCTTTGGTGGAAGTGGCATGATAAGGCTGTTATTGCGGCAAATGGTGAAGAGACGGGTTAAGGTCATGGGGAGCGGAGTGTATTGTCTTATGGGATGGCGAGGGCGAGAGGATTCAACCCCAATGGCATTTATGGTGTTAGGTGGGGATGTGTTATTGTGTGATGGGAGAGGATTACGGGTGACATTTGGACGGGTTGGTGGTGAAATGACTTGCTTGTCAATGAGGTCTTGGACTTGGTGGCGAAAGCGAATACAGCGATTGGTGGCATGGCCTTTGGATTGGTGGTACTTGCAGTACTCATTCTCATTGTAGCTCTTGGGTAAGGGATTTGGTGGAGGTCTTGGGTCGAGTGGCTTCAATAGGTCACGACTTATGAGCTTTTCAAGGACTCTTTCGAGTGGCATGAATAGGTCAGTGAATTGGCGAGGTGGGTTGACATCATTGAGAGAAAAGGGTTGGATTGGTTGAGTTATGGTGTTGACCTCGGCATTGTTCTTCCCAGTAAAGTTTGTCTTGCGATTCCTCACTTCCTCAGTCTTGATTGTCCCATCATTGATAGCATCTTCAACCTGCGTGCCAGCCCCAATGAGAGCTTTGAAATTTGGGAAATAGTGGGCAAATAGGTGCTTGTGATACACGGGCAGCAGGTTCTTAACCACTAACTGAATTTGGTCCTCCTCATTCGGCCTATCCGTCATTCTTGACGCCTTTTGTCTCCACCTTGTAATGTAAGCGGAGAAAGTTTCATGAGCCCCTTGCTTGGTAGTTTCTAGGTCCCTTCGAGTAACGTTCACCTCTGTGTTATACTTGTAGTGCTCTGAAAACTCATTGCATATGTCTTCCCAAGTCCGGGTTCTATTCTCATCCAAGGATAAGAACCATTTCAAAGCAGAAGTGGCCAAGGTTTCATGGAACATTTGAGCTAAAAGCTCGTCAGTAGCCCCTCGAGGGTGCATAGCTCGCACGTACATCTTCAAATGAGTCTTAGGGCAACCCGTCCCATCGAACTTTTCTAACTCCGGCATCTTGAATTGTAGTGGAATACGTGTTAGGATTATGCCCTAGAGCCAATCATGGAGATGATTGTTTAGGGATTAGGAACAATCAATTGATTTCATTTATATATGTCACATTTATTATTGATTTAATAAAAGGGCTTATTCTATTATGTTTATATGCATCATTTATATTTACATAATATGTCCATGGAGTTAGAGTTGAGAATATGAAATTACAATGGGTTGTAATTTTGAGACTGTAAATATATCTCTGTACTAAACTCCTAAATCATTCCTAGTTGAAGGTTCACTATGATGGACAGTAATGAACCATAGGACTAGCACTTGTTAGGTTGACTCTATAGGAGGATAGCTAGTCTCAAGCTATTTGTGTGGAGACACTACAACCAACAAGTGGGTGCCTATTATAAGAATAGGTACACTGAATGTGACCAAAGATATGAGATAAACTGAATGGAGTTTTAACCTGCCTGTCAATCAGTTTCTCATTGTTATAGTGGTACAAGTAATCCTTAGACCTGAGACACCATGGTTGTCTTATACATGTAGCTTTAGAAGTTTGATAACACTAAGTACAGATCCTATTCAGGGGTCTGTAAGGGTGTTCATTGGCCCTACTGCTATGTGTGTGAAGGCATATGAGTGATCAACAAGGAATCCATCACTCTCAGGAAAAAGAGAATGAATGTCTCATACAGCATTCATTGAATATAACTCATTAAATCCATGGGCCCATGGTAGAATGAATATGGAAAGGAGTTTCCATAAGTTCATCATTGAGTTGATATTAATGAATGAGTATAAAGTAATTGAACTAGGGACTTGACAGACTTCCATGTCCTATTAGTTCAATTGGAGACATTGTGTTGATGGAAGGATGGAATTGTAACCTGTAAACTATAACAGAAGGGTTCTTTGTAAATGATTATTCACCTCATTAAGGACCACACCATGAGCCATATGCTAGGTGTTACTCATGGTTAGTAGAAGCCCTAATTGATATAAATGAGTTATAATCAATTAGGG
Source organism: Liquidambar formosana (assembly GCA_039720395.1). Lineage (NCBI taxonomy): Eukaryota > Viridiplantae > Streptophyta > Magnoliopsida > Saxifragales > Altingiaceae > Liquidambar > Liquidambar formosana. The sequence continues at coordinate 26,482,771 of CM077827.1, read as the reverse complement.
AATTAAAAGGAGTTTCAATTAGACCCTTAATGGAAAGTGTTCCATTGTGCACAACTTATGCTGTTCCTACTACTTGATGATGTGAACCCAATGGGTCACACACTGATCATGCTAAGAGAGCTTGATTGTCTATGAGAGAAAGGGCATAAGTGATTAAAGAAAAGTTCTTTAAGGGGCTAATTTGTATTTGATGCAAACTAGTGGGCTAATTGTGTAATTAAGAGTAATTACACAAATTAGATTAGGGTTTGGAGACCCCCCTTGGCCGGCCCTATTTGGAGGCTATTTAAAGCCTTTTTTGATGTGATGACATCATCACTTGATGCACTCTTGGAGGCTCCCAAGTGCTGGCCGAAAATTTCACCTCTCTCTCTCTCTCTCTCTCCCTCTTCTCCACCTCTAGCAACCCTAAGGAAGAAGAAGGAAAGGACAACTTGCTCAAGCTAGGTGTGGATACTGTTGGAGGCAGCACACTTGGGCTGCTCATTCACCGCTGTCCGGAGACAAAGCTTGGAGCAAAAAGGAGAAGAAAAAGGTTGGAGCATAAAGGAGAAGACTTGTTCAACTGTAAGTACCTTAACTCTCTTGGTAGTTAGGTTTATGGTTTTTGTATTAAGCATAATTAAGATTCATGGGTTTGGGAATCATAGGAAAAATTTTAAATTCCGCCTTTGTATTTTTCCTCTCTAGTTTGATTCCCAACAATACGAGCCGTTGGAAACAAGGATAGAGTCCGCACATCGACCATGTCATCAGCCCTGCGAATCCCTTTTATGGTTCTCTCCAAAGCTTCTACCTTGCTAGCTAACACGGAATCACTGCTAGTACCTTTCCCCTTGGCTTCCCCTTCTAGGTTGGTGACCTCAGGTTTCGAGCTACTTTCCCCCCTTGTCTTGGTGTTCTCATTGGATTGAGGTCCCTCTTCGGTGCCAGCCCCATGAGGTATACCCGAGGAATGGGCCTTAGAGCCATTTTGTTCAAGATCCGCCATCTTCTGTTGGTTCTCTTGAGCCATTTTCAATGCGGTATCGGATGTCTCGGCGGTATGGTCAAGCTTGGCCATGATGGCTTTCAGGCAAGCCTCAAGGTCAAAGTGCCCCTCACTAGTTCTTTCGTCGGCCATGTCTGTCTGATGGGTAGACTCAACACTCACTAGACGCCCTTGTGGATTGCGGATCCAAGCCAGCACGTCTATGGATAGAAAAGTTTTAACCTTTAGCCTAAGGATCTGTCCTAAACCTCCATATTTTCCTTAATGAATTCGGTCTCTACACCATGTTCAATTAATTCATTCCTTTTATCCAATTACCTTTACAGGGGTCATGGATTAAGGGTATGTTTTAAAGAATAGGGCATAGAGTCCTTCAATTAGGTTTAATTAATCCCCTAGGACTAGCACATCACAAACATAGCTTTACATCCTATTTCCTTAATTTATTCCTCCTAACCCATGGCCTTAACGAAGGCTAGGGTTTAAAGGTCTATATTAAGGGCATAAGATATAAAGCCTCACACCACAAACACGGCATAGCATCATTACAAACAATTGTGGGTGCATAAAGGTGAGACCGTAGTGTCCTACAAGTCTGTCTATATGGACTAATGATAAGGGTAGGCTAGGGTCCTTCACTTGCTTGAGCAATCCTTATACCTAACCACATGTGGCATCAGGAACGCTGCGTGGGTCCAGCAGTACGTGATTAACTCATTTAATATACCCAAGGGCAAGCCCAAGGGTACTAGGCAAGAGAGGTTGATAGCTTTCGCCCCAACACATGGAATCAGGAAAACCAAGGTTGAGACTAGGCCGATCGTTGGCAAGGATATATCGAGGGACATCGATCCTAACATGCAAGAGTTTGCGCACACAATGCAATAAATGAAAGCACACAATCAAGCGGATGCAATGTGATTGATTTTAATTAAACATAAGAAATTAACCTAGCCCATTTAAACTTTATAGAGTCTAGCCCACAAATCCCCAGTGGAGTCGCCAAACTGTGAACCCCGGAAATTGGGCCCACAAGGGATTGAAAGAAAATGGGTTTGAAAAAGAAAAAGGAAAGGAGTCGCCACCTTATTTTTTAAAGGAAACAAGGAAAACCCTAAAAATAGTTTGTTTTAGGAAAACAATTTGAATGACTCCATAAAAAAGGAAAGGCAAAAACCAATCTTTTGAAAACCAAAGAAATCGGGGATTCGGAGGCTAAGTTATGACATGGGAAGGTTCTAGGCAAAGCCTATAGGCACCCATGTCACCCTTTCGGTCTCTCAGTTCATTTGGGCTAAATTAAGATCTTTCCCATACAAAAATCAGCAAGTATATCATCACAAGAATTGCATGCATATCATATATTTCATTCATCCATCCATGCATAATAAGCACATAAAAACAGAAAAAGAAAAAGAAGAAAAGAAAACAAAAATAAACCTAGGATGCTTGGATCCTAGAACGGACTTGAGCCTCACGAAGAGCGCCTACGTACCATGCAACGAAATACATGGATCAAAGTCCACGTAGTTCGATTAGAATTAGGGTTAAGACCTAATATAAACCTATGGTTAAAACCCTAGGTTTCCTTATTTGATCAAAAGAGTTGAATATGATAGAAAGTTTGATTTTAGGAAAGAAATCCACAAAATGGAAACTTTAATAAAAACCAGAATTTTATTTACGAAGGAAACCTTTGATTAAACCATAGACTTGTATTAAAAATTTACCCTAGATAGGGAGAAGAGAATGAGTTAAGAAGAAAGGTGAATTGGGGCACCTTCACACCCACTTACCTGAGCGCAATTACTCCAAACATTAGCTATTTCAGACATAAGCAGCCCTATTTGCCATAGGACAAATACCACACCTATTTGCACCCTTACAAGTGCTCAAAACCATGCGAAAACACTAACATGCAAATCTGGACAGAATAGTATTATGGCCTAAAATCATCCACTAAGCATGCCAATAGCAAAAACAGCGAACAATAATAAGTCCTAACATATTCCTAGAACCATATCATGCATAAAAACCCTAAAACATACTAACATGCATGCAAAACTATCATGTTTACTCCATATGAAAAACATATACAGCAAACACGAAGAAAAACCAATAAAAAAGTCTACTTTATCATGCTATATGAAAACAAACACGAAACAATGACTCTAAAACCCTAAACTCACAAATATGCTTAAAAACATACAAAACATACTTTAATCATGCTAAAACCACACTAAACAGAAATTAAATCATGCATATTAACTAACTAAAGCAATATAACATGATGAAAATCCTAACTCTAACATGTAATGACACTAATCCTAGCACAAGGACAAACAGGAGCACAAGAATCATAACTATGCATTGAAACATAAAGGACAGCCCTAAAGCATGCTAAACAGTAGATAAACAATAGATATTCCATGTATATTAACTAGCTAGAGTGTTAATACATGATAAAAAAAGGCTACTTTTAACATGCAATAAGCCTAACCCATATAAAAACCTAGTTTAAGCTTGAATAGAGAAGGAGAATACCTTATTCTCTCTCAAACACTCAAGTATTAATGCATAAAGTGGCTCCCCTTGTGTTTGTAATTGTTTGTGGCTCCTCAGGTCTTTAGAGTGAATCAAACCAACACGAATCCTCCTCTTTGTCAAAGTGGTATCACAGCAAAGAGATCAAAACTCACTCAACTTTGAAAAAAAATAGAAAACAAAAAGAGAACAAGAGAAAAGAAAAGTGATTTTCGTCACTTTGCAGCAGCAGCAACTTCAATCGCGTTTTTGGGTATGAAAACATTGGATTTGGACAAAGCTTGTGAAATACAAAGTTGTAGAGAATTGAATTATCTTTCTAACAAGACCAATTTCATCAAATTCTGACTTCGGATGAAAAAGTTATGATTAAAATACGACTGCTGGTTTTCAGAAAATCTGCTACTGAATTATGACGAATTTCACTCCCTCCAAACCCTCTTCTCCTCCCCCTTGTTTAAAGACATTAAGAGAGTATTTATAGCTGAAATCTGGAGTTTCCCTTTCCTTCCTCGACTAGGTTTCCTTGGAGAATAATCAAAAGGTATTTTATAATGATAAAAGACTTCTAATCTGAATAGGAAAAGGAAATTGTCTTTTATAAAAATTGGGAGACTGACCGCTTACACGCATGCACATGTATCGTATGTGCGTACACACACTCATCACATACGTACACGTGTTAGTGTCATGATAAAAATGGCTAATTTAATAAAATAATTTTCTTTTCATTTTAACCAAAAATCTCATGCTGTGATTCGCACTAATTCTTCAAGGATAATCCGTAAATAACCACACTAAACTCATCATCAGGCCATATCAAAATTGAACTTCATGAAACACTTTTGAGGGTAAAATGATTACTAATGAAAGTCAATTTGAAAAGATTTGGTTGGTAATTGTGAGTCAATTAGAGCTAACCCAAGGAAGGGTCAATTAACCAACTTGAACTACATCGAGCCATTTTAATCCCGAGCCATTGACTTACCAAATTGAACCTAGAAATACCTCTTATGCATCCATATGAACTCCAATTGACAATTTGGAGATCATTTCAAGGTCAAATGAAAAGTTTGGGACTTAAAAGACGATTATGCCCCTCAAGTCACAAAAGCTCTTATTATTCCTCAAGATCAACTCCGAATTGAACCAAAATTCATATCCATTGTCCTTGTGACTCTAGAAACCTAATGCAAGTGACTAGACTCAAAAACAAACTAAAAACATGCATGAAATGATGAGCCCTAGTAAGGTGGTGCAAAAATGGGGTGTGACAGGCACCTGACCTCTTATATCACAGGGGTTCAACCAATGTCAATTGCGTGTTTTAAGTTTGATTTTTATAAAACCCATTGACATTTTGAAATGGGTTTTGACCATTTTATTGCATATATTGATTTTGCTGAGTTGGATCTTTAGAATATGCCCATTCAAGAAAAGTTTTATATTGCCAGAAATTTGTATATAATTATTTTGGGTTCCTCGTTTCCTTGCATGTAATTTTGGTTCTTTTTTTTTTTTTTTTGGCTATCTCAAACATGTTGTTTGGTGTGCAAATGATTAGACATAAAGAATTGGAAGGGGGTTAATTTTCTCGTACATCCTTTGCAGTTTGTTGGCTTGTTCCTCTTCATTGCTTTTTGTTATATTGAATTTATTTTATGTCTGTAGTTGTTTGTAATCAGATTTATTTGATGTTTTCAATTGAATTTTAAATCAATGAAAGTTACTTTGTTGTAGCTTGATTGATCTGCAAGCGTGTCTATGAATTTCATACAGGGCCATTCTCTTTTCCCTCAACCATTCTTTTGCTTTACTTGGTGGTAATATGAATCAAGTCTAATTAGAAATGACTTTATAGTCATTAAAAAGGAACTTCATTTAATTGTCTTGTGTCCTACGGTGTTTTACTTAATTTGGTGCAAAACGAAATCATAAGAAATACATTGATGAAAATAAAAGAGGCTGCTAATATTCAATATTTCAGATTTGCAATGATTTTGATTATCTATGTTTTTTTCTTTACATGGGCTGCTTCAATAGATGGTTTATTTTTTGTGCTTTCCTTCCTAAGCGATACTCCATTTTTTGCGACTATTTTCTGAGTTGGACTATTTTCAGGATCTTTACATTACGGATGACAAATTAAACATTCTTTGCATTTTAGTTTAGGTTTTATTTCCTATTTAAAGTTCCAGCAGTGAAGGTAGGGCAGGAGAGGGGAAGGGGAGGGGCAGTGAGAAAGGTTTATCATTAAGTTTTTCCTTTTTCTTTCATTAGAAATATGACTCTTTTTTCCAAAAAAAGTTTTTCACTTGGTTTTAAATATGCTATTGTGTTTTTTCTGCCCATTTTCAACTATTTTATATTATTGATTTGTTGTCCCCATTGCCAATTAAACATTCTTTTCGTTCTTCCTTATCTTTTAGTTCATGTTTTGGTGATTAATTTCTCACAATGATAATCTTCAGGTATTTCCTGTTTTAAATTCCAAATGGGGGAGCACAAGGTTTTATCATCATTTTTTTTTTATTTTTTATTTTTGCCCTTTGGCTATCTCAAAGATGTAGTTTGCTGTGGAAAAGATTAGACATAGACAATTAAGGGGCGCTTGATTTTGCGCCATGTCCTTTGGAGCTGCTTGGCCTGTCATTTCTCTTGATTGGTTTTTTATTTTGGATTTATTTGATGTCTATGGTTCTTTGTAATTAAATTATTTGATGTCTCTAACTGAACTTTAAACGAATGAAAGGTATTTTCCATTAGATTTGTTAATATTTCTATAATTAACACTTTGCATGCACAATACATGTATCCAAATTCACATGTTATTAGCATTTTATGCTTCTGTGCCTTAAAAAGTGCAAACAATTTTAAAAAAGAGGGGGGCTATTGCCACCACATAAAGTACTCTAAGCCCCCCATTAGTTTACACTTTTTAAGATTTTATGAAAAATATAAAAGGTTTTTATGAAAACTAGTTACACTATTCACTAGAAAACATCGTTTTGAACAATTTTGTAGAAGGAAGTTTTTCCAAAATCCATCATTTAAGCAGACTTTTTGGCAATTTACAATCTTTATTTCATTTTCCATGAAAAATGGCCAAAAAGTTTATTTAAATGACAAATTTTGGAAACAAATTCTTCTACAAAGTTGTCCGGAATGATGTTTTCTAGTAGACTACGTAATTAGTTTTCGTAAATTTTTTTTATATTTTTCATAAAACTTAAAAAATATAAATTAAGTGGGGGGCTTAGAATATTTTATGTGGTGGCAATAGCCTGGCCCTTTAAAAAATTATTCATGATTTTTTTCCCAGGTTGCTTCAACCTTTGTGTGTACAACAACCAAGTCAGCTCTTACAGACCACTACTTGCTAAAAATTCATGCATCCCGGCGACGTTATCAAGGAGTAGATGTGAAAAAATTCAACATCCATCATGCGCAAATCACAGTAGCTACAGAACTTCCAGATCTTCAAAAGTCCAACATGACTCCTAACATTCTCACAGATGAAAAACAAAAGCAAGGGTCAACTGAGGAAGCAACAATTCCTCTACAACTTGAAGCAACAAATCTAGAGGAGGAAAAGAAGACGCAAACTCCTGCTCTCCACCAGATTCAAGAACCCACACCAACTGCACATGCATCCAACAAGAGCGCATCTTGCACCTCTGAAGATGTTACATCTACTTGATGAATGCTTCTTTCTACTGAACAATTTCTACCACACAATGGCTATATATATAATCTTTTTGACATCTGACATACATTGTCTCTACAAATACTAAATAAAGTGTGCATTTTGTTCTAACAAATATACACAATAACAAAACTCATATAAACAACTATCATAGATCACTGGGCATGTGCTTTGCACATGCCTTGGCTCTAGTTCTTGAAAATGTGGTGTAGTTTTTTCAGAGGCATCTGATAAAATTGAAAAGATACGGAAAATGTGGTGTAGGCTACTGACATAGAGTACTACACCATCATAATATAAAAACAATTTATTAAAGTTTACCAAAATAAATAAATAAATAAATAAAGTTTACCAAAATAACATAGTGTATCGCACCATCATAATATAAAAACAATTTATACTCTTGTATTTGTTGATATTGTATCTCATGCCAAGGTTTTATTTTATTTTATTTTAAATTTTAATTTTGTAATTTTTAATCAAATGATAGAAGAACACAAACTCACTCGACACTGTCGTTTGGAAGTGTTAATGAAGATGATGTATGAATCAAGGGATGCTTGAAAAAACTGTGGTTGATGGTTCTTTTAGGACTTAGTGCCAGGCATGTGCAATGGTTTTTGTTCTTTTTGGATGTAGGGGATGTCATACATTGGTGTTGCATTCATCTTTTTGGCCTATGTCATGACAAATGTTATATGTTGGGTAGTAGGCATGCTATGTAGGTATTTCCAACCTTATTTTGTGCTCATGTCTAGAGGAATTACTATATGTTTATTTTTTAATATGATTACATGTATTGGGGACTTTGACATCATGGTTAGTTAAGCAATATATATGAAGAATTACTTGGTTTGAATCACATACATTATGCATAGCAGAGTGGCCAAAGGCCAACAACAAGAATCAAGGAGAAATTTAGCAAGGTTAAGCTATTTGTTTCTTCCTCTGACACAGCATGGGTGGCTATGGTCCCTTCTAGGGATTCCCCACACCATCCTCATTTCCATGAATGCTAATATCTTCAGTAGTAAGCATCTCTTTTGCTGGAGTTGCTAATTTGTTGTTCGACACTATTGTTCTAATTTGGTTGAGTGTGTCCTTCAAATTTTTGTTGATGTTTTGCTTGACGTAGTTGAGTATAGAAGACTACCAATTATTGTATACCTGCTAAGGTATTAGTGACTCTCTTTTTTTTTTTTTTTTTGCGTTATTGGCTTTTTAACTTTAGATTTAATTGAAGTGCTTCTCTACTGGACTTTGGGTGAATGTTGTAGTTTGGCTTCATTGCTTGTCTTTCTTTTTCGTTCATTGGTTTCACGGAAAGGTTCATATTACCTTGATGATAATATCCACACTTCAGACAATTTTAAATGTTTGCACTCTTATGCAAGTCATTCATCCCATGCCTTGCTGTATGTGCTTGCCCTCTTATACAAGTCATTCATCCCATGCTATAGTTGGGTTGGTGGTCCAGTTCAAGTTTACGCAGCAGCAACAAGAAAAAAAAAAAAAAAAAAAAAAAAAAAAAAAAAAAAAAAAGAAGAAGAAGAAGAAGAAGAAGAAGAAGAAGACGAAAATAAAAGCTCGTGACACATATATGTCCATCCATACTTGGATGGGTTTTGAGTCTGCTTGTGATTTGTCTTCAAATAAGATTTGAAGTTTATAAAAATTGCATTCATTTGTTTGAGAGTTAAATAATTAAAAAAAAAAAAAAAGAATTGGCCAAAAAAAAAAATTATTTACTTTATGAGGGTAATATGGTAAAATACCTCTTTTTACTTTTATCCCTTCATTTTCATCTTTTTTCTTACCAAACAAAAAGGGAGGAAAAAAGGCCCATTTCCATCCTTCCTACCAAACAATAAGAAGGAAAGAAGATTTTCTTTCCCTAAGATGGGTTTTCCATTCTTTTTCCTTTTACTTTCCGTTCCTCCTTTCCTTCCCCCAACCAAACACAGTGTAAGGCTCGAAACACATGGGCACAAAAGCATGTTGACCCAACTCCAAAGACCTGCCACACTGTTTGCTAAATTTTGTTCCTCTGTTTTTTCCCCCACTCTTTTTTAGCTTTCTTGTCCAAAACCTATAGCCACACCGTAAGTGGTGTTTCATATCAGAAACTTCCCGTCAAATCTCAACCTCACTTCTTCTCCTTCTCGTCCTCCATTTATTCTTTTCTTTTCTCTTCACAGTAAACCGTCCTCTCAGGCACTCTCTCTAGACCTTATCTTCAAAATCCATCCCACACATAACAGCAAAGAGATATTATTATAAAAAGACAACCGGCACGTGTCCTACTAGTAGACAAGAAAAAAAAACGGAACACAGCTGCTTTAACGACCCACAAACATAATATTCACCGTTGACTCTTAAAAATGTCTTAATATACACCGACGACCGCTTATGTTTAGCAGACGACTTAGCCAGAAGATGTTCTGTTGGCAGTGAGAGGCATGCATTGAAGAGAGGTTCAGAAATCACTCATCCATGGGAAGTATCCCACTCCTCTCTGCTGCCGCAAGAAGGTAAGCACATATATATGTACCTTTTTTTTTTTTTTTTTTTGCTAGGACATAATTATGTAATCGAAAATAATCAGATTTGGACCGTATTGAGTCGGATCGCACAGTTAAGAACCGTGTGATCTGCTCGAGACGATGTATATTCGATCATCTTCCTATATAAACCAACTTTTATTTTATTTTTTATTTTTTGGTCATGGAGTTATAAATAAATCTAATTCAATTAAAATTTGAATAGCATTCCATCATTTGGAGGTATGGCTTCTTATGCGAAGAACTACAAATTGGTTCACCTCTTCATATCCAATTCTAGCTTTATGACATCATGCCGCATGTACATGTACTAATCTAGTGAGAGAAATCCTTTGTTAGGAAAAATTACGCTATGTTTGGATAAGAAATTTTTTTGTGGAATTTGCTTTTGAGATGGAATTTGTAAAAATTTTATAAGAATTTTGTCCATTTCATCCTTATAAAAATTTTATAAATTCCATCTCAATAGCAAATTTCACTTAAAAATTCATCATCCAAACATAGCGTATGGCTGTTATTGACCTATCATAGAGGTTACTTAATTATAAGAGATCTTATAATATAAATATTTTTGAGGGTCCGAATCACAAAAACATAACTTTTTATACGATTCTTAAACCGTTGGATCATGTAGTATTAACAGTTTTCAAAAAAGCCGATGAGGCCAAACTTCACTCACTTTTGGACAAATCAGTTTGTAAAAAAATATAAAAAATCCCTCATCTTCAAAACTTGTGTCTCCTTGTCCTAATCCATTCTTGTTTGGTGTCAATAAGGTAGTAAATAAATTTGTTCAAGCGAGAGTTTTTAATTACGTACTTCGAATCATTACTCCCAAACACGGAGCCAAAGTGGAAAAATTCTAATCTTTCGGATTTTATACATTTTGGGTATTCAATATTTGTGGCACCATCAAATTAATTGTGCTGTTAATGAATTGTAAAAAGAAAATTTTGTTGGATCGGAAAAGCGTCAGGTCGTCCATACGGGGTATGTTTTTATATTTGGATGGATATTGTGTATCAATGCTCCAGGCTAGAAGGTAAGGTAGCAATAATCACTGGTGGGGCTAGTGGCATTGGCGAGGGCGCCGTGAAACTCTTCTCCAAACACGGAGCCAAAGTGGTAATCGCCGACGTCCAAGATGACTTAGCCCACTCCATCTGCAAAGATTTGGATCCCAAATCTGCCTTGTTTGTGCATTGCGATGTCACTAACGAATCAGACGTCAAAAACGCCATCGACACCACTGTGGCCAAGTATGGACAGCTCGACATTATGTTCAACAATGCTGGGATTATGGGGGTAGCCAAACCCAGCATTTTAGACAATGACAAAGCCGAATTTGAGAAAGTCATTAGTGTGAACATAGTCGGTGCTTTTTTGGGCACCAAACATGCAGCCCGAGTAATGATCCCTGCTCGCAGGGGCAGCATAATCACAACTGCTAGCATAAGTTCTGTTATTGGAGGGGTTGCAACTCATGCATACACAATTTCGAAGCACGCAGTGGTGGGGCTAACGAGAAATGCGGCCGTAGAGCTCGGACAATATGGCATTCGTGTAAACTGTGTCTCGCCGGCCACGGTTGCCACACCAATGGCAAAGACATTATTGAAAATGGATGAAGATGAGATCCAGAGTCTTTATTCTAATCTTAAAGGGGCTGTTCTTAAGCCAGAAGATGTGGCTGAAGCTGCCCTTTACTTGGGGAGTGATGATTCCAAGTATGTTAGTGGGCTTAATCTTGTTGTAGATGGAGGCTTCACAATTGTAAATCCAGCCCTGAATATGTTCGGACAATCTGAATAAATTGTTTAGGATGTATTAGAAATTAGTTTGATCCTAAGAGAGCTTGTAATAGAATTTTGTATTCACTTGCAAATTTTGTCTAATAAATAAAATATATTAGGTATGCTTTTATATTTCTTGTCTGTAACCATCTGTGATGCACTTGCCGAAACTTAGGAATTTTTTTATTTTTTCCACTAAGGGCATTTAGATCTTCAGTAAACTAGGTCATCCCTTACTCCGTGTCAATTAATACTCGAGACTCAACCGGTGACTAATCCTGTGTCAGTTAAGAAATTTGATGGAAGGATTAAGTGTCACATTGTAATAATTCAAGATCGAGTTATTTGTTTATTTCTAAAATTTAGGAGAGTTTCATGATACTTACCTGTGGTTGTAGTTCAAGAGTATGTTTTTTAATTTATCGTAAAGCTGAATTAATTGATTACCTAGGTGGTATCTAACCGTTTAATATTAACCGTTCAAATTTCTACAGGTGAATTTTGAAGAGATTCTAAAACATTAAACTGTAAATTATTGGAAAAAGCAAAAATGCTGCTCGTCCCTAAGAATTTCTCTAATTTTTATTTTCTTGAAAATGTGGTGTAGTTTTTTCACAGGCATCGGATAAAATTGAAAAAATACAGAAAATGTGGTGTAGGCTACTGACATAGAGTACCGCACCATTATAATATAAAAACAATTTATTAAAGTTTACCAAAATAAATAAATAAATAAAGTTTACCAAACTAACATAGTGTACCACACTATCATAATATAAAAACAATTTATACTCCCTAGTATTAATTTTTCATGTTGTATGTGTTGATATTGTATCTCATGCCAAGGGTTTTTTTTTTTTAAATTTTTTTAAAATTTTTTTTTTTTATCAAATGATAGGAGAACACAAACTCACTCAACACTTAGGCAATGTCTAAAACCCCTACTAACCTCAAAAAAAAATCTTTTTTTTTAAAGACGAAATATGTCATTAGAAAAAAAAAAAATTATATAAAATTGTGACATCACTGATGTGGTATCTCATGAACTAATAGAAATAGAGTAAATCAATGATATCACAAGTTAATATGAGTTGAGTAATATAGAATTATCAAAAATCTTTTTAACCTCATAATTTAGGTTTACTTCATTTCTATTCACTGGTAACACCATCATGTCGTGTCATAATTACATAGTTGACTCATTCTACCGTTAGACCAAAACCATAAAATTCAATTAACTGTACGACTGCCTGAAAAAGAATACTGCTACAGAGAATGGTTGGGGAGTAGGTGTAATTTAGGGATTAAAACAGGGTCCAAAATATAAAAAATAAATCCTTCAACTTCAGGGAGAGCCTTTTGTATTCTCCGCCATTAACGGCTTCTTATTCTTCTTGTTTTCGTGGGAGTAATCCTGTCCTTTTTTATACCTTCCCCACGCAAAATTAAATTTCAGACAACCCCATAGAGCAACTGAAGACATGATGAGACAAGAGCTCGAAAACTAGCACAATTCTCTTGGGAATGATCTGATCATGACTTTAGGGTTTTCTTGTCGACTTCAATCTGTAAGTTCTCTCCCCTAGTTCACCCCGTCCTTAGTTTTGTCTATGTATTCCCCGATTGAATGCCGAGAAAGCGTAGGAAAACCAAAGAAAATTCCAATCTCATGCTTGATTCGATTCTAAACAGTTGAATTACGCTCAATAAGTGGGAGTTTTTGTTTTCGCAGGTCCCAATTTTTTAATTTTGTTTTCCTTTCCTACATTTTCTTAGCTACCAAACAGGGGATTAGGGTGGTTTTTGTGTTTTTAGCTAATTCTTGGCTGTTTATCGCCATTTTCCTATGGTTTATTGAAGTATGCGTTTAGGGTTTAATCCGAATTTGGTATAGTTTTTTCCTGTAAATTTGTATTTTTTTTATATATTTATTTATGGAGTTTTGATGAATGATGCTTTTGGTAATTTGATGAAGTTAATTTGTGCTTATTGTTGAAGTATTTTGAGCAGGTTTTGTGAAAGCTGTTTGTAACGATGTCAAGACCCATGTTGCTTGTTTTTCTGTTGCTTATACTCATAATAACGTCTCAGTTTGAGTGGAAGCAACAGCTTGTGATTGATCTCGACACAAGTCCGAGTATATCTCAGAAGCAGCAACATATTTCAAAGAGGGAAGAAGCTGTAAAAGAAAAGGTATACACCTTTTTACCAGGCATTGTTTTTTCTTTACTTGTGATTGGTTTTATAAATATTATTCTTTGACAAAGTTGATTATATCTGCAAATTGATTCTAATTCACTTTAGGAGTACTTGGAGTGTACTATTTTATAAAGTTTCCTTCTTACCTACTTAAACACTTGAACATTTCAGTCAAATGCCTTGTTAGATTCTGATAGCTAGTAAAGATAAAGTAATGGAGCATCATGAAGTATAGTTTGAGAATGTGTAAAGTCACTGGTAAGTTGCCAATAGCGAGTATTACAGTCCCAATTGTTGAAGCTTCAGCTGTAAGAGATGTCTTAGTTCAAGTTAAGGAGATGTTGTTAAGCCTAATTCAGATTCAAGTTGTTTTTGTTTTTGTTTTTTTCCCCCATATTATATGGTCCTTAAAAGTGGGAGATAAAAATTAATGAGGACATGATTTTAAATTTCAGATGATATGTAATTTGTATCAAGTGCTAAGAGAGGCACTCCTATTATATATTAGCTGTTTTGTATTTGTACCGGTTGGTACAAGGGGATTCCCTCCTAAATATAAGGCGATTACAAGGGGAAGAAGAAGAAGAAGAAGAAACACTGTGTTTGTAACATGTGCATAGTGGAAATGAAGATGTTGAGATGGATGAGTGACAAGACAATATTGAAGTGTGTTTCTGATTGCGAAGAAGCATAGGCTATCTCCCACCACTTCATGAGATACTTCCTAAGCGACACTGAGATGGACCTGAATACTAGTCAAGAACACGATAGTTTCTGGCTAGTTCAATGTGTAAATTGAATCTATCTCACCCAAGAATAGGACAGCATGGGTCCACCTAGGGGCGGATCCAGAAAATTTTCTCAGTGGTTGCACTCTTTAATTTTTTTAAAAAAAAAATATATATATATAGCTTCTAAGAGTTAAATAAGAAAGAGAGAAAGGTAGGACCACATATCAGCATGATTGACTTAAAGTGGTGAAATGATATAAAATGATAGGCATGCCATACTTTAAATTGCGTAAGCGACTTTTAGAAACGCGAAACCTTATATACTACTCCTAACATTTCCATCCCCATTTACTTTATATGGGATAAAGTCTCAGCAAGACGAGAAAAGAGAAAAAATCATAGGACTACATATTGACATGACTGAATAGAAGTTATGAAATAGTACATAAGACTAATAAGCATGCCATAAAACCAATTTACAAATTAAACCCAACTTTATACAATTTACAAAAATAGTATAAATTAGTAAATTTAATCAAAATTAATCAAAATTAACCACTTTTTCTCAATGAGGGCTAAAACATTTAAGTAAATTTAAATAAAATTACTTATTCATTTTTTTAAAAAAAAATTTGAGGGTTGCACGTGAGGGCAGATGCACCTTAGTGCATCCGCCCCTGGGTCCACCAACAAGCTCATTCTGCTCATGGACACAGTAAATTGGAATCCAAAATAAAATCATCTATGTGTAGCAGTGTAGCTAAGCTAGTATTAAGTTGACATGGATGAGAGAAAAATTATTTTAGATTGCAACAATGACCAACAGTGTCACCAAAATATGGTTCAAGTCATTGGGTTACTAGGACAAGAGGAAAATATGGGGGTTGAGGTAGTGAGAGGTACAAGGATGGCCCATGATGGATCCTTTTGATTTATAAATCCCCAAGATTGTCCCTCATGGGAAATCACCACACCTTTGTGTCTCTATTGTGAATGACTAGATACACAAATCAGTTGCTTTTTCAAGACATGGTAGCATGTATAGGGATAACGAGGGCTCATTTCCAGGGTCATGCAAAGAGGTGTTTGGTAGGAAATATTTCTTCAGGAATGCCTTTGAAGTCATGAACTTCTTGGTTATCCATAAGGAAGATTTGGAACCAGAGGTTCTCAATATGTCTTTAAGCCAAAATTATGTTCTAATGGACTCATATAAGGTTTTTGACCTGATAATTCTTGAGGAATGACCTTACGTTTTCGGCCTAACCCTCTCTAGGGCTCATAATTAACGTAAGGTTACCTTCTTCTTACCCTAAAACCCAGGTTGATCCACCCTTTGGGTCTGTTGCACCTAACTTACCTCATTCCTTGATATTTTTCCCTTTAAATGGGGGATTTACTGCATGAGTTAAATCTTACCTCATTCCTGGATCCTTCACTACGTTCTTGTGGCTGGTGTTAAGGTTTAACCATTTAGCCTCACATTAGCACATTGTATTCAGAGTATTATGATTCAGAGAGAATGATCTTGGAAATCAGGAGAGGGCACGATATATATGATTTAATAGAGTGTATGGCCATAGCTAAAGCTGAATGGTGAAGAAGGATTTGTATAGCTGATTCCAAGTAGTTGGGATCTAAGGCCTTGTTGAGTTGACATAGTTTTTACTTTGGCATTGCATTGTTTTTTTTAAAAGGATAGAATGATTATTATATTGGAATGTAACCTTTCCTTGAGAAAAAAATTGTTATTTTTTACTTCATTAAAAAAATAAAATAAAAAAAAAATCGTTATTTTTTGGATGAAGAATTTCATTTAAAATATCATTAGCTGAAGAATTTCTATTCTTTATAGTTAAAAGTTAAACATGGGGCTTTGATTATGAAAGGTCTTAGATATTGGTATCAATAAATATATTGAGGGTCCAAAAATAGGTAAATAGAGAAATAGCGGCAGGGAAGAAAATGTGTATATTTATTTAGAGAAATGATTGAAATTAGTAATAAAACATAGAAATTTTCAATGAAACATTAAAAAACAATGAAATAGACTCTAATAAATGATTTAGAATTAAATAATTGCAAGTTAAATGTGTGTAAGGTGAGAATGTGGTGTGTAGGGTGGAAAAAGTGCTTGGCGTTTAGCAAATAAAGAACAAAAATTTATGCAAAATTAACGTTTAGTGTCACATAACATTAAAATACATATCATTTACTCAATAATAAATCAATATTGTCATGTACTTATACAAAATGTGTGATTTCCTTTGGCTGAGTAGCTGACTTGCTGCCTTATACAAACTAAGTTGTTCCTTATGCAAGTGAGGTTCTCATAGATCTTCACTGAACATATATAGAGTTATAGACATATAGATTATAAAAAGTTGGAGACGCAATTATTCAAGGCCATTTGCACTTTGCAATGGCAATGTGTACTTTTGGAATTCTGGTATCAAGAATTCAAGATATGATGTCATTACAAGGCTTCACATAAGCAGATAAATATGTGTATATAGTATTAACTATGTGAAGGTTGTGAAGGACTGAAGAACGTAAGGCATAAAGGAAAAGAGAATCAACTAGAACATTAAAAGTTAGATAGTCATGTGAAATGGCCCATACTTATTGTGTAATGCACAGGCTGAAATTTTGAAAATCCTTATACTAAGGTGGTGCAAGTTGTAGGCTCGTAGGCTGCCAACCTACCATCTTGCATTGCATTTATTTTTTATATATCAAAAGTAAAAAATGTGTTTTCTTAAGAGTATTAGCAATACATCTTCGATCGATATATTGGTAAATTTCGCTCAAAATTTTTTGAAAAATAAATACAAGTATTGTTTTGAATCCGTAAGCATTGAATTCAATATATTAAGTGACATATCGGAGAAAGGAAAAATGTTTTAGTCTTTGGATCGACCTTCGGCTGATCTGTTGGATCTTTTTATTATTATTATTTTTTTTTTTTGGGGGGGGGGGGGGGGGGGGGAAGGGGGGAACATTCTTCTTAGTACCGAAAAAAATTTCAAAAGTGGAGAATTTTAAGTTGAGAAATAAATAATTGTTCAAATTAAGATGTGTAGTCTCTTTCAGGGATTGATTGTGTTTTTTGAATTTAAGTTATGCTTTGTTGTTTAAGATCTGCTTTTAAGTTGCCCAGTGGTTCATGTGTTATCAAGCATTAATAAATGTGGTCTTTAAACCTTATGGCTGTTGTATCTTGTGTTACTTTCTAGAGATAGCAGTGGATGAAACAGTTATGTGTATGTCTATACTCTCTATATACATATATATTAGATGTGTGAATGCTTGCAAGTGCATTCACAAGTGTGTGTTGTTCTCCACTTTTATTCCTATGATCTTTATTTTGTTTGGCATTTTGCAACACTACTTAATCAGAGTCAACGGCTGTAACTAATCTATATATGTATCTAAGCCCACCTATTCATACTTTGTCGCTGTATTAACACATAGGTGGGTATGTAGGTTTGTAGTTTTCTATACTCATCTTTCTTTATCCTTCCTTTTACATCACTATGCATTTCATTTTGAGTTTCCTAGTTTATTCTTGTGCTTTTGAAGTTTCCATAAATTCCTTTTTCCACATGTTTCAGTCATGTTTCTTTCTTTCTTGAGATTTTTCTATTGTGTAGATATATATTTCTGTTTGATTTTGGTTCTGGCTTTTGGTTGTTTGTACCTATGTTTCATGGATCCTTTGCTTTACCTGGAGTACCTATTTCAACATGATGTGGGTGTGGGTACTCCTGTTGAACACTTCAAAATAGGGGAAATTCTTTGGAAAGCAGACAAATCCTCACCCACAGCTGACACCCACCCACACCCACACCCACACCCAAGTCCATGTAATGTAGGTTTGTACTTTGTCGTCTTCTAGATTTTCTTGGCCCTTGTTTGAATTTGTGACAAATCACTATTCTTAGTTTTTGTACAATCTATCCCTTTTATTGTATTCCTTTATCATGTTACTACCTCCTGTAGAAATTGTTCACTTTGGCAAAGCATGTTATTTTAAAAAGCTTAGTAAATGCCTTCACATTCCTCTTACCATATTTTTTGTATTCCAACTGTGCCCCCTTTTGTATTCCACAATTGTCTTGAATATGTAATTTTTAATATAATAAAGCGTTTTTTTAGGAAATTGGACAAAATTTTTACATTGACTTTTCAAAGTAGTATAAAATTATGGGGCAGCCCAAAAAAGAAATATGTACTATTATTGCAGGACAGAGGGAGTAAGAAATAAACTCTGAAAAAACTGGGTTTTAATCTATTGTAGTGGGGGCCAATATAGAGACTAACCAGTGTAATTGTTGCGTTAACCATGACCTCAGTAGCCTATGTAAGTTCCAGTTGAGGTAAAAGTGGCAACCTACATTGGGAATCTCATTTAAGTGACAGACCACAGATGAATCCTGGCTGTCAAGGGGACTGAACAAGTGACAAATTGACTGGAAAATTTTCATTATTTGATAGCCCTTCCTTGCTCTTTTGTATCATCTTAATCCTATCATTTACAGCAAATTGGCATTTTGGCAAAATTTTTGGATTGCAACCCTTGTCAAGTCTTGTTTCTCTGTGTCATCTTGAGAGCATTTTCAAAATTGTCCACATATATGTTTGAGATGAAATTCAACAACGTGATAAAGTTTCATTCCTTGCATTTCTTTCAGGGTTTGTTCTGTCTCATTTTGATAAAAAGACAAAACTCGTAGGCTTAGATTCTTTACTTGATAGTTTATAGGAAAACTGCATATTTGAGGCTTTAGAGTGGGGACTGGGGAGCAAATGGCTCTATGGCAGCAGGCAGGCGAGCAAGTATTGTTTTGAAATTTTATGTGTTGGTTGATTGTTGCCAATGGACCCTTGTGGGGACTACCACTGAAATTCATCTTTTTATTTATTTATTTATTAATGGTTGCTTTCTCAGAGGTTGGTGCATCTGTGTTAGCTGAAATTGGTCTACCAATGTCATGGCTGCTGAGTCACCCAAATAATTTTGATAAGGTTTTGTGATGATGATGGTGTATCACTGAATCAATTGTCCATGCCTAAGCCCTAAAGTGCATTTACAAGGTTAACTCTGTACAAAAGTATTGAGTTGTAGGTTGTTGTCGGGGTCCATACTCCTTAGGATTCAGACTTGACATCTAATGACGCTGCAGATTTACTAATATGGCCATTGCACCCAATCGCTTTGTCCAAAATCTCATGTATACAATGCTATGGATTTCTTGAATCTTGACTTACATTTGGCCATTGCACCCAATCGCCTCGTCCAAACTCTCATGTATATAATGTTTGGGGAATTTTTTGAGAATGCTAAGTTTGAAAAGAGTCTCAATGCTACTTTTATTGCTCTTATCCCTAAGAAAGGGGAGGCTGTTGATGTGTGGGACTTTCGCCCTATCTCTCTTCTTGGTAGTGTGTATAAGATTCTATCTAAGGTGTTAGCCTCAAGACTTGCTAAAGTGGTTGGGAACCTTATTTCTCCTTTTCAATTTGCCTTTACATTGTGGTAGACAAATTGTGGATGCGGTCCTTGTGGCTAATGAATGTGTTGATTCTATACTCAAAAGTGGGAGTCCCGGGCTTTTGTCTAAAATTGATTTGGAAAAGGCTTATGATCATGTCAATTGAATTTTCTTATTTATATTCTTGGGAGAATGGGCTTTGGGAAGAAGTGGCGTAAATGGATCTCTTGGTGTATCTCTACTCCTTTTTCGGTTTTGGTGAATGGCACTCCTTATGGTTTATTCCATAGCTCTAGAGGTATCCAGCAAGGGGATCCTTTATCTCCTTTGTAATTCATTTTAGTTATGGAGGTTTTGAGCAAGTTTACTACTAAGGCTATGGATGCTAATTATGTGGAAGGATTCACGGTTGGTAATGGTCGTTTTGGGAGTGGTAAGGTTTCTTACTTTCTTTTCGCCGACGATACTCTTATCTTTTGTGGTGTTGATGAAGGCCAATTACATTATTTGAAGGGGATTCTCTTTTGTTTTGAGGCGGTTTCGGGGCTTAAAGTGAATCTTAGGAAGAGTGAAATTATTCCGGTGGGTAGGGTGGATAATATTAGTAGTCTTGCTAATATCCTTGGGTGTAAGATTAGCTCTTTACTGGTAAGGTATCTTGGCCTTCCTTTGGGAGCTTGTTTTAAAGATACTAAAGTTTGGGACCTCGTGGTTGAAAAAGTTGATAAGAGACTTAGTGGTTGGATGAAAGGTTACCTCTCCAAAGGAGGTAAATTGACTCTTGTTAAAAGTGTTCTTTCTAGCATTCCCATTTATTTTATGTCCATCCATAAAATCCCTTCATCGGTGGCTAGGAGAATCGAGAAGCTTCAAACAGATTTCTTGTGGAATGGTGTGGGAGGAGACTGAAAATTTCATCTTGTTAATTGGCATACCGTAGGTCTGTCCAAAAGTTTCGGTGGTTTGGGTATTAGATCTATCTCGTGTTAATCAAGCTCTTATGGCCAAGTGGCTTTGGAGATTTGGTAGGGGTGACCAAGGGTTGTCGCGGGATGTGGTGGTGTGGAAGTATGGTGTTACTAGTGAAGGGTGGTGGACTAATGATGTTAGTGGTTCTCATGGTTTGGGTCTTTGGAAGGCTATTATGCAAGGTCTTAACTTTTTCAAGGAAGGAGGTTGGTTTTAAAGTGAGTGATGGTAGTAGAGTGAGGTTTTGGAAGAATGTTTGGTGTTCAAATGTGCCTTTTATGTATGAATTCCCTTCTTTGTTTGATATGGTGCAAGACAAGAATGTTTTGGTAAAAGATTATTTAGATGTTGTTAATGGGGCTATTTTTTGGGATATTATTTTTGTTAGACGCTTCAATGAGTGGGAATTGGAAAGTGCTTTATCTTTTTACCTAAGTGCTTTACGATAGCAAGATTTTGGTAGGTGAGAATGATTCCTTGGTGTGGTGGGACTCTAAAGGCTTATTCTCCATAAAATCTTGTTACAATATTTTAAGGCTTCTTGGTGATATTTTCCTCCCGGTGAAGATTGTTTGGATTGCTTTGGTTCCTTCTAAAGTGGCCTTTTTTTGTTGGTTGGTAAGTAGGGATAAGTGTTTGACTTTGGATCATCTTATTGGGAGAGGTGTTATTATGCCCAATAGATGTATTTTGTGTAAAGAAGAAGCAGAGATAGTGGACCATCTCTTTATTCATTGTAAGGTGGCTAGGAGTCTTTCGGGTATTTACTTTCAATGTCCTTGGCATTCATTGGGTTCTTCCTTCGACCACTTATGTTCTACTTTCTAGTTGGTGGTTTAAAGGGGGTGGTAAAGATACTAAAGTGATTTGGAAGATGGTTCCACATGCAATTTTTTGGTGTCTTTGGAGAGGAAGGAATCAGTAGGACTTTTGAAGGGATTGAAAAGTCTATCATTGATCCTCAAGTCCAGGTTTACTAAGGATCCTTTTTTGTGGTTCTCTAGCTATGCTAGGATTAGTAAACCTTCTTTTCTTCTTTTCTTAGATTCCCTTAAGATATAAAAGGGGTATTTTTTGTGCCTTGTTGCTTTTTTCTTGTATATGTCTCATGTACTTGGGCTAAGCCTTTTGTGATTAATATACATTTTACCTCATCAAAAAAATAAAAAATAAAAATTAAAAAAATAACCAAACATCTTAGCAAAAGTTTTTGGAGGCATTGGTGTTTTCGCATGTGTATTTCAAACAGTTTATGTTTTCATTGGTTACTCCTTTAACAAACAGATTCTGAATAGACATGATGGCATCCTACATTACATGGACTCCAATATGGGTGTTGGGTATGGGTGTGTTTCCAAGTGTCAGATTCATCTACTTTCTAAAGAATTTTGACTATTTTGAAGTGTCCAGCTGGAGTACCCACACCCACAGTCATGTGGTGTTGACATGGATACTATAGGGTAAAGCAAAGGATCTATCTATGATAGATGGCAGCTAATATTGGTTTTATTTTATAAAAAAAATTTCTAGTTATGTTTTCACATTCATCTAGAAGATATTTCTTCATAAAGTTTAAGTTGTTTCCCCCACTTTTGTGTGGCTTGAGGAGGAGCACAGTGTGGTTGTTACAGTACTTTTTCCAGGAAATGGTTTCCTTGGCAACAATTGGAGCCAAAAAAAATAGTTCTGTCAGTGGGTACCATAGTTTACTTTTCTATGCTCGCAACTATCATAACAATAGTGGCCAACTCTTTTAGGTTTTTGCCCTTCATTCACTATTAAGATAGTCACTTTTTTGTTGAAGGCCAATAAAATATCATGATTTTAGTATTATTGTGTTGTTCATGGTAAAAGGAAATGTGTTAATTGGTTATTCTAGTGGGATCTACTGCCGATGACAATGTTTGGTAGTACAACATGATAGGTTGTGGTTTATAATAATCATATTTTGTTATAATCTCAGTTCTTGGAATCATGTTACAAGTACATCAAAAAATTTCTAATTTGGGTTTTACCTGTTGGGGCTTCCTCGTCACCCAAAAGAAGAAATTTAAAAAACAAATCTTCATATGTAGAAAAAAAAAAATTCTTCATATGTAGTGGCAAAGATAATGCATTGGCAAGCCTTCTACAGGCTGTCTGATTTCCATGTATGCTAGTAATGATTTCCATTATTTGGTTATAAGGTTGTTTCACACAGGCATGGGAATATGACCTGTCTTTTAGTGGATCCAATGACATGGTCCCTTAATTGATCCAGATATGATGATGTGGCAGATAATCTAACCTCATTCCTTCGATCAATTAAGCCATTTTTTTCCCATCATGATATAATAATGTTCATAGCACATTCTGAGTTGGGATCAAGACTTTGTTGCATTGAGTTCAGCAAACTCTAATGGAAGTTGATAATGTGTTCTTTTAGTAACTGTTTTGTACTCCACCCGAAGTAGAGTGAGAGCTCTGTGCTGGAAATTGTTATAATTTCTTGTGAATTCATGTAATCTGACTCAAGTTCCATCAAGTGTTATCCAATGAATATGCATTATTTGTTGCAGATCATCTTATCACAAGAGAAGAACATTCAGAGACTCCATGAGCTCGTGCGGAGTCTTCGAGAACAATTGCTACTGTGTAGGGGCAACAAGGAGACTGCAAATGGCACTGTAAGTCCTTTGACTGGAAATGCTATTGATGTTGAACGGCAGAAGATCCTGGAGGACTAGATTGGGACCTTGCAAGTCTCTGGAATGCCCAAGTTGTAAAACCTAGTTTCTCTGCCCAAATTTCTATTTGAAGTAAGTTTGTAAGTTCCACATCTCGTGTAATTTACTGTACCGTCTTGTAAGTCAAAGTTCCACTATTCCGTGTTGATAGTCCTTTATATAGGTAAAAGTAATTTATTTTAGGGTAAATTGCACTTAAGGATCTAGAGTTTGGGGTAGATTTTACTTAAGGATCCCAAATTTTAATTGCGTCAATTTAGTACCCAAATTATTAGTTGGGCTTCAATTTGGGGTCCGCCGTCATAAACCGTTTGTTGACCAAACAATTCTGGTTCTAATTTTGCACATGCTGTACATGTGACCTAGATTATCCCTATTTTGCCCTTTTGATGGGTATGAAAATCCTATTTTACCCCAACGTAGCTCATATATGAAAATCAAAGTTAATCAATCTATGGTTAAAATGATCAACCAAGGGTCTCACATGGTAGGTCTCATCAAGACAAATCTACCCATCAAATTTGGAGTCAATTGGGTTAACCTAAGGTCTTCAAATGCTGAGGAATATGGTATGTGTGGGTGAGTGCACCCACACTGGATCACAATCCACTTCACTTCAACCTAGAACAATTTGAAGGAGAAAATGTCAGTTTTGAGTATTGTTTCGGGCCAACTCTCCCTCTAACTTATCTCACTCATTTTTCAACCAAATTAAGTGATTCAAAATTCGAATTGAAGCTTTTGCAGAGCACTACAAGTGTGCACAAATCGTTCATCCAAAAACTTGTAGATCATACTCATTTTTAGTCCAAAGTCTCAAGTTTATAACCTGAAAATTCGGGCAATTTTCAAGAACTCATCCCATGGTGGGGTAGTAACCCAAACCCGTCGCCGACGCTGGCCTCTGTACTGTTGCTACTTGCTACCGCCACCATGGTTGCTGGCAACTATTATTTTGATATATATATATATATATATATATTTTTTTTTTTTTTTTTTTTTTGGGGGGGGGGATGGCTACCACCGGCCATGTATGAGGATGATGAGAGTATGGGGACAATGGTAGCAATGGTGTGGTTTCCAAAAGTTGCGCCAGGTCTAGTACGAGGATGAGGAGATAAGGGGAGAATGGTGGTGATGGATGCCGGCGATGAAGAATGGGGCGTGGGTTTGAGAGCGCAAACGACGTCGTTTTGTGGGAGGCATTAAAGTCATTTTAGGGATGCCGTTAACACCGTCTCTGATTTCTGGTCAACACTAACATTGGGTACCAAATTGACGCAATTGAAATTCTAGATCCTTAAGTGAAACTTATCCTAAACTCTGGACCCTTAAGTGCAATTTACCCTTTATTTTATGAGGACCTTTTTCTGTTATGCTACAGCAGCATTGACTAAAGTCATGGCGATTTAGTGCGAGTGTAAGATCACATCGCAGTGGAATATCTGAGATTGCCATTGAGAAAAATGAAAAACTAATATCTGATAGCAGCCTTGGCAGCAAGCTATGAGAAGATTTATTTCTCGTGTTTAATTCTTGGCAACATAGGTCCCCTAAGTTATTTGACCCCTTATATTGACAGGATTAGATATCATCCTGAAAAATACAGGTGTAAGTTGCATGTGGTGGGATTCCAAAACATTAGCTCTTCCTACAAGCTGCAGTTTGCAACCCAATCACCAAAGTAGGAGTAGGCGGCGGCCAAGCTGCAAGATTAGCAGCCACTGAGTCACATAGGATATCAGTCAGCATCAGATTTGAAAGACTCAGGGGTATAAAGCACTTAGTTTACAGGGAACTGACAAATTCTGGTCTTGCAGGAAATAGATCTCCAGAGGAATTGAAACAAGGGGATGCATCTTAGAACACAGAACCCACTTTAACCCGGCTCCATATGGTATGGGAAATGTAAAGTCAATCTTGGATTTTCATAAACCCAGCCAATAATTCTAAAAAATATCCAAAGATAACATTTTCGCCAATGGCTTATTGTTAAATTTTTAAAACCGTCTTTTGAAATCCATGGTATTTAAATATTGTTTCAACTTTTGGTTGGTTTGAAGAATCGTTGAATATAAATGTTACGATGTTGTGCTTTATTTGGAAGTGCTTTATTTGGAAGAATGAACCAAAACAAATGGATTTCTTCACAAGGAAAGACAATTCTCAAGCTTTAGTGCCCTCTCAAATAGTATTAATTTTGCATCTGCATGCCAACTTACCATGTCTTGCTCTGCATTTGGGTAATGGCAGGTTAAACAGACGATGCTGATTGTAATGGACTTAATGGCAAGTGAACAGAAGGCTTCATATGCTATTTAGAAAGGTGTACTATTTTGGTACAAACTTGACTGTCTTCCACAAGGCAGGAGAATAAAAAAAAAAAAAGCCTGAGTGAAAAATTGTGGCACTTCTTCCAGGTGTGAGGTGCCAATTATCTTGCAAATCAGGGAGGTCAATCTCAGTCCCGTTCTTCTGGGAATGTTGGGAAATATTTTTCTCAGATATTGGTTTTAAAAAATAAAACCAGAAGAAGAAAATGGTGAAATATTATTATAAATTGGTTGAGCCAATGCGGATGTGTGTCTCGGCCAGTTGAGAATAATTGTAGGAATGACTTTCATTTAGTAGGGTTTGATCGATTAATTAATTAATTAATTAATGAACTATACTTTGCTTAAGGGAAACCGACCACCATCCAATCATATTATATTGTATGACAAAAATTGGCTTGCATTAGGAGATCATGACAGGGTTGAAAAAGGTGACGACCCGTACGAATTGGCATAAAGGCATAAGGTTGATAATTGAAATGGGCTATGTTTAGCACTTCAGCATAAATAAATAAATAAATAAATAAAAATTAAAAAAGAAATGGGAGAAAAAAAAAAAAAGAGCATTCGAATGTTCACTCATCGGACAATTGAAATGCAAGTCAGTGCAGTGTTATTTGATGAAAATTTTCTAACCCTGATTAATTAAGTTGTTCAAGAAAGGTGACAGAGTTTGACAAAGATTCACAAGCAGTAAAAGAGGAATCCGGATTTGCTGCGGTTGGAGTGGTTTTACTACACCATACAATAGTCAGTTGGATGTGCTCCACGTGGCAAGTGGGAAGGATCAACGGCTAAGCTTCAAAACAACCAAACGGTTGTTTCTCACACCCACTCACCGGCAGTTTTTATGGCTCCAGGCTCCCGCACTTACCTCCATCATCTCACCGCCAACGCCATGGCTTCCCTATTTTTTATTTTATTTTATTTTTTTCTTCAAGATCAAGACACCCAAATTGATTGTAACCAAATTACCAAAATAAATAAAATAAAATAAAAAAATCAAAGAAGAAGAAGAAGAAGAAGAAGAAGAAGAAGAAAGAGCGGCAGTGAGGCAACCCATCCAAACTAGTTTTTGCGGCTCCGGCTCCCTCACTCACGCCTCCATCGTCTCACTGCTGGCACCATGGCTTCTCTTTCCTCCTGATTAGGCCTGGCGATCTCAACCCAAACCTAGTGAACCCGCCCAAACCCATCTGCAATAAATGGGTTTGGGTGAAGTAAATTTTTAATCGGGTTGGTAATGGGTTACCCATAATCAACCCAATTATAGATGGGTTGGTTATGGGGAACGGCTATTGCAACCCCCCATTCTTATCACCCCACCCCCATCTTTTAGGTTTTTAAGGTTTTATGCAAAATATAAAAGGTTTTCATGAAAACCGGCCAGTGATGTCCACTAAAAAAACATCATTTTGAACAACTTTGTAGAAGAAAGTTTTTCCTAAATTTATTGTTTAAATATACTTTTTAGTCATTTATAGCCTTTATTTCATTTTTTGCCAAAAAGTCTACCTAAACGATAGATTTTGGAAAAACTTTCTTCTGCACAGTTGTTCAAAATGATGTTTTCTAGTGGACCAAGCGACCGGTTTTTGTAAAAACCTTTTATATTTTTCATGAAATCTTGAAAACCAAAAAAAAAGGGATGGGGTGATAAAAATGGGGGGTTGCAATAGCCGTTCCCTTGGTTATGGGTTAACTGCGGGAGCCATTGGGTTTTATTGGGTAACTTAAAGGGAGAGGGAAAGAGAGAGAGAGAGAGAGAAAGGGGGAGTGAGCAGCAACGAGCATCGGCCGGCGTTCTAGTTATAGTCATTACCCCATTTCTAACCCAAAGAAAACCAGCTGCACAATCCTCGCCCTTGCCGCTGACGTCGAACCCATCCCTAACCCCATTCTTCTCATTTTTAATTTTTTTTTAAATTAAAAATAATAATTCATGACCACGATGGGGATGGATGAAGGAAGTGGTGGAGGAAAGTAAGATGAATATTCAAATTTTAAATATATAATAAAATAAATTAAATAAAATAAAATAAAATAAAATAAAAAAGATGAAGAAGACGAAGGGATGCCATGGATTTTCAAAGGTGTTATTTTTTGTTGCCGTTTGCAACTCCAGATCTAAAATCCAAGCAGATGAAGGGCTACCATGGAGTCTCAAGGTTTTATTTTTTTGGTCACCATTTGCAACTCCAGATCTGAGATCCAAGATCCGAGCAGATAAAGGGCTACCATGGAATTTTATTTTCTTGGTTGTCGAATCGAGAAATTACAAAACCTTTTCATCTTATGTTGCTTCTTGTTTTTGCTTTTCTTGTTACTGTTGTGGCGCTTCGTCCCTTCCATTTTGAGAGCTTCATGTTGTTTGGTGAGTTTACTCCTGGTCGTCCATCTAGATTCAACATCTATGGTGCTCAAGTGATGACGTAGGCAAATATTAGCATTGGGCCAATTTGCAATTTGTTTCAACTAAATTTGAAAAAAAAAAAAAATTACTTTAAAAATATGAAGCTTTGAGTTCCTTTTTTGCCTTTTTGGCTTTTTGGTTTTGTTGCAACTTACCATTGCCATTAGAGATACGTTTTGAACTGTGAAGATTTTAAAATTTAAAATAAAAAAATAAAAAAAATAAAAAGTAAAATGCAAAAAACTCCTTCTATTATTACACATTTTGTAGGATACCCCCCTCTAAAAAAAACCTCCAAAAAAAAACCCCTCATATTGTGGCAGGGGGGTACACCGTTAACAGAAAAAGTAAAAGTCAATTATACCCTTGATATTTTGTATGAAACGCTGCATTTTGTTATGGCAACACTATCGTTTCTTTTTTTTTTTTCCAAAATGCTTACTCTTCGGTCACCGGAGTCACAGTGGGTTTACCCCAGACCCGTTCACCTTTCAATATTTCCAGGCACCAGTGACTGAGTCTGATGAGAAGCAACACCGCCGGCTAAGTCAATCATTCGCCTAACCCCCTCTCCCTTAAACCACCTTACCAGAACCCCTTTACCTTTCCGTCTCTCCAGCAACCAGTGATTGAGTCTGATGAGAAGCAACACTGTCGACAAGGTCACTCACCGACTGACCCCTCTCCCCCATTCACCTCTCCCTTGAACCGCTTTACCAGACCCCCTTTAACCTTTCCTTCTCTCCGGCCAGGTCAGTCACCGATTGACTTAAGGCTTTAATTTTTTTATTTTTTTGTTATCTGACCCATTATCTCTGCACGAAAAAGCAAATCTGAGCCTCCGATGAAGCAAATTGACAGATCTGGTGAAGCATACCTCCGACTACCAGATCTAAACCTCCGATAAAGCAAAACTAGCAAATCTGGTGAAGACCCAAAAAAAAAAAAAAAAAAAAAAAAACACTTATCTTGGAAGGTCAGATTTGCCTTTTTTCGTGGGAGGTTTGATGGGGTTCTTGACTCCAGCAGTGTACGTTTCATCGGACTGGTTTAGTGTTTGTCAGGGTTTAATGATAGTTATAGTGAATTACAATATGGGTTGTAGGTTTTTGACGGGTATATCTTGTAGGTAAGCTCACCAACGCCACCGTCTCACCATCCATGGGGTATTCTTTTCTCTGCAATTTTTTTTTTTTTTTTTTTAGGCTTGATCGTTATATAAACAACATCGGCCTCCTGTCGATAGCAAGCATCTTTATAATTTCTTTGCATATTTTTCTTTTTTGGGACTTGATTATTATAGGGAAGAACACCTCCTACCAACGGCAAGCTTCTCCTCCTCGTTTTTTATTTTTTTTATTTTTTTATTTTTAGCTTGATAAGCAAACCATTGTCACCAGCAAGCTTGCTTGGAGATGCCGTCGGCGAGGCTTGCTTGGAACTGGTTATGGAGAAGGTGAAATAAGAGATAGAGATCATTACAATAGAGGGTATTTTAGTCTTAAAAGCAAATAATTAGCGTCACGTGCCAGTCACATGATGCTATGCTGTTAAGATCCCTAACGGTATGTGAACGGAGGGGGCAATTTGTCAACCTTAGACAGTATGGGGTTTTTTTTTATTGGTTTTTTATTAGAGGGGGGTATCCTGTAAAATGGGTAATAATAGAGGGAGGTTTTTTGCATTTTATGCAAAAAAAAAAAAAAAAAAAAAAAAAAAAAAAAAAAAAGAAAGGAAAGGAAGAAGAAGAAGGAACAACGACAACTAGGGCACAAAATGGGTTGGGTCGGGATTTGATCAGGTTAAATATGGGCCGGGTCATAATTGGGTTGGGTATGTTGTTCTTGTTATTTGGGTATATAATTGTTATTTAGGTAGATTCTCTCCAATGACAGTGTTTTGGAGAGAGAGAGAGAGAGAGAGAAAACTAGGGCAAAAAATGGGTTAGGTCAAATTTTGGGTCGGATCAGGTCATAAATTGGATCATTGTCTTTGTACATGTTTTGTAATTTGTAAGCTGATGGAATGGCTCAGTTGAGAGAACTTTTGGGATATTGGAGAAAAAGAGAGAAGAGAAAAAAAAAGAAAACAAACAAACAAACAAACAAACTAGGGCACAAAACAGGTCGAGTCATAAAATGGGTCGGGTTTAGATCTAGGTTAGGTCCTAATTGGGTCAATTACGGGTTGGTTTTGGGTATACACAGTAATTGGGTTGGGCATAACCAACCCATTAATGACACAAATTACATGACCCATTAATAACCCAACCCAAACCCACCCAACCTGCCCAAATTGCCAGGCCTACTCCTAATCCTTATTTTTCTTCTTCCTCTTTTTATTTTATTTTTTATTTTGGTGGATCTGAAGCTCGATTTATATGCCGGGGTTTGGGTTTATCGGGAGAAAATGGAGTAAACCTCTACTGGAGTGAAGAGTAGGGATGTGGGTTTAGGGTTATTACTCAGAACACTCCCTCTCCTCTCTGCATCTCTTCTCTTCCCGTTGGTGAAACCCATCGACGAAGATGAAGCGATGTTATTGTTGTCGGTAGATGGGCATTCGCAAGTTCAACCCCCCCCCCCAAAAAAAGTACAGGAAAAATAGCCAAAAAAAATGGAGCAAGCCTTTGCCAGAATGATGAGTTTATGGGGAAGGGGATAGCAAATCGTGGAGGTGGTTTCAGCCATGGGTTTCTACGATCTGCCATTGCCATCGGAGCACCCCATAGCCACTGCTATGGCCGAAGATCTCAGATCTTCCATGGCCATTGAGCCCAATAGAAAAGGGAGAGGTGAGAGATCACCAGAACAGAGAAGGGATAGAGAAGGGAGAAGTGAGAGATCATCGGTGGGAGTGGGAAGGGGGGTTTGGATGTGCCGTGGATGGGGGCTTCTGCAAACCACGGTGAGTGGGTGTGAAACAACCTGGTTTTGTGGTTTTGAAGTCCAGCCGTTGATCCTTCCTAGTTGCCACATGGAGCACATCCAACTACTACATGCAGCAAAACCATTCCAATTGCAGCAAATCTGAAACCCAAAAGGGAAAATGATAGGTCCCTTCCCATTTTGAGAAAGCAACCTAATTGAGTGACGTGGCACGTTATAAGCCATGGGATCAACTAATAATTATGTGGCTCATTTACCACTGTCAAATGGATAAAACTTTATAGTAGCAAACTGAAGAGGATACGAACCCTTCAATGTGTCCCCTTGTCTTCTTTTTGGGGACACACTATCATTCCTACTAGGTCTCCTTTCATAATTTAGAGAATATATATATATATATACACACACACACGAGTAGTGACCCACGCAATGCACATAATAATATAACGGGACACAAATTGCCCTCTAGTTTTTTTACATAATTCTTTAGCCATTGAGGCCTCATTAAGTCATTATTATGTTTGTTACTCTTTTTACTTTAGGGTTTTTGGAGACCTCTGAATCTAGTGAGGGCGTCACTGTTATGTCAATTATTTTTTTGCTTTAACGTTTTTGGAAATCTTTGAATCTAAGGAGATCCAAAAAACTTAAAAATCATATAAAAATTTGAGTGCAAAAATTGTATCCCTTGATCTAACGTGTGTATACACACACACACACCACAAATGTTTCACTTTGAATTTGAGTCTTTAATGGGATAAACTAGTACCTTTCTTTTTATGTTTGTGGTATGTTACTTGATAGCAGATAGGTTGTATATTTGCTAAGATAATACTTGGCTCCTCACAGTGGAGGAGCAACTCCTCCTCCTTCCTACTCATACTATGCTGCGTGTCTAACAAAATAAATGAGAATTGATTATATACATGTATTTCTATATTATGTTATTATAGACATGTGTTTACGTGTTCATGTATATATATT
Source organism: Liquidambar formosana (assembly GCA_039720395.1). Taxonomy (NCBI): domain Eukaryota; kingdom Viridiplantae; phylum Streptophyta; class Magnoliopsida; order Saxifragales; family Altingiaceae; genus Liquidambar; species Liquidambar formosana. The sequence goes on along the minus strand of CM077827.1, from coordinate 26,450,438 downwards.
TATGTGTCCAAATGAATATAAATATGTATCAATATATTTGTATTCACGTATCCATATGTCTATATCCACGCATTCATATTTTTTAAAATTAACTATAACACGTAACATAATATGAGTAGGAGGGAGGAAGAGTTACTCCTCCATTGTGGGAAGCCAGATATTAAATATCCCAGCAGATATACAACCTGCTTTTTAGAAGGAATATATGCACTACACAACGGGGAGAGGAAGAGGCTCTTGAGCAACATTCCGTCTGAGTTTTATTCTCCAAATCTAATTCTACGTATTGAAAAAGAGAAAAGCTTTGATGAAGGTACAATATCAAATAGACAGTTTTATCTCTGATTAGCAGGATGAGGCCCAAGATCCCAAGCCTGCTTTAAAAAATATACTCCATAAAGGTTTGCAAATTGGAGCCCATCGGCCACCGTAGAAGATTCCGATAAAAATGAAAGACAAGCATCCTGAGCTGAGATATCCTCTCCCAATCTTCCTTACCTGCTAAGGTTTTGACTCAATGGTAAGTTCCTTTCTTCTATTGCAGCCAAAAAAAAAAAAAAAAAAATGAAAAATTTCCTTTCTTCTTTTTTGTTTATTTATTTATTTCTTATTATTAAAGGGGAATCAAGTACTAGACGAGTAAACCTAAGGCTACCTAAAACCTTATTAACCTAACCTACACACGCATTCACAAATACATACATACGTACGTGTATATATATACTCAATCCCGGTTAGATGAGCAAGTACTAATGTGTAAATTACATTAAAGTCATGCATTGGGAGTTGTACCATATGCATTGATTTAATGTACATCGTAATCCACTAATAGACAAGGTACAACCCCTAATGTGGTGGTTGATATATCTTTACGTGTTGATCTTATATATATAGAGGGAATGGATCTGTTTACACTTTATGTAAAACTTTTTATACTTACACTCATTCAATATCTTTTTGTAGGATTGATATTTTTTCAAAATAACCGTTGAATTAAATACTCTTCTCATGGAGATCATGCATACCAAATTTACACTGATTTGATACTCATAACCATCTTATCTATAAATTCATTTTTCTTTTTGCAAATAAAACTATAATTTGTGCTACTTTATTGATAGAATAGTTTTTAATCTCTAATCAATGTGAAATTTGGCATGCATGATCTCTATGAGAGTAGTATTCAATCCAATGGTTGGCTTTGAAAAATATCAATGGGGAGGGATCCGTTTACACCAGTGTAAAGCTTTTTACTTTTACACCCCTCAATATATTTTTGTGAGAATAGTATTTCGCAAATTCAACCGTTGGACTAGATTCTCTATTCATGCAAGTCATGTGTACCGAATTTCAAGCAAATCTGATATCGAAAAGTGCTTGATCTGTAAACTCACATTTTTTTATATAAATAAAATTATAATTTGGGAAATTTTATGAATGACATAGATCTTAATATCTGATTTACTTGAAATTTGGCATACATGACGTGTATAAATAGAGATCCTAATCCAACGGTTAGATTAGCAAAATATTATTCCTATAAAAAAATATTAAGGGTGTAAGAGTAAAAAGTTTATATATATATAGGATGATGATCAGGTAAGTACGTGCTGATATAACTTATATTAACACTTACATTGAGAGTTGTACCTTGTGCATTAGTGAGATATGAGGTACATTGGATCAATACAAGGGATACAACCCCCAATGCATAGTGCTGATGGGAACATAACTAGATATATGTGTATGTATGTATATATATATATAGATAGATAGATAGATAGATATGTAAGGATGTATCGACACAAAATTTGACACAAGTTTTTTTTAACTCTATCTGTGAAGCATATTTTGAGAAACCCACCGTTGGATTAGATAGTCTCCAACCATGCATCGCAAAAATCAAGTTAATCTAAGATTGAGAACCGCTTCATCCATAAATATGAGATTTTTGTTGATAAGAAATACAAGTTTTTGGATCGGATGGCAAACAATATCGATTCAACTTGATTTTTGGTATGCATGATCTACATAGGGAGACTATCTAATTCAATGATGGGTTTCTCAAAATATGCTTCATAGATTGAGTTATAAAAATTTATGTCAAAATTTGTTTATTTATTTATATATAGGAAAATGATGGCATGATAGACTATCATTGCTAAAAGCAATAAGTTAGCAATGACAATCAAATCATGGTCACAAAAAATAATAAACTTTGAATTATTTTTAAGTGGATTAAAACTCATTTATGGATATGATTTGGCTGGCATTGCTTTTAGCAATGATAGTCTGTCATGCTAACATGGCCCAGACATATATGCATGAGTAGTAGCCCGCGATGTATAGAATAAGTCTAGTTAACCTGACAGATTGATTGGATAAACCCAACTTAGTATAGTCTTCGAATAATCTATGAATTGACTATCCATTCCACATACAAAGATTGAAAATCGGATTAATCAATTACATCAATTATTAGCCCATTGATCCATATGGAAAAAGGAAGAAAGAAAAAGGAAAAAAAAAAGAATATTTTGAATTAATTCTCTTTTCAACTTATTATTTATTTATTTTTCTTTTAATTTTCTTACCTTATTTAATTAAGGCGAAACAATCCATGTAAAAAAAAGGCATTCTTGAGAGATTTGCCACGTGATAGGCTCTTAGTCATATTATAATAATGTGCACCTTATGCAACTTGTAATAGGTGACGTTAATCTCATCATTAGTTTTCTTGAATGATTAGAATTAGGCACAACTTAACAGTATGATGAGATTGAGATTACCTCATGCAACTTGCATCGAGTGGACTTTGTAATTAGTTCTCATCTCCACATTGAAAAACAGAACATCTGTTCTTACTCGCTTTAAATGAGAATGTAACATTAACTTCAATGTAAAAGATGTTAGAGATATTGGCCATTTATTAATATGGGTCTCATGTGTAATTTGAGATGGGTCCACATTGGAATTAATCAATCTCCATGTGGAGATTTAATTCGAATAATTAATTAGCCAAAATCATTAATGGTTGAATGAGAAATTATTCTCTAGAGTCACCCTTGAATAGTTGGTTGAAGAATGGTAATGAGGTTTGTCCCACATTGGAAAACTATAAACTCTTTAGTGGATTCAAATAATTACCGTCTAAGTCATGTCTGTCTGTTAACCTAAAACAGTCATGAACAAAAGACATACTTGATTAATGTGCATTTTGGACTATTCTGGAGAGTGACTTCTGGGTTGTTTATTTCAACTGCATTTCCGTAGTCAATTACAGGTTAATCAAGAGTTTCGCATTATTCAAAAGAGAGAGTAAAGACAGAGTGGGTTCGCCAGACATGCAAATTGCAGTGTTTTTTTTGTGTGGCAGATTATTGTATCCTAGGAGGCAGATGTCTGAGAAACTCAAAGCACCAAGTGAGGGGCGAAATCTGTCTTAAGGACATAGTGTCAAACGCTAGCCTTGATCAATCCATTTCTGTTTTAATCATCTTATGTATTTTGTAAGTTTGTGAATATCCAAAATTTATTTCATGTTATTTGTGTTTTATATGCTTACTGTTTTGACAGAATTATAAAAGTAATACATATTTTCTAACAGTGAGGAAAAAAAACAAAAGATATCATACAATGAGCGGTCTATATCATACTCTTTTTCTATTTGTCCTATGGGTTTCATAGTAACTTGCTTCCTGAGATGGTTGGTAATATTAATCATTACGGAGTAATATTTATGTTAACGTCAAATTGTTCAAATAAAATGGGACAGGGGAGTATATTTTTCAAAATAGGCTCTCACAGCCTCTAGAAGCCGCACCTTTGAATCCAATGTCTATGACCTAAATTAGATAAGAGTCTCAATCTCTCTTGGGATTCCTTATGTAAGTTTGGTAAGGATTTTTAATCTCAGTTTCTTACTTTTTAATCCAACAACCATAATACAATCAAATTAAGCCAAAAAACCCTAATCACACTATTACATTCTCATATTGTTAAGTTTTCAACCAAAAAACCTAAGTTGTGAGACGGAGTGCCCAAACATGTATATTAAGCCATATCAAATTTTATATTTAAACGATGTGAAATATAAGACTTCCTAACACTTTTCCTCACATACAAACGTAATTAACAAGACAATAACAAGGCTATAAACAAAATATGTTCAACAACAATAATAATGGACTCTGATACTGAATAATTCTCGCCTTATCAGGTGATGTAGAAATAGTGGGCTATGAGAATCTTTAGTCTTGCTGGTTGTGGAGAGATTACTTGTGGTAGAGTTTTCCATGACTTGAACAGAGACTGGTGAAGAGGACTTGGCAATGAGAAGATAGTCAAGCTAATGACCAAAAAAAAAGGAACACCAATTACTGGAACAAGCTATCAAAAAAATGCCAAGGAGTCTATGTTCTGATACCCGTTTAACAATCGAATATTGTACCAAATTATGATACCTTGTCTTTATCGCTCACCCGCGAACAAGACTCGGGTCAATGTGCATTGCGTAAATCCTCCGAAGGAAGCTTTCACCACGATTGTATGTCATTGACTCCACTTTTGGGATTCTTTATAGATTTTTCAATTTGGGGAAAAATTTACCTGCCTTCGTCGAATAAATTTGGGTTATATATGGTTGATACACAAATGGGTACAGTAGGCAGTAGTATATAATGTACAATCGAGAAATTATATGACTTTTTTTCGTTGACATAAAAATATTAGATTAATCAAATCAAAGATCTAAATAACTCGCCAATAGGAGAAAAAAGGGTAACAACTTAACCACAAGCGTTATAGTTGTGGATAAAGTTTGTTTTCTTGGGAAACACTTGCATGACAATCTTATACAAGACACTCGGATGCTGATAACATGATAGTCTAATGGTGTTTTTTCTCCTTTGTCGAGTGAGTGGTCTCCAATTCAAGTTTATAAGGAAACATTGATAATCATTGCTAATTATTATAAGGATTAAGAAAAAAAACTTATATGTAATTGTGATACGACTGATGAGGTATCACGAACCAATGAGAGTGAAATAAAATATGATTATCCCATATAAAAAAAAAAAAATGTGGGATCGTTACATTTAAGTTTCATAGTCCCACTTTACTATACTCTTATTAAATGGTGACATCATGTAACTAGGGTGAAATTAAGAATTATCTCCAATGGGGACACTTTATCATAATTCTATGAAGTGGGAATAGAAAGCTCTAACTTTTTTTTAAAAAACCTTACCTTTTAGTAATAATTTTCTAATGTAATACGAAAAAAAGAATTTTTATGTTAACTTATTACAAGTAGACTATATATATATATACTTAAAAATGACTAACATCTTCTTTTTTTTAGTATTATGTTGGTAAATAGTCATCAAATAATAACTTATCCAAAAAATAAAAATAAAAATTATTGGAGACCAGTGGTGCACGTGCCCCCAAAAGCCCTTTGTCTCTGCCATTGCACGTAACCATATCAGGATTAGGAGTACGAAAACAAATAAATTCTATTGATTGTCAAAAAAAAAAAAAAAAAAAAAATGAGACAAACAAGTACATATTCAATACCATATCTAAAATTTGTCTGTTGAACACATGTTCGTGGACCATGAAGGTAGCTGGACTTTATCAATTTGTCTCTGGCGTGAATGCCCTTCTCCTTTGGTAGGAAAGATTAGGATTTCGACCCTATAATACAAAAATAAGTAATAAATATAAAGTAAATAAATAAAAAGGAAGAGAAGAGAAGAGGAGAAAAAAGAAAACTTGAAATCAAAACCAAATAAAATAGATTTGAAATTTCAGTTACTAGCGGTTATTCTTCCAAAAGTGCTGAATTTCGCATATAAAGCTTCTTTCTACGCCTCTCACCATTTTCCTTTCATAGTTTCATCCATTGACTAGCCTTTCTTTGTCAGGCATTTCATTCCATGTGAGAGACTCTTTCACTTTTCTTACCCCACCAGGCACCAGTTGTTCTCTTTATTCTTTCCGGATTTTGGATCGATTCTTCACCGTCTTCTTCATTTTTTTATCTTCAACTTGCCCAATTGAACAGTACTACATGATACCCACCATTTATATATTGATTGCTTTGATACTCTTTGGTGCAGAAATAGGCCAGTTTTGATTGTTCACATTGGGTGTTCGATAAAACTTGTCTAAGAAGGTTGCACTTAGATTTGTATTTATACGGTTATTTTCATATGGGTGAGTCGATGGATGACTCAAATCAAGAATTTTGCAATCAGGAACTACGGTCTGTTAGTTCGAATTGCTTGGGGAGTGTTTCCTGTACTACTTTCAATATCCTTGCACCAATATACAAGCGTTTGAGCGGCGAGGTATGCCTTGAATTTCTTTATATTCTTCGTTTTAGAAGATCCCGTGTTCTAGTTTTGATGATGTATATATATTTTTCAACTGAAACGGAATTTATCAGACTTGTGAGAGTAACTTTAGGGAGTCGTGGCTCAGTCGGAATGAGAGCATATTGGAGAGGCTACTCTATTTAAAATCCTCGATTATATGTTTACAGGTGTGTTGGGTTTATGGTTTAAATTCAATATTTTTTATGCAAGTGTGTATAAGAGGTTGTTTTGAGAATGATATAATGGGATTTGCATTTTTCTTTTTTCTTTCTTTCACCTTAGGAGTTTTGGGTGGGCAATGAAGAATTTGTTAAAATGTATGAGAAGCGGCTCGAGGATGCCGGTTATGTGACTTACAAACTAGCTCGTACAAATAATCGGGGTGATGGTACAATGTCTGAACTTGCGTTCCTTATTTTACTTCTGTGAATTGTTGCTCTATATACAATGTTCTTGCTTGTCATTTCTTCATTTAGTGGGAGCTTTGAGGTACAACCCTACAACCCTCGAAATTTTGAAACACTCTTGAATCAAATATGATTTTTACATTAGTTACACACAACCCAATTTCATTGCATATAATAGTTTGATTCATGAAAGTAGAGAATGCACCCTGAATTACCAGGGAAATTTTCCAGCAATTCTCCTGGATTTCCTGGGAAATTTTTCAGCAAATATTTCTTGTAGACACAATCTCCTTCTCCTTTTTCTGACACGTGTGCATTCTCTTTCACTCATATTCGATTTTGTTAATATTTCTTTTAAATTCTCTCAATTCTTGCCAAGTTCTGCTCTTACAACTGACTTTTTGATTGCTTATGTGACAAGTTCTATGTTTACAACTGACTTTCTGGTTCTTTTTTCCCTTTTTTTTTTTTTTTTTTGTAAAAGACTTTCTGATTCTGCTGTGATGTTTTTCTGATTAATTCACGAAGTTCTAAACTTTCTGGTGTTTAATATTCCCAAAGCTCTCACATTTATCACTATAGGTGTGAATGTTTCTGTCCAGTGGAAAAGTTTGATTGCTGTTCCTTCATTGCTCTGTGTTCACACACACACACATATATATATATTATTTTTTTCCTGACTAATAACCTGTGGTGTGGCACAACTCTCACTTTACTTTAAGATTAGTTCTCTGAAAAACTAAACATCTTTTTTGGTTGACTACCAAGTTCGTAAACTATCTTGGATTCTTGGGTAAAAATGGAAATAATAAGAAAAATAGGTGCCTAAGAATTTTACACTAAAGTGTGTGACATTTTTAATAATGCACAAGAGACACTTAAACATGTTTAATTCTGCTTAGCACTGTAATGTCATCCAACTATGTCCCTTAGGTAATTGAAATTTTTCAAATTTCATTGACCACCAATATTACTTAAAATTACTATGAGGTTCGGAAAACAAACTGACAGAAAAAAAAAAAAAAAAAAAGAATTCAAAACTGGAGCAGTGTAGACAATTGTAATTTTGAACTATAATTGTAGACAATATGTAGCAGCATGTTAGTCAAAACCTGTTCTATCCTTTCGCAGTATAACTGATTTTGAGAATTTTTCCTTTGAGTGAAATTTTTTTAAAGTCTCTCGTTAGGTCACATGTTACAAAATGCACATTTACTAACCTCGGTTTGGATACTGAATGCCCTCCTGAGTATAATAGTTACATTTTAGATTCTGTTGCAAGCTATCTTCATGAGTTAATGGGATTTTATTCACTGTCTCATTCATGTGAATTATTTTTGAGTGCCAGTTTTGAGAAGTTTATTTTCTTGGACTTGTAAAGGATATTGTACAATGTATAGTTCCTCCTTGCTTCATAGTAATGCTGAGTACATTGGGGCTTATAGAGTTTTGGAGCAGTTTCACTCTCTTTCCCTCTGTTTTAATCTCAAGACAAATAGGTGGATCCTTGCAGTAAAATGGTTTTCTGTTTGTGTTGGATTTAGAAAAATGATATTAAAGCAATATCTGCAAGACTGCAAGGGATTTTGATTTTCATGTACTAACTATGAACAAAGGTTGTGTATTTATTTTCCTTGGCTAACCCATATTTGAGCCTCTAGTACTCATTGTGGTCACAGGTCTGCTAACAGCAGTGCACCGAAACAGCTTCCATGTTTTGAATGATAGAGAATTGCTGTTCCATGACTTTGGCGATCGTGTAGCCCAGCTTCTACATGTTGAGCTACTTGTGCCTTTTTCTAATTTAGAGAAGGAAGTTCTTCTTGTGAATACTCACCTAATGTTTCCTCATGACTCTACTTATTGCTTCCTCCGGTTAAAACAGGTTATTTTCTGACTTAACTTTAAGAAATTGTATATATTCATAAATTTTGAAATTGCATGACCTTGTGCCTTTTTTGTAATTTCTTTTTCTGAATTTTTCCCCAAAGGTTTACAAGATTTTACGATACATTGAATTGTATTGTGATGAGCAGCATCTCCCACCAGTACCAATCATCCTATGTGGGTAAGTTCCTAGAGACCTTGAGAATTAAATAGCAATATATACATATCTATATTATATATGTGTGTGTGTGTGTGTGTGTGTGTACATATATATATATATATATATGTATGTATGTATGTATTTATTCATTGGGTACACCGTATACCATTGATGCTTTTTGATCAATCACTTTGAAAATCAGGAGGAAAAATGGAAAATCTTACACTATTCACTCATTGATTGCTGTGAATTTTAATAGGGATTGGAATGGAAGTAAGAAGGGGCATGTTTACAAGTTTCTGAGATCACAAGGTTTTGTTTCATCCTATGATATCGCTCATCATTACAAAGACAATGATGAAGATTCCCATAAGGTTGTTTGGTTCACCATTATATGTGTTTATGTGTTTATGATTATATAAAGATAAAGCTGCTGAAGGTATAATTAATCTTGCAGTGGATTAGTCATCATAACCACAGAGGAAATGTATGTGGGGTGGATTTTATATGGCTTCTTAATCCCAACAAACATCGAAAGCCACTAAAAGAAAGCTTCATAGAAGCAGCTCTTGGAAACGTGAAGGTTTGTAGAATTATAAATTTGCAATGGTTCTCATTCTTTCATTGATCTATTACAATGATGGTGAATGATCTTCTTGTGCTTTTCCGCATACAGAACCTTCTATGCAAAGTGTCAAAACAAGGCGCTAATATGTTGCATTTTCTCAAAACTGATGGGAATCACAAATTAACGTATTCGCAGTTTTCTCAATTTCTTAATGAGGTGCCTTGGCTTGTCTCAAGACTGGTTTAAAATGTGATTTCTTCAGATCACACTTCGATAGTTAAAATATATTTGACTATGAACTCATTTTCTGATTGGTCAGTTAGGTCTATGTGGGAACCCTCATGAAGGTGCAAGTGATGAAGATATAAAGGATTTATGGGAATATCTAGACACAGATAGGAATGGAGTAGTAGATCTTTCACATTTCACTGTAAGTTCCACCCCCCCCCCCCCCCCCCTCTCCTTTTTCTTTTTTTAAGTTTAAATGATTAGGGAACTTGTTTCTTTAGTAAGGAATTTCTGGGCAATTTGTGCATTACTAATTTCTCGTTTGGTCCACAATTGCAGAGGGGAAGGAATCTGCACCTTCAACAGAAAGAAGAGAATGAAGAGAATGACTTTCAAATGAAAGAAGTGCCTAATACATCTACCTCCTTAACTACGATTGGTTTCAATGTCAAAGAAGCTGTGCTTTTTCCCCCAGAAGTTGAAAAAGGGATGTGGCCTGAGAACTACTCCCTCTCTGATCATGCACATTTAACTGTGGAGTTTTCCCTGGTGAAAATGCAAGGTTCCTGACTATTGCTGAGGAAACTAGTGCAATCCCATGCACACGGGAGGTTGTTATCTTGGGCAATCCGATTACTATATAATCAGATTAGAGCATCATTTCTCTAGATCATCCGAGTGGATTCAGGGTTTGCTGACTTGAGAGTCAAGAGTACTCCAATTTAGATCATCTGCAAGCCTCAGGAGTGTCTGTTGGGGGAACTGTATTGCATTCACAGTGTCAACATAAAGTGTAAAAATAAGATAATTTGTGGGCAGGGAATCATAGTCTTTCAATTCATCTGTAATGTCATAGAGCAGCGTCAAGGCCCTGTTCCAGTCCCAGATGCAGCTGTCATTAGTAGCTAAGACATAGGTGGGTCCTTCTTATCAGATTGTAGCATCTCCTCTTGATCATCTGAGTGGATACATGATTTGCTGACTTAAGAGTCAAGAATTCTCTAACTGAGATCCTCTGCATGCCTCACGGAATATCTATTGTGTGAACCTTGTTACATCTTCGTTGTCAACATAAACTGTAAACATAAGACACAATTTGTTAGGTTTAAATTTTAACTGTTTCAGATAATCAATTTTTGTAACGTTAAAATGTTTTGCCATGGCAACATTTGTAATTGCATTCACCAATAATTCAGTAAAGTGTTTATAAATATGGACATCATGTTTCTATACTATACTGGTGCATATTAAGTTTGATCAAGCTGTCTTCCTGGGTGCGATTTAGAATATCACATACCATCAAGCACAATTTTCAATGTTACTATAATGAGTAGGAGTATAGGAAACAATCTAAGGTCAAAAGATTTTCACATGTTATTCATGCAACTATGGAAATGATCAAAACCTTATTCTTAGAATGAAGTACTGGCACATTTTTAGTATATTATGCAATATTGTATTGGTTTAACTGATTTCAGTGATTTTTTTTTTTTTTTTTTCAATTTTTGGCGGCTCATCTTTTGGCAGAGGATGCTGTTTTCTGGGAGCTACTTATCTATATCACATTAGTGCATGGCTGTGCAGTAGTCAGTAGTTAGCTTCCAGAGAAGTCTTTGAGATGTTGTCGAGGGATAAATTGGCTGAAGTGAAGCCACAATTTCCTTTTCTGTAGTTTGATGACATTTACACTGCCTTGGCTGAGGGCTTTAAAGAATAGTATTAGTCCACAAAAATCACGCATCTACGAGATGCTGGTATATTTGGGCTCCTGTTATGGTCACTTCTGCTCGTTCGTACAAGTGTCTAGATAAGTTTGATATAACATGAGTTATGCCCTGAAGATGGTTAAGTAAATGAATGTTTCGACCGCCGGCTTAGGTATGAATCTATCAAGTTAATCCGGGAATGCAACTACGGTGAAGAGTCAATGGAGGTTTTTTATTTTATTTTATTTTTTATTTCTCGTCGTTTCTAAACAAAATTGAGTTTCTGATTTCTTCCAAAATTAATATGTTCACATGTATATGAATATCAGCTCTTAGACGGCTCACTTTTTGGTCAACTTTATTTTGTTTGGTCAAATTAGAGAGGCTCTGAAAGCATGGATTAGTATATGATTGTGGCTGCTGGAAAAATAAAAGCATGGATTAGTATATGATTGTGGCTGCTGGAAAAATAGCCTGGTCGGTGGGATAGGGATTGTGAGACAGAAACCCACAACAAATTTGTCAACATACCTTAATTTTGTGGATACATTTTCTTTTTTCTAGAAGCTTTTAAAATCACATGGCAATTAGCATTTATGTCAAAGTCAATGTTTCAAAAATTGCATTTAGTATGAACCATCTTGACATCACTTGATTAGAAGTAGGGTAGCTTTGTTATATTCTGGCCAATTGATTTGTCTTACATACTAATCCTTTCTTTTCCTTTTATGGCCTACACTAGATGGCCCACGCCTCCCTGTTTGAGCGCATTCTATGCTCATAGTCTACGCCATCCCGGGATAAGATTGATTAAAAGTCATTATCATGGGTTTCTTTAATTTCACCCTGGAGTGACCAGGGGTGGCAAGTTTAGTGTTTAAAGGAGAACCCAGGGGTTATTGTATATGATCCATCGCTGGCATGGAGGGAGGCCTTGCATTAGGGATCTCCCATGTAGGAGATGGATTATCTTGATAGTTGCTTTTACATATATTTTCACCTTCAATCCCATGCTGTCACATAGTTGTGTGTCTTTCGCATTGACCCCAGAGAGATGCAATGATTTTTGCCGATCCAAAGTTTGTGGATGCCCTTTTTTTTTTTTTTTCCCTTCTGAAAGACAAAAGAACATTTGATACATTGATTAGAAGAAGTTAATTACAAGTGTATAACAGACCAAGCAGGGTGAAGTTGGGAAGCCTCCTACAGAGTGTTTGAAACTTTATGAAATGGATACGTTTCTAGCTATCTTCTATTATCATCTATGGCAATGACTCCAACTCCCAATGTTAAGGAAATATAATTAAAATTCTATATGACTTCAAAACTACAGTTATTTTGTTGGTTTTTGGAAGTGGGATTTTCTTTCTTCTTTTAGAAGCGCACACACACACATGAAAATATGAAATAGAAGCATCAGTTGGTCAAAGTTAAGGTAGATTGAAAAGGGTATATCATATGCACTCTAACTCCTGAGTGACTGGTTTAGATAGTTTGCTCCCTTTTCTTGTGTTCCACTTGTGCTTCTTCTAATTTATTAAGGTTTTTTCTCTTGTATTATGTGCCTTTTGATTTATTTATTTATATTCTTTTTAAAGGAAAAGTTCTACTCCCTTCCAACTTTGAATCATGTCACTGTCACTTCATCATTTAGGCCTTTTTATTTGGTTATCAGTGCAAGAGGTGATTTCTTAAAGTACCTTTCACAATCCTCACTACAATAGAAGACTGTGAGATCATGAAACCCAAAAGAGTGAACAAATTGAACTTGAATTTTGTTATCAAGCTGAATTGGTGCATTCCAAGAGTTCGGGAATCTTGAATATTTGTTAGGTTTGTAACATTTGATATATCAAAGCAAGTTCCACATTTTGAGTCTTGAATTCTGGACTGGGCAAACTACACTTGCGCTATGTTTGGATAAGGAATTTTTATGTGGAATTTGTTTTTGAGATGGAATTTGTAAAATTTTTTGTAAAGAATTTCTTTACAAAAAATTTTACAAATTCTATCTCAAAGACAAATTCCACCTAAAAATTGCTTATCCAAACATAGCTTTGGTGTAAGAACTGTTGAGGAGAGGGACAGTTGGGGATAAATGTGACTATGTGAGCATGATCTCCCTGTAGTAAGAAACAGAGTTTTCTGTTTCTGTCAGCTGCAATATTCAAACAAAACAAAAAAGACTTGTTAGTGTTTTGGACCCTCTTGTGTTACCTATTTTATAGTGGTTCTTTAAAGATTTTTTCAGACTAACAAGAAAGCAAAAGCCATACACAATATTGAGACAAAGTTCTACCCAGCTAAATGTCCAGTGGTTTGGGACTGAGTTAGGGCCAAAACAAACCTGGTCCAGCCCACTGCACAACATTGCCAAGTGGTGCACACACTGTCATAGGATTGAAAATGGCTACGATCATGTTGGGGCTCATTGGAGTTACTCATTCAGTTTGGCTCTTATGAAGTTGGAAGTGGGTTTGGTAGACCTAAAGAGTTTAATGCCTTGTGCCATTTAAACTAAACTGGAAAATAATACAGAGTGGGTTGGTAGGTCAGGTTGAGTAATAATGCCTATTGCCTGCATTTGAAGTACACATTGATGTTGCTTTTGTCTGACTTGACTAATTTGCTTCCATTACCCTTTAGGAGTAAGATTTTCATAACCCAAATCATCTAAGGGTGCGTTTGGATAAGCTTATATTTCTATTTTTTAAAAATGAAAGTTTTGAGTATGAAAAATTTTGAAAGCTTCTTTTAATTAAAAGTTGAGGTAACAAAATATTCCTGCTACCTTAACTTTTAAAAATAATTATCAAAATTTTGCACTATAAAAAACTATCAAAAATTTTTATTTCGCTACTTTTAAAACTAAACAAATAGGAAATCGAAGTTTATCCAAAACAGCCCTTATAAGCATGTTATCAAACAAGGTAGCATGCTTATTGAGGGTATTGCCTGTTTTGGACCAGACCTGGGTGATGGGGGATTGGCCTTGGAGCTTCAGAATTTCTCTATATTACAAACTGCCTTTGAAATATTGGTTTTGGACTTTTGGTTAATGGAGGACCAGTCCAAATTTAACAATATTTGCCACTTAGATATCTGGGACCAGTCGGGGGTCCTTGGAGATCGGTCCACACTCCACTGAGATATTTTTCTCTGTGATTTTATTAACTTATATTTACGTGTCACAACCTGAATTTCAAAGCGTGACTAATAAAACACATTCAAATTCATAAGAAACAAAAATTAAAAAAAATAGTCTTGTACAACAATTGTGCCTACAAACCCTCTTGACAACAACGTACCGAATTCTTGTACAAGATTAATTTTCAGTGACCTATTTAGTTCAAAATTTAGTTAAAACTCCATTTGGTTGTGGTAGATACAAAGTAGAGCTGACACTAATTTCACCAAATAAAAATTTAAATAAACATATATATATATATATATATATATATATATATAGGATGATGATCAGGTAAGCACGTGTTGATATATCTTATATCAAAACCTACATTGGGAGTTGTACCTTATGCATTAGTGAGATGTGAGCTGCATTGAATCAATGTAAGGGGTACAACTCCCAATGCATAGTGCTGATGTAACTTATATCAGCACGTGCTGATGGGATCACCTCTGTATATATATATATATATATATATAGGATGATGATTAGATGAGCACGTATTGGTATAACTTATATCAACACCTATATTAAGGGTTATACCTCATGCATTAGTAATTTACGGGGTATATTGGATCAATGCACGGGATACAACCCCCAAAGTTTGATACTGATATAACTTATATTAACACGTACTAACCTAATTGGGCTCTATCTTTATTGTACAGGGGTCTTACCCTACCGTAGATAAACAGTGATGGAATAGAGCTACGATTTCACCACGTGATGGTCTTGCAAACAATAAACGCAATGTCAAAGGATGGCCGGAGTAGGTCCGGCCAAAACCTCTCGACGATTTAGTTAGTGACTGTTTTAGAAAGAAAATGAGATAATGTTTTAGAGGCTAGGGTTACTGTGCATACCTAAATTATATTGCATCATGTTCTATTTATACCTATCTGTACAGATTGACATAGGTAAGGTCAGATCTAACCTGGGTTAACCTAATAACTGTCTGACCATAGTTAAGTGGTTGACTTGAGTTAGATGCAACTACCTAATTAGGGTTTCGTTACCTGTACTGGGAGGAAGTTTGTCTATCATGATGTGTTCAGCTTAACTAATCTCAATAGTCATTCAGGTAGGACTATAGAGAGTACTGACTTCTTTACCCCGAACAGAAGGTTGTATCGCGTCCATACTAATAATAATGTTGAGCCTGTGTTAACTTTCGTACACAAGACTGCCATGACCAATTCGGGAACATCTTCATACAACTGCCCAATTCGGGAACTTCCCACACATTTATATAATATAAATTTCTAAGTCATACTCTTACCAACTATACTCTAATAAAGTGTCATAAACAGCAGCAGGGAGGATTACCCCAAAATATTGAAAGGAAAAGGTTGGATTTTGCTATTCATGGTTTCACGAGAAAGGCAGCAAGCCATTAAACCGCTGTCTTTAATTTCCGGCCAGAGAGAAGGGATTGCCTAATAAAGAGTAGTGGGTTGAGTAAATGTGTTTCACCCAAATGTATGCTATCTAGCTAGGTGCGGCTGCTGCTGGAGTTGGTGCATTTTAAATCAAAAATAATTTATACTTCAATGACCATATAATATTTTCACCATCCTAAGGAAAAAATTTGATCCTCTTTTTAAATAAATTAATTCCCCACCACCCATTTATTCCTATTTTGATGCAATTTCAAACTCTAGCGGCCAACACTAGACCACTACATTATATAATTTATTTTTCTTTTGTTTCTTTTCTTTGTGCATTTTATTTTTGACTCAAGAAAAAAAAAAAAAAAAAAAAAAAAAAACAAAGAAGAAGACAATTACAAGATCGGGATCAAGGAAACAAAATGGGGCCAAAAAATAATAATAATAATGGTCCCATGTTCATAAATTATCCAAACTCACTCTTGAATGAATACGTCCTAAGAGAGAATATGTAATCTTCATATAGATATTTACTACGTTTTTTTGTACGCTGGCTTGAGAATTATACATGGGACCAGAAATGTGTTAATGAAGTCGATTTGGTGCTTGCCCTGTCATGTGTGACATGGCCAAATGAGTATACTGAGAGAGCCATATGCCACAGATAGATTACAATATTGGATTAGACCCACTCAAAATATTTTCTAATTCGGTAGCTGTGACTTAAGAGGTTGTAGGTATCTAGAGTTTATTTTGAGCCCACGAACAATCAATGGATCGGAATGGGCTAGTGATTTCACATCATCAAAAAATTATAAACAAATAAATATTTCCTTATTCTAGAGCCTTGTTAGCAGATTTGTCAGACTTGAACATTTTAGGTCATTGGATGAGAAATAATTCTAATTAAATTGCTCTTAGTTGGCTCTGAATTGGATCATAATTTGATCGTTTGAATATATACCTATCAAGTTGTGGGAAAAATCAGTGATTTTTATTCAAAATGAAGGCTTTATAAGAGTAGGAGGAAGGTCAAAATGAATGTGTCAATGCAATTAAATATGACTTTAAGTAGAGATGGTTTTACATAAAGCCTATTGACGAAAAGGATTTATGTGGCTAAACCAATTAGTTGGGATTTAAAATTTTACTGAATTCCTCCTTTTTTTTTTTGGGCCAAACGATAGGAGAACACACATGACACCTATGTAGAGTCAAAACTAAAACCTCTGCATACCTCACGCTCGTATTGGGATAGGACATGACATTAGACTCAAGGGCCTTTGAGAAATTTTATTGAATTCAATGGAGTGAATTTGCTTGTGATTTGTTATTTATTCATTTGGAAAATTACCGTTATGGACAAGCTGAACCACAATTTTCGGGGTATTTATTTATTTATTTATTTTGCCGAAACGCAATTTTTTAGTTAGAATATGATGATTTCAGGCACATTAAGAAATCAATGGTTTCATGTTTTTCACTAGAGTCTAATGAAATGGGTTGGTTCCTCATCAAAGTCAGAAAATTTTTCTCAAGCTCTTACCTAAGAACTTCTAGATGAAGCCTAATGAAATGGGTTGGTTCCTCATCGAAGTCAGATAATTTTAGGATAAATTATGAGGAGCTTTTCATCAAGAAAGTTGGTTACGTGCTATACACTAAACTGGTTAACGAAAAGGAAAGTTCGTTGTGCCCTGCTAAAGTGGTGCAGGAAAAATATTTAGCTGGGAAGAATGGAAGGATCTTCTTGAGAAAATATGTGAAATGATTTAATCGAAGGAAGTAAATTCAATAACCTATTGAGAATTTTCATTATGTGATTTCCACACGTTTGCACATGTACATGCACACAAAAGCGAAGAAGCAGCATCATTGATCTTTCTTGGTAACCAAGTGGCATGCATTTGTCTCACTTCACCTTCCAAAACTTTACGTGTGACTCCTATTTAAACATTATTTGAACATTATTTGCTCCAAAGTATTTAAAATTACAAAATTTTATTCATCCTTTGAACATTATTTGCTACAAGGTATTCCTATAGTTACATTGAAGCAGAAGTCTTTCCGCATGAGAATTATTAATCCCATGTGTCAATTAAGCACATTAATGCGTTCCCTTTTATATTCACTTGTTACATGATTGGCGTACGATTGGTGATATGTGAGAAGAAGGCACAATGTGAGATCAATATATGAATAAGTTGGTCTAAAGGTAGATCATAACAAGATTGAAGCAATTATAAGTTCGTCTACTCCGATCTCGTACACAAAGTTATGGCCATGTTACTAAAACTTTGTCCTCATTGACTGTTTTGGATTCAAGATGACAATTTTTTTTTTTTTTTTTTATTAATACTAAAAACAAAACAAAGAGAAAGATTACAAAATTTTATTCATCCTTTGAACATTATTTGCTGCAAAGTATTCCTGTAGTTATGTTGAAGCAGACATCTTTTCATGCGAGAATTATTCCATGTGTCAAGCACAATGTGTTCCTTTTTATATTCACTCGTTACATGATCTACATGTATACGATTGGTGATTTGTGAGAGGAAGGCACAATGTGAGATCAATATATGAATAAGTTTTCCTTCCGTACAAGCAAAGAAGAGTGAAATTAACGGCAAACAACATATCACGTACAAGTGTAGGTGAAGAGAATAAAGTGTGATTTTCAAACTAACAGTACAAGGTAAAGTGAAAACGACCCAAACTTAAAAAGGGATGGAGCAATTTTCCCAAAATAGGATGGATAATGCCTAGGATGATGCTTGGGGCCTTGGGGGTCCCAACTCCCAATAGGATGGGATTGAAATGATACATCTACAGACATCTTCATGTAGTTCGGTCATAGTTTCACTCAATTCACGTACATTATTTTGGTAGAGGTTTGGCTCTTGTCAGGTAGGAAGTAGGTTTGGTAGACCTAAGGGTATTAATGCCTTATGTCATGTTAATCCCAAAACTTGACCTGAATTTTGTTGGTAGGTCAGCTTGCAGGTTGAGTAATGCCTACAATCTTTTTCTTTTTTTGTTTTTTTGTTTTTTGTTTTTTGGTTTAGCCTTTTGGATTAACAAGTAGTGCTTACATTTTTGTTTTTGTTTTTGTTTTTGTTTTTGGTAAAGTGCCTATATTTGAGGCACACGATTGTGTTAATTTAATGCCGGTATTGGCTGCATTGACTAATTTGGTTATCTGGTTGCAAGCGAATAATTACAGTTCAATATAAATGATTACTAACTTACTAGTAAATTATTACTAAGTTAACTAAAAATGACTAATAACTGTAGTTGAACTGTAGTTGTTTGCTCCTAACCAAACCTATTTGTAATTTCCATGGTCATAATTTCACTCAATTCAGTGTTTTCAAACACGATAGTATATTTTCCCAATTCAGCCTTCTTTCAAATGGGTCTCATTTTTATTTTATTTTTTTAAACAATTAGAGGTATTTCAAACCTTACTCCCGATGAGGTTTGAAACTAAACTAATCAAATGGGTCTCATTTTAGAGAGGAAATGTTAATAAAAAAAATTAAATAAAAAGCTTAATTATATGATTAATGATATTTTATTTATTTTTTATTTTCAAATTGTTAGAATTGAGTACAAGATCATTTGTTACAACTATGACATCAACAGCCGTGCACATTATTTAGGCAAGTGCACCAAGATCATTATGCCTGTTGGAATTAATCAAAGGTCATGGTTGTACATGACCAATTTTGTTCTATTTTAATTATATAAAGACCCGTTTGTTTAATTGCTGAGAATAAAGAGTAGAGTTGACATTCGTTTTGCCATTTGAGAGAGGAAAAAAAAATACAACGAACTTATTCAATTAATTAAATTTCTTGGTCATACAACTCATACTCATACCAGATTGTTCTTAAGATGTAGAGGTACAAAAGGGCGTCAAATGCAATGTCATTTAACAGCTAGAGTGAGGATTACACCAAAAAATATTGAAAGGGAGAGGTTACATCTTGATTGATTGGTCTTCATGGGCTTCGCGAGGAAGGCGGCCATTAAAGCACTGTCTTGATTTTCGGCTTGAGAGAAGGGATTGCATCATAAAGAGCGGTGGGTTGAGTAGATGGTGTATCACCCATATACGTAAGCTAGGTGCAGGCAACACCTGCAGCAGCAGCAGCCAGCAGGAGTGGTTGTAATTTAAATCAAAATATATACATACTTCAATGACTCTTTATATTTTCACCACCGTGCGGCAAATTGAATGTGTTTTTAAATTTCCCCACCACCCTTCCACATTTGAAGCAATTTCAAATAAATCTACATCATTGACCCTACCCTACTGCCTCCTATATATATATATATATACACACACAAGATCATGCATGGTCAAGAGAAAATATTCCAACTGATGGTATCTAGTATGACTCTTGGGTTCTCATTAATGTAGTTTAATTTTAATTTATATAATATTTATACATGGGTAATTATGTGAGTGCGTGCTTCCCAAATTTTTACATTTTTATTATGCTTAATTAATATAAAAAAAAGGTTTGTAGTGGCCAAAGCATATTGGGGCGAACGTATTAAATGAAGTAAGGATTCTTTTTGTTATGATGGACGGTTCAATGAAATCCACACCTTATCTTTCATATCATCATATGGGTCTCTGCATCATATCATTCATACCATCATGGGAGACTCACATAATATGAACGGTCCAATGTTCCGTCTAGTAAATGGAGAGAATCTCTTACCCTTGACATCCAAACACGATGCTCGTGTGCCCTTATTTGACGACATAACTTCAAATGGTCATTAATTTTTATACAGATATTGGAATCGCATGATTCAGCTTATCCAGAAAGCTAATTTCAAGCTCTTGATGTGGTTATCGTTTTACACCAAATGGCTATTACTGAGTCCAAAAATGACAGTTTAATTTGAAGAGTAAAATGTCACATTTTATGATAAGTTTACTATTTTTAATGAATTGTATTTAAACTCTATATTAATATTTTTTTAGTCCAAATTTTTTTAGGACTCTACCAATTGTTTTTTGAGGGTTATCAAATTCAATTCTCTATAAAAGTAGGATTTACTACTTTTAGTAAGTTTCGACAATTCTTGCTATTTTCTTCTTCATTATTATTATTATTATTTTTTTGGTTTCCCAAGTGTCCCCAGGCTCGCCTAGCACTAATCCTCCGAGGTACTGTCGGACACCGAAGCGGAGACCTCTCTCAAAAAAGTTTGCTACATCCATAAAGGACTCGAACCCGAGACCCCTTACTTAAGCGACCAAAACCCCTTCCATCTTCATTATTTTTTTGAGGATTAGTGTTTCGATATTATAAAATTGTAGTCAAATCGTATGCAAATTATTGATCAATAAAATTTCAGAGTTTCTCTTTTATTTTTCCTCATGAATTCAAAGATTTCTCGAGAATTCAGTGACCCCTAACGAATTCTAGATTTTTTTTTTTAAAATAAAAAATTTGAGATCTTTTTGTTTTGAAGAGAAGACAAGGATCTTCCTCTTGCTATTTTTCTGTTTTAGTATCAAAGACTTCTGAGGTCTCTGGCTGATGGGAAAAATTCTTCTTAGCAAGAGGAAATCGTGCAATCACTACATTAGCACATTCAGCTGTTAGCACGCGTGACTTCCTTGTATAAATAATTAATTAGGGCCCATTTTATGATTGGACACATTGAAGAGTGGTACCACAGAAAATATAGGTGGGTTTGGATGAGGACATTTTCTTTTTCTTTCTTTTTTTTATTTTTATTATTATTTTTTTTTTTTAGCCTTCTAAAAGGTTATTGCTCTCTATGATGAGTCCCCACTCTCTCTCTTCTTTTTATTTTTTTTATTTTTTTATTTTTTTTCTTCATGATAATCAAAACGGGTACTGCTTTGCAATGTATATGGCCATCTGTACAGTTTTACACAATGCAATGTCATTTGAAATTTTCTTGATTACCATGAAAATGACTTTAATTAATAAGCCATTGGTCTATGGATCTAAACTCAGTCTATTGTGACACGAAACTAGAAGCTTCTTAAAAGGGAAGACATACCATTAAACCTGAAAACCATTGACAATCATTGCCTTATCTTAATTTAAAGGATCTTATACCGATCTAGATGCATATGTGCACATATGTTGGGAATAGATTACATATTTGGATAAAAACCAATCAAAATATATCTTGGTTCATGTGCCCCGGAAGCCGGGGCCGATTTTGGGGCAAGGCGGGCAAGGCGGCCGCCTGGGGCCCCACGTTTTTGCTAAAAAATGAGGGCCCCATTTTGAGACTAACCATTGTAGTAGGTTTAATTTTTATTTTTATTAATTTTTTTTTAAAGAGAATGGTTATTGCAATCCCTTAATTTTATTTGCACATCCTACTAATTTTTATTTATCAATATTTTCCAAAAATATAAAAGGTTTTTATAAAAATTTGTTATATAATCCACTAGAAAACATCATTTTGAACAACTTTGCAGAAGAAAGTTTTTTCAAAATTTATCGTTTAAGTAGATTTTTTGATCATTTACCGTCTTTGTTAATTTTAGGCCAAAAAGTTTACTTAAACGAAAAATTTTGTAAAAACTTTCTTCTACAAAGTTGTTCAAAATAATGTTTTCTAGGGGATAGCGTAATTAATTTTCTTAAAACCTTTTATATTTTTCTAAAATCTTAAAAAATTAAAATCAATGAGATGTGCAAACAAATTTTGTATTTGTACTAGGAAAAAAAAAAATTGAGTACGAGGATCTCATTTTAAGAAGGGGGCTCTATTGGCACCTCAAGACTTGTTTTTCATCCCCCAATTACTTTACATTTTAAGGTTTTATGAAAAATATAAAAGATTTTCATAAAAACTGATCACATAATCTATTAGAAAACATCATTTTGAACAATTTTGTAGAAGAAAGTTTTTTAAAAATTTATCTTTTAAATGGACTTTATAACCATTTATATAACAACTACTGTAAATAGCCAAAAATTTCACTTAAACTATAGATTTTGGAAAAACTTTATTTTACAAAGTTGTTCAAAATGATGTTTTTCAATGGATAGTGCATCCGATTTTTATAAAAATCTTTTATAATTTTCATAAAACCTTAAAGTGTAAAATAAATGGGGGACGAAAAACAAGTATTTGGGTGCCAATAGAGGCCCCCTTTTAAGAATTCGCCTTGGGCCCCAAAAATCACAGAACCGGCCCTGCTGGAAGCAAATTTGTCAGACGTCTTAAAATTCATATCAGCACATTGGATCACAAAGTCTCATTAAATCGTTCCTATTGGGCTGGGAGTTGAATCCTAACTCGAAGCAAAAAAAGAAAGTGTGATTTGATTCAAATTAAAGGCATTGATATCATAGGTTTAGAAGAATGGCCAAAATGTACGTGTCCCCATGCAATTAAGTACAGACTTTTAAATTGAAATGGCTTCGTATAAAGCTAAATGACGAAAGAGATTCATGTGGCTAACCCAAGTAGTTGGGATTTAATTGTGGAGTAACTTTCTGATCAATTAAGTTACAGTACGTCACCAAATTTACACGGATAGCAGCTCGATCGGTTGACCAAATAATTTATTTTTCAAAAGAAAATTAAATATAAATAAATGTATGCAATAACAAGATTAATATTCCTACGGGTTGGTTGAACCGTTAAACCTTGGGTGTGCTATATCTCGAAAGGTTATCATTTTAACTTTTTCACAACTATCATTATCTGTATGGGTATGGATTGACACAAGTCGTTGGGAAATTAGTCTTGAATTGGCAAGAATAAATAGACAAGATTTATTTCTACCCATTCACTAATAGCAAAAATAATCCCCCTCTTCCAATTATGTTACAAAAATTACCATTCTCTCGGAGAAACAGTTGACATAAATGTGAATGTATCCATCAACAGGAAAGGTAAAAGAAGATATGGATGGATGGATCGTTCACAAGTCGACTTAACTTAGGTGGCCTTCATAAATCCTTAGTTTAATTAATACATCCTTTTTTTCCATTTTTTGCTTTGGTGGAGAAGTTTAATACATCTTTACCAGAGAAGTAGATTATCATTTATTGCGTATTTAGATTATTCAGGAGGACACTTGGGAGTTGGGGTTAGCGAATTTAAGAGGGGGGAAAAATGTATCTATCCGGTATTTATGATTCTACCTGTTTAAAAACTATTTTTCTTTTTAATTATCAACCTGTTTGAGTTCGATATCATCGTACATAATGTATTAACAAAATAGATGAAGTAATGTGATTTTAGCTATTCGAAACTTATTTCCTGGCCCGGCCGGCGTGTATAAACTAAGATAAAAACTACCCATTGTTTGTCATATCATTTGGCACACTTGTCAATCTTATCGTATTACTTCATCACATTTTTCTTTTTAATATTTTTTTTTTTGGCCGAGGAAAACACATAAATTAAGGGTCCGTTTAGATAAGCATTTACTTCTTGTTTTTTATTTTTAAAAGTAAATAAATGAAATTTTTTTATAATTTTTTGTAGTGCAAAATTTTGATAGTCACTTTTAAAAGTCGAAATAGAAAGAATTTCTTACTATCTCAATTTTTAATAATTATTAACTTCCAAAATTTTTTACCTCAAAACTCCTTTCTTTTTTTTTTATTATAACTTTTAAAAGTAAAAAATAGAAAGTATAAATTTTTCCTAACGGGCCTTTTCAAACAAAACTGAGTATGAACTAGCAAAACAAAAGCAGCTACAAATAGAACAAGTACAAAACATTTGTGCTCTCTTTAGTCATGCATGCCAATAGATGATTCTGCGGCTCTTTCCCATCCCCCATCTTACCCATAATTTATTTATTTTTATATTTTTGGGTTATTAAATGACATTAATCATTCTCAATAGTAAGGCAATCCTCAAGGCTTTTACCCTGATCAGCTCTTTGGATGAGGTGGAAATGAGGTCATATGCACCCTTAATTGACGTCATGCATGTACCATATATATCCTATTATCCTTCAATCCAAAGAGTTGTGGTTGATGTGGTGTGATAATAACATAGCACTGGGTAAGAGGAGAGACATCTCCTCGAGCTTTAATGAGGTTTGTTGAATTGAGTCGCCTAAAAATAGGTGGACATAATATCACATTAATAACATGTTGGAACAATGATATGCCACCTAGATAACTACCAGATACGGCAAACGTACGTAACTACCCCTATTTATCTTTCTATTTATTATTTTCTTCCCTCTATTAGGTTTTCCATTAATTATTTCAAATTTAAGTACTCCCTCCAACTAGAAGTATGATGGGTTTATGAGACATTATCATGTTAAATACTCCTTATATGGGTTTTCAAATGTCTTTAAGGGCAATGATTTGGGCCTGCCCTACTTCCCAATTAAATAGATTAGTTTTTTTCTTTTTTCTTTTTCTGTTTTTTTTTTCTTTCTAAGACAATGGTAACAAATTAAAGAATTATTTATCTAGGGCTAGTAATTCGGTGATGAGGTTAAAAACTCAGCACTGTACTGAGGTGCAAATCAGCAGTTCGAATGGCAACAACTCAACGTTATGTTACAAATCAACGGTTCTGATCACAAGTTCAAAAAAATACTCCCATTGAGGTTGTTTTGGTCATTTCAATCGTAACTTTTGAACTTATGATTTGAATAAGTGATTTGCACCTTAGTGCTGAGGTGTCGCCATTTGAACTGTCGAAAAAATCCAACACGGTGATGAGTTTTTTCACCTTAATTAGTATTGAATCTCTTTCCATTTATCCCCAAAAAAATAAATAAATAATCGAACCTTACATCTATTCCACCCTTCAGATGTCTTCTACATATATAGATCGACAACATAAAACTGTAAATAAATCGGTCACTTAGCCAATGAAATTAAAAAGTTCCCAACTATGATTTAAGGATATAAGTGGTAATTTCTTGAATATATGTCTGCGTAAATACCCCAGTATCCTTCAAGTTATTCACCTATATATGCTAAAGAATTTGATAAAACTTGCACCCCGGCCTCTCTTGAGTCTCAAGACATTTTCATAAAAATAACACACACACACACACATATATATATATATATATATATGTTTCCGTGTGAACATAATTTGATAGAAAAATAAATTATAAATTGAAGTGATAGACAAGCAAATTGTGAAGGTTGAGTGTACTTTTAGGGACTTGAAGTGTATACAGATTATTCAAGCCAAACCTATATATAGGAGTGCTCAAATACTTTGATTAAAAATAAGAGATGGAAGAAAAATCTTTAAAATTTTAGTTAATAAAAGTAAGAAGAAAAGGGGCACATTTCGTGAGGAATCGTGGCACACTTGGCGACTTGCTTGTCAAAGTTTTAGCTCAAGGATGGTCAATTGGTCCAAATTGTTGGTTACCACACACACCCGCAATTTCATAATCCTTGGCTTTTTAGTCTTCTAAGCAAAGGGCTGAGTTTTAAAAGCATTACCATAAAGTCAATAATCTAGTCTGTGTAATTAATGGTAGCTTAGCCTTCATATATACGTCCGTTAGTTTATTAAAATATGTAGGGGTCCCTAAATCAATCGTGTTAAAAGGGGAAAATGATGGTCTCACCGTAAGGTACTGCACAATATCTCTTGTATGAGAGTGGCACGCACAATCGGCTCTTTCACGGGTGGACTTGACCCTCATGTCACCAAGTGAGAGAGGTACGGCCTAGGGTGACGATAGAAACGTGACCAAAAAAGCAAAAAAAAAAAAAAAAAATGATTGTCTCGTCATCAAGTCGTGTACCACACTTCACTATTTTACCCAAGGATAGGACTCACATCTCACATGCATGTTGTGTAACGATGTGAACAGAAATATGACATGGCATGCGCATGGCTCACTGAAAGCGTTTGACTTTTCTTTTTTATTTTTCCCCTTTTCCTCCTGTGGATATATTAGATCCAAAGCAAGACAAATTTGACCTACTCTTAAGCTGTGCATTGTATTCAAAATATAAACAGAGAAAATGCTCTTTTGGGGTATTTGGATTTGGTGCAGTTTTGTACCTTAACTGTACCGTGCAGTAGTTGTCAGATAAGCAACATGTTATAAGTGGAAGACAGGAACGACTAGGATTTTAGATACGAATTTACCACGTGAACTACGTAACGCTGTGAGTTGCTAATAGAACAAATCTCAGCTGTTCCTACTTAGTTTTTCCCTTGCAACGTATCGTTCATCCGATGACCAATGCACGGTGCAATTAAAGTAAAAAATTATACCAAATCCGAGACCCTTGTGGGGTGGGGGAAAGAGAGAGGGAGCTGCTTGTTTTAATTGTGATTTAATTTTGAATTTGTTTGTTTCTGTTTGTAATAGCCGTTAGGTTCTTGTGGGCTTGTATTTTTCTTGCACGTAAATAAACAAAACCAACTATCCCTGCAATGAATGAAGGGTCCTTGAACTTGTGGTTGCAATACATTAACTCCTATTTTCCTCTAACCTACAAGTGTCTTGGGATTTTTCCTCATTCAATACATTTTCCTGCCATCAATTTACACACCTCTTCTACCATTTCTTTCCTATATTCAATTCCTCCCCCCCCCCCCCCCCCTCTCTCTCTCTCTCTCTCTCTATAATTAATTTTCAATCAAAGTAAACCCCGGCCATATATCTCTCTCCCTCTCTCTCTCTACACCATCCCCTCCTCTTCATAATTAATTTAGAATTAAAGTGAACCCCATCTCTCTCTCCTTCTCTCTGTCATATATTTCATTATATATAAGTGGCCTTAGAGGCCGGTCCAAAACAACACGAACACCAAAACCAGGTTCATTGTGGGGCACCTTCTATCTATAAGGGAAGGAAATTAGTCTTTCAAACTCATCTCATTTGTAGAGCTAGCCTTCCCGGCGACTCTCCATCTCTTCACCTCCAAAACCCTTGATCTTCTCCATTCAAATTCGACAGACCCTCTCCCTCTTCACAAAAGGATCCTTCAAGTATCTTGAGGTATTTAAACTTGTTAGTTTAAATATTTTATCTATGAATCTATGATCATATCATTTCCCTTTTTGGGGAGGCTGGTTACTGTTTCATTGAAATTCTTAATAATTCTATCTAATCATATCGTTTGATTTTTTTTTCTACTATATTTCCTTGGATTTTTAGGTGACATATATACACAATAAAAAAAAACAAAAGGATTTGTTTTTAGCTAGACACAAAGATGAGCCAAAGAGCCAACAGTCC
Source organism: Liquidambar formosana (assembly GCA_039720395.1). NCBI lineage: Eukaryota > Viridiplantae > Streptophyta > Magnoliopsida > Saxifragales > Altingiaceae > Liquidambar > Liquidambar formosana. The sequence goes on along the minus strand of CM077827.1, from coordinate 26,422,307 downwards.
GAGACTCGATTTAAAGCTGAACCTATCACCGCCAAGGGCTAATCCGCAATCGCCCAACACTTCGGTTTCTTCATCAGAAATGTCGCCTCAGAGTTCCTGCGTGTCGTCGGAGCTCAGCCCAAAAGAGAGTAGTATCCGGTACTCGAGCAGCCCCGAAGCAAAGTCGATGATGCTGGTGGGGTGTCCACGGTGCCTCATGTACGTGATGCTATCGGAGGTGGATCCCAAATGCCCCAAATGCAAGAGCACCGTCTTGCTCGATTTTCTCAATGAAGAAAACAACAGGAAGAGGAGGAACTAGTCGGTCGAGGATGAGCTATTGCGCCTTCTGTTTCTCTTCTCCATACACCACCTTACGTCTTCCCATGCTAGCTGACTTAGGTTTTTCCCTCTTTTTTTTCTTTTTTTTTTTTTTTTTTGTTTTTTGTTTTGTTTTGGGTTTTTTTTTCCCCTTGTTTTTTTGTTTATGCCACGTTTGGTTGCCTATAAGACAGAGAGGAAAGAACAGAAAAGAATCATGGGGGTGGGCTTAAATGTTGTAAGATTCTTCTGATATATTTCTCCTGCTTTCCTCCGTCTTCTTTGCAACCAAACAGAGCGTTATGTTTTTTTTTTTTTTTTTTCTCTTTATAATAAATTATCAGCTCCACTATGGTTCTGGTTCTCAGATACATTTCATATGATAGAGACAATGCAATTATGCAAAACCACCGGCCAAAATTATCAGTCACGGTGTAGGTAGGTAGGTAGGTCGGTAGATTGTGGGAAAAAATGCGTCACATATACCCTTTTTTTTTTTTTTTGAAAAAAAAAATATAATAATAATTGGGACCGCACGATATTGCATGAACCCCAAGCTAATGACCTACTAGTCCGGTTTACACCCGGAAATTTAAATAAAAAATAAAATATATATATATATTTAATATTAAAATTGATGTTTCATCAGCTAGCTCTAGCCCTTTAACTTGGTTGATGATAATGCCCCATTTGTGGCCATTGTATTAATATAATTAAATGCAACCCCGTCGGTTATGATGGGTGGGTGAGCCTAACCTCTGCTCTTATATTCAGCAGTTTAATGAAGGTTCACATGAGTTAAAAGGTGCAACCTCAAAAAGTGGATTGGTTAATGGGTTATTATTATATGACTGTATACGGTTTTGACTTATCTCTCCATTACACCATGCTGCTCGACTTAGATCTCTACTTCTTAATTCAATCAAATTAATAATTGTCCCATATATAGGCCAATGTATCACTAATCAAGTACTCGAGTAGTATTACATTGGTCAACTTATTTGTTTAAATTTATTTGTTTGACCTACATGATGTATAATGGGATATAACCGTTTAGGCAGATATGATATGTCTATCCATTACCACATGAACACAGATTTCGGCAAAATAAATAAATAAATAAACTTGATGTTTAGCTTTTTTCAAGCATGGCTACGTATATCACCAATTTATGTACTTAGCTTCTTATGTTTTGGGTGCGCTTATCCGACCTCTTTGGATAGGGAAAAGTATCAATAAAGTGGAGCCCAAAAAATCACCGTCTAATAGGTAGTAGTTCAGTAGGTGTTTCCATATTGGTTCAAGAAATTAGAAACTTTGAGTCCCATAAATGGAGATGGAGAAACTTTGAGTCCATTCCAGGCTAATTAAACTTTGAGTCCCATAAATTAGAAACTTTGAGTCCCTTAAAATAAATAAATAAATAAATAAATAAAAAGGGCTAATGGTGACTTATCATGGTGTAGGGTCGGCCCTTATTTAGTAGGGCAAAAAAAACATAATGTGAGAATGTGTTATAAATTCTAAGTGATTGGTTTTATTTTGGGTCCATTCCAGGCTTCCATATGGTTTCATGAGTACTACTTTTGGCAGAAATCACCCCAACCCAAAAAAATTAAATAAATAATTCGACCGGTTTTAATATGGTATATTCTTTTTTCTCGCATATATATGATTCTGGAGACTGGAGAGGGTGTCCGTACAATTTCCAATCGGCCAAAAGAAAATATAAATTAATTTTGAAAAAGCAATTCACGCAGATGGCATTTAACTGAATTTAGGGATGGCAATATATGCCCCAATTTGACCCCTTCAACGGAAAAAAAACTATTTTTATCCTCTGGAATCGGTGAATGCCACTCTTGTTATTTTCTCGGTTTTAATCAAACAAACCGTAGTTATTTACTTTGTTTGTTAAAATCAACAAACAAGTTTCATGTTTTTGTTATGCTATAGCAATTATTATATCTACCTATACTAGGGTTGTTGTGTTTATTATTCTCCCATGTTGTGTATTACACATGTTTCATACTTAGATAAATAAAAAATAAAAAAATAAAAAAGCTTAAGTTCCTATTCCGTCTGTGTATATTTTGTAAATAGTATCACACAGATTGAACAAGAATTTAAGCTTTTATTTATTTATTTATTATTTTTTATCTAAATATGGAACATGTGTAATACACAATATGGGGAGAATAATATACACAACAACAACCCTAGTATAGGTAGATATAATAATTGTTATAGCATAATAAAAACATGAAACATGTTTTTTGATTTTAACGAACAAAGTAAATAACTACAGTTGGTTTTATCAAAACGGAGAAAATAACAAAAATGACATTCACCGATTGTAAAAGATAAAAATTATCTTTTTTTTCTGTTGAATGGGTCAAATCGGACCGTATATTGTCATCCTTGACTGAATTGATGGTTTGGACTTTGGCCCATCATTTATGTGATATATGAATCTCTCTCGCAGCGGCAGGGTACGTATCCCTTTTAGTTAATGATAAACTCAGGCTTTTGATCAGCAACTAACAGTTTAAGTCCATGCCCAAAAAGTAATACCCTTTCCAGAAATGAAGCACAAAGTACAATTTTTTTATTTATTTAAAACCATGATAATCAATTCATCAATTCATTAGATAGAAGAAGCAAGGCCATGCTTTCAAATACTTCATCCTTATATCAGCCAAGATAACCACATCTCGCAAGGAGGTGATGGGATTGAATTATATTAATTCCAAAAAGTTGCCTATTGGGTCAAAGGGTGAGCTGCTTTGTTAGCCAACCTAAATTCAAGTCCCTTTTCCTTACCAAAATAAAAGTTGGAAGTGCAATTATTTTCTTCCTTTTAAATACACTAATAGCACATTGGTTTGGTGGGTATTGGGGAGGAGGAGGAGGAGGAGGAGGAGAGAGGGGGGGGGCAGGGGAGTTCTATTTCATTCCGCTAATTTCGGCCCAACAAATGTCCTTAATTATAATAACATTAGTCCATGTTTGTTTAGCTTGAATGGAATAAATAAGAATAGAATTTGATTTCATGCTCAATGGAAAGTGATTTGAAATAGCTATCAATCCAGACATGCTATTTGATTACATTTCTATTTAAATTACTTTATCCAAATATGTTGTTTAGAATAGATTGGAATGAGATTTAACTCCATCCATTTCATTCGAGCAAAACAAACATAACCTAAGTGTATTGTGTGTAGATGTGTGATCTGGAATGAACCATCTGGACATACGGAAAGCGATCATATGGGTCAAATAAATGTGGAGCATCTGACCCACTTGCTGCCCAGGTAATAACAAAAACTTAATGGCTCGTACTATGCCAGTTGCAACCCATAATCTAAAGAGAGGTGTGGGCCGTGTGGCAGTGTGGCACCTTGGCCTTTTGGGAGTAGGGTCTCAAAAGTTTTACTCGGGTTAATGTCGTCGGTGCAAGACATATACCCCCTTGGGTTCTAAGGCACCAGAGCCACATATTGTAGCATAAGATGCCTAGTATTTCAGCAATGGGACATTAGTACATGATTTGTGGGTCTTGGCTTTCTATAAAGCCAAAAATAATCAACTGCCCAACATCAAGATGCTAAGTACTTCCACCTTGGTTGGGCTCTACTAGGATGATTTAATGGTCTTGTTGATGAGGAGGGAGGAAGACGAGCTGAACAATGCACTACAATTATTTGTGGGGAATTACAGAATGGCCCAGCTACGGGCAAATAATTACAAGTCAATACAATTGATTAGTAATTTTTTAGTCATTCTTGATTAAATTAGTTAAGTTAGTAGTCATCTATTTCTAGTTACAAATCAATTGAGTTGATTTTTAGTTATTTGCTCATTGGTGGGTCATTCTGTAATTCCCTCTTTTTTTTTTTCTTTTTTTTTTTTTTTTTTTTTTTTTTGCCTACTATTGATTTTTAAAATTGATATTGGGTGTGGCATTTTTCATGTGGCAAATCAACGGTTGAGAGAGTCCATTGGTTGTATGGCCCCCAAACATTGGATCCATGGGCTTGTTATTTATTTCCCCAAGGGAACAGCTATTGCAGCCTCCTAAATTGATAAGTTGTCTCCCCATATTTTTTAATTAGAAAAATTATTATACAAAATTACCAAAAAGGGCACCCCCCACCCATCCCCTCTCCTGCACCCCTCTCCCACCGACGACTTTCTCCAGCACCCCACCCCACCAACGACGGCAAGGCAAATGCACCCCTCTTCTTCTTCTTTTTTTCCTTTCCTTTTCTTTTCCTTTTCTTCTCCTCTTCCCTCCCGTTGGTAGCCCTCTTTTTTTTCTTTCCTTTTCTTTCTCTTCCCTCCCATCACCGTAAAAAATGGATGAGGATTCCCCCCCCCCCCCCCACAATCCCCTCTCCCTCACCCCTCTCCCACAGATCTGACCAACAAAAAAAAAAAAAAAAAAAGGGAAGAGAGAAAGAAAGAAAGAAGAGGAGAAGAAAAAGAGAAGGCAGGTCGCCGTCAGCAACCCCCTCTCCTGCACCCCTCTCCCATAGATCTGACCAACAGAGAGGGAGAGAGAAAAAAAAAAAAAAAAGAAAGAAAGAAGGAAAGAAAGAAAGAAAGGGAGAAGAAGAAGAGAAGGCAGGTGATCTCTGTTCGCCGTTGGTGACCCCCTCTCTTTCACCCCTCTCCCACAGATTTGACCTCTTTTACCAAAAAAAATGAAGGTTTTGAAAAAAAAGAAACCTCCCTTACTGGAAAACACACAGATCTAACTAGCAGGAAAAAAAAAAAAAAAAAAAAAAAAAAGAAAGGAAGAAAGAAAATGAGAAAAAGAGAGAAGAGGACGTCACCGTTGCCGTCACGGGTCTCACCTTCTTCGCTATCACCATCGCCCTTCCATCAGGGCTGTTGTGTTTGGGGAGTGGGGTGGGTGAGAAGGATTAGGGTTAGAAGGAGGGGTATTTTAGTCTTTGAAAGGGGTGGGTATGTAAATTGGGGGGTTGGGGAAATCAGGAAGGGGAAACTTATATCTTTGGGGGGTTGCAATAGCCACTCCCTTTCCCCCAACTGTTCATTTTAAGACTCGTGTCTCTGTAGTCTATACACAACCAAGCCTAAATAAACATGGGCCTAAAACTAAATTACTAAAAGGTCCTTTATTCCCCAAAATTTTACAAAACCTTAATAAATAAATATGACCCTAAAGAAAAAATAAGAATTTAATCTAACCATACTTAATTGAGTTGTGTTGATGGTACAATAGTCTAATGACATTTTACTCACTTGCTTATTAGGGGATTAAAATTAGAAATAAATTCTTGCCAATGTTTTGATGGAGCTGCTTTCCCAAGCAGCCCCATCTTAAAAATGGAAATGGGTCAAGTTCAGGTCAGCTGGACGGGGCTAAGATACAAGTCACTTTCAAATTGCCTTATCCAACTTGACCTGCTCGTATTTTGGCTGGGATCGGAAGACAAAGCCGATTGGGACTTATTTTTATCATTTCAACCCACCACTCGTCTTATGTTTTAACTTATTTAAACGTATTATAATGATAAATAACATTAAAAATAATTATATTAATAAATAATTAGTTGTGGGACTTGTGGATACTAGTCTGATTAAATTTCAGTTACTGGGTTCAAAGACTTGGGCTGGGCAAAGCTACTTACAATGAAGTTGAGTTCCGGTAACTGGGTCGTCTTGCGCTTGGCCTCCCAGATCCACGAAAAAATTAATTTAATTTTAAAAAATTTTAAAGGAAAAAAAAAAGGGGGGTTGGAACTCATTTCATTTAGTCATTTATTTTGGCGAAATTGACAGATCTTGGTCAAATATTGCCAACCCTATTTGATGTTCATTGGGTTTAATTTCTGCATGTTTTTCTTGTTTTTTGGCTAAGATTGAGTGTAGCTATCAGGAAACTTCGGACAACGTTGGTGTGACGTATTTGAGTAAGACGCATTCCATCAAAAGCTCAGTTTTAGATTTGCATTTTTATTTTATTTGGTTAGGTATGTACAATGGGAGGGATTTGAATTCTTAACTTATCCTACTTCTATTTTTACCCTACCCTCCTTCACCACTATACATAACCCACTACTCCATTGACTGCCTGAATTTAATAGTTTGCCGTCAAGTTAAGTCCCATGGCATGTTACCCAGATTCCTGTTTGACTGCTTATTTTCTTATATACCATACACTCCCAAGTGTAGTTTGTTTCCATTCGTGCATCAACTGATAAACATGATGACTTGATCTCGTGTGGTTGAAACTTACTCATTTTCGTAATTGATTTTCCCAAGTAATTTCAATACAAAACCTCACGGTTTAGCTTCCATTTGAAGACCATTCATGCTTCCCAACACTAGAGAAGATACTCCCTCATTTCTCATAATGCCCATACGTGGTTTTTAAAGTCGATGTCAGTCCAAATGAAAGTTTTCAAGAGAAAAGCCCCCCCTTGATCCTGCAGCAGCTTTTGTAGACGAAATCAATCCAAGTCTTTTCTGCTTTCTCCCAAAACCACTCGTCCAATCCTCCTCATAGTTAAGTAGATTTAGTGAGTTAAAATAGTTAATTTTACGTCAATTATACTATAGAATTTGATTAGACTTAAATGTTGAAATCGTCAAATCGAGCTCCATTACTATTTTATATTCAATCAATTATATAATATTTGTCTGCTCGTGGATTTGATCGTTTCGTTTAATTGTGGCTGGATATTATGGAGAAATTAACCGATTATACGATAACTAACATTTGCCTAAATCAAACCCCTAATACATTTGTTAACCAATTGTACAAAAACTAACCTATGCTTCACTCATATCCTTAACATATTTGTGTGTGTTTGCGCGTGTACGTGCACGTCATTATTATTATTATTATTATTATTATTATTGATATTGACAAAGATTTGAACCCTTTACCGTCTACCTCGTGGGGAAGTGCAAACTAATACCAAACAAAAGGAATTGACAGTCATTTTGTAATAAATTAACAGTTAATTTGGCAAGTTAACAGTTAAAACCCTTTATTTGGAATTAGTTGGAGCATCACTCATCAAAGTGGACAGTGTGGCCGTGCACAAGTTGGCTTCCTCCATTGTTCCTTTGGCCTGCTTTTGTAATAAAGAAGAACAGTCAGAGTCTTTATACGTTCGTTAACTCATTTCAGCACGCCTTCCATGCTCGTGCGTTTTCCTCTCAACTCTTAAACTATTATTATTATTATTATAGTATTAGTATTAATTTATCCTCACAAGTGTTGACCAATTCTACAGCAATTTTTTGTTGAAAGTTTCCATTTTGTTTCTTTTCCAGAAATAATTAATCAAAACTTTCAACATCATCTCTCAAAATTTTTTTAATTGGTCCCACTTCCTTGAATTTGGTTGGACTTGTTGGCTTAGTTCGTTTAAGTCTTGCGAAAATAAATTTCTTTATTTTGGCGCAAACACTTATCAATCAATATTCATCTGAGGTAACAAATTTGTTAACAAATATTCATTAAAATTATTACAATTAAACAAAAAAATCAAATATTTATTGATCACAGAAATACAATTAGTATGATGCTGCATATCTCTGTTACAATATAGTTGGATGTGATGGACCAGCATTTTCCACAACAAAGGTGATACCCTTATCATTATCTGTAGTTTCCGGATACAAATTTATAATGAGATTGATTGGAATGTTAGCATTTTGAATTTTCACTAACATTTAGTCATTTTTAATGATGATTATCATTCTCTTGAATTTTTTAATTCAAGATACCAAGATCTGAATAAGATAAAATACTAACAAATGTTTGGAGGGATTTCTTTAATTTATAGAACTAATATAAAACACTAGCAATCATTCCTAGATTGTGAGTTAAATCATTTTTTTGGTACTAAGTAAAGATATTCTTTCATCCCATCCAACCACACCATTAAACTAGTCTCAAAGGCCAGAAAAAAAAAAAAAAAAAAAAAAAAAAAAAAAAAAAAAAAAAAAAGAGGAAGAAGAAGAAGAAGAAGAAGGAATCAATCATTATATTAGAGTAAAATTAGACACCGAGTAAGCTTACATAAATATACTCTTTTTTTTTTTTTTTTGGATACGAGGATGAATCCTCTCAGTTTGTCTTCCACGATTTCGGAATTGATACCTAATATCATTAATCAGAATAGAACAAAGAGACAAACCTTGGATATGTGCACCGATCCCACAACACATACACCAATAAATTACGGACTTGCACAATAACAAATATTCATACCCACACCCAATATTAATTAATCTCTCCTATACTAGAGAGGGAAATGCCATTAAATTATAAAACCATTAGCTTTGCATAAATGTCGGCAGCAACGTCTTTCAAGGTGGACGTACAGGTCTTCCAATGCATAATAGTAAAGGTAAATTACCGTTCGAGTGCGTAGAATGTGAAACCTTTCTCGACATTTTGGTTAAGATCAAGAGTGTAGAATCTGGACAATGTTCATAAGCTAACCGCCGCTCCCACTTCACCAGATATAATAATTAAATCCTCACCTGCCTTCTTTCCAGCTTTTCTATCGGCTGTACGTTTCAGATAGGACTCATTGAACCTACTTGTGTGGTGGCCCCCAAAAAATAAATAAATAAATAAATCACCTGCGCAGAAAACACGACATCAGTCGACAGCCCCTTGCCCCAAAAAGTTAAAAAAGAAACCAAAAACAACATTTAAAACAGGGGCACAATTATTTAGTGTATTACATAAAATTGACACACATATATCCACTAATCGGAATGCTCACCTGCATTATAATGTAGATGTAATTCATTCGCAATTCAAATCATAACCGTTGGTTAAATACATAGGATCGATATTATTCTCCCCTGATTATCTCGTTTAATCACACATGAATGGGCAACAAATGCCATGAATTTCTATCACAACGTTGTCCAAGTAATTATTTTTGCAATCAGATATGGGAATGCCATATGCATATTAGATACTTAAGGCGCTATCACTTTTTCAAAAGTTAGACCTTTTTAAGGAAAATGTTTAAAATCCCACATCAATTAGATATGATGTGGGCATATAGATACTTAAGACATCATCACCTTGTATTTGTTTGGATTATGTCTTAGACCTACCACTCTAGCTTTATACGTTTAGGTAATGCTAATTTAAAATAATAATTCAAAAAAAAAGAAAAAATCAACTTTGTGGTAGGTTACATATACACACATATATAGTTACTAAACATACAATTATTATCTGAACATCTCGAACTTGAACAAACTTGTATATACATGAAATGACAGTCAGGTAAAAATGACTTTGAACAACATTTTTTCTTTTATTTCGAGAAAATGGCAAAACTCAAGTCCATATATATATATATATATGACCTTACAACTTATATAGATTAGGTAAGTTCAAGATGAAAACTATAAAACTCCATGCGTGTAGTTTAGAGTTTAGCAAAAATCAAATTCAAATACTTTCATTTATGGAGATATAATCTCTTTCCAACTTAGTTAACCTCGGTTTTGATTAGCATTGCATATGTTTGCTGGAGAGCATAAAAATATATATGTATATAAATGCACATTTGCACAGTAGAACAGAAAAATAAAGTATTACATTTTCTTGGAAGAAGTGTAAAATGATTGAAGAGCGGAACATTGGACCTAGTCTCGTCCGTTACTTCCTTTCAGTCAAAAGGGCATGCGCGTTGAACTTGGACCAGCCCCTCTCTTACACTGTACACACGCCTTTCTCCCTTTCTCTCACTCTGAAAAGTCTCCTTCCACGCAACATCTTTTCCTTCCTCCTCTTTTATATAAAACCCAAAACAAACATTTCGAGACCATCAAACTTTCAGACCCCAATCTTCTCTCTCTAACCCACTTTACTGTCCACCATCTCTCTCTCTCTCTCTCTCTCTCTCTCTCTATCAAAACCCAAATCAACGCTCTTTCACTGCAATCATGTTCAGCGACGATTCGGATCCGACCTCCAAACCCATCGTGATCCGGGAAGTCTGGTTCGATAACCTCGAGTCCGAATTCGAGCTGATCCGAGATGTCATCGATCGGTACCCTTACATCTCGATGGACACCGAGTTCCCCGGCGTCGTCTTCCGTCCTTCCTCTGGCGATCCGAGAAAACCCTACCACCTCCATCACCGCCAACCGTCTGATCACTACCTCATCCTGAAATCCAACGTCGACGCGTTGAACATCATCCAGGTGGGCCTCACCCTCTCCGACTCTGCCGGAAACCTTCCCGACCTCGGCACCGGCAACCGCTACATCTGGGAGTTCAACTTCAAGGACTTCGACGTGGCGCGTGACGCCCACGCTCCCGACTCGATCGAGTTGCTGAGACGTCAGGGGATCGACTTCGATAGGAATAGAGAGGAGGGCGTCGACTCAGCCCGGTTCGCCGAGTTGATGATGTCGTCTGGGCTCGTCTGTAATGACTCGGTGAGTTGGGTGACGTTTCACAGCGCGTACGATTTTGGGTACTTGGTGAAGATCCTCACGCGCCGGAACTTGCCGGGGGAGCTGGAGGACTTTTTGGGAATTCTGAGGGTGTTTTTCGGGAATAAGGTTTATGACGTGAAGCACTTGATGCGGTTTTGTGAGAGGTTGTACGGTGGGTTGGACCGGGTTGCTAGCACACTTGAGCTGGGCCGGGCGGTTGGGAAGTGCCACCAGGCCGGTTCAGATAGCTTGCTGACATGGCATGCCTTTCAGAAAATGAGAGACACCTACTTTGTCCAAGATGGGCCGGAGAAACATGCCGGCGTGTTGTATGGGCTGGAGGTGTTTTAGGAATTAATAGAAATTTTATTAATTCTTTTTAGAAAAGTTTGTAAATTAATATGGCCAACTGGTCGATAAACCAATAAATTCTATTTGTCAAGCTAAAATTTGAACTTGCTCTCGCTTCACAATTTACCATTAGGGTATCATGAGTGATCACAAACTTATTTGACTGTGACCACACTTAAGGAATTGGAATTATTCATACTTTGATATTAGGGTTTAATTATACCAAAATGTTTTGGATTATAGGTTAATTTCATAAAATTTTACCGGAAAACAAATACGAGTAACCCCTTATTAAAAGTACCAAATTGTTACAATCTCCCTTTTCCATCAAATTTTGATGCCCATTTCAATCAAAATTGCATCAAAGAATGGTATATTTTCATTAAATTAAATGTCTAAACTGACTATAAAAAGCTAGTTAGGATGTTAAATGGGTGTAATGACATTATGAAATTTTTTTTTTACATCAAATTTTCTGATGACAAACAAAAGTTACAAAACCGAATTGGGCAAAATGTCACAATTTTGTAGTTAAGAAGTTTTTTGTTTGGTTTTAAATTTAGGGAGGTTTTATGAATTTTGGCCTATAATTTAGCGAGGTTTCATGAATTTTACCATTGAAGTTGGGTTTTTTAGTAGTTACGTACTCACATATTCCTTATAGCGCTTGTATAAACCACTGGGGTTGACTTAGTGTGGGAAAAAATGATAGGAATAGGATAGGTCAGGAGTTCAATCCCCTCCCAATTAATGTACCAAAGAAAAAACAATAGGTGAAGCGCCTCTATGATAAGCATGCAAAATGGCTAATAAAACTCGATGATCCTGGTATCAAAAGAAAAGTGGCATTTGTAGTCCTCGTTTATTAGATCTGAGTGTTGCAAAAGGTAAACTTCACTTGTAGTTTTTAAGGGATTTTGTCATATTTGATCTCAATCAAATTCTTTGAATGATTAAGAAAATAATAAGAAAGTTCAATGGAAGAAAAAAAAAAAAAATTATAACTACGGAGATAATACAAGAAATTTTGATCTAGTTATGGTGATAGGTTGGAGACGGCAATGGTTTTACTTGTGCTCAAAGATTAATTGAGCATGAGGTTTGAATGCTCTATTAGGGTTGAAAAAAATTTGAACAAGAGAATTTGAGTAAAAAAGTTGGGTATGTTAACCTTTTCTTATAAATAAATAAATAAACCATAATACTATTGATTTAATATTGGTCACTATATTCACGATAAATTAAATTTTAGAACATAGTAACAATTCAATATTTGGGAATCATTGACTCCGAAGTTATTGGAAGGTGAAAAATAATTAAGAATTAATACACAAGGATTAAATTAATGAAAAGTCAAGAGAATATTTGAGTGAGATAAGTGTTCCTGTTAAAAAAAAAAAGGATAGAGGAAATGCTGCATTTTAAACATATTTTAAAAATAAAATAAAATAAAATACAAATTATTTGCAATCTTTATGATCTATGCTTTGATAGATTTGATCTAAAAATATTAAAATTTGTTTAAACTAAATTCATTTCTAAAGAATTTTCTTTCCCCTTCCTTTCTCAACTCATCGGAGTTAATCCATCTAGAGGTTGAAGAATTTTTAAATTTTGTTATATATTCCGTTTATTATTATTAGGTTCCAAATGATTCATGCTTTCTAAATACTTAAACAATGACAACACATCTTTCTTGTTTTCAAAACATGTTTCATAAATCTTTTGAAAAGTGAAGTTGAAATCTTGAAATCTTTTGAAAAGCGAATTTTCTTGTTTTCAACACATTTCATGTGTTGGAATGTTGAATATCTTTGTACCCAAGAAGTTGCCAATTAGAATTAAAAGTAATCCATCTAATGAAAAGTGTTATCATTTTATAAATATTATAAAAAAAAATCACAAAATATTTGAAACATCAATTGATAATTAAAAACACAATTGAATTGTGTTGATTAATTTAGCTTGCATTCATTTGAGGCCCGTTTGGGCATCCGAACGAAAATTAAACAATTAGATTGTACTTTATATAGCATTGAAAGTACCAATCGATCATCTTAAGATAAATAAAAATAAAAAAATAAAAAATAAAAATCATGAGAATGATGTTCATCATCACATGCAAAAGAAAATAAAAATTCAAAACAGTAACATTTTATGAATTTTTAGAAATTGATCCTATATCAATTAAAGTAATGATCCCTCGTATTTCATGAATTTCTAAACATTGATCCTGTAACATTTGTTCTTTCAATATTATATAAAAAAAAAAAAAATATATATATATATATATATATATATATATATATATTATAATGGTTTAATTTTCAATTGGGCATCTAAACGGACCCTTAATGAACAATATTTTATTAAACTAATTCTTTTTTTTTTTTTTTTTTTTTTTCTGATCAAGCTAATTAAATTGTTGGACTGAAAGGGAGGTTCCTTTCGTAATGGACTGTTTGTGGGCCTAGTTCTTATCTCCATCCTTTTCTGGATCTTCAACTTGTGTTATTGTTGACCCACGGCATTACTGCCGGTGGCCGAGTGAGGAGTCCCTTTGACCGGGGACATGTTATACTTTGAATCCACGCCATACACATGGATAACTATGTTTGCTCACAATATCAATAACAATAATGAGGAAAATGCTATTTATTTTTAAATTAATCTTTTCTAAATTCAAAATTTGATGTGGTAACATAATCATTTATGAATTTAAATTTTGAAATTTGAATTTTTGAATGATGAATCAAAAATAGATTTTATACTAAGATATTATCTCTTTTGATATGTAGAGTTTGAGAAAAATATTTGGGATAAATAACATTATTGTAATAATAATTATTAAAAAATCTGTAAGTGGTGATCTCAAGGTCCAACTCATCTCCGACTAGGAGAAGTTTATTTTAGAGGAATTTAAGAAGTTTATTCTAAGTATGGCCGGTTTGATGAAATCAAATGTGATATGGCTGACAGGTCTGGAAAGTTTTACACTCTTAAGACATAATCGTACAGTGGAGTTGTGTGTGATATTTATGTGCATGCACGTGATTGTCACACACAAAATCACTTATATATATATATGCATGCCATGAGAACGCAAGCGACTTGGTGAGTGATTTTGGTGCTTCTTACTTAGTCGGCACTAATTTGCGATCAAATTAGTTTACTGTGTCAAAAATCAAGTGAACTCATAGGTATATGTGTGGTATATGTGTTTGTGTGTGTATATATATATATATATAGGATGGAAGTTAGGTGAGTACATACTGATATTAGCACTCATGTTGGGAGTCATACTTTATGCATTGATAGGTTACAAGATACAATAGGTTAATGTACAGAGTACAACTCCTAATGCATGGTGTTGATATAACTTATATTAGGATGTGTTGACCTGATCAGGATTATATATATATATATATATATATATATGTTCAGGGTTAGCATACATATATAAGTTTTTAGACAAATTCTTATATAAGTTTTTAGATAACATATTTCTGACTCATATTTTGCGAAACCCACTATTGGCTTATATAGTTTTTTTACGTAGGTCATGCATGCAAAAAATCAAATTAATCTGAGATTAAAAGTTACTTCATCCATAAATGTGAGATTTTTAGTGATTAAAAAAGATAAATTTTTGGATCAAATGGTAACAAGTTTTAGATTAGGTTGATTTTTTGCGTGCATAACTTAGGAGAAAAAACTATCTAATTCAAACATGAATAAGATATATATTTATATTTAAAAATTTGTATGAAAATTTGTGTATACATATTAATCCTAACCCATGCATATATGCCAGCCACCTGGTTGCGAGAGAGCCGGTAAATAAAGAGAAGCACTTGCATGGGACCGTTGCATAAGAGACTTCGGTACTTATAATTTGGTCAACAGAAATATTGCTATCAAATAAGTATACTATTTCAAAATTCAAGTGAACTCGTCGGCATCTATTTATTTATTTATTTATTTTGTGGTCAACGGAAAAGTTGCACACGCATGCGCTTGGAAATCTGCACAAAAATAGATGAAAAGGGTTTCAACTTTCAACTAGCACGCAACCTATTATGTTGAAACTTGAAACTCAAATAAATTACCACTCAAGTATAAGGCTAATGGTAATTTATTTGAGTTTCAAGTTTCAACATAATAGGTTTTTTTTTTTCTTTCTTTAATTTAATTTAATATATATATATATATTAAGAGGTTTAGATGTTTTGCATATGATTAATACCTTGAGTACATGCATGGGGAGGCTATAAAAAGGGTGAGTACATGCATGGGGAGGCTATAAAAAGGGTGAGGAGGGGCAATTGCCACACCCGAAACTTTTTTTTTTAAATCTCAATGTTTTTTTTTTTTTTGAAGTACTATATTTGTTACTCATAATTTTTTATACCCTTTATTATTTTTTCTCACTCCTCTCATTTTTTTTTTCTCCATATAAAACCTTCAATCCCCAATCGCAAATCTTCCATTATCATTTTTTTCCCCCATTTTATCATTGGATTATAAATATTTATAATGTTTCTATCCAAAATAACAAGGCAATATCACAAGAGAAATATTTTGAACTAAAGCTCTTTCATTTTTTAAAATTAGGATAGGATACTAATAATCAGCCAAAGTTTGTTCCATCTGAAGGAAATTATTGGTTTCGCCCCTGGGAACATATAGTCCCCTTATCCCACATGAGTGGCGGGAGGAGAAGTTGTTCATCTATTATGAAGAGCCAAGTATTATATTATATATATATATATATATTTTTATTATTTTTGTTGTTGTTAACTCTCTTATTGAACCCAGATCATTTCTACTTTTGCACGGCAATTAGTGGGAGCACTACACTCCAACAAGAAATTGCAAAGCTGTAAATGAGGCTCATGTCATTGTAGAGTTTCACATGCACCAACCTGTGATTTCACTGTTCTCCGGATTGGTGGTTGACCTACTTCAGCTTGGGTAGGTTTCCAATTGAATTTCTCACTGCCTCCTGCTTGGTTTTCAACACAACTGTACACACGTGATGCTCTTAAAAGAGAAAATGTTGTATGACCCAGAAATTTGTTCAACATTATTACATGAAACTTGGTTGATGCACTTGAAGAGGAAAAATTGCAGTAAAATGCTTACGTGAGACTCTATCGTTGTAAAAGTAATATCGATCAGATGTCCAAACATGTTGACACATGTCGATAGATAGATATATATATATATATATATATCTCACATATTGGGTTATCATATTAGTCGGAATACAAATCTTAATTTCTTGAAGCTTATAGAGTCTTGGTACTTGTGGAGCAAGTAATTTAATATTGAACTAATAATGATTAGAAATTAAAGGAACCTTATGAAAAGGGTATATAGGAATACAGATGGCATGATATCGATTACATTTACATATAAGTTTCTTCCTTCGATGTTAGGTTAGCTCTCTAGGAATTAATTGTAGGGGCAGATCGAAGGTAGGATTTCAAAGCATTGATAGTATATGTTGCAATCTTGCTACGTCACCAATTATTTATAATACATGTGGTAGCCTATTGTTTTTATTGTTATTTTAAAGGGAGATAATTAAGGCTTGTTTGGGTATTCCAATTTAAAATTAAACAATTCAAGAAATTTTACATAAGATTGAATACACAATCCATCACCTTGAATTAACAAATTCAAAAAAATGATGGTTATCATCATAAGTCAGAAGGTAAATTCAAAATAGTGGTATTTCAATAATTTCTAAGGATTGATTTTATAACATCAACTATAGTGATGACTTCAACTTTTTTAAATATATAATTCAAGATAATTGATTTATGCCTTCGACATAATATAAAATATATAAAATTATTTAATTTCGAATTAGACACCCAAATAGGCCTTAAGGGTTTTCACTATGCATCATGAGAATGAGTTTAAATCCAAACATCGGCAGATATAGGTTCAAGATATCTCTCGTTTGGCAAAAGACAAAAGACAAAAGAAAGGGTAAAATTAAACTAAAAAGCTTGGTAAATTAAGAAAGGTATATATAAATTTCAAGAGTACAAAATATAAATATGAGCAAGAATACCCTTGAGGCCTTGATGTTCCATAATACGAACTGAACAACTCTTTAAAGGGCCACATGTGACTGTCCCCGTATAATAATGATAATAGTAATAATTAACAATAATAATAGTTTTAAATGCCTTAGAAATGACAACACGCTTAGGTGAAAATTAAAGATCGAGGCAAACTTGGCTCTTCCCGAGAATTAAAAGAACAAATTTTGAATTGCATTTTCAGCTACTATAAGATTATTTGGAGCTAATTCAACTTTTTTGCAGCTCCCCTTCAAAATTTGTACACCAAGAATCATGCAAGAAATATGCATTTTAAAATGAGGGGTAATGATATAGATAGCACCATAATGCAACACTATTGACGCCACCTGATGTGACAATAGACTTTTTGTGGCAATACTCGATAATTTGAAGAATATTTTTATCAATCAACTCATGTCATGTCGATCAAATGTTATAATCAGGAGCATTTCTCTAAAAAGAGAGCTCGAAATGAGTATATGAAACCTCCTATATATCGAATAATATAATGGGCATGAATAGTACAACTATATATAATAGCACATCCATTTTTCATTTAAATTTTTTTTTTGAAATAATATAAAATGTTACTTAACATCGCAATATTTCCTTTTTTATAATTAAGAAAAATGCTAACATAACAGTTTGCTATTACTTTTGCATGGCAATTAATGATCCCCTTATGCAACTCATCAAATATATGTTCTTAGTTGGGGATCCCATTTTGTATTTCCCCTATTTTCTCTTCAATATTCCTTCAAAAGTACAGCTAGCATGATGTTCCTTTTTATTTAATGACACAAGCACTTCACACATTGGCCTCATGTTTTATTACGTACATTGCACATGCATGTCTGTCAATTACAATGATAGCTGTTATGTAAGTATTTTCTTTTGGCAATATCCCCTCTTGCAACCCCACCTCACTTGACGACCATAAATGCTACCTATAGTGAGAAAAATATTAACACATATATGAACATACAAAAACCATTTAAACCCCATTTCTTAGCAAGGGATATAGAGACCCAATGGCGAAGAAGATGAAGCTCCCTTCATTCTTCAAGAAGAAGGCAAAAACTTCGTGGAAATGGCCTCCAATATTCAAGTATCACAAAACCTTTACCTTTCCAAGCCAAAGAGAACATGCTAAAGAACGTCAATTCAGCTTTATCCGACGCGGCCGAGCTTGTCACAATACTGGACTCATCATGGTCTACAAACGCAACACAGTGCTTAAAATCAAGGGAGTCATCACTAGAGGAGACTGCATTTGAGGCATTGAGATCAGAGAGGCTGTCTTTTGAGCCAGGCAACACAAATTCAATCTTCGCAGCAGAAGGGTTTCCATTCGAGGAGTGTGTGGTGGTGGCTATAGAGTCTGAGGATCCATACTTGGATTTTCGCTCTTCGATGGAAGAAATGGTTGAGGCTCTTGGGTTGAACACTAGGGTGAAGGATTGGGAGTGTCTAGAGGAGTTGTTGGCGTGGTACTTGAGAATGAATAGGAAGAAGAATCACGGTTTCATAGTGGGAGCTTTTGTTGATATGTTCGTTGGTCTCCCCTCTTCATCCTCTTCAAAGTTCGAAGATAAGTGAGAGGTTGAATAAAGTAATGTTTCTTCTTGCATAGAAAAGGGAAAATTACTCACTTATCCACACCAAAAAAAAAAAAAAAAAAAAATCCAAAATATATACTACTTTTAAAATAAAATAAAATAAAATAAAATAATTGTCCATTAAAAAAATAGATGGATTGAAATGAGTGTTGAGTGAAATGTGTGATGTATGTATTGGAAAAATCTATATAATGACGAAATTATATATATCTGAAATATTTAAAAGTTATATGTGTATACCCACATAAGTTCATAGTTGCAATTTTAGGACAGAATGCCCTAAATTGCCACAGTTACTTGAATAATGTAATCTATCCAAAAACTTGATAAATGTTTTGCTTTCGGTTTAATACACTAAACTGTGCCCCAATAATAGCAAGGTCAACAGTAGAAATGACAGAATATATATATCCTCTTATGAAATTTTCTAAAGGTTAACATAAGGTTAAGGGTAAATAGTAAATAGCAAATAGCCCCCCTTGAAGTATGGGGGTTAGCAAATAACCTCCTTATATTTTAATTTTGTCAATGTGCCTCCTTTATGTTTTAATTTTTGTCAATGTGTCCTAACGTCACTCGCCGTTAATGAAAATTAATAAAAATTAGTTACATGGCTACGCACATAATACCGTTAACGGATCAATGTTACCCAAAACCGTCGGAACCCTTGCCGACGTCATGGCCAATGGCCAATTGAGTGGCCATCGATAATTGGTTTTGTCTTCCAATTGAATTAAGGAGCACATTGACAAAATTAAAATATAAGGAAGGTTATCTGTTAACCCCTCCCATACTTCAGGAGGGTTTTCTACAATTTACCCTAAGGTTAAATATATAGTTTTAGGTCACGTTAGGATTGAGGGACACAAGTTTTGACACAAATTTTTATGCAAAACCCATCATTAGAATAAATAGCCTTCTCATGTAAGTCATGCATACAAAATATCAATTTGATTTGATATCAGTTGCCATCCTATCCAAAAACTTACATTTCGATCGATCTATTCAATAAAAATCTCACATTTATAGATGAAATGGTTCTTAGCTCTCAAATCAATTTAATTTTTTGCATGCATGCTCTACATGAATAAGCAATCTAATCCAATAGGGGTTTCGCAAAATATGAGTCGTTGATAGAGTTTATTAAAATTTGTGTCAAAACTTGTGTCCCCATATCATAACCCATAGTTTTAGATAATACATTGAATCCTTAACTATATATAGTTTCAAAAATATAGTTCTTGTAAAATTTTCCTTCGTAAGAGACTTTAGTGCTATGCGTATGATAGAAAAAGTAAAGGAAAAACGGCTTGTCTAGGATCTCCAATTAATGAGCTAGTGCGTGTAATTTAATTGATGACTACATATTATCTCTAGTGAGTGAAATTTGCAAGTATTACTGAATAAGTCTCAGCTGTCAGGCTAGAGTTTAGTTCTGCTTATTTTTTCCTTCTTTTCTTCTTCTTGCACGTAATTAACTGATAATCTTATTAAACAAATAATGACATGAACAAAATTCTCTCTCTAGGGATATATATATATATATATATATATATATATATATATATGGGTCACGATTGGGAAACGCAATTTTTGCACCATAATTTCTATTACCCGATTTTTGCACATTATGCACACACAATTCAAATGGCATGGAACTTGTATAGCTCTATTCTTCTTAAGAACTACTTTCTTTCTTTCTTTTTTTCTTTTTTCTTAAATTTTTCTCTTAATTAGTCATGTTACAAAAAATAAAAATTAAAATGGCCTAGGGAAGAAGAAGAACCAGAGTGCATTTCAAAATTAGAGTAATATGGGTTTGCATTTGAGGCAAATTTTTTTTCGAAATTTACAATTGTAAAATATATTGTAAAAAGCAAAGTACTGCAGGTTTGTAGGGTCCTGACATTGTAGAGGAGATAATCCTAACATGCTGAAACGTACAAATTAATAAAAATGAACTGCAATTTTTAGTGGCGGGCCAATATGTGTACCAAAATTCTATTTGTAATTTATAGTTTGTGAAACTAATCATTGGATTAGATAGCATTTTCATTTATGCCATGTATGACAAAAATCAAGTTGATTTGAGACTGATTGTTATTTGATCCAAAACTTATATTTTTTAATCATTGACAATCGCTCATTTTTTAGCATTTATGGATGAAGCAGCTCTTAATCTTGAATAACTTGATTTTTGGTATGCATGACTTTTATATGAAACAGAGCTAATCCAACGGTTGGTTTCACAAAATATGAAACCTTATGCAAAGTTGAGGTTAATTTCAAGAGAAGGAGACTATGTATATGCTTATACTCCATAACAATGCCTACCAGCGTTTTTGTACGAGGGATATTTCTGGTTGGATGGCAACAGAAGGCCGACAAGGGACATCCTAGACTCCTAGTAAATTGGTAGGTAAAATAGATGACAGAAATTGAAAGTAATAATAGGTAACATAAAAGCAAAGAAAAAATGATTCTTCTTTATCAAGCAAGGATGAGAAGAAGGTAGGGAGGATGGAGTCTGTTGTTGAATTTGGTGCCGGTGGGTATACATCCTTGTCACAAAATATGACTTTGGCCTGCTAGGTTTTAATTATTAAAGGCCCAATTCATCTTAATACTTCGGACCAAAAAAAAAAAACAGAAAAAATCATCTCATACCATTATGCAATTAATACATCCCTTTGCTAAATCTTTTGATTTGACTTTACCCTTAAGAGAATATTAGATTTGATTTGAACTATGAAAATTAAGATGGAAGTTTTAGATATACTTGATGACAATATTATAAAATATTTGTGACAATATTATGAAATTTCATCTCTCTCTGAATTGTCTAAATATCCCTTCAGGTGTGAAAAAAACTACTGTCATCATTGTGGGATTACTACGTTATAGCAAAACTGAATGAAAGAGACGCCTAATTTAGTCAACAATATGTAGCTAATTAATGGTTTACACAATGGAGCTAGCATATGTAGCTTATTAAGGTCCACGTAGCTCAATATATATGATCATCAACTATCATTACCCAATCTTTAAGTGGACATTGTCCTCTCGCATCGCCAATGGTATAATAACATTCTCCTTACTTATTGAGTGAGCTGATATCATTTGCTGATATTGTGAAGTTGGGTCTTAGGAGTACAAATAAATTCTATCGACAATTAGTCATTCTAGTGCAATCAAATATTGAACCATACCATAGGTTGGTATTTGATTGGAAATAGACTGGAATTAGCAATGTTAAACAGGGCTAACAATCTTGCAATGGGATGGATCCAAAAAATATGGAAACTAAACTATGTAGAAAATTATATATGCATATTCAACACCCAAATAACCTAAGTTTAGATTTTTGGAAGTTGAGGGTGTCCCAACACCACACGTACATGTTAATGTTGGAGCCCCTTCACTATAAACATAGCTTCGAACAAATTAGAGTGTCATCGGGTCTCAAAAGGCACAATACATATTTCATGATCACCAATGCACGCAAGTACAAATACCTATCACCTTATAACCATATATTAGGGTATTCATGAACAAATTTACCTTTTGCAGATCAAAAATAAAAATAAATATAAAAGACCATATATTAGGAGGGTTTTCATATATAAACCGGGGAAATCTAAAATTTAATTTCAAAAAATGGTTGCACCCATTGATACACATGACTCTTAAAACTTTTTCTCATTGTCTTTCTTTACAAAAAATAATGATGATAATAAGATGGGAGATTTAAATCCTATGGCCACATATATATAATATAATAATCGTCTTTCACTCCGGAAATCTCAACGGGACTTTCATCGGATTTGAATTTCAAATCGCCAAATGAAGAACTCTTAAATCATTAATTCATATGAATCTCAATCCACCGACTTCCAAAAAAAAAAATAAAAAATAAAAAACAAAAAGAAAAAAAAATCTGGACGGATCGTGATACCGGATTGGAATAAAATTGTATAATATGACAAAAGCAACAAAGATAGCCAACTATGTACCCATTGAAATTTAAAACTACACCGTTGGTGGTAAATGCCAATGTTGGAAAGTATAGAAACAACGAAAAGGAAATATCACACCCCTCATCAAAGCTCTTTAACACTCTTGCCTCTCCACCTTTATTGCTTGCTTGCATTCAAATCCCATGCTCTCTCTTTCCCTACCACGTTACCTCATTTCCTGACAAGTTTTTCTACCCTCATCCAAGCTCTCTCACGTGGGAACTCAATGTCTTCACATGGCCATCGCACGTACCACATCTACAGTTCATGTGACCCTCCTTGAAGAATGAACGGTTTCGTGTGAGATCTGCTGCCTTGAAGAGATGACCTCATTCCAGATCTCCATGAAAGCTCGAACGATAATGTCATGGTGACGGGGAGAATTCAGTTGCAGAAAGCAGCCGAGAAGCTTCTCGAGGTCGTCCCTCGAGTAGAGTTGCTTCTCCAAGATCATTTGAAGCATCGATTGGCGAAAATCGTGATACGGGTCATCGGAATCCTTCACCACGGCGAGGCTTTGGCCGATGTTGGGGCAGGGGCTGACCATCTTTGAAGTGGTTGGATCATTTTCAGGTTCCGAGTGGAGCGGAGAAGCGTCGTTAATGGTGAGAGAGAATGTGGTAGAAGTGGTGTGGTCTTCTTCTTCTTCATCACCACCTCTATCCCATGAACTCGAAGAAGAATGATGGAGAGTGGGGTTTTGGTGGAGGATAGAGGGCTTGGGCTTGGGTTTTGGCTGGTATATGTCTGAGAGCTTTGATCTGCCACAGCCACAGTCTGCAACCTTGATTGGGAAAATGTTTCTCAGGAGCTTTGTCTTGTTGGAAAACATTTGGAGAGAAAGAGAGAGAGAGTTGTTTATGAGAAGGGCGTGTTTTGGTTTGGTTTTGGTAGAGTCCTTTGCAGTTTAGACTTTAGAGAGCAGAGAGAGAAGAGAGAGAGAGAGAGAGAGATTGTGGTTGACTCTCCTTTTTTCTTAGTTTATGTTTATCTAAAGTAATAATCTAATAATAATAGTGATTAATAGTTGAAAGTTCAAACTTGAAAGATAGGCCAAAAACAGAGAATTTCTGAACAAGAAAAGATAAACATAAAATAGTTATTTAAAAATTGAAAGGAAGGAGACTGAGAACAGAGACATATATATTGTAGTGTTGAGGAATGATATGGGTGGGATAGGAGAGGCCTAAATGGCGCCGGCTGATTTGCTGCCCGTTGCTCTCATCCTACATACGCATGACCTCTAGCCCGGTGTCCTATCACGCAATCTATAGTTCATTTTTATTCAAATAATTGATGTGCCCCATTGCTCATCCCTTGCCACAAATGCTCCAACTTGGAATTTTTTTTAATAATTTTATTCAAATGCAAATATTCAAAATATTTTGACAAAATTCAGCATTCACGCTACCCTTTGTGAGACATGCAATGTGGCATACGCAATTTAGGATATCTTAGTTGTCTCGTTGAGAAGAATCAAGGGATAGTGAGATAATTAATGGGGGATTTGGCCATTAGTTAAGAACTACATCTTATTTAGCAATTAGTCACCTAATTTTTTTCCTAATTCAATTAGTCCATTTTACCTTTTTTTGACAAAAAAACCCCTGATTTACTAACTAATCCACGCCTGTGCCATTCCTTCAAAACACAAAACCTGTTCTCTATATCCTAATTTCATATTTCAAATGCGGCTATACACGCAAAGCTTACCCGTGAGATTTGTCTTACTTGTGAGATCTTTCTCCCACTGAACTGTTTCCACTGGTTGAAGATGTCGCTGTCAAAAGTTGGCCAACTAAAGTTGAAGATCATGTTGTTGGAGATTGGGACCTTGCTGAATGTGTTCAAGATTATGAGAAAATGGGTTTTTTAACCCGGTGAGGAGGTCTCCTCCTTCGTCCTCTTCCTTAGGTTTTCTTTTGTTTTTTAATTTATTTTATTTTAATATATGTTGGGATGCGATGTTTTGGGAATTATTATCACCGGAAAACATGGTTTTTTGCCGGAAAAATATTAGTAAAAATCATCCTTTCTTTAACTGCTTTCACACTACAAATAACTTGAAAACTGAGAGAATTCAAATGACATACCTTAACCTCACTCTAATCCATATTAACAACGGCCAATTCAGTGGGTTTCTTTTTCAATTACCGATATACTTTCCTCCTGTGTCATATAGTTAGCCCAACAAAAAAAAAAAACAAAAATTACAATCTAAAAACTGGAAAGAAATGAAGATAATAGTTAAATTCTGTTTTGTCTCTGATCTCGACACGGGATCAAAGTAGTAAAATATCTATTTGGATGAGGAAATCAAACTTTCTTCACTTCAACTGCAACAGAAGGCAAGGTAGTTAGTTTCTATGGGAGGAGCAGCTTGTACCTGGATACTATTGGAGTCCATATGCAACATTGGTTACGAAATCCAACACCTGTGAAGTCATCTCTCTTCAAAATGTTCAGTTGATTGGCACATGGTTCCACCCTTAGGCAATGAAGCGGTTGTGGAAGGCGACATGGGTGGTGTAGAACAAGTAGGCATTAACATCAATGATGAACTGAGAGCCAATACACTCATTCTCGTCTCATCCAATCCACTGGTTATAAGAGACTTGGTAAAGTAGTAAAACTTTATTATTTCATTGTAAAATTTACTTTGTAAAGTAGTAAAATTTTACTATTTCACTCTAAAATTTTACTACTTCGTAAAGTAGTAAAATTTTACTACTTCACTCTAAAATTTATTAATTCGTCAAGTAGTAAAATTTTACGGTTTTAATTTTTTTAATAATTACCTAATCAATATGGATCTTTTTTCGAAGATACCGACGAGTAGGTTCCAAAAATATGATTTTTTTTTATTAAATGGATATGTATATTATAAGTTATAAGCTTTTAAAAATGATAATACTAAAAGGTTAAGTTAGTTACATAAGGTGCCCTTAATAACAAAAAGGGGAGTGCCCTTAGTAATAATAAGGGTAAATGTGGTATTTTCAGAAAAAGTGTGACTAATTGATAAATAAGTTCAGTCTCCTTGATTAATTGAGCTTAAAAAACTCTTACTTGATCAATTACCAATATTTTACCAAAAAGTGGACTAATCGCCTATTTCCCCATAATTAATTTGGTCTCAAATTGATATGATATTATTGTGTTGCCCCCCTAATTTTTTTTAGCTATAATTGTAATGTCTTTTTTTTTTTTTTCCTTCCCTTTAATTTTTTTTTTTTTCAATAAGCAATTCATTGACTAAGAAGAAATATAGCAGATGTTTCCATCTCCTTTGATCTTATGTGATAAGGCTATGTTAAGAAATTTTACATAAATACAAAAAATTCTTAAGATGGAGGTGGGAGACCAATGCCTTTGCCCCCTTTTATAATAGTAATAAATAGATTTATATACGTACAAGAGTTAGTGACGTGTACACAATGTGTATGCATGTATAAGATTCCTAAATATCCCACTTAATGCGGAAAACAATAATGGATAATGAGTTTGAATTCAACATAGTTACATAAGATATTATCGATTTATCCTTATTTTTATATATAATAATACAGGTATTTTCGAAATGAGGAGCAGGGGGGACTAATTGCTCAACCTAGCACCAAAACCCAAATCCTATAATTTTCATCAATTGTGGGTCCTTTTGGGTTTTGATTCGGGTCCGTCTACTCAATCATCAAACCCCAACCAACCTGGTCCGATCTAGTTGAGAGCTTGCCGTCTAAGGTTGTGCATGTTGACTTATGCGAATGGAATAAGAATAGAATCGGTATGAAAATGAAAAATAAAGAATAGAATTGGTCATTGTCATCAACTGTATTTGGTTGCTTTACTTGCTTATAAAGGAATGGTCATTCTATTCCCATATTTAATATGGGCCGATTAATTGACCGATTTAACTGAAATGGAATTAGTCCAAGTTAAATTTCTTAAAATACATAATTTTAATAATTTGAAGGGGCCATATCCTTTCCATTCGAGGGTCCCATGCAATGGCTTATATCTTTCTCACACGTGTATGGATTTTGAAACTGCCACTGTGCCACAAGAAGTGGTTTAACTGGTTGTAACATGATTAGCGAGGAAAACATGGACTCCACAGCGAGCTTCATAACTTAAAAAATTTTGGCTTTGAAAGATGTAGTAAAAATATGAATTTTATCAGAATTTCACATCTAATATGAAAACGCTAAACAAGGGGGGGTCCCTAATTGTGTTACATTTTCCACGCCAGTTAACAACAACAATTACAAGTAGTCCTTGTAATCAAATTAAAAGTACTGCTTTAGTTTCAAAAGGCTTAACAATTCATCGAGCTTAGAAGTTTTAGTTTTAGTTTTAGTTTTAGTAATACTCCCTAGAAGTTTTGGGTGTTTCCTAAAGAAATGATTATAAAAGATTGGATACCCCTCTAATGTTTCACATATTTTTAGCGTAATCCTTAAAGAAAAGATGGTTGTAATGTCTCGTCCTCTAGATAGCTTACAAATTTAGTAATTAGTGCCTATCATTATTCGCCGTTCGTGAAATTAATGATGATCACGTGACATTTATCTGTCTAGCTAATTCCATAAGAGTATTTATGGTGACATTAATTGTTAAATTTGTAAGCTGTCTAGGACAGCATTGTAACCATTTTTTTTTTCTTTAAGAGATTACTGTGAAAAAGGACCAAATATAAGATGGTTCTTGTAATTTATCTTAAAAGATTTACCAGGGATAAGGAAGAAGGAAAAAAAAGCCCTCTGTTATCATATATAGTATCTTTGTTGACGCTTGAAAGTACGTGGATAGTAAAAATGTGGTTTGTATTAACTAAAATTTCATTTTACTTTTTGGGGTGCATAAGACTGCAAAGCCTAGAAAGAAATTGTCAATGAATGGATAAAAAAAATGGTTTGCTTCTCCCTAAATCAATGTTGTGTAGGAAAATGTTTTCATAAATAAGTAAATGACGATTGCAGCATTCAAATCTAAAATTCAACTCTTGCAGTTGGCTAGCATGACGCCTATCTTAAATACTGTGACATTTAAGTTATGATAGAAAAATCAAAAGACGGATTTTTAAATTTGCTACTAACCCTATGTTTGGTAGG
Source organism: Liquidambar formosana (assembly GCA_039720395.1). Lineage (NCBI taxonomy): Eukaryota > Viridiplantae > Streptophyta > Magnoliopsida > Saxifragales > Altingiaceae > Liquidambar > Liquidambar formosana. Next base: position 26,394,351 of record CM077827.1, on the reverse strand, counting down.
AGGAAAAGGGGAGAGAGGAAGGTAATTGGGTGTGTTTGGTAGAGGGGAAAAGGGGAGGGATGGAAAGGGGAGAGAGGATTAAGAATCCCTCATTTTCACTTTTTCTCTTCCCTCCAATTTTGGGGGGGATTAGAGGAGGGAAATGGAACTTTTTTTTAATTAAAATGACACATTTACCCCTCTGTCTATAATAATTTATTCATTACTACAATATATGTGAGGGCGAAATAGTAATATTAGTATCTATTCTTTCTATTCCTTACTTTATACTAAACACAAACGATGGAGGGAAACTATATTTCCGTCCATTCTACATCCATCAAACTAAACACACAGGAAGGAAAAAATGTCTCCTTCCCTTGGGAATGGAAAGTTTATCCCTCTCGCATTTCCTTCCTTTCACCTTTCCATCTTTCCTAACAAACATAGCATAAATGTTGAACATGTTCTGTTTTTGTGGCATTCTTTGCGGTGGAGTGATGGACTCCTTTTATAGATGCTGTAGTTGATGGGATTGTTTTGATCCCCTGATTTTAGTATTTTATCGATATCTAGTCCATTATCCCTTCTAACACTGATTGAATTGGAGGGACAATAACTTATAATCATGCATGTTCTATTTTAAATTTCTCATTGTTCTTTTACTTGTTTTTAAATCTTTGTTATTGCCAATGGCCTGTAGGCCGAGTGGCACGTCTCACCTCAAAGGAGTGTAGGGTTTCGAGGAGGTCTTGGGTTCGACTCCTCTGGGTGCGCGTGTGAGTGCATGAGTTCCTATCATTCGACAAAAAAAAAAAAAAAAAAAAACAAAAATCTTTGTTATTGAGCTCGAGGGAATTATAGTATCTAATTATTTACCCATTCCTTGACTCTCTAGGTACTTCCCAACTCCCTTCCTTGAATGGCGCAATCCAGTCATAAATAATTGAGTTTGCATTTAAATTTAGTATCGTATCGAGTTTATTGACTTTATTCACACCCCTAGATAAGGGGTTGGATGATTTAGATTAAAAGATAAAAAAATTATTACTAAAAGGATCTCGATAACAACTATTTCAACCATTAATATGACCCATCACAAAAGTGACAGTCAATCCCTAGCATGCACTGCTCTGACTGGAGGAGCTTGTAACAAAACGCAATAGCCTTCGGTCGTTTTGGACGGACCTAAAACTGTTGAAGTCTATATGTTGCTACTTGTCACGTTTCATGGCCATAGGTTTCGGAGAGGGCAAGGCAGCCACAATGACCATAATAACCCTTGCACATAAGTGGGCCAATCTGTTGGGCCTCCTGTTTAGACCCTTGGGCCAGGACTGTTAATGGCTGATGCTCATATGACAAAACGTTTTGGGAAATGCAAACTCCAGCTTAAACCTTCACAACATGTTTAGTTCAAAATTCCTCGAATTTTATCTTTATTCAGTCAAATATTTGGGAAAATAACTGAAAATCATGAAGTATTAATTTATCAAAATAAGAAACTTAGAAAAAAAAAAAAAAAAAAAGACCCATTTTTAAATTCTTTTGACAATAATAACAAAAGCCCTGCTTGATTTTCCGGTATAATTTTGTATAGTTCCATGGTGTTTGCATATAATTTTCTAAAATAAATTTGTTGCTAGGATTATGGCAATTCAAGAGAGTGAGAGTCGTCATTGTAAAAGCACTGAAAGGACTTTATCCTGTAATTGTTCGGTGCATGAGGGACAGAAGACTGTATGTAGTTAGGGGAATTAGTCTAGAGTGAAGCATCTGAAACCTACTAAATCACCCCCCCCCCCCCAAGTCAAACTACATGACAGTAAGAAGTTGTTAACCTTGGGCATTTCATGAATTCATATATAAAGTTGATATTATATAATCAATCATGATGATGACTCCAAATTTTTAAATGACCACATTCCAGGATCATAAATTTGTACCTTGATTCTCTACCTAGATTATAATATGAGAATCCTAAAAATGTCGTGATCTTAACAGGGTAATTAAGAGACAAGGTCACTAGATCAAGTGAGCTAAATTTTCATCACACAACAGAGAATCATCAAGCTAGAGTGACAAGTTTAGTGAGTTACTCAGAAGACCAATCTTGCTGCTCTGGCACTTCATTCTATCACCATTCCCATTTCGGCTCTTTGATCAAGCCCACAATTTCAAGCCCCAAGAGGAAATATCCAAAAGTAAGGGGGTAATAAAGTAATATTAACAACTATTTCGTTATTTTCCTATTTTTATTTGGTTTAAAGGGACAAGATAAAATTGCCCGCTCCTAAACCCTTACATTTTCCGGGAAAAAGTTATGTTTGGATAGAAAAATTCTTTAAAGCTAATAATGGTGGCAGCTCTGCTAATCCCTTCTCTCTCCTCCGCTTCTTTCTTGAATAATGAGAAATTCAGAATCTGCAGCTATGCTTCAGCTCATCCCTCCAAACCCAGTTTGAACCGCTTCCGAGTCAGAGCTATCAAAGAGAAAACAGAGGAAATCAAAACCCCATCTCCATCTTCTTCTTCTGCTTCAACAGAGGAAATTACAGAGAAGTTTGGACTTGAAGCCGGTCTTTGGAAGGTACCCATCAATCTTCTTATTCTTCTATCTGTTCTGTTTGAATTTTCGGCCCTTGAAATCAATAGTTATAGTTGTAATGATTGATTCTTTTTTCTATCTTTATTTTTGCTTTTTTATTTTTAATTAGCTGTTATGTTATACGCTTTTAATAATACCTCCACAGAGTGCAGAACTACCCTGGATATTCCTTTTTCCATCTTTCCTTCTCTTTTCTTACATTTTCCCAGTAACCTAACTGAGCCTTACTCTCACGTGTCTTCTTATGTTATACACTTTTTGTGTGTGTGTGTGTGTGTGTTTTGCAAAGGTTATACACTTCTAATTAATTGTTATGTTATACACTTTTAAAATAGCTTGAGCCACTCTCACTGTAACAAGCTATTTTTCACTGTAGCAAGCTGGAAAAAATTGCTTTAAACTCAAGGAAAATAGCTTGGTGCATTGGAGTTGCTCTTGGGTGTATGTTAATGCAGGATGATTTCTCAATCCTCTCTATTTTTTTTATGCTTAATCATTATATCAAAATTCGAATGAAGGGAACGAGGTTGTAAAATGAGGGACAAATAGTGCTTGCAAACTGGCAATTTATATCTTTCAAGCAGCTAAAGAGACATGATAAATTTTCTTCAAGCTTCATGGTACAATATGCATCAATATATATATATCTGAGCTTTAAATATTTTGAATTTAAGAGAGAGAGGGAGAACCTCCTCAGTTATTGTTTGCCCGTCAATTTTTTCATTGAAAACAAATTGGAATTGGGTCAAATAGGTAGAATTAGAGAGTCTACCTTCTGAAGAGCTGTGAAACAAGCCCCCAGGCCCCCCCAATAGTTCAAGACTTAATAATGATATTGACAAAAAGGAACAGGAGAAACTTCTGGTTGATCACCTTATGGTGAATTTAACTACATACCATAGTCTCTTTTCTATAAAACTTCAATGGATAAATGCAGATATTCAGCTCAAAAGACGATGAAAAGGATGGAGAAAGAGTGAGAAATCAAAAGGGGATCAAGCTAAGGAGCTGCTAGCAAAATATGGAGGAGCTTACTTGGCCACCTCCATTACCCTCTCCTTGATCTCCTTCTCACTATGTTACGCCCTAATCAGTGCTGGGATTGATGTCCAAGCTTTGTTGCAGAAGGTATGGTATCCTAAATATACCTGTAAGAATTGCAAAAAAATTTGTTCCTATGATCTCTGTAGAAATTTTTTTTTAATTTCTTGTGATATAGTTAATCAATAAATTGTTTCTCAGGTGGGAATCGCAACTGATGCAACAGGGGAGAAAGTCGGGACTTTTGCATTGGCATATGCCGCACACAAGGCTGCATCTCCAATCAGGTTTCCCCCAACAGTAGCTCTCACTCCCATCGTTGCCGGTTGGATTGGGAAAAAGGTGGAAAAAGAGAAATAACTTGTATGGGTACCTCATAAGTCCCAAGCCATAATTCACATATTACATAATATACGGTTTTTTTTTTTGGTTAAATGCAGATGATCATTCATATCTAGGTTATAGATTTTTGTAATTTTAAATGAGAATGCAAATGATCTTCTGTATTATTGCAATCCAACAACTATTTATGGTTGGAATGGTTCTTGTGAGATTGTAGAGCTCTGTTTTCCTCCATCTTGGCGGCTGTGACTTGACAGTTGACACCCTGGAAAATCTATCACATGCCAAGTTTATCTTTGTCAAAGTCCTTCAATTGGAGTCATTGTGTTCACTGACCAATCCTAAATCAAGCCAAGTACCTGTGAGTTCAAACTGGACGTGAAATGAACAAATTGCTAATCATTCTTAACAATTAAGTTTGCATTTATAATATTTAATATGACCACACGAACACATATCATACCAGGCAAGCAATCTGGTTTTGAATTAAATGATCCAGTTTGGACAGTTTCCAACATGTAACATTCAGTTAAAGTACTAGACATACCAATAGTTCATGCTCAAATGTCAAGGGTGGTGCTCATTAGATTCTATATGGTTTGTAAACCAATTCGCCTGTGTTGTGTATAAAAAGAGCCCAGCATTTTAGTAGTCCCACTTTCAATATTTTTCAAACAAGAACCTAATATGAAGGCTGTGTAACCTTCCCCAAACAATGTCTCTGCACTGCTCAAAACAATATCATTCTGTACTGCCCATGCAGCTTCATGGCAGCTCTAGTTCCTCTCTTTTTCTTTTTTTCTTTTTCTCTTTCTTTTTTTTTTTTATTTTTATTATTTTTTTTATGCCCTATTCATTTATCTCGCGATCAGCTGACTCAACTATATAGTCAAACTATTACACATGTAGTCTGGTTCATGACTTGCCAAAGCCAACCTAGCTAACAAGATGTCAAGATTGAAAACACAAGATAGCCAAGAAATTGAATAAAATACAGGGGCAAACTAGGAACAACAGCAACTTTCTTATTCATTACTGAATCACAGGGATCATGTATAATAGTTAACTGTACAATGAACCAGCTACATCCATCTTCCCAATCTCTTCTAGTATCTTACATGTACTCTGGTGAACGTTCAAGAGGCAAGACCTGGAACCTTCAATCCCACCTCCATGGTGAAATCAGGGACAAAAAAGAGACGGTTGGATCTCATGGTTCTCAGAAAAGGTCTAATTATCCTTGAGTCAGTTCACCAACACATTCCCATTTCACCTCCCAGTATAAGCAGCAGGAGGCACTTCCGTTGCACAGGATGGTGGAGTTTGGGGTTGTGGCGAGCTGACATTAGCCATTGGATAGTCCTCATGTAGTGTTTCTAACTCATTCCATTCAACCTCAGCTACAATTGAGAGTTAGGGAATCATTCAAGCTTTAAAATTAAGGTAGATAAAGAAAAACAAAAAGGAAACATCTCCATAGAAAGGATACGCTCCGTCCTCCACATATCTGTGATGCTAACGTCTGCTGCATCTGATAAAAGCCAGTAATCCGCATCACTCTGCAAGAGAAACAGGAAAGCATAATTCAGATCTTTACTCTTTCTATCAGGGGGAAAAAAGGAAAAAAAGAAAAAAAAAAGGAGGAGGCAGGGAGGAATAGAAATTTTCGCATGTCTGAAACAACTATTTGTTAAGGAACTCTCGTTTTGTGCTAAAGAAAAACAATTAACGAATGGAAATAGCAATTATAAAACTATAAAGGGTTTGTATGAAATGAGATCAATCCAATCTTTACACTCATTCTGGTATTATTCATTTTCTGGAGTGGAATAACCATATTAGATTGTATTTTTTAAAAGATCCCTATACCAACTAAGAAGACAGACTTACATCAACCTCCGAGGGAACAATCTTCATGATCCCACCAACAAAGTCCTGTGCAGCATTAAGATCTGAGCAGATTCTTTGAGCATCTTGTCCCTGCATTTCAACCTCCTTCCCCCTGCTCTCTTCTGTGACCATTGCCATCGCTGGGTTCTCATTGAACCCTGAACTTGATGGAAGGCTTGGAGGCGCCTCAACACCATTCACCTCCTCAAACTTCTCTTCAAATTGACTGAAATTAGAAAAGGAAACAAAATAAGAGCATGAAGAAATTACAATTTGTTTTAATTCTCAAAATGTTCTATAGTCTTTAATTTGATAGCATAGTGGTTTTGTCTTTCCTGCAAAGGTAAATCAAATCATAACCGCATACAAGGTAAATAATCTTATTAACTGACAAACTGCAACTGGTACCTGACAAGGTAAACATCTATGGGACCCATCGTACTTCTAAGGACTACTCTGTATCTCCTCTGGGGATAGTCAACAGCCTGGTAGGTAAAGGAAAAGCTTCCTTGAGTAATATGCACAAACAAACACAAGTTTTTCCTTAAATATTGTCTGCTCTGCTCTCAAATACCTCGTCAGGATCAGGGACTTCCAGAGTTGTGCCATGTGGAGCTTTAATTGCTATCAGGGTTTCATTCTGATAAAAACAATGAACAAAAGTTTATCAGAGAAATGAACAAAAGTTATAATAAATGGCTAGCTGAAAACAGAAAAGACGAGAGCATTAGAACTGAAAAATGAGCGATCTCAATGTCCATCAAACCACAAGGTCAAAGTACATAAAATTCTACATGGTACACCATACAGGAAACAAACTAACCTGGAAGCAAGGTAAGCCCTTGATGTCTTCTTCAGTGACAAAAAGCCACCTGAGGTAGTAGGAATATGACAAGATAAATGAGTCATTTAAACAAATGGTGGCAGTTTTAAAAACACAGTTTTGGTGAGGCTAAAGGGAGAAAATTTTACTTTTGATTGTTTTCTTCTTCACTAAGGTCCCTTAGTCTTTCTTGCATTTCTCTGCAACAATTTAGCAGCATCAGCATTTTCTAGAGGGTGCCCAAAATTAAAATCATACAGCTATGATAGCAGTCATAACTACAATACCTTATTTGGTCATCTAATCTGTGCTCCTCAATTGAAAGGTTTTCAACATCTGCCTGCAGAGGAAAAAATTTCCATGAAACCAAAACCTACAGCTTGAGAAATAGCAAGCAGTTATTACTATTTCAAGTTCTGCAGATGGGATTCTCTCTCTCTCTCTGTGTACATGCCAAAATACACAAATACCACAAAACCATGGTTTTTAAGTTAAGCCAAAGCATGGTTTTATCATGAATTTTTAAGCATCAGTTCCATAATGATCTTGGTCAGCCTCATACAACTTGGTCAATACTACAATAAGAAAAAGGAATGTATAACAAATCCACAAAAATCATGAGAAACAAAATATATTAAAGGCACACATTTGACCACGAAAAGAAAAAAATGACCATTGTAAATTTAGTGAGGAAAAAACGTGTTATGTTATGTGGAGTCTGATGGTATTGGTCAATATGATTGGCTCAAAGGGTTCAAGGGGCCAGGGCCAGGGCCCCTACCGTACAACGTCCGTACCATGTTGTGGGGTATTTTGGGTATTTTCTTATAGTTATATGTTAACCCTAATTACAATGGGGGGTTATATATAATGGGCTAGCTGTCAGAAGGCTTGTAACTTGTATTCTCCTCTTTTTTGCCTCAAAGCATAGTGGATTGGGTGTCTGGGTGTGAGCCGTGGATGCAAGCAAGTTTGCTGAACCACGTATATCGTTGTTCTTGTGTTTTCTCTATGTTCTATTTAGCTTGCTATTGCTTGTTTGCGTGTTTAAGATAGACTAGGTTATTCTTTATCCCAACAAAACGTTCAGCACATGGCCTACTGGATACTAAATTATTTAATATAATCCTTAGTGTTCATTGAAACTCACCTCAACCAAGCCTTATTTCCAATTCACAACTACATTAAGTTGGCTACATAGATCCATTTACAACATGCAGCTCTATCAAGAAAAGATAAGGTTTCTTTTCCTTTTACTTTCAGAATAGTAGAATCATGCTAATTAGACTTCTTTTTTTTTTCCTTTTTTGATCAGGCTATTTAGACATTAACTTGGGGAAGTATTACAAATTGCTTTCTCACACTATGCATTTGTTATGTATCAATCCAAATGTATCGGTATTGGCAATATGCATAGTGAATTATCATGAGATTGTACAAATTGAGACAACTCATCTAGAACATTGGACTTCACTTAAAATTTGTATAGGATAATAAATCCATGGAGAAAAGCTACTATGAGGACGCCCTCACTGAGTGTATTGACAAGCTCTCCCACTAGTTCAAGGAATTTTTCATGATATCAATACACAAGATAAACCTTTCATTAGAGGACTCTTCAAGGGTCCCATGAACAAAATTTCATTAAAAAAATTCCACGTGTTTTGACTTTTTTATCACATGGACCCGATAAAAGTTTAAGATCTCTCCCATTCAACAATGGTTGACTGGGATTTTCCATCAACATTGATGTGGGCCATTTTTACACATTTCTGGATTCATTTATACCCGTAGGATGGACTTGATGTGATATATTTGATGACAAGGTGAGTGCCTTGGATGGCATGTCCAAAATAGAAGAAAAAAAATGAGATCTCATGGGAAGATGGATGAAAGCACCCTTTAGAAGCCTCATTTAAATCTATAAGCCTCTACCAACACCAATATGTATCCGTCAACACAGCTTAGGTATTAGCCGTTACTTCAAACCATGGCAGTAACTCTAACTGTCCTAAGGTAGCGAAATTCCTTGTCGCATAAGTAGCAACCTACATGAATGGTGTAACGACTGCCCGGGTCTTAAAAGAGGTACATGCCAAGGAAAAGTGTGTCTGTTTCAGCGTACCTGTAAACTAGTAACACTTTCATCAACCTCCCCTGGCCTTGAGACATCCAATCCCCTAATCAATCCATCAAAGTTAGTAATTCAATAAATGAAATTTCATAACAGCTCAAATCAAATCATTACGAAGTTTCAAAAAAGTTAAGAAAAGTTCCATACTTCCATTGAATTCTGTTCTTGAGCTTCTTTTCTATGAGTCCGATTCCTTCTAGGACATTTGTTATGTCATATATCCGCCTCTTCTGCACCTGTAACGACATAAACCCTCCAACTGAAGAACTCTACAACATAGGATACTATCATACAATGGATTAGATAGGAAAATAGTCACCTCTAAAGTGTCAGCAGCATTATTTAGGTCAAGAACACCATCCTCTGCACGTTTGATCAAATTGATAAACTTCTTTGTCAAAAGACCTGAATTAGAACCATAAGACATTTGTCATTCTTATTACATATATTTGCTCCATTCCACACACAATCATAAACAGAATCTATAGTGAAAAAAAACTCCACTTAATTTCAACAACAAACAATTAAAGACCCAAAAAAAAAAAAAAAGGAAAAAATTTTTAAAAAAATAACAGACAAAACAAAACAAAAAAGAAAACACGTAAGCAAAAATTCAGATACCTAGGGAGCTGTCATAACGACAGGGACCAACTGGAGTGAGATTATTGCCAGACGGAGAACCTGCAAATATATAGAAAGAATACCATAAATATATCTTTGTTTCTTCCCTCTTTTCCTGCTAATTATTAATGAAAGTAGATGGAAAGAGAACAGTTTATGCTGAAGTCAAGAGAATAGCAGTTGCACCAGTTAAATTATTGGTTTCAATCAGCCAATCTTTCAGTGAAATACACTAAAGAAAAATAAATATGGGACCCAATACAAAGAAATTGGATAGGATTCTCACCAACATTTGACACAGGAGTTTGAGGTCCAGCTCTGCTACACTTCGTAATCCTTGAAGTTTTGGCCTTTCCCCCTTTTCCCGATACAGGTGTCTGGAGGGGGCTGTTAACTACCTCAGTGTATCCATGACGGTTAGTCCGCTCGCTAGACTCAGCTTCATATTCTACTGTTTCACTCTTCCTCTTTAATTGCTAGAAAAAACACATTAAATTTTTCCATCACAGTTAGGAACATGTCAACTAAATTTAATTGAGAAGAACAAAAATAGGTTTCAATTCCAAGATAAGAAATCATAACTAAACATACAAGTTAATTGGCCTTGATAAGCTTCACAAAAAAATAATAACCAACCAGCCTAATTTTAAAGAGGCAGAGACCCATAGTATTGAGAACACTGGACTAATGAACCAAAACAATGAAAATTGTCACTCCTGGGTGTCCCTTGGTAATCAATAATAGGGAGTCCTATATGCCAGGAAGTAAATCTTAGTTTGATTTATCTTAATTACACTTATTTTTAAAGCATCTCTATATGGTTCAAACTAAGCAATTCCCCTCTTAAGCTTCATCAATCAAAAATAAGTTGCTAGCAATTGGAAAATACCAAGGGACCTCCTCCCATCTATGCCCAATCAAAGTGTTCAAAATGTATGCAAAGGAAAGGGGCTCCATGCTAACTTTGGTTTAAGCCATATGTGATATAACTCATTTGTATCTCCAAAATAACCTCATGCTAGAGACAACTCCTTTCATTGTATAGCCCAAAACTATCTCTTAGGGGGCAAATCTTTTCTCTAAGAAACCATATGGAGGTGTAGCTGTCCACCAAATCTCTCCACCAGGTCACCCAAGGAGAAATATAGCTTCACATATCACCAAAGGGTGAATATGATTCTCTAGGGCATATATTTTTATTTCATGTTATTCTTGTTTCATTAAACTCTAGGAAATAATAAAAGTAAAATTAAAAACTGTTACTCTTGTAAGTTAATTTCAATAAAAGATTCAAAATCTGTATCCTCTAAGATTTAAAATGACCAAATGTTGGTCAATATATTAACATGACAACAATAGATCACACTGAACAAGGATATTCATGTAAAATGATAAATCTTTGAGAAGATATTTTGGACAACTCCCTCAATATGTAAATGGAACTTAGAACTAAACTCAAAGTGCCTACAAGTATAGGTGATTCAGTGACATATGATATGGATATAACCAGACACTGCTGAGACTCGTATCAACCATATGGATGTGGACAAGGATTTTGAGGACATCTATAGATACATCATACAAGTTACTCCATTGATGTGGGTTCATACCAGGGGACTATATTAAGCAGTATTAACATACCATGGCATCAAGTTCGATCTTGTAAGCGTATGTAATATAATTGTCACCAAGTTGAAGAGAGAGATGATTGTCACAAGCCTTTCTAAAACTAGTACTAGTTGCAGTTGTAGACTGCCTTATATTAGTATTGCAATTTGGGGTTATTTTATATAATTATTTTTTTTCCGTCTTCAATAGAAGGTCTTGGATTGGGAGTTTGAGAGAAAGAAGTATTTTTTTCTCTTTTTGTGAAATATGATCACAAGAACATAAAGTTTACTCGGGTTATTACTTGTTGCTTATGGTCACAAAATTATCCCCAAAGGCCCAAAAGCCTGCTCTTGTTTTGGATAGTAAGTTTCTTTAGAAATGGGATCTTCCAGTGCTTATTGGCAATGAACAATTAACTTTTTCAAGAGAACTATTAGGTTGTGCCACCTTTTCAAAAAAGTTTGCTCTTTCTAGATAATGGCAAGTATCATCAAGTGAGACATTGTGCAATGAGACCTCAAGGTGCCAGCTGCATCGTAACACAAGTCTTCCCACCAGGCCACAATTCATTCGAAAATCTAAACTCTTGACACCATACCCTTTGGTTTTTAGGGTTTGCATACCTAACCCCTAGGTTAGCATTTCTAGAGCATTCACCCAAGAAAAGCTTCCAATCAGCATCATAATTTCATGCAAATTTTGCGATAAATCAAATTAGCAACAGAATCATTTATATAATTGGCCATTCAGGGCCTTCTTGGTGGTCCCTTTGGAATTTGAAAGGCCCCATTTGTATGTTACACAGCATCAAAAGTCAAAATCCATCATCTTGAATGGCACAACTAATACAATAAAAATAAAAGTTTGGATCCATCAGCATAAATGTCGGTAGAGGATCGAATTTTAGGAATTCACGAAATGCCTCAGTTCCAAACATTTACTGGAATTTACAACGATGGCTACCATTCTCTTGAATTGCCCATTCACAATGATGAATTTTGCTATACAAAATTATATGTAAAACACAATGAAGCAATTAAATTTCCATTGGACATCCAAACAGGCCCTAAAAAAACCCGCTTTGTGCAACTTGCTATAAAGACCTCTAAACACCAATTGAGGTAGAATTTTTTATTTTTTTAAATTTTTTTATCTCAGTCATATCACACTCCTTTAAAACAACACGAAACTACAGAAAGCAACACGAAATTCCATAATCTAAACATTTAAGCCCCCAGTCCAGTGATACAAGAAGGTTAATCCATTTCAACATACCAACCCCCCCACCCCCCCAACCCACACACACAGAATTCAACCCACTAAAACCAAACAGATCTCAACATAAATCCTGCAACCAAACACAATCAAGTAAAACCCACAAACATACATACATATACAAACAAAACTCACAGGGGATTTAACTACAATAGCCTCAGCTTCCTGATCGGGACCGACACGGTGCTCAGCGGAAGGGAAGCGGTGGTAGTCACCAGGGGGAGGAACGAAAGGCGGCTTCATCGAAGCGAAGGGAAGCTGCCGCTTAAGCGGCTGCATGATCTGGTCCGACGGGGGAGCCGACATGAGCGATTAAGAGTATGAAGCTAAAGGCGATCGAGCCGTGCTGGGGTTTGGGTTTGAGAGGGGATTGGATCGAGTGGGGATGAAGGAGTAGCTTGCAGGAAATGGGTGGGTAGATGAATTGGAGGGGAAATCGGGTGGGGATGGAAGGGATGAGAAGGTGAGATCTAGGGGATTGGGAACTGGGGATTGTAAAAGCAAGAGAGAGAGGGAGAGAGAGAGAGACGGAGAAGAGAGAGAAGAAAACGAGGGAAGGAAGGAAGGAGGGAATTTGGTTCGGATATAGATGTGGAGGGAAGCCACTTAGCAATTATGCATATATGTTATATTTATATTTAATAAATAACCGCTTCTTGGTGGCTTAAATTTTACACACACTAAGTGAATTTATAATTTTAAAATAATAAAATAAACAAACTAGTCGAATCTTTCGCAGAATTTATTATCTCAAAGTCAATATGGAAGAAAAAATTTCAATGTACCAAAGAAAAAAAAAATTAAGCTCGCTTAACGCACTTTGATTACTTACTTTAAATTTTGCTTTAATTTAAATTATTTTTCCAAGGTTTATCCAGTCATTCAAAATTTTTAATTTAAAAATTCATGTCCATTGCCTTTGTTTTATTAATTTGGTACACTTGAAAATCTAGTCAAACAAAAATAATACAATCTTATTTGAGTTCTTTTTATAAATTAAATTAAAAAAAACTCATATAATTCAGAATTTTGCTATATGTTTGATCAAAAAGTGAGAAATTTTGAACTAATGTTAAGTTGATTTTTAATTAAAAAAATAGATAATATGATAAATGTACATCCAACCTAATTTAGTTGTTGAGACACTAAAGAGTGAATTATTACTAATGCTTAAACTTAAGCCTTAATGTCCTTTATAGGGAATTTATTGAGCAGTCAAATCTTAAGTAACTCTCTTAAATATTATCATTTTAATTCTTTGTACAACTTGTACCTGTTGTTACTTATATCGATATGCGTTATCTCTTATAGACTCTTAGGAGAATATTTGAAATAAATCTAAATCAAAATAAAATCTAAGATACTTTTAATTATCAATCCCTAGAAAAAAAAAAAAAAATAAAAAAAATAATTAATATACCTCTGTTTGAATTTCATACTTTCTCTTAATACCAACCAACTTAAAAATTAATTAGGTGAATAAATTAAATTAACTTGACAATGGCTTCTGACTTACTGAACCAAAAGATCTTACATGGTGGGTTTCAAACTTTCAAACTTTCAATTCTTTTCCATTTCCGATGGCATTAGAACTTTTGTTGATGATGTAAATTTACAGTAGTCGAGCTTCACAAATAATAATGTATGATTTTCAAATTTTTTTTTTTTTTTTTTACGCAAAATACTTATAACGACGTTCGAATCGGCGACGCGCGCCTTGGGATAGGCCAATTAAATTGGCGATTATTTGGCGCGGTTTTTATCGTCACGATCCCCATTTGCCCGTCTAACCAACCAAACCTTACCCAGTGTCAACCACTATTTCCCCCATTACCACTAGTGGGGTGGTACGTGGGCTGGGCTTCGTACACCCTACTGCTGGATTTTGAATAGGGACCAAGCCTGGACCTGCTGTAGGTCACATTGACCAGTTTTGAGGCTTAGAGCCTGCTTGGGAATTTAAAAACTAGATCAGATTAGGTTTAGTTTATAATTATTATGTGGTTTTTAAATAAATCAACTTATAATTGATTTAATAAAAACTGTGTTTATACTTTATTTTTATAACAAAGCTGAACTGTTTAACAAAACAAAGAGACTTACCAAACTGGCTAGACTTGTCCTTAACTTGCCAAGTTTTCAGATTTGCCAAACAGCCCCTTAGGCTACCCCTTATCAGCTTATGGACTATTGGGAAGTCCTACATCTCATATCGTCTAAATATTGACTTTGCTTTGATTTCATATACTTATTTGGATCCTCCAACTAATAACTTAAATTTTGAGGTTAGAAATTTAACTTAGTATTAGAACGTGTCGTTTTTTAATCGTTTTTTTCATGAGTATGTATTTATTGTTCAAGGGCAACTGTTACAACCCCTTAATTTTATTTGTACACCCAATTAATATTGATTTTTCAATGTTTTGAAAACATATAAAATGTATTTATGAAAGCTGGTCGCATTATCCACTAAAAAACATCATTTTGAATAATTTTGCAGAATAAAGTTTTTTTAAAATCTTTCATTTAAGTGAGAAGACAGACGATAAATGACCAAAAAATTGACTTAAATGATAGATTTTATAAAAACTTTCCTCTGTAAAGTTGTTCAAAATGATGTTTTTTAATAGACATCACTATCAGTTTTCATAAAAATCTTTTATATTTTTCTGAAACCTTAAGAAAAAAAAAAAGTAGGATGTACAAATAAAGTTAAAGAGTTGCAATAATTACTCTCTTATTAGTCATATTATGGATCCATTCTTGTTTTGTTAAGCTTGCCCTGATTGTCATTTTTTTAATCACTTTTGATTGGTTAGCCTAACGTCATTTAGGCAAAAGAATTTGGACAAAGTGTTTGGAATGTACAACATTTGTTTTATACCAATTCCCACATCTTCACAATCACTAAGGGTTTTGCTTCGTGGTGGAAATAAAATGCTGCGTCCCTTTCATATTTTAATTATTAAAGATACAAGTCCACCTTTTAGATAAAAAATAAAAATAAAAAAATAAAAAAAAAAATTCAACAGCATAAATGATGGTAGAGAATCAACTTTAGGAATTCTTCGGTTTAAAAATTTATTGTTCGACGTGATGTTCGTCATTCTCTTGCATCTCTTGAGTTACCTCGTTTATAGTAATAATTATGTTGAACAAATTATAAGCGAAACAAATTGAAAGAAATAATTTTCATGGGATATCCAAACAAGGCCTTAAGACTTGCATACCACCATTTCTCACCACCACCACCACTAATTCCCCCACCCAAACACCTCATTCATCAATGCCACCACCTTCATTGGCCCACCATTCCACCCCACTGTTCATCAACATCATTCCTGCATAGCCTACAGTCCTAAACCATTGTCAATTGCTACCCTATTGCCCTACTGCTACCTCTCGTCATCATCACCACCCATTTTATCAACAAAACATTATTACACTGTCATGCGAATGCGCATACACCCAGTCAACTAGATCTAAATAAAAGAAAAGAACTAATAATTAAGGCCATAACAAGATAAAAAATGAGCCAAGACCAAGTACATCAGCCTTCTAACTTTAGCTGGGCTAGGGATCTTTCAAGTTCATCTATCCACTGTCAAAGACCTAAGCTTCGACCATGACATAGATTTGGTGTGTCCCCTGCAGATTAGCTATAGATTACTGAGGGGCAATGTTCCTCAGCAGATATATGGAGTCACTTATCTGTATACCCATTTTCTGAAATAAAACAGCTTGGGCCATAGACATGAATCAATCCTTCAATTGAATCCTTACATGCAGTCTACCAGCGTTGTATGTGTCCAGATATATGCAGCCTAAAATTATGCCCGGACATGATTAGAACGGTTCATATTACACGCTCCAGACTGTCTTTAAAATCGGGTTGCGCTTATGCCATTATCACAGAACTGGTAGGTTCATGCGATTTTAAAGGGGTTCGTGCAGACCCGTCCCATTTAAAATGAATCAATTCCAGGCTGGGTTTTCAAACCGCCCCTAAAATGGAACATCAGCACATCTGAAGATCTGATGATATACCTTCACACCTTTTCATATACAAACTACCAGACTACCAAAAGTATGACAAAGCATCAAATTATCTCTATATTTTCTTCATCAAAATGCAACATGAGATCCATCAGGACATTCTTTTTAAATACATTTACATCAAAATATTAATTCAACAAGTCGCCCTGTAGGCACCATTCGTCTCTCTTTTGATAAAGCTGAATATGTTATATGTTGTTAACCTTCTACAACACAATAATATATCTACACCACTTTTTTCCTCTTTCAAGAAGTACGATTATCTACTTGAATAAATGGGCCAGATCAGGATCATCCAAATTCAAATCTAACCATCCATTGAAGCGCATATATTCGATATAATGATCTGGTGGCTTCACTGCACAAGGATTTCTTAGAGTAAAGCCATGAATCCGCTCAAGATCACGAGCAAGCCACCGAACATATGTGTGGTCCAGAGGAGGCACAACCTTCAAAAGAAACTCTTCATTATTATTGTCTTGCTTTGCAGGCCTGTTTCCCATGTTAAGTGAAACCTAGCCAGCATAAAAATTGGCAGTCAGGAAGAAGCACGTTTTATGAATTTGCAAACACACACAGATGTCAGTGGACAAACACCAACTCTGCAAATTCAGATTCTTAGAGTTATATATGAACAAATAGTTTGTGTAAAATCTTCAATGAACTTAATTAACAACATTCTTGGTGTTGCATCCAGAAACTTTGGTTTTGAAATGTGAAGGAAGTGAAAAAGACGATGCATATAACGGAAACTCTATCTTAGCTAGGAATTTAGCAACATGACCTCCAATTAAACATGGATATATGAGATGCTCAAACCTTAACATAATCCCTCGACACCGCCAGCCTTCATTGAGAAAAACAGTGTAAAGAATAATAAATCTATTTGGCATGCAGGATTCTCATGCTCATTGTGAACTTTAATGGCCTATGCATTGGAAAATCTATGGACACAAAAAGCTAGGATTGGAAATCATGTATCAGGTTCAAACAACAATAGAACTTGCTGAGGATTATATACAACATAAGATTGATTTATTAGTTTATGCATGGGAGTATATGATCCATTAGACTAATCGGTCATAACAATATCATAGTTAACTAGCTATACCAGTATTATAATCAATAGGGTTTCCCCTGATATGACAGAGGGTTAGAAGCCCATTGGGATAGGGGATCTCAATCCACTCATAAAGAAGTACTCCTTTCGTAAAGTGAAACAAAACCTACTCCTAGAAAGGATCAAACTTAGGAATGCATCATGAATATTATTAAACTGACAAAAAGCTATCATATACAGGGGCGAAGGCAGCATGTTAGCAGGTGGGGTGTTTGCCCCACCTGAAGATTTCAAAAAAAAAAAAAACAAACAAAAACAAAAATCTAAATATTTTGCTCTTTTGATGACCATTTCCAATTTAACACCAAATAAAGGAAGTTAATAGTCATTTTGAAGTACGTATATAGTCAATTTGTAATAAATTGACAAACATTACCCTTATATGGTATTGAATTGAAAAGTGATCACTAAAACATAATAAGTTGTAATGAGTTGCCTCATTTGAGGTAGTTTCCTAGCTTCGCCCCTGATCATATGTAGAACACTTCTCCCTATCAACGATGTGATGTTGGCCACTCATTTACAAGAGACTTTTGTCCAACATTAATTTGGAAACTTACAAGGGAGTTGGACTTTACTTTATAAATGTGTTGAAGACCGATTGTATTATGTCTTTTTCCTAACAAAAACTATTGTAAAGGAAGTAGATTTATTATTGTTTCACTCTTTATGGTTGTTCAACATACAAACAAAAGTCAAACACACAGACGAATATTATATATATATATATATATACAGGATGACAGTCAGGTGAGCACTGAGCACGTACTGATATAACTTATATCAACAAGTGCATTGAGGGTTGTAACTCGTGTATTATCAATGGTTGTACCCCATGCATTAGCCCAATATACCCCATAACTCACTAATGCACTAGTTACAACCCTCAATGCGAGTGTTTAAATAAGTTATATCAGCACGTGTTGACCTAATCGAGACTGGTTATATACATATGTAAATACTACATATACAGTCCTGATAAGGTCAACATGTGTTGATATAAGTTATATCAACACCATGCATTGGGGGTTGTACCCTGTGCATTAGTCCCAATGTACCTCGTAACTCACTAATGCACGAGGTACAACCTCTAATGCGGGTGTTGATATAAGTTATACCAGCATGTGCTTACCTGATAATCATACTATACATATAAGTGTGTATGTATAATATATGTGTGTATAGTCGATATTATAAACAAACATTTTGGGTATTTGTTGTGTTCAACATCCCATGCTCGTGTTACAACATGTCCATGTCCAATTGTCCACACATGATAGATTAAAAGGATTAAAGAAGAGGTAATATCACGTGTGAGTTCCAATATTGGATTTCAAACCCGACACAAAAGCTACTTACGTAGCTCAAACACTGTTCGTTTTTTATAAGCAAGTAAGGGCCCATAGTTTCAAATAAAAGTTGCTGCACAAAAGCAAAATGCAAAAAGCACCCAAAAAAAATAGAGAGAGACAGAGAGAGAGAGAGAGAGAGAGAGAGAGAGAGAGAGAATTAGATACCAAGTTGTTTGAGTAAAACAGAGAGAGAGAGAATTAGATACCAAGTTGTTTTAGTAAAACAGAGAGAGAGAGAATTAGATACCAAGTTGTTTGAGTAAAACAGAACACAAACCAAGGACTTTGCCAATTCACGTATTCAACTAATTATACCAGCAAAAGGGAAAAAAATGATGCAAGAGGAAAAAGCCAAGATGAAACATACCCTTGAGTGAGAGAAGTGCTTAAGAGAGTGCAGTCTTTTTTGCTATGTGAAGTTACATTCTAGAGGATGGAGAAGTACTGAACCCACTTACAGTTCCCAGACATTATATTTAGAGAGATTTAGGAGTGATTGCTAGGCCTCTAAACTTTAAAGTTATCATCTTTGCTTTTCCACTTATCTTCCTGTGCCACTAATATCACCAAAAATAATTATTTTTTTTTAAATACTGACAACTACATACCAAATTATTTGAGTAAAACAGAGCACACACCACGGACTTCGCCAAACAACATATTCAACTAATTATACCAGAAAAAGGGAAAACATAATGCAAGATAAAAATTCCAAGATGAAACTTACCCTAGAGTGAGAGAAGTGCTTAAAAGAGTGAAGTTGTTTTTGCTATGTAAAGTCAAGTTCTAAAGATCTCCATCAGTTACTTAACTTTACCCCAAGTTCCTAAACTTTTGTAACCATGCGCTAACATATGTAATTCGAGAATCCTTCTAGTAAAAATAAATCATATTCATACAAAATCTAGCATTAATCAAAATATTAGGCAGCACTAGGCTGGGCTTGAATCTTTAGCGTTCAGGACGGATTCACACCAATGGGTCTACAAAGAAATGTCAAAGCCCACTCAAGCCCCTAGTCAAGACAATCCAAAAATTATGGAAACCCATTCCATCACTACCCATACTTCCCTTTGCTACTGTAAAAGCTAAATAATCACTATAATCCTCTTATCTTTCAATGATATTCACCACACCTACGTCTTAAACATTTCAACCAACACTAAATCAAAGAGAATTATTTTCAGCCCTATGAACCCCATATGCATAGAAATTCCAAAAAAAAAGAAAAAAAAAAAAAAACCAAACAAAAAAAAAGGAAAAAGAAAGAAGACCTCAGCACTCAAGTTAGGACTACCACTTACCCCCAAAAAAAAAAAAAAAAAGTTAGGACTACCACTTTACCTGGTAAAAACATCTTTCACATAATCCCATTCCAATCCTATTTACACCATAAACAAAGCACCTCAATAAACAATTGATGATTCATAAATTTTCAAACTGCATTTATTGGGAAAAAAATGATCCGTGATCCTATATAGTAACTATGTGATTATACAAACCAATCCAACAATTGTATAATGGTATAACCCCTTTAATAGTTGTTGGGAAGTCCCACATCCTACATCGTTTAAATATTGAATTTGATATGGCTTCATATACCTGTTTCGGCCCTCCACCTAACAGTTTAGGCTTTTAGGTTGGAAACCAAAATAACAATATAAGCAGTTTCATACAGTCATATACTACAAATGCAGGCTGAAAAAGAACAGCACCAAAGAGGCGCAGGTGGGGGAAGCAAATAAGTGAGACTCTCAAATGCATGATAGCTGACAGGCTGGCAACAATATGGCAATTAAAAAATGCAGCAATGCAATATGTCAGGAGTTGTGTTTCACAGGTAAAAAACCAAGTCCTACGTAGGTTAGGTGTTAATAAATATTATCGAGTTAAAAATTAATTTCTGCTTCATATGAATTAGGTTAGGTTATGATAAATCTTGTTCACTACACTCAGGATGTGGAAGGTCCCTAGTTCAACTTCCCCCATGAAGCCAGCCACCAACAGCGTGTTGGATGCGGGGTAAGTGGTGGCCAAGTCTGTCTGAGGATTAGTTGGGTTGAAAGCCTTATCAGCAAATATATATATATATATATATAAAATGGTAATTCAATTAGGAATGCAATAAGTTTTGATTGTTTGGATTCCTTCCACATCAAATAGTAGTGTTATTAGTCACCAATATATGACAAGGTACTGCTTCCCATTCAAGTTAAGCCAAGATGGACCATGGAGTTGAGTGTGTGCACTGTTTTGCATGGTATCATAAAAGAGATGGAAGAAGTGCAACAACAGTGTAATTTTATACCCCCGCCCCCAGGGCCGCATGTGCTCTCTCTTAGTAAATTCTTTTCATTAAGTGACCTATCAATACTTTAAAGAGAGTTGAAACATAAGAAAGTTTTCATTGCTTCCAACAATTAGGTGCTCGACAAGCCTGCATGGGTAAACAACATAAATCATGTGATGAATGCAAATAAAACAAGGGGAAATGTGAGTTGTTATTTTTATTCCAATTGATTTCTATTTTTATGCTTAGGTACAGCTGCAAACAGAACTAAACATATCCAACAACAATCTAAATCTAAAAATAAAGCAAGGTCTATATCTGTACAAATCAAACCAACCCCCCCCCCCCCCCCCCCCCCCCCCCCAAAAAAAAAAGAAAGAAAAAAAAAAAAAAAGGGACCAAATAACACCATCTAAACAAAAGAAAAATAAACCAATGGTTGTCATTTCCAACCAGTCACTCAGAACAAACAACACAAAATCCAAGCTCCACGATACCAACATGAATTGAGAACAATGACATATCATCAAAGTCTTCACTTGGAATAATACCCATCTATAAAATCAACCCACCACAAAAGGCACAAATTTATAGCTGGATTTTAACTATTCAAGCAAATTAATGCACATATTCAAGTGAAAAATTATAAATAATAATAATGATAATAACCAAGATGTATTGTATTCCTCAGATTATCCAAAACTCCTAATAAACCAAACCCCTCCAACCATAAATTCAAATTAACCCTCCATTCGGATGAAGAGAAAAAACTGTGGAAAACATAAATTTGAATTAAAATTTTGAATATTGATTTCTTCTATGTTGTTTAGATTTCCAAAATATAAAAGGCCTCACCTCAACTAAACCAAATAATTAGTGATTTTGTTTTCTCTGGTCCCCAGTCATGAAAAACCTGAGATTTCAAAGTTTAATTTCTTTTCTTTTCCTAAATTTTCTCGGCAATCAGACATGAAATATCTTCATCGTCAGAACCTTATATGCATATATATATATATATAGAGAGAGAGAGAGAGAGAGAGGGGGAGGAGAAGAAGCTCACCAGACGTCAGACGTTATGTAGCTGTACGGATGCAATAGCAGTAGTAGCAGAAGAAAAGGAGCAAAAAGAATGGAAAGGGTATGAGTCGGGGGGAGATAAGGCATTAGGCATGGAGCAGGGTTAAAATGTTGCAGAAACAAGGGAACCGATTCGGTGTGGATGACCTCCACCCTTCCACATGGCCGCTCAAATAAATTGTTGCCAACTTGATGGTCGGTCACGTGATCCCATGTGGCTGCAGATATTATTTTTCGTTAGGGCATAAAAGTTAGCTTCTCTTGGCTTGTGTAAAAGATGGGTCCAATAACATTTTATAAAAAGAAAATATAGAAAATTCATGTAAGATTTCTCGTATAAGACACCTGTAGGATGGGTCCATGGGTCTCAACTTTTCGACATATAAGTTCCATACCCCTTTGTCTAATATGGAATAGTTAGGACTATTGAAGTAGTGTTTTAAAGCGAACTTGGTTGATTTAGTTGATAAGGATCAGAATTTTTCGTTTATAAAGTCTAGGTTCAACTCTCGTTACCAGTAGTCCTTTTATATGGGTGATCTTTAACTTCAATGTAAGTTTTCACTAAGGCTGTAGCTTGCTTTGGCCCTAGACTAGGATAGCCTCCCCTTACCTAAATTTTTTAGTACAAAAAAACGAAAAGAAAAAAGGAAACGGTGTTTTAAAAAAAATCTATATATAATCTATATATAACAGAGGAATGCCTCTTTGTTGATGCCATGTGTCACTTTATGAAATTTTTCTTTTTTTTTTCAAATCATATGTTAAATTTGTGAACAAAAAGGTAAAACTTACCTTTTAGTGACCACTTTCCAATCTAATACCAAAAAAAGGATAATAGCTGTTAACTTGCTACAAATTAACTGTATATTTAATTCAAAATAACTATCAGTTTTCTTTTTTTCGTATTAATTTGGGAAAGAATCACTAAAAAGTAATTTTCCCAAAAAGAAAGTTACTTTTAGTGACTTTTGGAGAAATTACTTTTTAATAATCAATTTCCAACTTAATACCAAAGAAAGAATATTCTCTACCAACTTGCTACAAATTGACTACTAATAAGGACTACTAATGTTTGACTACTAATGTTTCATGTTTGGTATTAAGATGAGAAGTGATTACCAAAAAGGTAAATTCTCCAACTTTTCTGTTTTTTGGTTTTCAGTGCTCTTTTTCACCCGGTATAGCTACAGTTGATGCTTGGTGTACATTGTATATCTCTTTGTTTTTATGTGAGAGAATTGGAAACCTTCATTGTACAATGTTCAACCTGAACTTAGTACACTATACCATATTTCTTCGTTTTCTTTATGTCTATTTATCTCCTTTCCTAAAAATTGAACATATAAAATTATAAATAGTTATAATCAGAAAAGGAGACAAATAGAGGCAATGATGATTAAAAAAGAAAACGCAACACACCAGAATATGTATTAACATATCAAATTGCTTAGAAAACTATAAAAATGCTTAAAAAATTGTGCAAATATACTTTTGCCAAACAAGGGGTATCTCAAACCGTTAGGCCTAAATTAATCCCCATGATGCACAAACCATCTTCAAGTCCATGCATTTGATAGTGAATGAGTAAAGACACGAACTCAAGATCTATAATTCGTGAGTCGTGGTTTTTTGTCATCTGAATTACCATCACGAGTGTGTATCATATATATACATATATATATTTTTCACAATATTTATTTTTACAAACCTCACCCATGCAACGCACGGGTTATAAACTAGTTATATGTAAAATGGAAACAAACACATTGGTGCCATATAGAAGAGAGAAAAAAAAAATTACCCTGAATACTATTTCCATGATTGGGCTTGGCAATTTCAACATTCACTTTTTTTGTTTTTGTTTTTATTAACTATTATGGATATCTCAAGCCATAGTTCCGCCGAGGTTTTAGCCCATGCTATTTATTTAAAGGTCCATTTGAGACACTTCATATTTATACAGGCAACGATGATAATGAGGACCTTTAGGGAGCACGCATAAGACCTCTAGCTAATTACTTGACTAATCTAACAAGTATACTAAAATAGAGGATACACTTGTCACTGTTCATCTTTGGTTTGGTTAGTGTTCATAAAGAGAGGATATACTTTTCACTGTTCATCTTTGGTTCGGTTACTGTTCATTGTCAGAACAACGTCCCATTTTGAGTGGAACGGCAGTGATGCCTATCAAAACGACCCTGACCTTTGAACAAAACGGCGTTGATGCATTATTTGGTGAACTGGGTAGGCAAAAATGATGCCGTTTTTACTGGAAGAGATACATGTGTAGCATATAGTTGACTCCAGCATATTCAAATTGAAGACATTCCTTTTGTGTATTGTAAATAATCTTTGAGATTCTTTCATATCCCCTGATTTTAAGGGATTGAGATTTGATATAGGTACTGGTCTATTTTTGGGATTAAAATCCCTTAATTCTTGTACAAAAAAACTTATTGTATCATTATATATACCTCTATAAGTAATGAAAGGTTTTAAGGTTTTTCTTTCTATTCCATATCAGTTTATGGTATCAAAGCCCTGTAGGACTCACGTCTCTATTATCCTTTACTTGTGATTACTTGTTCTTCTTCTCTATGGAATCTGGTTCAAAGACAGGTGAGGTCGTGGTACCGAACCTATCACACCTGATCTTGATCAAACTTGATCGTACTAATTATATTTTATGGCTAGCCCAATTTCTCCTTATTTTGCGGGGCAAGAATTTAATGGGATTTGTTGATGGAACAAACCCATACCCAAATCAATTCCTTGCCAATTCAACCGGCAAAACTACAACAACAATTAATCCAAGATATCTTGAATGGCAACAGCAAGATCAAACAATTCTGAGTTGGATTAATGCTACTTTGACTCCACCTGTGTTGTCCATGGTGGCTCGCTTGAGTACCTCCCATGCTGTTTGGGTGGCTCTTAAAAAGAGGTATGCTTCTCAATCGAGAACTCGTATTCTTCATTTAAGAAATGAGTTACAAAATAATACCAAGCGACGAGATTTGTCTATTTTTGATTTTATTGATAAAATCATGAATCTTGTTGATAACTTGGCACTTCGCGGGGAAACCTGTTGATGATGATAATCTGATTACTATTATTATGAATAATGTTGGTCTAGCCTATGAAGCAACTGTTAATTCTGCACAAGCCCATGACAGTCCTATCTCATTAGATGATCTTGTTGGCTTATTACTCAATGCCGAAATGAGTCTCATGCAATAAATACTCCTACACCAGATTTATCTACTATTGCCTTTTTTGCCCCAAGAAATCCAAGAAGTAATCGAGTTCGTG
Source organism: Liquidambar formosana (assembly GCA_039720395.1). Classification (NCBI taxonomy): domain Eukaryota; kingdom Viridiplantae; phylum Streptophyta; class Magnoliopsida; order Saxifragales; family Altingiaceae; genus Liquidambar; species Liquidambar formosana. Next base: position 26,368,814 of record CM077827.1, on the reverse strand, counting down.
GCCAGATACGAGGATCCCGCTCTTCATCTCGTGGTTGAGGTCCATCCCGTGGTTCCCAAAACCATTCATCTTCGTCAAATCCTCATGTTATGACTTCTTCATCAAGAGAAAAACCTTATTGCTAGATTTGTGATAGACCTGGTCACTTAGCTATCAATTGTTACCATCGTATGGATCTTGCATATGAAGGCCGGATACCCACAAAGAAACTTGCTGCCATGGCTGCTTCCTCAAGCAACCAATTTGATCCTCAAACTTGGTATACCGATAGCGGGGCATCAAATCATCTTACATCGGATATTGCAAATTTGTCTATTCAGAATGAGTATCATGGAAAAGATCAGGTTATGGTTAGGAATGGTTCAGGTTTGTCTATCCCTCATATTGGTTCATCTTGCCTTACTTATAAGTCCTCTTTATTTGTCATGAATAATATTCTTCATTGCCCATCTATTTCTGCCAATTTATTATCTGTCCATCAATTTACTCGTGACAATGATTGTTACTTTCTTTTTCATTCTGATGGTTTTTTTGTGAAGGACACAAAGACAGGGAAGACATTTTTCTAAAGCAAGAGTGAAAATGGCCTATACCCCATCAAGCTTTTAAATAGACAAAGTCCACCTATTGCACTGGTTGGGGTTCGTGTCTCGCCTCCTATCTGGCATCATCGACTGGGGCATCCTACCTCTTTAGTGTTTAGAACTATTATTTCCCAATTTAGACTACTTGTTACAGGAGTTCTTAGTTCTAGTTTCAATGTGATGCATGTTGTCTTGGAAAGAGTACTCGTTTGCCTTTTCAATTATCAAATTCTATTTCCTCAGCACCGTTGGAATTAATTCATTTTAATATTTGGACATCTCCTTATTATTCGATAAAAGGTTCTAAATATTTTTTGCTATTTGTTGATGATTATTCCAAATATTCTTGGATTTTTCCTATGCAATTTAAGCATGAAACTTTGGATTATTTTATTAAATTCAAATTGCATGTGGAAAATCTTTTCTCTTGTAAAATAAAATCTTTGCAAACTGATGGTGGTGGTGAATATGGGAATGCAATTCAACCAATGCTTTTCAAAAATTTCTTGCTCAACATGGTATTTCTCATCGCCTCTCGTGCCCTCACACTTCGGAACAAAATGGAGCAGCTGAGCGTAGGCATCGCCATATAGTTGAGACCAATCTTACACTTTTGGCTCATGCTGACATACCACCTACTTATTGGGTGGAATCATTCAATACAACTGTCTATTTAATCAATTGCCTTCCTACCAAAGTTTTAGGTAGTCTTTCTCCTAATGAAAAACTTTTTCATCAACCTCCTAATTACAGTGTGCTTCGAAAATTTGGGTGTGCTTGCTTTCCTACCTTTGTCCTTACAATAAAAAGAAATTAGAATTTCATTCTAAAAAATGTGTTTTATTAGGTTATTATCTAAATCATCAGGGGTATCGGTGTTTAGATGTTACAACTGGGAGAGTTTATTTGTCTCGTTATGTCATCTTTGATGAAAATACTTTTGCATTTCGCTCTATCAAGGCCTCCACTCACTTGCCTATGGATTCGGCTTCCCCAGTGACCCTTTACCCATCCCATCATACCCCACTTTACCCCCTACTAAATGTTTCTATGCCTTCCCCCCTTACAAATTCCACTACCTCATCCTCATTTTCCATACCTGTCCCTCCAGAACCTACACCTTTGAGTTAAGCCCAAGTGGATCCCACTACCACACATGTGCATCCTATAACCTCTACCAATGAGATATCTAACACCATTCCCACCTCTTTACCTGTGAATCCAGTTGCCTCTTCTATTCCTCCACCTCAATTAGACACCCCTATCTCTACTACACCTGTGGCCCAAGTAGATACAATTGAACCTTTATCAACCACGACCTCTACTCATCCTATGATTACTCATGGAAAAGTGGGTACTCAGGATCCCTTAATTCTTGTACAAGAAAACTTATTGTATCATTATATATACCTCTACAAGTAATGAAAGGTTTTAAGGTTTTCCCTTCTATTCCATATCAGTTTAGTTTTTGTGGGAGGCTTATTTGGCGGTACAGGTCACATATGACTCTTCGGTTGCTGTACGTGTTTTATGCAGGAAAAGTATATCGTTTTGAATAGATTTTTGCTTCGTTCTGTGTACGCACCATGTGGTTGTTTGGTTACTGTGGTCTTTGTGTAGAGGGAAGATGTGATATCCAGTTGACAACTTTGTACTTGGGGGTCATCGATTGGTTTGTGCATTCTATGTTGGTGTATTTGCTGTCTTGCTCCATTCCGTGAAGGACCCATGTGGTTATCTGGTTCCTATCATCCATATACAGAGAGAGGTGCGATCTGCTCTTGACGTCCTTGTACTTGGGGATGTTTGGACGTCTATGATCTGAGGGGTGGTTGAAGCTCTTTGAAACCTTAATGTTGTCCACCGTTTTATGTGTAGTGAAAGTCATCCTTCTTTTGATGGTCGCTTTGGAAGAAACCTCATTTCTGGTTTGCATTTGCTACTTCATTTTGCGATTTCCTTTTTCCTTCGATCTTTCTGTTCTTTTGATACATCAATAAGGTATGGTTTTTTTTTTCCCCATTTAATATATATATATATATAACAATAAAAATCAGTATCTATATATATATATATATATATAGATACTGATTTTTATTGTTTAGATCTGGATTTGTTTATTATGTATATTATTTTTGCGATTTTTTTATGACGCTTTATTTTTAGGGCTTCGATGTGTAGAACAAGATCTGAGGTTTTATTCGTGTTAAGGGATTCTTTGTTTGGGTTTCATTTAGGGTTTCGCTGTGTAGAATAATATGTTAGATTTCAAGCCACTCTGTTATGGCATTATTGTTTTTTATGGATTTCTTTATTGTGTATACTGATTTTTTATTGTTTAGAACTGGATTTGCTTATTGTATATATTATTTTTGCGATTTTTATGTGATGCTTTATTTTTAGGGCTTGGATGTGTAGACTAAGATCTGAGGTTTTATTTGTGTTAGGGGATTGTTGGTTTGGGTTTCGTGGTCTTCTTTGTAGGGCTTCGCTGTGTAGAATAATGTTTTAGGCCACTCTGTTATGGTGTTTATTTGCTGCTTGTTAGCTTTATTTATATATTATTATGTGTATCATATTGTTTATGCTTGATAAATGAAGGTTATTTCTTTATTAAAAAATAAGGAAAAAAAATGAAATTCAGAGAAATATATGATATGAGGAAAAAAAAAAAAAAACTCAGGTGGGTTGAACTAGGTTACAGATCATGTGTGTGTGTGTGTGTGTGTATTTCTATGGATTGGATGTGTGAAATATGATGTGAGATTTGGTTTATGGCAAAAGAAGTGGAGATGCACTAAGTTGTTGATGGAATATGTGAATATATATATGTTTAAGAGCTCTTGAATGTTTTAAATAATTATGACATTTAGTTTATCTCCACTATTTGTTTCTTTTATGACCTCTTGTTTGGCTGTTTTCATGCTTATATAAAGGTGCGCGTATATATATGTATATATATGTGTGTGTGTGTGTGTATTCACATATAAGTGAATGATAAAATATATAAATAAATATATATATATAGATAGATAGAATAAGATAGAATAAAATGCTGGTGACATAAATATGTGTGTTATTGGTTTTGATTATATCCTGTTAAGAAAAAAAAAAGAGGAAGGGGAGTGAGGTTGAAAACAGAGGGGGGAGAGGGGGGAGGGAGGAGAATCTAAGATGGCTTGATCCTAGAAACAAAATAATTTTTTTTATTTAAAATAATAGTTTATATATATAAAGGCGTTTATTATGCGTATGTATATATATATATATATATATATATATTGTTCATTCCAAGGGTATATATTGTTGATTTCACGGGTATTTTGTTAAGTGTGTGTATGTGTGTGTGTACATATATGTGTGTATATATATACACATATATGTATTGGGACTTTTTATAGGTATTTTGTTATGAGCGTTTATTGTGGAATAAGCACATTACTGGATGTTTTTTTTCGTGTTTTTTAATTAGTTTCTTCAACATTGTCTTGTGTTATGAGTTTTGAAGGTTACTTAACTGTAAAAAGAATGAAGAATAAAAACCAACAATAAACTTCCCACTTTTGATGTCCCACGATTCTGCTAGTTTAGAAAACCTACATATAATGAGAAAATTATGGTTCTAATCTAACAAGTATACTAAAAGAGATAATACACTTTTCACTGTTCATCTTTGGTTTGGTTACTGTTCACCGGTTGAAATGGCAGCCCATTTAAAATGAAACAGCACTTAAACTATTTAAAACGGCACCACCCTTTAAATAAAACGGTGTTTGAAAGCTTCTTCGATATGCATGGGTGACCAAAACCGATGCCGTTTTTGGCGAGGTCTTTTTACCGGTACAAATCACATATGGCTCCTTAGTTGGTGTGTGCATTTTGTGTTGGAAAACCTTATTGTCTTGCTCTGTTCCATGCACGACCCATGTGGTTCTCTGGTTTCCGTTGTCCTTGTACAGAGGGGAGGAAAAGAAAATAAAAACCTTGTAAGATATATATGTGTGTGTGTGTCTATATATATATATATTCTAATTTCTCGCTTGGTAATATCAAAAATATCAGAAGCACAAAAATAAAATAGCTAATTGAATACTCCGATGGGAGTGGAGGAATAAGGTTTAATAACTCCTTTAACAATTCTTTTAGACTCTTTGAATCTTAAAAAATACAGGATAAACCAGAATCATCAAGTGTTTCTTGCTCTTCTATTCCAAATTTCGTACCTGTAAGGATATTTCATTAAGGATCTTCAAGCGTAGACCGCTTTCCACAACCTCCAGAATCGCCATATCCTACATAACCCAAGTTATTTCCAGATCTACCATATCATGCACAACCTAAGCCTCCAGTTAAACCCACAATACCAAGTCATAATCCATCATTACAAACAAATTTAGAAGGAGTACACAATACAAACATACCACATCCTTATTATCACACAGAACAATATATAAATGGACTATAGATGGAATGACACAATATCAAATACTCAATACACTTCAAGAAATGACAATGGTAAGTTTTGCTTACCAAACAAAAAATCCATAAATATTAGATCATGCTATAGCTCAATTACTAGTTATAGGTTTTATTGGGCAACTAAAAGGATGGTGGGATGGTGGGATTATACCCTTTTCCAATGAAGATAAACAAACCATATTATATGCAGTAAAAACAGACTCGAATGGAGTAGTAATTAAGACTGAAGAAGGAGAAGAAATCCAGGAGGCAGTGGCAACCTTATTATTTACAATATTAAAACATTTTATAGGAGACCCATAAAAAATAAAAGATACAACTGCAGATATACTATCAAATTTGAGATGCAAGAGATTAGGAGATTTTAGATGGTATAAAGATATATTTCTAACTAAAATATTCTTAAGACCAGATAATAATCAGCCATGTTGGAAAGAAAAATTTATATCAGGATTGCCAAAACTCTTCGCAGAAATCATAAGAACAAAATTAAGCGAACAACATAAAGGTACTACACCTTGGGAAAATCTAACATGTAGTGATTCAATAAGTATTATACATCAAAAACGTGTTAAGCAATGTACTCAATTTAAGTTACAACAACAGATGAAAAGAGAAAGATTAAATAGTAGAAAAGAATTTGGATCCTTTTGTGAACAATTTGCTTTTACATCTATAAAAATACCTAAATCAAGCCATAGGTCTAAGTCATCATCCCATAAAAGGCATTATAGGAAAAGACATAATAAACCATTTGATCATAAAAACTACAGGCCATCAAATTCAAATAAAAATGATACTTATAAATCAAACCCTAAAAAATACCATAAGAAGAAATCTCATGATAATAGACAGGATATAGTATGCCATAGATTTGCTAAAAAAGGTCATTATAAGGCCCAATGTAGGGTTAAACAAAAAATAAACTCCTTACAAATAGATGAAGACATCAAACAACAGATAATCAATACTTTGTATACCTCAGACTCAGAATATGAACATAGCACGAGTTCTGAAGAAGAAGAAAATCAGATAGATGAAATAAATCACGATTCAACATTATCAGAATCCACAAAAGAAGAGTTAGAACAGGAACATAAATGTGATGAAGAATGTAACCAAAAATGTTGTAACATGATCAAAATTAATCATTATAATCAACAATCTCTTATTTTAGGAATAATTAATAGAACGCATGACCCAGTGTTAAAAAGAGAATATCTATAAAAATTTTAAGAAACAATAAATGATCCTAAAAGGGTCGTCCCAAGAACATATAATCTCAAAGAAATTTTAGGAGAAAAATTTAAATAAGAAGTTGAAGAAGAACCAACCATACAAGACCTTAAACAAGATATCAAACAACTAAAAGAAGAATAAAATAATTAAGAAACTCAACCAATGCTCATGTTTATAACTGTGAACCCACAAAAAATCGCAGCGCCCACAAGGGTTTGGCAAGATAAAAATACAACGTGGCAAAGTCTTTGAAACCAGAAAATTGGATTCGGGGGCTATGTTACGACGTGGGAAGGTTCTAGGCAAAGCCCATAGGCACCCACATTGCCCGAGTTGGTCTCTTAATTTGATTGGGCTAATTTAAGATCTTTTTAACTCAAAATATCATCATATATCATCACAAGACAGCATGCATAACATATATCCCATCCATCCATCCATGCATAATAAGCAAAATAAAATAGAAAAAAAGAAAATAAAATATAAAAACCTAGGATACTTGGATCCTAGAACGGACTTGAGCCTCACGAAGAGTGCCTACGTACCATGCAGCAAAATACATGGATCAAAGTCCACGTAGTTCGAAAAGAATAGAGTTACAGCCTAATACAAACCTATGATAAAAACCCTAGGTTTCCTTGTTCAAAAATGTATTGAATAATCCAAAATAAAAAACTTCCACAAGATGGAAACTTTGATAAAAAAATCATAATTTTATTAATGAAGGAAACCCTTGATAGTTACCATATGTGTGAGCGCAAGCAGGAGTCGCCACCCAATTTAGCTTTGGGAACTGTGTTTTTGGTCAAATTCGAGGTCCAGAGATTCAAGTCCGGAGCTAGGGTACATTATTGGGAAGGTATTAGGCACCCAGAAATGCCCGGTTGAAACCGGCCTCCGTGAATAATTGTTGGCTTTAATTAATCAAGGTATTTAATCAAATTTAACCCTAAGCATGCGAAAATGCAACAATATGCCAAGCACGCGAATGATTATGCAAATAAGGAAATGATCAAGTGGAGAAATGGTTAGTAGCACATGGCATGGCAGAATATACAAGAGATTATAACTCACGGAAAACAAAATAAATAAACAGATAAAAGAGTGCCTAGACTACAATGCGTACGCACCATGTATTGGTGCGTGCGCACCATGTGGTGGTGCGTGCGCACCAAGTGGATTCAAAATGACCATTTGAAGCAGATGAGTTTTTTCTGTCAGAGCATAGGGTGCGTACGCACCATGTAGTGGTGCGTACGCATCAGCAGGACAATTTCTCTACATTCTCCACTAACATGCATTTTATGAATAAAATATTAACACCACTAACATTAATTTAATCTACAAAAATATCAATCAGCATACACTAATATTAAACAATCATTAAAATATACCAAAAATACTAACACCAACATTAAATATTCTAACCACACTTAATAAAATAACCTAACTAATATTATAATGATATAATCTAATCCATTTTAATCAAAACCGGAATAAATTATAATAAACAATATAACCCACACGTACTCACATTAAACCCATGAATATAGTATTAAAACTAATTACTCTAACATTAACTAATGAATGGTAATAAACAAAATAATTCTCTACCAGGAGAAGTGGTGCGTACGCATCACGCAGTGGTGCGTACGTACCAACTTAGCTCAAATGATGAATGGTCAAAGTTGGTCAAACTGTGGTCAAAATGACCAACCAAAGGTCCCACATGATAGGTCTCAACAAGACGAATCCATCTGTCAAATTTGGAGTCAATCGGGCCAACCTAAGGTCTTCAAATGCTAGGGAACACGGTACCTGTGGGTGAGTACGCCCACACTGGATCACTGTCCAATTCACCTTCAACCTCAGAACGGGTTGAAGCTGAAAAATGCAGTATTGAGCTTTGTCCCGTGCTAACTTCTCCCTAACTTATCTTACTCATTTCTTAACCGAATTTAATGATTCAAAAACCAAATTGAAGTTCTTGCAACGCACTACAAGCGCACATAAATCGTTCATCCAAAAACTTGCAGAATCATGATTATTTTTTGGGTCAAAGTCTTGAGTTTATAACCCGAAAACCCGTCAATTCAAGAACTCATGTTACGGCTATTTTCCTTCAAATCTAACATTACCAATGATTTTCTTGACCTTAACAGTGTAACATGGCATCATTATATTAAACAATAACTCATAGAAACAAATATGCAGTATAAATTTACAGTGCATATATATATGTGTGTCTGTGATACGTACCCCTCAGGTTTGAATGCTTCCAATATCAACGCAGCAATTCCCTTCTCGCGGCTTTGGATTACAACATTCAACACTCTTTTCTCTCTTCTGGTTTTCTGGTGTTTTGGTGGGTATTTGGTTTCTCTCACTCTCTCTTTCTGGCCGTTCTCTCCTCAGCCTCTATCCCAAAAAGAAAAAAAGGATAGCTCTCCTCTAAAAAAGATAGCTCGCCCCCCCTTCCTCAGTCCCATCAGTAGAGTATAAATAGGGTTCAATTAGGTTTTGAAAACATCCCCTGACTGGCCCATCCCCTACCCATGCGGGGAACACCCGTGGGAATCTCCCCACTCCCCCCCATACTCTCCCCCATGCTCTCATGTTTAGTGGGAGACAGATCTGAAGATGCCTGAAAAAGGCATAAGGTGCGTACGCATGGAAACATGGTGCGTACGCACCACCCATTGGTGCGTACGCATGAAATATAGAAAGACAGTATTTTCCTGTTGTAATCTTGGCTACTCGTCGGGAATTGCTTTGTCATTATCTTAAAACATACAATAAACCTCATCATTGGGTTTCCAAAATACGTGATTTCAAATTAATTAGGTGGTACAAAATGGGGTGTCTACAATATGTCCATATCAAGAAATAACCCTAGAAGGGAGAAGAGAAAGAATAAGAAAAAAAAAAAGGTGAATTGGGGCACCTTCACACCCACTTACTTGAGCGTAATAGTTCCAAGCATTAGCAATTTCAAGCAATAGCAGCCCTATTTGCAATAGGACAATTATTATACCTGTTTGCACTCTTACAAGTGCGCAAAACCATGCAAAGAAAACAATATACTAATCTGGACAAAATCATGACAATGCCTAAAATCATCTATTTATCATGCAAACAACAAGAATAATGAATAATTAAGGACCTCAACTCAATCCTACATGCAATGACCTGACTAACATGCATAAAAACCTACCAAAGACACACTAACAATCATGAGGGACCCCAATAATATCAATAAACATGATATCAAAATCTATTCTAACAAAAAAAGATGATATTTTATGTAACACATAAAAATAGGCCTTCCTACGGCGAGCTTTCTTAAGTAAAGCTATCCTAAGATGATTTCACGTAAAAAAGCTGCTATGAGAAGGTACAATCATCATATCCTACGTAAAACATATATACTAGAAAACAATAGAAGTGATTTCATGCTTAAACATATTACAGAAAGCTCTCATGCAAAACCTTACTTAACAAAAAGGATAATTATCCTTAGAAAATGATAATATCTCCAAAAACCCTACAAAGTCCTCTATATGAATGCAAACCTAGCATGATTCAACTATATGCAGCATATATAGAATGACTATGATGAGAAACAACTCAAAAAGTTAAGCTAAGCATGCTGTATGAAACTTGTGTGATTTTAGGGTTACCGAAACCCTAATCTCACAACTACGCATTAAAACCTATGAAACGACTCTAACACATGCTCAAATCATCATGAATATCATTCATATTATATATAATAACTAACAAGAGTATCAATTCATGACAATAATCACAGCGACCTAGACATGTGAACTATACATGATTTAAGAAGATAGAAAAGAGTAATGCTTTCAAATCCTTAGTAAACCAGGGATTATCAAGCATATAAAGCCATAAATCATCTCAAAATCATTCATAACACATCATAAAAGCATTAAATTATCCTAACATATAGAGTTACATCATGCACTAGAACTATCATAGAAGGAGAAGGAGAAGGAGAAGGAAAAAACCTATATTTAACATTCAAAAGGAGTGCTTACCACTTGTAGAACCTTCCTTGCTTTCAAACTCCTTGTTCTCTTGCTTGCTTAGGGTTGAAGAGCCTCCTCTTGATGTCGTTCTAGCTCTCCAAACTCATAGCTCCCTCTCTCTTTAAGTATAAAGTGCAATTAACCTTCCCCCATGTGCTGAACATCATATCCTTTATATAGAGAACTAACCTCCTAAACTAATAGCTAAGATTAATTCATTAAATAATGATCCTAGGGCTATTAGAGACTCTCTTGGTGCTCAAACAACTCAAATTTACACAATCCTAGGAGGAAACAAGTTGCAAGGGCGGAGAAAACTGTCAAAAGAGGGAAGGAAGAGTTAGAAACCCAATTGAGGAAGGACTCCTCAGGTGACCATCTAAGCCTGGTCGGTTAGCCATCTGGGCCTAGACAGCTGACCGTCCAGCCCCGGACGGTTACCCGAGGGTCCCTCCTATTCCGCTCTGGTTTTGACTCCTAACCGCTTTAGAAGTCCTAAAAGGGTCAAATTAAGTCCGATTTTGACGAAATAAAAGCCAAAACGATCGTGTTTCGAAGGGGAACACATTTTTAGACATTTTAGGATAAAAATCTTTAACCATGGGTGTATGATTAGGTTTTACAAAGGTGGTTAACCATAGTGTTTCACCGTCGCTAAGCTTGGGTTTGTACACAAGGTCGAACCAAATGCTTTCCCAATCGAAATTCAACATTTTTAAACATACCTAGGATGTAAATAAAGCCCAATTGGAGTTAAATGAGAGAAAATTGAGTGGGTCTTGTGAGTCAATTTGAGCAAACCAAGAAAGGGTCTTTTAGCCAACCCGAACTATTATGAGCCAAATTGATCTTAAACCATTAATTCATGAAATTGAACCTATATATAGACTCTATATAACCATATGAACTCAAAGGAATGACTCAGGATTCATTCCAAAGTCAAATGGAAAATATACGGCTTAAAAGACGATTATGCCCTTATAGTCGCAAAAGTTCCTATTGACTATCGAAATGAACTCCAAATTACTTCAAAATTCATACACATGATATTCAATGCCATAGAAACTCAATGCAAAAGACTAGACTAAAAAAGAACTCAAAATCCTACATGAAATGATGTACCCTAGTTAAGGTGACAAAAATGGGGTGTGACAATATCTTACAAAAGCAAATTGATATATTAAAGCCAACAACATCAAATAATAATATAGACAATGTTGACTTAATTATACCTCAACAAGGGGAAGATATCACTAAAGAAATAGAAAATATAGGCGAACAGGCTTTTCTACAATTAATATCAACAATAACATACCAAAAGTGGAATGTAAGAATAAAATTAGTAATAAAAGATGAATATATTCTTCATATTACTGTATTAATTGATTCAAGTGCAGATATGAATTGTATACAAGAAGGATTGATTCCAACAAAATACTATAAGAAAACTAAAGAACAGCTTAGCACAACTAGTGGTTCAAAACTTAATATAAAATTTAAATTAGAAAATGTCCATATATGCAAGGATGGAATGTGTGAAAAATCTACATTTATCCTCATAAAAGACTTAGATAGACAAGTGATTTGGGGAACTCCTTTTATCACACTCATACAGCCATTTAAAGTAGACACAGAAGGCATCACCACTTTTATTAAAAACAGGAAAACAAAATTTGAATTCCTTAATCCACCATCGATGAGGGATGTTAATATCATAAAAAAATAGACTCATTTATCCAGAAAAGAAGCAAATTAATCTAATAATCCAAAAGACATATCATTTAAATCATCTTAAAAATGAAATACAATACAAACAGATTGACAAACAATTAGAGGATTGGAAACTCCAACAAGCCATAAAACAATTTGAAGAAAAAAAATAAAATCCTCAATATGCTCGGATAATCCTCATACATTTTGGTATAGGAACAAATATATTGTCAGATTACCATATGAAAAAGATTTCAATAAAAGTCAGATACCAACAAAGGCAAGACCAATACAAATGAACCAAGAACTTCTTGAGATACGTAAAAAAGAAATACAAGAATTACTAAATAAAAATTTGATAAGAGAAAGCTGCTCACCATGGAGTTGTGCAGCTTTTTATGTTTTTAAAGCAGCAAAAATAGAACGAGGAGTTCCAAGATTAGTCATAAATTATAAGCCTCTGAATGTTGCGTTTCAATAGATAAGATGCCCTCTCCCTAATAAAAAGGATTTATTAGGAAGGCTCAACAATGCAAAAATATTTTCAAAATTTGATATGAAATTAGGATTTTGGCAAATCTAGATTGATGAAAAAGACAGATATAAAACAACATTTACTGTGCCTTTTGGACATTACGAATGGAATGTAATGCCCTTTGGCCTTAAAAATGCCCCTTCAGAATTTCAAAATATTATGAATTCAATATTTAACCCATACATTAAATTTACCATAGTTTATATTGACGATGTTCTAGTATATTCGGAATCCATAGAACAACATTGGAAACATCTTAATATTTTCTTTCATCTTATTAAAAAATATGGCTTAGTACTGAGTCCCACTAAGATTAATCTTTTCCAAACCAGGATTAGATTCTTAGGTCATCATATCTATTAAGGGACCATAGTCCCAATAGAAAGATCCATACAATTTGCAAACAAATTCCCTGATGAAATTAAGGATAAGAAGCAACTGCAGAAATTTCTAGGATGTTTGAATTATATTACAGACTTCTATCCTAATCTTAGTTAGGAATGTGCCCCTCTTAGACAAAGGTTAAGGAAAAATCCTCCTCCATGGACAGATGAACATACTAAGGTAGTCAAAACCTTAAAAAATAAGGCTAAAAGCCTATCTTGTTTTAGCATAGCTGATGTCACACCCCAAACCCAAAAGACTGGATTTGGCGATATGATAGACACAACTCACAAAGGTTTACGCCTCACATAGGCCAACCCACTTAACCATATCAACCTGTAATAATATTGTCTCCAATAATCCATCCACAATAAATTCCAACCACAATATAACTAATATCTCAACAATTAATTGAAATAACTAGATAAATCCATAATCATCAAAATAAATTGTCACTTCTAATAATCTACTACAACGTCCACTGAAATAAAAAAAACTAATTCTTCTAAATATTAAAATAAAAGTTCTAGTGTAACTAGAAGATCAAGCCATCGACTCCCTAGCTCTTCGCACGCAGAAGCCACTCACAACAAGCTAATCATCTGTGGGGAAAAATATAAGGGGTGAGCATAAAGCTCAGCAAGAAAATTTTACACAATATATACAGGAAGATGTCAAGCATATTCGCACGATTGATTTAAAAACATGAGTAACAAAATGATAGAGTTTCACAATAAATCATTTCTTTCAATTCGGTAGGCATATAAACTTTTAGAAATAATTATATTTCTTTCAATTCAATAAACAATAACACTGAAACACTTCTGATAACAATGCATTCGATAAATCACTTTAAAATCACTGATTGATATACAAATCAATAAAACACTAGTTCATACAAGTACTTCCTTTGGCTAGACTCACATTCAATAAGCGCCCATCATCGTGGGACTTTACACTACATCAGTACTGATGACCAACGGTATTAAAATCCCTTGCTGGCACGGACCAATTTTCCAACAGTATTAGAATCCCCTGCTGGGACGGACCAATAATCTAACCAGAGTTCACACTTATACAATAAACATTTGGCCAATATTTTTCACAAATAAAACAGATTCAAAACACGTATGTAAATAATTTCAATAAAAGACTATTTTGCTTGATCCATAGTACATAAGAAATAACCACTTTGATAGTGAAACAATTTTGAAAACAATTGTCCATAAATCATTGATTCACAAAAGAGGAATAAAAATCAGATTTATTTTTATTTAATTAAAGAAAGCGATACATTGTGCAAGTTCCCTTACCTCAAGCCAAACCTTCAACAATTCAAGCAATTGAACTCCTAATCACTCCAATGCTATTCAGAACCTAAAATCAATAATATCTTTTATCAATAATTTATATTTATATTAATAGTTCATTCTAATTACGTGGTACGCTAACAGTTCAATTTTTAATTCTAATAGACCCATAAACCCTTCTTCCCTGTAATAGTTATGTGCTTATAATACGTATAGCTTGTGTGTGTGTGTATATATATATATATATATATATATATATATATATATATCTATCTGTGTGTATGTATTAAAAGTTGATAGTCAACTTACTACAAACAGACTATCAACGTGATAAAGTAATCTTCCTAAATCCAAGTTGATAGTCAACTTGCTAAAAACTGACTATCAACATAATAAAGTATCCTTCCCAAAACCTGATGAGTGAGTACGGTTGTCCTTTCAATTAGAAAAGTTGACAGTTAACTTGCTACAACTTGACTGTCAACGTGATATGATTCATCACAACAAAAGCTGAAAAGTTGACAGTCAACTTGCTACAAACTGACTGTCAACGTGACATGAAAAAAGTGGATGTACAATAAAAAGCTTTATTAACAGTGATGAATAGTGTAAGATTATATATATATAATAGTGGAAATTACGGTGTATATATATATATATATAATCTTTTCACGTTTTCCAAAGTCTGCAATTTCAGGAATTCACTTTTTCCCCTTTCACTTTAAGTTTGAGCACACATATCAAAACGTTTTTTTTATATATATATATATATATATATATTCACTTATCTTTTTGTTTCACCAGTCAAAAATCCCTCTACTAATACGTCTACACAATCCATTATATATATATATATATATATATATATCTATTATATTATTTATTGATACAACTACTGCATGTACATCATAAGTGTATATATATATATATATATATATATATTTACTACTTGGCTATCAGGTAAACGAAGGAGACGAAGCCAAAACAATCCCAGCCGTCAGTCCTCTATTCTCTCAATAGTTCCCAAGCCAAAAAAAATAATAACTTCCCTTATAAGATCTTATATAGGGCACAACTTAATCCTAACCTATTTAGGTTTACTTCCAATACTAGTGTTTGGGTACACAGTTATCTAATCCATGGTTAAATCTAATCCCAATAATTATGTGAATAGTAAAATCAACTAATAAATTAAATTAACCGTAACGCGTTAAATATATAATTAATTAAATAAATAAATTTGCGTAAATACGGGGCATTACAGCTGATCCCTCAGCATTCAAAATAGCCCAGACAGATGCTATAGGATATGGAAGAATACTTCTTCAAAAAATTGATAGTCAAGAGAAAATAGTGCGATATAATTCGGGTACATGGAACCCAACCCAAAAGAATTATTCTACGATAAAAAAGGAGATATTATCTATAGTTTTATGTATTTCAAAGTTTCAGAGTGATATTTTAAATCAAAATTTTTTGGTAAAAGTGGATTGCGAGGCAGTAAAACTAGTTTTACAAAAAGATGTAAAAAATATAACTTCAAAACATATTTTTGCTAGATGGCAAGCAATACTTTCAGTTTTTTATTTTGATATAGAACATATTAAAGGAGATAACAATTCTATCCCTGATTTTCTCTCTCGTGAGTTCTTACAGGGCCATCAGCCTCATAAAAAATGCCCAGAAAACATAAAGCCAAAGCTCCATAAGAAACTCAGCCACCACAATCTAATAACCCAAAACCAAATCAAAATATCCCTGAACCCAAAAAATGGTACCAATATATTGAAGAAGAGGAAAAACTCCTCTCCCAAAATCCATTCCCTGGATTGACATTAGAACAATACCAGCAGCTCAACACACAACAATACCAGCAGCTTAACTCGCAGCAATGCTTCACTCCAGTGGATAAGTCACAGACTTATGCTCTGGTAGCTTCGAGCTCTCAAAAAGGTGGTAAAGAAATAGCCACTTCTTCGAGATCTCAGGAGCCATTAGCAGTTTTTCTGACTACACCATCTCAAAATATTTCTCAGAAAAACTTTCATAAAAATCAAAATCCATATTTTGCAAAACCTACAAAATTATCCATCATGGTAATTGAAAAGGAATTTCAAAATAAAGATATTTTTAATATAATCCAGCAATACTTTTCCCCAAATTTTCAATATCCTGCCACTGATTTAAGAAAAACACAGTTTTGGTATCACTGTATCCTTGAAAAGGGAATAAAATCCGCCATATTCAAATATTATCCCTTTGAGGATGACAAATCTCATTACTCCCATACCACTTGCCATATCCTCCAGATCCTCACTCCTTCTGATTGGGGGCAACTACTATATCAACCCAGAAAAATACCCATCAATATTACCCCACAACATTTCAATTATTTTGATTACTAAAAAGCATGGCAAATAACTTTCTTCCTTCAAAATAAAGAACTCCGTCATTCATGGATGATCTATTTTGATAAGGAATTCAATTTCAATATCCCAATTTGGTTTCTTGATTGGTGGAACTATTTTGGTCCCTCTCAGGAAATCCTTCCCTAACATACTGCTAATGTGGTAGGAGCATATGCCGTCTTCCAAGAACATATTAAACCCCCATCATATCTTCAGGCATTTCCTAAATTATTTCTTTTCTTTGCTAATTTCGATTTAGCCAGGATTATGTTTTGGAAATATGAAATCATATCAACACAGGTATTTCCTTCCTTAGGAAGATCCTTCCATGTTAAATGGTGGGACAAAGTAAGAACATATCATATCACTCTTGTAGCAATACAACAATAGTTCAATAAGGGTTTAGCCATAAATCTAAGATTAGGAGAGTCATTAAAGTCTCTTCTGTCTAAAAGTCAGCTTATGGCCAAGCTTGCAGTTGCTCCAGCCAATAATAAAGATCTTAAAAAATATCTTCAAGCAACTTTGTCCTCACTTGACTCAGAAGAAGAAGAAGACGATGAACAGGAAGACCAAGGCTCCAGTCCATCAATAAATCTTGCATAGGATAATGAGGATGATTGCTTTAGTAGCTTCTCCCCACTACCCTGAAGACCAGGTCCGGAAATCTCAGCTGAAATCACTCAATATCATATCAGCAAGAGAATCCAAAGCTATAAAAAACAAAGCTATAGTATAAGTAGTATTTGCTACAATATTGTTATAGTCGATCGTCCCGGGTGTTCTGTGTCCCTAGTGTTTAGTACAAGAGAAATTAATAGTTGCTTGCTTTTACTCGGGTAATCTTCACCGACATCATGCAAAGTACTCAGAGATTCCCTAAGGATGGCATCTCTTTCACGTGAAATAATGCAGGGCACTCAGCACTATAATGCCTCGTCATACAAAGCACTCAGAGATTCCCTGAGGATGGCATCTCTTTCTCGTGAAACTCATGGACTATTGTGACGTCATCATTGTAATAGTAGAATAGATCTCCTATATAAGGAAGCCTTCTGTAAAGAAGGGGGTATCTCCATATTCGATTCGAAAACCCCTTTTCTCTCTCTCTTACCCCTTTATCATATTTCTTTTTGTATCTTCTTAGGATAGTTCATCTCCAGTATACTATTTCAACCATATTGTAAGGTATATTTTCAATATTCAATAAAATATTGCCTTTTCCAATTATTATATATTTTTGTTATCACTATATATATCTATATATATATATATATATATATATATATATATATATACACATACATACATACACATATATGTTTGGAGCTTTTCATGGGTGCTTTGTTTTGAGCGTTTATTGTGAAATAAGCAAACTGCCAGATGTTTCTTTTGTGTTTTTTAATTCGTTTCTTCAACACTGTCTTGTGTTATAAGAAGATGATTGTTATATAAATATATATATATATATATATACACACATCTACAAATGTATATATTTTATTGAGTTGAGGAGTAGTATGTCATCAATGTTTCTTATATAGGTTTCAAAAAGTTGAATAAATAAATAGAACTAAATGTTGTTAATATATATGTGTGTGTGTGTGTGTGTGTGTGTGTTTTTGTAGAGGGGTTTTCAAAGGTGCTTTCTTATGATGGTTTATTTGAAGTTTGAACAGATGATTATGCATTCATGTTGGGTAAAAAAAAAAAAGGACTCAACAAAAGAGGAGTGTTTATGCAGTTTTCTCTGTTTCTTTAATGACTTTTTTTGAATACACTCTTGTGTTATGAGTTTTGAAAACTGCTTATATCTGTATAAAAAATAAAAAAAAATAAAAAAAGGAGAAAAAATGACATAATTCCTACATAGAATAAAAAAAATACTTCTGTATATATATATATATCTAGACAGGTTATTAGTTTTAGGAATACTTTGTTATGACTTTAATGAGTGAATATGTATGGATGCTTTAAATGAAGGAAAAAAAATAAATAAATAAATAAATAAATATATATATATATATATATATATATATATATATATATATATATATATATATATATATGAGTTTTAAATAGTTGTTTCTTATAAATATATGGCAAATTGATACGTAGACCGCAATATTAAGCCTGTGGGTTTGGAGAGTATTCTGTTGTATGTCTTTATTATATGTTTTTCCTTTAGATTTGAGGAGCTAGATACTCATTACATAATGAGTTAGTCAATCAACACTGTTTAAGCTGCCATGCAGAGGAAAAATAAATAAAATAAAATAAAAACAAGGAAAAAAAACAATATGCACATTTAAAAGGACAACAATCATCTTCAATCATACCTATTTGCTCTATCCTACACAAGTTCTTCACCTCCAGTTCATATTTTTCTCTTCTGTTATTCTTCTCCTTCCCCTTTTTCCTTTTAGGTTTCATCCCTTAAAACTCATTAAAATAAATATATATATACATATATAAATATTCTACCAGTAATTCAGTTTCACACCTTTAACAAACCATATCCTTAAGAATCCATAGCCTTTGTTTTGTTCGTTTGTTTATTTATTTTTATTTATTTTTTCCAGCTCTCCATCCATATTCACTCATAATCCTTCAAAACTCAAACTCAAAGTCTAAATACATAGAAATTTTCATAAAATCATTTAGTGTTCACCTTCACTCATTATCCTTCAAAACCCAAAGTCCAAATCTAAATACACAAAAATTTCATAAAAAAAGTTAATTCTTGATGCAAGCTCACATCCTATTGTAAATGTCCAATTAATATATATATATATAGATATAATTGAAGCCCTAGAAAAAAACCCTTAGCAAGAAATTAAAAAAAAAAAAAAAAACAGGGCACATAAGAAATACTCCACTGATAAGAAACAACTCACCTCTAAACAACATATATAAATTGAAGTCGTAGAAAAAAGCACTAACAAGGAATTCAAGCCCTACAAAAATCCCAAAACAAGAAAACACACACACACACGCACGTAAATAAAAAAAAAAAACTGGACGCGGTAGAAATACTACATCGATAAAAACCAACTCACATCTAAACAATATACATAAATAAAGAATCAACACTATTAAAACGAACAGCAGACATAATAGAGCAAAATAAATTAAAGGGATTCGAAAAACCATACCTCACTGGTGTACCAAATGACAGAAACATGAAAGGAAAAGGAAATCACAAAATGAAAGAGCAAATCCAAATCATAAACCAAATATGTTCTGAAGCAACCACCAGAAGAAGACTAACCATTGCTCGCATCAGGGAGCTGGATACTGTTTATCTTTGAAAAAAAAAAAGTAATAAAAAAATATAAAAAAAAACTGTCAAATATTTAGCATTTTTATTGTAGTTATTTGACTAAGGGTGAAAAAATAATAATAATAATAATAATAATAATAATAATATATATATATATATATATATATATATATATATATATATATATATATATATATACCTTTAGCCTTTTTATTTTATTTTATTTTTAAAACTGAGTGGTTTATGCATCTTTTACTTAAGTCTAATTCAAATTGCTCAAATTGTGCGATCATAAATTATTCACATTGTTGAAGTGAGTTTAAACTTAAAAAAGATGCTTCGGTTTACATTTGACAGGGACAATTGATGTCAGTGTTGCTCATTTTTATTTGCTTTTACATATTAATTGATGTCAGTGTTGCTCATTTTTATATGCTTTCATGTATCGTTAAGATGTATTCTTCTTACGCTGTATTTTTTTGCATTTTTTATTATGTACTCCTTGTTCAGTTTCAATATGTAAAATAGCTTATCAAATATGTGACCTTGAATAGTCTTCTGTTTTTCATATTTATTATGTGTTTTGTTTAGCTTTGGAGGCCTGGAGATTGTTTTTGTTGGCAAATGATGGACAAAAAAAAAAAAAAAAAAAAAAAAAAAAAGGAGGGAGGGGTAATGGAAAAAAAAAGAAAAGGAAAAAAAAAAACTTTTTGGTGTTTATTATTATATTAGTATATATATGTATTTATTTTTATTACGTATCTCTCTCTCTCTTTACTCTCTCTCTTTCTCTCTCTCTCTCTCTCTCTCTCTATATATATATATATATATATATATATGTATGTATGTATATATACATATATATACATATATCTACCTAGTATGTCTTTTCTACAAAGCTTGCCAAGTATACTGAAAGAGATAAGATACTTTTTACTATTCATCTTTGGTTCGGTTACTGTTCCTCTATTGAAACGGCATCCCACCTAGGATGAAACCGTGCTTAAACCAAACAAAATGACCTCACCCTTCGAACAAAATGATGTAGGAGAGCTTGTATGTGCTTAGAGGACAAAAAATGATGTCATTTTTCCTCAAGCTTTTTTCCCTGGTTCAGATCACATGTGACTTGTCATATGTTGTGCACATTTTGGCCTATTTATGCATTTTATTTGGTAAAAGTAGAAGCTGTCCTAAACTGCCCTTTCAATATGCAGTTCTATGGATTTGGAGTGTACTATGTTACAACATGTCATTTGTTGATTCCTGTATACTTTCTTCATATGTTGCATTATTCAAGTATGATGTCTTACTGATTGTTCTTGCAGTATTCAGCATATGGAACAAGCCATTGTATGCACCAGTTGGTTAGCTCATTTTGTAGTATAGCAGTTTTGATGGCTTGCCTAAGTGATGGGCCCTAAGATTAGCTTAATTTCCTTAGTGCAGCAGCAGAATTTGCAACTATAGGATGAGTCTTCCAATTGTGGCTGCATGATTTGTTAAAAGTATAGAGTTATCTTACATATGCTTTATTTTCTTCCTCGGGACTAGATACATAGCAGCTGATTTTTTTAATTACCCTATGGCTGAATGAAATCCTGTTGCAATACTGATAACCAATGTAATAGTTGACTATTTTACAAAACTATGTCTCCTTACCATAGGCAACAGTTTCTGTAACTATATGGTGGTGCTCTTAGCTGTAGGTTTTTGCATTACTAATCTAAGTCTCTTCTTTAGTATGACCTTCCAGCTTTGTATGCTTTGTTTGTTTAATCGCTCCCAGAGTACTTATTTACGTCTTTTGTACATGATTTTTTTTCGCCCTCCTTGCGTACAGTATACTTAAATCTGTTTGCGTATCTAAGTACAATGTTTAATTGTATCATATTATTCGCTATTCTAGATATTAATTAATAATGTAGATTGATGTTATTTTACATTTTTGCTTTTTGTTATTATACTTCACCTATGGCTTGTGACCCTTCTTTTGTTTGTTTATTGGAATTTGTTCCCCTTCGCACTTGTTGGATGTTATAATTGATGCGAGAGCTGTTATAACTGGTCTAGGTTAGTTGTTTATGCTTTCTTCTTTTTATGTAAGTTATTATCAAATTTTTTCCCTATTCCTTGCATCCTTCTTTGGCTTACAATTATTTTGTGTTATTATTTGTTAAAGTATGTAGTCATATTCAATTGGCTTTATTCAATTAGCTTACAATTTTTTTTTTTTTTTTCACATGTTATAATACATATATATATATATGCACACAAAAATTTTGCTGCTTTATTTGCAGTGTTTCGTTTTGATTTGTATTGTTGTTTTTCTATATCGCTTTTCATCAAGTAGTTAACCTTTATGACGTTGCGGAAAGCTTATGAAAGAAAAAGGTAACCGCTTTCTTCTTAAAATCACTCGAATCCATGAGCAAAGAGAAAACAACCCGAATCCACGAGCAAAGAGAGTAAAATGTCAGAAAGAAATTCTTATTAAATCAAAAGCATCACCTTACAATGAAAGGAGGTAGCCTTTATATAGGTTGCAAAACCTAATTTGACTAGAACTATAACTTTAGGAACGAAATAACTAAAATAAGGAAAAATACTAAATATTCCAAAAATAAATAACCTAATTCAACTAGAACTATAAATCAAAAGTCCTAAACAATCTGTTCTACATCAGTCTCCCCTGCTTAAAAAGAACTCGACCTCGAGTTAATTAATTGAGAAGAAGACTCATCGGGAGGATAATATTCAAATAGATCAGCAACATTGAAAGTGGGAGATATGGCCATATCTGTAGGAAGGTCCACTATATAGGCATTATCATTAATTTTCTACAGAATTGGAAAGGGACCATACTGCTTGTCTCTTAACTTGTTATACGTTCCCACTGGCATCCGCCCTTTGCGTAAATAGACCATCACAAGATTTCCTTCCTGGAAGACTTTAGCCCGTTGCTTTTTGTCGGCTGCTTCTTTGTACCCGGCATTAAATTCCTCTAGATTTTTCCATACCTCCTCTTGAATAGCTTTAATCCGTTCAGCCTTATTCTCTACTGCAATACTTATACCAAGAAGCTTTGGTAGAGGCACCAAATCTAAGGCATGACTTGGAGGGCGGCAATATACAATTTGGAATGGTGTCTTCTCGATAGACCTATTCAGCATACTGTTATAAGCAAATTCAGCTTGGGCTAAAGCAAGATCCCACTGTTTAGGCTTTTCTCCAGATATACAGCGAATTAAATTCCAAAGAATTCGGTTCACCACTTCCGTCTGGGGATGGCTAGTGCTACTGAAATTCAAAGATGTATCAAATCGCCTCTATAAAGTTCTCCAAAAATGACTTAAGAATTTAGTGTCCCGATCTAAAGTGATAGATTTAGGGACCCCGTGTAAACAAACAACTTCCTTGAAAAACAAATTAGTAACATGCACTGCATTGGAAGTCTTCTTGTAAGCAATAAAGTGAGCCATTTTGGAGTACCTATCCACCACCACAAATACAGAATCAAACCCTCATTAGGTTCGCAGAAGGTCCAAGATGAAATCCATAGAAAGATCCTCCCAAGGCGCTGCTGGAAGGGGCAAGGGCATATACAGACCCGTATTTTGGGATTGGCTTTTGGCTGCCTGGCAAGTAGGACATCTTTTGACATAACTACCAATATCCCTCTTCAATTGTGGCTAAAAATACCTCTCTTATGCAAGAGCCACTGTTTTATCGCGATCCAAATGTCCACCCAAACCTCCACCATGTAAGTCATAGATAATTTGCTCCCGTAGTGAACTCCTAGGAATACACAACTGATTGCCATGGAACAAATACCCTTCTTGAATATGCATTCCATCATGAGAAAGGCCTAGCTGACACTTCACCCAAACACCCCCGAAATCCTCATCATCTTTATACAAGTCCTTAAGATAGTCAAACCCTATAACTTCAGTCTACATTGTAATAAGTAACAATGCCCTTCTGCTTAGGGCATCAGCTACCCTATTTAACTGACCCGCCTTATGCTTCAGAATAAAGGTGAATCACTATATGAAAGAAATCCAACGAGCATGCATCCAGTTGACATTATTCTGACTATTAATGAATTTCAGTGCTTGGTGATCGCTGAATAGTACGAACTTCCTCTATACTAAATAGTGTTCCCAAACCTTTAAGGCTTGAAAGATAGTATACAATTCAAGCTCATAGGTTGACCACTTCTGGCGGGCTTCATTGAGTTTCTCACTGTAGAACACAACCGGCCTACCTTTTTGGGAAAGAACAGCACTAATGCCAACAATAGAGGCATCGCACTCCACCTCAAATAATTGGTCAAAATCTGGCAATGCTAAAACTGGGGTGGAGGACAACTTCTCTTTAATCAACACGAAACTTTGTTCTGTTTCACCTCCCCAATTGAATTTCCCTTTCTTCATGCATTTAGTGATTGGTGTAAATATTCGGCTAAGATCTCTAATAAACCGTCGGTAGAACATTGCCAGTCCATGGAAACTACGCACCTTACCGACTGTCTTTAGAATAGGCCATTCCTGAATGGCACGAATCTTTTCTTCATCGACCTTAATCCCATTAACACTCACCATAAATCCCAAAAATAATAAACTGCTGGTCATGAAGCTACACTTTTTCAAATTTACATGCAACTTGTTTTGCTGCAAAACTGTCAATACTTCCCTCAAGTGCTCAAAGTGGTCAGATTCATTCTGGCTATAAATCAATATGTCATCAAAGTACACTACAACAAATTTTCCAGTGAATGGTTTAAGTACCCGATTCATTAGTCGCATAAAGGTATTTGAAGCATTAGTCAGTCCAAACAGCATCACTAACCACTCGTACAAACCTCCTTTGTTTTGAAGGCAGTCTTCCACTCATCCCTAGGTCTGATACAAATCTGATGGTACCTATCACACCCCATTTTTGGTACCTTAGCTAGGGTTTGTCATTTTATGTGTCTTTTTGTTTCCTTTCTGAGTCTAGTCTTTTGCATTGAGTTTCTAGGGTCTTGAGGATGATGTGTATGAATTTTGGTTCAATTTGGAGTTGATCTTGAGGGTTCATAAGAAATTTTGCGACTTGAGGGGTATAATCATCTTTTAGGTCACAAACTTTCCATTTGACCTTGAAATGATCTCCAAGTTGCCAATTAGAGTTCATATGGATGCATTTGAGGTATTTATGGGTTCAATTTGATGAATTGATGGTTCGGGATTAAAATGGCTCAATATGGTTCAGGTTGGTTAAGAGACCCACTTTGGGTTAGCTTGAATCGACTCATGATTTTCACTCCATTCCTATTCATTTGACTTTAATTAGTCTTAATTTCATCCCCAAATGTGTTTAGGGAGGTTGAATTTCGAATTGAAAGACATTCGGTGCAACCTTGTGTGCATACCTAAGCTAAGCAACGGTGGTGCATAACGGTTAACTGTCTTTGTAAGACCTAACCATGCAGCCATGGCTAGGGTTTTTTGCCCTAAAGTGACTCAAATCATATTCCCCTTCGAAACACGGTCGTTTTGGCTTTCGTTTCGTCAAAATTAGAGTTGATTTGGGTTCTGAAACACATTTGGAAGCTGAAAGGGTTAGAATAAGGCAAGAGATGACGAGGCCTCGGGTGACCACCTAGGCCTAGGCGGCTAGCTGCCTGGGTCTAGGCTGCTAGCCACCCAGCCCTAGGTAGTCACCCAAGCCACTTTCTTTCTTTGAAGTGCTGAAGCGGATCCCTCCCTATTCTCTCGAACTATTTCGCCTCCAACCGCCATTCCTCTTTATTTTAACCCCTAATTGACCTACTTGAGCCCCAAGGGAGTCTCTAAGGACCTTTGGATCGATATCTAGGGTTTTAATCCCAACTATTGAGGGATTCCCTTCAAACTCTATAAATACCCCCTATACTCACTACAGGAGAAAACATCTATCGCAACAGTAAAAGTTGTTGCGATAACCTCAAAGTCGTTGCAATAAGTATTTATTGCAACGACAACACTACCATTGCGAGCTATTGTAAGAACCTCGGTGGTAATAGGTTATTACAACAACAAATATCGTTGCAATACAAATTTCGTTGCAATACAATTCCATTTAATGCAATGGTTTTATTGTTGCAATCAATTTTTCTTTCGTTGCGAAAAAATATTGCAACAACATTATTGTGGCAATATACTTAAAAATAACATTTTTTTAATTAAAAATATTATTTATTGCAACGAGTGTGGCATTGCAATAAGTTATTGCTACAATCTTTCTCGTAGCAATAATTTACTGCTACAATATTTCCTATTGCAATAATGAATTTTTTTAATTAAAAATATTATTTATCGCAACAACTTTGGCGTTGAAATAAGTTATTGCTACAATCTTTGTCATGGCAATAACGTATTGCTACAATCTTTTCCATGGCAATAACTTATTGCTACGATCTTTCCTGTTGCAAGAACCAAATTTTTTTATTAAAAATATTATTTATCGCAACGACTTTGGCGTTGTAATAAGTTATTGCTACAATCTTTGTCGTGGCAATAACTTATTGCTACGATCTTTCCCGTTGCAAGAACCAAATTTTTTAATTAAAAATATTATTTATTGCAACGACTTTGGCGTTGTAATAAGTTATTGCTACAATCTTTCTCGTGGCAATAACGTATTGTTACGATCTTTCCCGTTGCAAGAACGAATTTTTTAATTAAAAATATTATTTATCGCAACGATTGTGATGTTGCAATAAGTTATTGCTACAATTTTTGTTGTGGCAATAACTTATTGCTACAATCTTTCCCGTTGCAAGAACCAAAATTTTAAATTAAAAATATTATTTATCACAACGGCCTTGGCGTTGCAATAAGTTATTGCTACAATCTTTGTCATTGTAACAACGTTTTTTTTTTTTTTTAAAATAAATTTATAATCTGTCATTTTCATGGTTACTTATACCTGTACCCTATTAAAAGTAATGAAACCATCCAAAATATGATATCTCAATCTCAAACTTATCCAAATTAATTCAAACCCAAACTTTAAACATTCATTTAACTAATGAAGCCATTCAAAATATCACTATATTAAAAGCTTCAAGCACCAAGCTTCAACATTCCAGAATGTCATTACAAATTGAAAATAAATCAACGAAGCTATTAAAGCATCCATATAACTATACTAAAAGCTTCAAGCTTCAAGTTTTAACCTTTTCCAAAATGTCATTACAAATTAAAACTTCAAGCTTCAAGCTTCAAATTTCAACCTTCCAAAATGTCATTACAAATTTCGAAGTAAATCAACAAAGATACTAAAAGCATCCAAAATGCAAAAATTCCAATTAATTAACAACCATTTACTCCAAAGATACTAAAGCATCCAAAATGCAAAAAATTCCAACTAATTAGCAACAATCTACTCCTGTAAAACATTGCAAAGAAACAAAGAAAATTAGAAAGTGAGAGAGAGAGACTAACTAAAAAAGAATCAAATATTCAGACAATGATATTTCGTCAATGAATTGCATATGGCAACTGCTATCAATTTAAGATTCAGATCCAGACCTATTTTATATTGGACTTGGGAAAATGAAAATATCTCTAATTTTATTTTATTAGAAAACTTAGGAAAATGACAATATCTCCAATTTTATTTTATTTTTTCTATTTCACCAATCATACATCATACAGATTGTCTGGTTAGGTCAATGAGTCAACCTATTCGAAACCCATAACCTGGATAAATTCTTCCTTTGTGAATAAGTTAGGTTTTATAAGATTTAGAAGTGTATTAGGATTTAAGAAGAACTAAAGAAAAACTGTTAGAAGTTCATGGAAAGCATTTAAGTTATAAAACTAGGAACTAGAAAGCATCTTAATTGCATGATCATCATCCCTTCTACAATGAAAGAAGTTTATAATACTATCAATAATGTGGTTCAAGGTACTAGAAATATGATTATAACTTTCCAAGCCTATGTAAAAAGGAAACGATCAATCAATATATTACAAGTTCTTAGCTAGGAATAGTTATCAAAAGTGGGCTTCATTTATGTCTTCATGATCTATTAAATGCATGGCGATTCTAAAATACATATGCAAGTAGGAAAAAAAAAAACTAATTTAGTGACTTAAAAAGTTCAAGTAGCAGCTCAATAGGTTAATTATAAAAACAAAGAAAAACAAAACTAAACTAGGATACTTAGATCATAGGGCAGACTTGAATCTCACGAAGAGTGCCTATGTACCATGCAACGGAATACATGGATCAAAGTTTATGTAGTTCGATTGTAATAGGGTTATAACCTAATAAAGGCCTATGGTAAACCCTAAGTTTCCTTCCATAAATAAAAGAGTTTCCAAAGGTAAATGATTCTCAAAAGATCTCTAGAAAATATGGTATTTCAAGTAAAGATAGAAACTTTGATTTAAAATGCATTTTTTATGAAAGGAAACTATAGAAGCATACCATATCCCCCTATTAGGAAATAACCCTAGGAGGGAGAAGGAAAAGTTTTAAGGAAAGAAAAGTAAATTAGGGTACCTTCAAACCCTACTTACCTTGAGCAAAAGCAACCTATCAAAATAACCACCCTATTGCATAAGGTAATTACTTTGTTTGCAAGATTTCATCCTGCTATAGCCAAAATAATCACCCCACATTGGTGGGGTAATTGCACCTGTCATATCCCACTTTCTATGGGTTTGTACCTGTCAAACACCTACAATTTGCATGCAACATCCTCCAAAAATACCAACAAACCAAGCTAGCTTCCAACCTAGCAATTATCATGCTAAAACATAGACAATCACATGCTGAAAATATGACATTAAGGACAATAAACAGATCTGGACAGAATTGAAATAAGGCCTAAATCATCCACTAAACATGCAAACAAACACAAATAGTGAATAACATGAACCCTAATTCAATCCTAGAATCTTAATATGCATAAAAAACCTAAAATCCACTATATGAATGCATAAAATATCATAGTTATTCCATATGCAATACATATACAGCAACTATGAAGAAAAACCAAACAAAAATCCTAAGCTATCATGTTATATGCAACTAAACCAAAACAAGGATGATAGAAACCTTAGAATCACAATCATGTTTTAAACTACATGAAATAACCTCAAATCATGCAAAACTAAACATGAATGACATTCTAATCATGCATATTAACCACTAGAAGCATCAACACATGATAAAAATGCAAGCTTTAACATGGAAAAGAGTTATTTTAAGCCAAACCCTAATTTCAGCATAATTAAAACCCTAGAATCACAACTATGCATAAATCACATAAAATTAACCCTCTAGCATGCAAAACAGCCCATGAACAACATCCTAATCATGCATATTAACTAATAGAAGCAGCAAAACATGATAAAAATGCAAGCTTGAACATGAAATATGACTATTCTAAGCAAAAACCCTATTTCAGCACAATAGCAACCCTAAAATCCCAACCATGTATTAAATCACATGAAATAATCCAATTACATGCATAACCCATCATGAATAACATTTAAACCATGTTTATTAACTATTAGAAGCATCAATACATGATGAAAATACTAACTTGAACATGCGAAGGAACTATTCTAAGTAAAACCCTAATTTCCATAGCAAAGGAATAAAGGTATACCTATGGTGGAGCCTTCTTGCTGTTATAGAACATCTCTTCTCTTCTTGTGAACAAGTTGAAAATCTCTCCTTCAAGCCTCCAAGCAAAGCTCCAGATCTCCTTGAAACTCTCTCTCTCCCTCCCTCACTCAGAAATTAGGTTAGAATGCCTTAAGGATGGCTGTGATTGCCTCTAGGTGCCTCCCCTAGTGCTGAAATATAGAGGGGTATTTATAGGGTTTGAAGGGAATCCCTCAATAGTTGGGATTAAAACCCTAGATATCGATCCAAAGGTCCTTAGAGACTCCCTTGGGGCTTAAGTAGGTCAATTAGGATTAAAAATAAGGAGGAATGGCGGTTGGAGGCAGAATAGTTCGAGAAAATAGAAGGGAGTCCGCCTCAGCACTCAGAAAAGGAAAGTAGCTCGGGTGACCACCTGGGGCTGGGCGGCTAGCAGCCTGGCCCAGGCGGCTAGCCGCCTAGGCTTGGGTGGTCACCCAAGGCCTTGTCACCTCTTACCTTATTTTGACCCTTTCAGTTTCCAAATGTGTTTCAGGGCTCAAATCAACTCCGATTTTGACGAAACGAAAGCCAAAACGACCGTGTTTTGAAGGGGAATATGACAATTAAAAGTAAAAACTAATCTAAGTTGGACTTGGGCTCAAATGAGCAGCCTACGTACTTCTGACGAAAATCAAAGTCCACGTAGTTCGAATAAACATATTGGGGATAAAGTTTCACTCCTCGTAGGACTCTATTAGAATCCAATCCATAATCAAACACTTTATTTTGAAAATAACTTGCTTTGGAATAAACAACTTTAGTTTGAAAATTTGTTTAATTTAGGATCAAAATACTAATAAAATCCTATGAATAATAAAACTCATGGGAGCATGCATCATCACATAAACAATTACATTATGATAATGGAGTTTAGAGATTATACCTGACAGAACCGAGGCAGAGTTTTGTTTGCAACCTCGGGGTTTTTAACTCGAAAATTGGGCAGAGCTTCGACGTTTTCCAAACTTTAAGATGGCCTCAAGGGAGGGAGTCACAAGTTGGGTAGGGCTTTCGGGCCTTTAAGCTTTAGAATGGGTCGCAAGTTAGAGGGTACTAATAGGAATGTTCCCTACTAACCATTGAGCCAAGCTCTTCTTTAGACTGAGTATCAAGTGAAGGGATACTAATAGGAATGTTCACCCCACACTCAAAAACTAAGCTCTTTATTTGCTTAGGAAAACTCTACTAAGACTTGGTGTAGAATAAATGAAGGGAGGATCCCTATTTATAGTGAAAGGTGGGTGGAATGGATGGTTTGGATTTAATCTAGCTAAAGATGATCCAATGGCCTAAAATCAATCTTAAGAGATAACATTTATCTCAAATCTAAGTGATAATTATCAAACATTATCAAAAAGATTAGAAAAATCCAGATTAGTTGAAGAGATAATGTCAAAATTAAGAGATAAAGTCAAAAAATTAAAAGGATAAGGATTGGTGACTAAGTAGACACCTCACCTTATTCCCTCTACCATACAACAGCAGCTACTTTAAGGGCCTGTTTGGGCATAAAAACGTTGGATTTGGAAAATTTTCATTAGACGCAAAGTTGTAGAGTTTTAAAAAAACTTTTCAAAAAGACTAATTTCACCCAAATCTGACTTCCGAGTCAGAAGTTATGGTAAAAATACGAAATCTGGTTTTAAAACATATTTTGGACTAATCTTGCTCATTTTAAGTCCAGATTCATCCATTCTTTTTGCACAATGTTTTTAATTCAATTTCCCACATATTAAGACTCAAATTAAGTCAAAATTAATCCACAATGGGTCAATTGGCCATAAACCAAACAAATACGGCTCACCGAGGTTCAAAATGCAACTAAGGGTAAAATAAGGGTTTGTATTCCGATTGAGCCATGCTTGCAAGCAAAACCTTTTGGAAACCATTTATTCATTTGAAAACAATAATTAAAGCTCAATTAACACCAATTTGGCCATTAGTTTAAAAATTGGGATTGAATTAAAAGTCAATTTTTTAAAAAAACCGACAAACGGATCTCAACCTTGCATATTATGGACCATCCCTAACCAAATCAATTCCAAACCTTACCAAACTTTAAACCAAGCCTACAAATGGCATCCTAAGGTCATTAGGATCATCTCAAGATGAATTTGATGAGAATTGGATATCATATGAGAATTATGCAAGTGAAATGACATAAATGCCCTCCAAATTGCAAAAGTTCTCATTAACTATCAAAACTTAACCAAATTGAACCCCGGAAGATACCATGGATTCTTTGGGATGTGTAGAGTCTAACAAAAGACTTGTAGTGCCAAAATGATGTAAAACCCTACATGTGATAATGCTCCTAAGGTAGAAAGGTAGGGAATTAAAGGATGAAAATGGGGTGTCTACAGTATGCCAAGCAGCTTAAGGCATCTATTTGCTATAATTCTTATCTATTGCAATCCTCCCAATGCTTGAAAATTATGGAACAAATTTCAAGATGCGATGTCTGAAGACTTCTTATGTGAAGCAAATAATTCAGCCATAAATATAAGAAGTCAAGTACTACACTTTATCACCACTATATTAAAATCTATGGGATGGAAGCTTGATGAGTACAATCTTATTGACAACTCCATTGTTGTTGATAATGAGAACTTTGCTTCTAGAGAAATGGTTGATGAATTATTTGTCGAAGTAACTAAAACAAATTTACAATCGGTGAATTCATTAAACTTTGAACAAAAAGTTGCATTTAACTTGATAATGTCAAAGATAAATAATAATGAAAGTGGAGGTTTCTTTCTTGATGGCCCTGGTGGCACAGGGAAAACATTTTTATACTGTGCGTTACTTGCAACAATAAGATCTATGAATCATGTGGCATTAGCAATAGCAACAGTTGGTATAGTTGCTTCAATTTTACCTGGTAGTTGTATAGCACATTCTCGATTCAAGATCCCCATTGATTCTGATGACCAGCTAAACTGTAGTGTTAGCAAACAAAGTAACCTTGCAGAATTACTCCGAGCTGCAAAAATAATTATTTGGGATAGAGCATTCATGGCCAAAAGACAAGCTATAGAAGCATTTGACAATATGCTTAGAGATTTGATGGATTACCAATTACTATTCGGTGGAAAAGTCGTTGTCTTTGGTGGTGACTTTCATCAAGTACTACCTGTTCTTCCAAAAGCTACACTTGAGCAAACAAAGGAAGCAAGCCTTGTGAAATCAAAATTATGGTCTGAACTAAAAGTGTTAACGCTTACCCAAAATATGCGGTTAAGATTCAATGCTTCTTTCACTGATTATTTACTTAGAGTTGGTAATAGAATTGAGCCTTCTATAACATATAATAACATTAGAACTCCTGAAAACATTCTTTTACCTTATGACAATGATGAGATCTTTCTAAATAAGCTAATTGATTTTGTATTTCCTAACATTTTTACATTTGATGCTAATAATGATATCTTGATCAATAAAGCAATTTTGACACCAAAGAATTATTATGTAGATGATCTAAATGAAATTTTGATAAAAAAATTCCCTGGTGAAAAAATAATTTATAGAAGTCATGATGATAATACTGCATTTGATAGTTTGCTCCTTGAAGAAGACTTTTTGAACACCTTAACACCAAATGGTTACCCTCCTAATGAATTAGTTCTCAAAATTGGTAGCCCTATTACTTTACATAGAAATATCGACCCTTCAAAAGGACTATCAAATGGAACAAGATTAACATGCCGTACATTTGATCGCAACGTTATAGATGCTGAAATCTCAACAGGTCATCATAAAAGAGAGAGAGTATTCATACCAAGGATACCATTTTTGCCAAATAAAATTGAAAAATTCTCCTTTCCATTCAAAAGAGTTCAATTTCCAATTAGATTATGCTTTGCAATAACTATAAATAAAGCACAAGGAAAAATATTGGACACTGTTGGTGTATATTTACCTGAACCAGTATTCTCACATGGGCAATTGTATGTTGCTTTATCTCAAGCAACAAGCAGTAGATCTATTAGAGTTCTCATCAAAC
Organism: Liquidambar formosana; assembly: GCA_039720395.1. Taxonomy (NCBI): domain Eukaryota; kingdom Viridiplantae; phylum Streptophyta; class Magnoliopsida; order Saxifragales; family Altingiaceae; genus Liquidambar; species Liquidambar formosana. The sequence continues at coordinate 26,335,137 of CM077827.1, read as the reverse complement.
TAGCCAAAAATAATGCTACTATTATGGGTTGCACTCCAAATATCATTTGCAAAGATATCCTTGAGTTGGCACATCCAAATTTGTGTCATCATTCGTATAACTTAATAGTGCACGCATTTTTTTAATTCGTGAAGATATGCTCAAGCCTACTTTATTGCATTTGTAAGATTCCAAAAGTACAAATCCAATTCTTTGCTATTCTTATGATTAGATTCCTTATTATGAATAATAATTACATGCATTTAATCTAATTACTTGCTTGTTAAAGTTCACTATCAACTTCTTCTTTGCATTGGAATTCTTTTACTCAATACTTATTATCTAATAATTATTATTCTATTATAAACACACATACAAACTCATAGATATACCTATATATGTTTTTATTTTACTTACATTGTTTGTAATCCAAAATTACATTGTTTACATGCAAATTTTGATTTAATTCTGTAACCATTTTTTGCTTTTGCATGAGCATACTTAAAAAAAAAATTAGCAATCTAGATCCCATTATATACATTATTGCTTTAATAATTCATGTCATTTTTCCCTCATATCTAACATCCGTTACTTAATAGTTTTATGTATTTATATTCTCTTTATCTTTTCGTAGCATCCCTCAAACGATATTTTTAAGAAGGTTATGTATAACTTTTCATTTGAAAATGTTCTTGTTTCTATAGCCATATGTTAGAACCTTCCATCTTCTGCTTTGAATACTTAGATTTCAGATGTTTTTTCATGTGCTACATCACTACTTTTTATACATGTTCCCAAAAATTCTATTATCTTAATAAATCATTTCTACTAGCTATAAGAAAATTATGATGTTTGTATTCATTGTTTACTTTAATTATTGAATCTAAACTTGCACAAATGTTTTTCAATAACAAAATAGTCACCATCAATGGCGCGTGCACTGAGTTTTCTCAATGAAATTACTCCATCCACTCCACCTGGCTGGAGAGTTCAAGTTATTGTTTTAGAAAAGCATCATCCACATTTCAATACAGCCAGCGCACAAAAGTCAACTTAGAAGCTCATATTATGTGATTCCAAGGTCAATTTACTTATTTAGTATTTTATACTTCTTATATTATTGCTTCTTGTTTTCTAACCATATTATTTATCTTTTAGGGAATGAGGGTGCAAGCAACAATTTGGGGATAAAATATCACTAAGTTTAGCAATAGGTTTTTTGTGGACAAATACTACATAATTTTAAATGCTTTTGTTAAGCCAATTCTACCTCAATATCAGCTTGTACCAAATAACTATCAATGGTCAATAGCAAACCACACGCTGATAGAGGAAGCAGATCCACCAGAAGCTCCAAATGCACCCATTGACTATAAATTCACTGCATATGCTGATTTCCTAGAGTATCTTGGTGTCCCCATTCAAATTGGTAAATTCATCATTGTCACGACCCAAATTAATTAAGCCGTGATCAATATTAATAAATTCAGTTTAATTAAGAAAATCATTTAGGAAGCACGTGAATGGCACGTGTTAGAAAACCGGTAATTTCAGTAAAAATTTCGACATGACCCATTCGTAAATGGAACATACCGTAACAAAATCCTGTATAAAAGAGTTATAAAAGTTCCTGTCATCCATCATTGGCATCATCACATGCTAAATAAACCATATGAAGAAACCTACGAAATTAAAATATTACAAACCATAAGTTATTACATGTCTAGTACCCATAGGCCAAATACAAAGTGTTTAGTTAATACATAACCATAATATTAAAATTCGATCCCAACAAAGCATAGCACCTCAAGGTGAGGTCTCCCCAGCTATGAAATCATCTGAAAAAGGTTTATAAAACATAGGAGTGAGTATAAAACTCAGTAGATATAATTTCCATATAGAAATAACCAAAGCATGATAATATATCCAATTACAATCATGCTTAAAATAATTAAAACCCATGCAATGTCATGAATGATATGTGACTCATGTCCTTTTAACATAATCCATAATTACCGACCACTCCCGCAGGAGTCTTCGCGCGGAAACGGAGGATTTAAACCCACCTCCAAGAGGACAACACAAGGGTTCCTACCTGGAACCGGAAAGTAGCCTCTGATTCGGGAACACAAGGGTTCCTACCTGGAACCGGAAAGTACCCAGGACCAAAGGAATGGAAAACACCGCTAAGTCCCTTGACCGCTAGTAGTCCAAATCCAATGACCCTTTAATATACTTTTACCACGTAATTAATTAAGTCCATTTCATGCATTTTATGCCAATGAATGCCATGAAAAGCTTAAAAATCCTTACACGTGTCAGTTATTCCAGAAATCAACAATATATAATTATTTCATAATCATATAACATGTGGGAGCTATGTAAAACATGTGAATATAGACCAACAAGAATTTACATAGCATATACATCCAAAAATAAACTAAAATACAACAAGTATATCAACCCATATACTCCCAAATGTAATATTCCTAAATATAGGGTTATGTAAACTAGACCCCTCAGTACATGCATTACAAAATATACATGATAATCCACCCAAATATCACGTAAACTCGTAAATAACACCCAAAATACATTTTTATCCAACATATATGGGCTTATATACTAACCCATTATCATCCCTATGGTTAAAACCCATGAAAATTACACCTACCTCACATATATTGCACCAAACGTAAAGAAAAGGTGTTGGGAGGGTCGGATCTGAGCCTAGAAAACAAGAATAAGCTCCAAACTCTACAGATCAGGCTTGAATCCTCTCAAGGCACGTGTAGATCTTCAAATCCAGCCCCTAAAACGCGAAACAAAGCGTTGAAATGAGGGGAGAAGGTCAAAACCCATGCATGCAAGAGAAAAATGTGATTTTCTCTCTCCAAACAAGCCCTTTCTCTCTCCTTCTCTCTCTCCTCTCTCTCTCCTTTATTCTCTCTCTCTAACACTCAAAATGCTGAAAAAATGGGTGTTAGAGTCGTGATATGAGGGTTTTAAAAGAGGTGAGGGGCACATGCGTCTTTTGACGCACATTAAACCATCAGGCCAATTCAGTCGACTGAATAGAAGATTCAGTCGACTTAAATGATAATTCAGTCGACTGAATTGAGAATTCAGTCGACTGAAAATCCCAGAATTGAAATAATCCAGCTTCTGTGTAATTCAGTCGACTGAATCACACTTCAGTCTACTGAATCAGACAGAATACACCCTTCTGCCTTATTTTCATTCAAAACATTTAAGTAATCTTCTCCATTCTTTTATTCTTCCTTTTACTTTAAGTTATTTAATGAAAATAAGCAAATAACCCCCCATTTGAATCCAAATAAAATACCAGAAAAATCAAATTCCAAGTAAATCAAAATCTCATTTTCAAGTTTTAGTACAAAATCCGACTCCCGACAGATTTTTCAAAAACAAGCGTATGAGGAACCCGATCGAATCGTGGTAATAAAATCCCATAAAATCACAGATGTCTTATAATATTATAAACTTCCATTACCGCCAAAAATTATCTTCAAAAACGAAGATTTATGAAAATTCATTTTTTTTTTCCAACACTTAGCCAAATTTCAGCAGTCTAAAATTGTGAAATCACAAACATGTTAACATCGTACCCATGTGATGCCTATGCACCACAATACCCGACAAAACAACTAATATACATGTAAATCATGCATTAAAGGTGAGATTATCCTAATTAAATGATGCGGGCATTACAATCATACCTAATGTTTTTATTGATATTTTTTTATATAATATATAATGTTCCCAAAAATTTAATATTCAATTGTTTACAATGTAGATGTTATTGGTGTTCTACTAGACATGGCTTCACCAAGACAATTGATGACATCATGTGGATCCAGCATTGTACAAGAAGCTATTTTGATTAACCCAGAGTATGATTTCCTATATTTATTAGTGCTTTAAACCTTCAAATAAACTTTCAATATTAAATCCATAGATAGTACATTATTGCTTTTCCTCATTTGGTCTAACACTATATTAAAAATAAAAAAAAAAATAAAAAAAAAAAAGATGATCGCCACGCTTGTTAGCTTTTGGGGACCGTTTGTACACAATGAATGTGTGGCTCTTTCCCAACAGCTCGCCCAAAACTTGATTGTCATTGCACTCAAAATGACTATTACAAGTTACAAAGGTAAGTCATAACCAACCTATTGTATAACTTATCATACTTTCATTACATTTATTTGTTCATAAACCTAATAGCTATAAAACTCAACTTGAACCAAAAGGATGGATTATAACTTACCCAAAAGCAAACATTCTCAGTGCTTGCTATTGTGGCATTATGCTAAAAGACAGCATCAGACCCATACTTGATTCGATTCCACTCACTATATACTTTTTCTAAACTCTTTTTAATCCATACTCTTCCTATCCATATCGCTCTTTCTTAGATTTTTCCCCTATTTGTAATCTATATTACAAGTTAATGATCTGTTAACTAAATGATTCTCTATGAGAAATATACTACAAATTTTGCCTCTAAACTATGAAAAATAATACCTACGCCAACTTCTACTAACTGCTTTATGATTAGTTATGAAAAATTCATATCACATGGTGCAGGGTTATCACTGGCAACTAAAAGTTCGAGCTCAGTGTCCTTCTTTCCCCAACACCATGAAGCAACAGCTCTTAGAAATTGGTTACTTCTTTCATTACACTTATTCCAAATAAAAGCAATCCTATACAATTCATCTTGATTCCATGTTCTGAGTGACAAAAGAAGGAAAAAACACACTTGTACAGGACATCAATTTGAATTGGCATCTTGTCATAAATTTATTGATTAAGTGTTTTTAAATCTCACACATAAATGTCTATATATATATTCATGCTTACATCACCTATAGGTTTGCTAATCACCGTGTTTTATTCAATATTAAATACTATAACCACTAAAATTACATAATCAATGCAGGTATGTGGAGGGAAAAAATAGAATTGCAAACACATTCTGCATAAGGAATTATTTCTCCTTTGGAAATGAAGAAGAACCATCAACTCCTATAGAAATTGCAACAATTAGTGAAGCCTCGACTTTATATGCCTCTCAATGTAAATTATCAACCATTATCAATCTTAATTAACTATATAATCTCTCAAAGTCAATTCCCAACCGTTATCAATGTTAATTAAATATATAATTATACAATCTTAATTATATGCCTCTCAATGTAAATTATCAACCATTATCAATCTTAAGTAACTATATAATCTCTCAAAGTAAATTCCCAACTGTTATCAATGTTAATTAAATATATAATTACACATGCATATTACATTCCACTTATCTTTCTTTATTTATTTTCTTTTTCTTTTCTTTTTATCTTTATGTTTTTTTTTTCAATTAATGCACTTAATCATACCAGCGTTTATTACACACACACACACACACACACACACAATCTCTTACATTTTGCAGACTACCATGTGGGTCAAGGGCTCAATGAAGGTGACAAATGATGAGCAAAATTTCTGGTACAAAGCATGTAACAAATGTAACAAATCAACAAGTGCTCCACTAGGCGACATCTTTACTTGCAATAACTGCCAATCTTCAAACTCTGTTTCTACTCCAAGGTATAAAAAAATGATCACTAAAAGTAATATTCTTTCTTTAATTCAATTAATTTTTTTTTAAAATTTTAACTATTTCCTTATTTTAGCTAAAGCTCCATGTTATTCACTATTAACTTCTTATTTTTGTTTAGTCAAACATTGAAGTCACTTAGTACTTTGCTAATAAAAGTTGAAATTACTACTTGTCAACACAGCAAAATATTATGAAACCCCTATGCTTTTTCTTAAACAAACGGTTACCTTTCTAATATCATACATCAAATGATACACAAAGTACCCTTTTTAAAAAATCAAATCTCAAGAGATAACCTAAAAAAGATATAATAGTAAATTTTTATACTTGAATTTTATTTCTAAAACTTACAACTTACATGCTACCCTTGCTTCTTTCTTCACATATGCACTTATAATATAGAAACTGTTCACAAATACTTACTCAACCAATTAGTACTAACACAAAAGCATTTCTATAGATGTACAACACAGGTCAAAGTGTTTGACTCGATTGGAAAGATCACAGCCTACCTATATGTAAGGAATTGAATTATAGAAAACAAGAATGCGAAAGAAAGTAAATAACAAAAATTTTCATTCAATTCCTTGAACCCATGAATCTGATTGTGATATAATACAAAACAATAAAACCCTAATTACAAGAGAGGGTTTAGAACTAACAGTTGGTCCTTAAGACGAATGATTGATCTTCAAGAGAGAGCAAAAATCCAACAGCACAAATGTCCTGCCTCCACGGTATCCACACCAAGTAAAAGTCTTCAAGTTGGTCTTCTAGTTCTCCTTAGGGTTTGCTAGAATAGAGAAGAAGAAGAAGAGAGAGAGAGAGAGGCCTACTCAAACTTGGGCTAGAGAGAGAGTGGAGTGCTTGTAGTGTGTGAATAACATTGCTAGAGTGCTATTTATAACCCACACTACCAGGGCCGGCCCTAGGGGGAATCCTACTCTAAGTGGGTTTTGCAATTTAGGGAAATTACACTTTAACCCCTCTTCTTACATCAAATGCAAGTATGGCCCTTAACGAACTTTTCTCAATGCACTAATGCCCTTTTTCTCACAACTTAAAGTCCCTCTTTACTTATTGGTGTCTGACTCATTGGGTTCACAATATTTAGTTGTAGGAAATGGCACAAAATGTGTCCAATGGAACACTTTCCATTAAGGGTCTAATTGGAACACCTTCCAATTCCCTAATTGATTATAACTCACTTATATCAATTAGGGCTTCTACTAACCATGAGTAACACCTAGCATGACTCATGGTGTGGTCCTAAATGAGGTGAAATAAAATCATACAAAGAACCCTTCAGTTACAGTTAAGGTTACAATTACATCCTTCTATCATACATAATGTCTCTGATTGAACTAATAGGACATGGAAGTCTGTCAATTCCCTAGTTCAATTTTTTTATAATCATTTACAAATATCAACTCATTGATGCACTATGAAAACTCCTTTCCATAGTCATCCTGCCATGGCTATTGACTATCATGAGTTATATTAGTAAATGCTATGTGAGACTTTCTCTCCCTTTTACTAGAAATGATAGATTCCTTATTGATCACACATATGCCTTCATACATGTAGCAATAGGGCCAATGAACAACCTTGTAGACCCCATTGAAATATACAGTCAGTGCTATCAAACACCTAAGGCTCCATGCATAAGACAACTATGGTGTCTCAGGTCTAAGGATTACTTGTACCAGTGCAACTCCGAGAAATTGATTGATAGGCAAGTAAAACTCCATTCAATTTATCTCAAATACTTTGGTCACATTCAGTGTACCTGTTTATAAACAGGCACCCACATGTTGGTTTTAGTGTCTTCTACACAAATAGCTTGAGACTAGCTATCCTCCTATAGAGCAAACCTAACATGTGCTAGTCCTATGATTCATTATTGTCCATCATAGTGAACCTTCAACTAGGAATGATTTAGGAGCTAATTACAGAGATATATTTACAGTCTCATAATCACAACTCTTTGTGATTTGATATTCTCAACTATAACTCCATGGACATATCATGCAAATACAAAGAATAGAATAAACATGATAGAATAAAAGCCCTTTATTAATTAATAATAAATGTGACATACAATAAATGATATCCTATGATTGTTCTTTATCCCTAAAACATCATCTCCATGATTGATTGTAGGACATATAACTAACAATATATGGAAAGCAAGCTAAGGACCTACTCTCATGCACTGCAAAGGAAATGGCTAAATCCACCATCAATGTTTGTTAACTTTCTCTTTAGATATTCAATTTATCAAAAAAACTTTCAGTTTGCATATGCAATCTAATTTTGAAATCCTCTTATATTGAATTCATTAAATATTCATAAAATTACAATGCCATCTGTTCCAATTAGATTATACTCCTTACGATACTTCATATAGTATATTAGTTTCTTCTATTTTTATAACACAACTAGTAAAAATAGGCAAATTTAAGTTTAAGAGAACCACGTTGCAATTAGTCTGTTGTAGTCATAAGATTAATATGCTACTATAAGTTTTCAACTTTTTTATGTAACTTCATATTGTATTGACCAAGTTGTATACCTCTTCTTAACATTTTCCATAGTGTGAATATGAATTATAATTCTTTAGCTTTGGGTTCTACTAAGATAACATGATTCAATATAATGAAACTCTCTTATAAATTACTCCAATTTATATCTTTTGCTTGATCAAACATTTCATTTGATGTGAATCTATATATTGCTTCTCTCTGCTTACTATGTAATTATTCCTTGGCATTTATGGATTTTAGAAAACTAAATCGCAACGTTTACTTCAACTCACCAATTCTTGAAATTTATAGACATAAAATGACAAATTATCTTTTCAAATTTCTCAAGTACAGTGAACTTTTTATAGATCAACTCCTTTAGCTTAATATGATTTAATCATCATTGTTATACTTTCCAACATGCAAATGCTTGATTTTCTCAGCTTGCCCCCAGCTTTGTAAAAAACACTGCCAAATCAGCTCTAAAAAATGTTACTTGCTCAGGATTCATGCTTGCCAGTGTCGCTATCAAGTAGTGGCATTGAAAAAAATATAACATCCATCATGTAGAAACTACACAGAGCGTGGAGCTTGCATCAGCAACTAAAAAAGAAACCAGCAACCTCGAGGCTCCAAAGAAGAAAAAAGAAAAGCTTGAATCACCTGACCAAGGAAAGCATCTTGGAAAAGAACAAAAAGCTGACTCACTTCTAGAAGAAGAATCAATTTGCCTTCCTCTTCACCACTCTCAACAAGACAACCCCATCATAGTTGGAGGCTCGAGCTATGCAGATGACACAAACACCCCCTGATTGATTCACAGTGCTCTCTCTAAAAAACAATTAACATATAATAGTAATATACATATGTAATCATTTTGGTATTTTGTCCTGGTATTGTTTTTTGAAACTTCAATCACTAAACTCTAGGATATCACTAAGGTAACAAAGCCAAAGAAAAATGTGGTTTGTTTCCTTAAAATGATAGATCAAGTCCTCTATAAACATTTTGGAACAGGGAAAACTAAGATACTTTTGCAGCACATATATCTGCAATAGTATCTCAGTTTTCCCCAAAATTGTTCAATCACTTTATGTAATATGTGTACTTTGGCTATATTATATTCACAATGTAAAGTATATATTGTGTTACAACTAAATCCCATAGTTCTCCCCACTATGTTTTTCTTTCATTGTTCCTACACTTTTCAACAGATCTCCATAATTCCAAAACGAAATACAACATTTGCTTTCACTCAAACCCCACATCAAATTCACCTATATTTTTCATTATACTATACAATTGAATTAACACCTCTCTCAAACAGCGGGCACGTGCCTTGCACATGCCTCGCTCCTAGTCTTTAGAAAAGATAACAAGCATGTGTGGATTTCCTCGCTAACGAGGACCATAAGATTGTCAACAATTTCCAATTTCTAGATTCGACCCTCGTTGGGCTTTGTAACTTGCTCTTTGTAGCTCTGGTTAGGATTTCTTCCCCCATGCAGACTTTAGGCTATGTTTGTTTGGTGGGAATGAAATGGATGGAATAGAATCCCATTTCAATTCATTTCAAACAACATTTTTAGATGAAGAAATTAAATGGGAATAGAATCAAACATTAGTAATGAATATAATGATATTTATTCCGTAATATTTATTTTAATCTCATTCCATTCCAGACTATTTTAAGTATGGAATCACATTCCATTCCCACCCATTCCATTCTAATCAAACAAACATGGCCTTAGTTGAATGAAAATTCTTTAAAAACCCCCCTCCCCAAAAAAAGGGTCAATTAGTAATTTTGTTCATCTCCTAAATGTGTGTGCCCTCTTTTTTAAAATTAAAAGGAAAAAAAAAATCATTTTATCTTATTATTTTACGAAATTAGAGTGAAGGGCATAACGGTGATGACCTTAATGATCATAATTTAAAGAAGAATTATGGAGTGATTGGGTTATAGGAAAATAAATTACAGGTAGTAGTCATTCTTAATTAAGTTAATAGTAATTTATTAGAAAATTAGTTCGGAGTAGTAATTTGTACGTATTAAACTTTAATTACATTTTCACTCTGAAATAAGTGTCAAGTGAGATGAATGTAAAGAAGTTAAGAACCATAAACGCGATATGGACGTAGCACTGATGTGGTTAGTTGCAGACAAAAAAAAAAACAAACAGGAGGCTGGCCGGGTTTCAATTTGCAAACAACTACTCCATTGGATTACAGTGATGTTTCCAGGTACGTGACTCCATCTGCTATTCACGTGTCCATTCGGGTGCCATGTGCTGATGCGCCCCTTCAGGCCAAACTTAAATCCATCATCGTCTCGTCGTCTTGGACATTTACAAGAGAAAAGCCTGTGAGGTTGGTTAAGCTCTCGGTCCTGGATGTGGTCCAAAGATCATCATTTTGAATTCTTCCATAGATGTCGTCGGTGTAGATATGAGGGTCTCTCACAAGCTCACATAGGTTATTAGGAAAATAATTTAAACTGAAACATTGACAGGAATAAGGCTTGCAACACCCCGTCTTTAATTTTTTTTTTTAAAAAGGTAATAGGAGAAACTTTCAGCCAACGGTGTCCCCACTCAATCTCATGCACAACAGGCTTTGCTTTTATGAGAGCTAGGATTTGGTATTATGCACAGCGTGGCTAGTAAAACACCAGCAGTGCGATGTGGTGCTATGTATAGTACCAAATCCTATTCAGGCGTGCAGCCAATAAGACCCAAGAGAGGTCGGTTGGCCCTTCTGAATTTTTTACTTTTTATATTTAACTCTTATAATTTTCTACTATATATACATTTAGCCCATGTCAAACCTTTTTTGGCCCTTGTCAAATCTTTTTAGTCCCTTTATATTTAGTTTTTACTCATTTATTCTTATCAATTTCCTTATTTTATCCCTATTTAAAATTTTTTTTTTGCCCCATCTCTTCTTGTTTTCATAACTTTTCGTTTTTCCTCACTCATTGTAATTATTATTATTATTATTTATTTATACAGATGAACGATGTTATATGGCCCAAACTTTTTGTCCAAACAACTTGTACAAATAGCCAATGGCCCTCGGGTTTAGTGGCATGTCTCATCCCAATAAGGATGTGAGATTTGCGAAGATCTTAGTTTCGACTCCGCGTGGGTGCGTACGTGATTGTGTGTTTTTCAATCGTTTAGCCAAAAAACAAACAAACAAACTTGCTCAAATAATGTTGCAACCACCACATCAATTCATTATGGATAGTTATTATTTTCATAAAAATTTTGGTTGATTGGCCAAGTTGCCTCTTCATTTGGGTAAAAAATTTGGCTCTTTATCATTTTATATTTATCTTCTAGTTGTTTGAAAAACTTGTTATTAGTTCAAAATATTTCCTTCCGTCTTGTGGTTGTAAAGAGGAAAAAAATGCAGAAAAATTATATTACATAGTCATTTTGAGTCAAGATAAAAAGATAAAAATCAATCAAAATTTGACCCTCTTCAACAAAATTTCTGACTCCACCATTGATCCTAATACATTTTTTTCATTAAAAATAAATAAATTATTATTAACAATTCTGATTATCTTAAGTCTTACCCATATCAAAATTTTCGTCCAAACTAATATTCTAATAACCTATGCGAGACATTTTATATCTTTGCACACATCGCTAGTTGTAAAAACCTGAAATGATGACCTATAACAAGTACAGAGAGGACTCGGCCACTTGCAGGGCTGCTTTTATGATTTTATCCCTATTAGACTTTTCTCCATACATTGCAGGGGTTTCTCCACGTGCCTCAGGAAACGTTGGGAACAAATTTCTTTACGGACGGGAAGCATTTTTCATTTTTAATTGGAAAAAATATAATTTAACTAAACCAAAAAAAAAAAAAAAAAAAACCCGCCGGAAAGAACGCTATCATTTTCCATCAATTTTCTAGAACATTTTTTTCGTTACGACGTTGTAGTTGAGATAGTGATGTCATATTCATGTAATACCTTAAAAATTAGAATAAATTATATTAAATCCTCTATCAATTATAAATCAGTTTAATAATTTTTTAAACAAAATTTTAGAAATAAACGGATAATTTTTTAAATATAAAATTATGATACTTTGCCTTCTTTAAAAAATTTAATATCATTTTCCGTCAACTTTATCTTATATTTTTGTTAAATTTGAGGCCTAAATCAATTTTAAAAGATTATTCTAGTTGTTTTTTTTTCTTTTTTTTTTTTTTTGATAAGCAGATTATTTTAGGTATTAAATTTTAACGTCATGTGCTTATATGATCTATTTCCGCTTCTTTTTTTTTTTAATTATTGAAAAAAAAGGTTTTTTGGCCCCTCCTTTTTTCTTTTCTTTTTTTGAGGGAAAAATTTTTTTTTTGACCAAGACAAACGACTTCGAAGTCTCCATTATTTTGGACGTTTCTATCTCTCATCTCTCAATCCTTTTTAAGTGACGAACACTACCCTGCAGTTCCAGTATTCCACACAAAACCACAAGCAGAATGCCTTTCGCTGCTTCGCAGAGAGGCTACTATAACAGAGACACTGTTGGATTTGCTGAACAGTGGGCAAATTCGTCGCCCCCAACACTAAGCCTTTTGATTTGTCAAATTCTCTTCCATTAACGTATTACGATTTACGGAGTATTAGCCTTCTGTTTCACTCTCAACGAATACGCAAATATGGCTGCTGCTTCTCCTATCCTCTGCTTTCTCTCTCTGCTCTCTCTCTCCTCCCTCGTTTCCTCCACCACCATTTCCCTCCCTCTCTCCCACTTCACCAGAAACCCATCTCCTGATCCATACCAGAACCTCAACCATCTCGTTTCCGCCTCCTTAACCAGGGCCCACCACCTCAAAAATCCCCAATCTACCACCACCACCACCACCATATCCACAACCCCACTCTTCCCCCACAGCTATGGCGCCTACTCCATTTCCCTCAGCTTCGGTACCCCTCCTCAAACCATCCCTTTCCTCATGGACACGGGCAGTGACCTGGTGTGGTTCCCCTGCACCCACCGCTACATCTGCAACAACTGTTCCTTCTCCTCCACCGCCAACCCACCCCCACTCAATACCTTCATTCCCAAATCGTCCTCTTCTTCCAAAATTGTCGGCTGTTTGAGCCCCAAATGTGGGTGGATTCACGACCCGGATATTCAATCCAGGTGCAGTGATTGCGCCTCCGGCTCGTCCAATTGTACTCAGATCTGTCCTCCGTACCTCATCCTCTACGGTTCCGGCTCAACAGGCGGTCTTTTGCTCTCCGAAACCCTGGATTTACCCGAGAAACACGTGCCCGAATTCATCGTCGGATGCTCCATTTTCTCCTCCCGCCAACCCGCCGGAATTGCCGGATTCGGCCGCGGGCCACCGTCGTTGCCGAGCCAACTGGGCCTGAAAAAGTTCTCTTACTGTCTCCTCTCTCGCCAATTCGACGACACCAGCAAAAGCAGCTCCCTCGTTTTAGACGGCGCGTCGGATTCCGGCGAGAAAACCGACGGCGTCGTTTACACCCCTTTCGTCGAGAACCCAAAAGTCGCCGGCAGACGAGCATTCTCCGTTTACTACTACGTAGGTCTGCGGAGGATTACCGTGGGAGGGAAGCGCGTGAAGGTTCCGTACAGGTACCTGACGCCGGGAATTGACGGCAGCGGCGGGACCATCGTCGACTCCGGCACTACGTTCACGTTCATGAGCGGGGAAGTGTTCGAACTGGTAGCGAATGAGTTTGAAAACCAAGTGAAGAGCTACAAAAGAGCAATGGATGTTGAAGCTAAAACTGGTTTACGTCCGTGTTTCAACGCTTCGGGGCATGAAACGTTGTCGCTGCCGGAACTGAGGTTCCACTTCAAGGGTGGTGCGGAGATGGGGTTGCCGTTGGAGAACTATTTTGTCATTGTGGATAACTCCGGCGCCGTGTGTATGGCGGTCGTGACGGATGGGGTCGTCGGTGGTTCCGGTGGGCCGGCGATAATTCTGGGGAATTTTCAGACGCAGAATTTTTATGTGGAGTATGATTTGAGGAATGAGAGGTTAGGGTTCCGGCGACAGTCATGCAAGTGACTGGAAAAATGAAGAAAATGTGGGGGGATCGTGGGTTTCTCAGGGCAAATGAGAACCTTAAGATTGGTACGCTGGTCGGATATTGATAGGAGCAGAGTATAGGAACTTTCCCGGAATAATTTGGACGCATTAAAGCAATGGATATGTTTTTAAATTATTTTGATTTCCGATTATTGTTGGAAAGCTTTCGCCTTTGCGAGGTTGTATTGATTAAAATGATGCAATAAAGCTCTAATTTCCCAAATCCCTTTAATATATATATATATATATATGGGTCAGATATAAATATATATATATATATAGGATGATGATTAGGTAAGTACATGTTTATATAACTTATATCAACACCTTCATTGAGAGTTGTATTTTGTACATTAATAAAAAAATTCATTACATTAACATATAACTATGTTACTACTAAAAGCCTAAAAACTAACCGCATTGCATTGAGGGAGGGGTGGGTTTGGAGGGATTTGGCTGGCCATTGACTTATTCACTCGGTCACTCCCTTCATTCTTATTATTTCACTTTTGTTTTGTTTTGGGTTTTTTTTATTTTTTTTTTATTTTTTATTTTTTATTTATGAATGTTTCAAAATTATTATTACATTAAAAAAGTCAATGACTTTTTTTATTTGATTTTCTAAAATACTCTTGAAAAAGTATTATCTCTTTTTACAATGTTTTGTATACTTAATTACAAAATTAGAATATTGAAACATATGTATTAATGTGAAAACATTTAACAAGATCTCTTAAAAATTCATGTTTTTTCCAAAAGAAATAAATAATTAAAAATGGAGGGAGAACATTGTATGGTGCTAACTTTGAGGCTTTGTTATCAATTATTGATGAAGTCAATGAAGTTTTATTTGAAGAAAAAGTTGATGGGCACTTGTAACTTGTGAGTAGAAGTACATCTCACCCACGTGTTGGGATACATGTCCCTGTCCACCATATGTGTGGACAAAAAGAGAGAAGGAATGGGGTGGGAGTGTTTCTCGATCAAGTCTATGTTTTGATTTTGGAAAGAAAAAAAAGAAGTGGGAGAAAAGTGATCTAAATTGCTTTAGTAAGAAAACTATTTGCAAGCAATTTTAAGTATTTTTCTTTCTTTTTCATTCAAATTTCCGATATTGAAATTGAGCCTTTAAAAAAAGAAAAAAATCTATGAAACATTTAATTCAATTTTTCCAATTTATTAGTCTGCATGAGTATGGGGTTGTGGAGGCCCATCATATATACAACCTTGCACTCATCCCTATTCCACACATCCTACATTTGTCATGACTTAATTAGTGATCGATAACTTGTGGTTATCAAGAAGCTGCCAATGTGAGTTCAAAACTTCAAATCGAGCTCACCTACAAGAAAGACAATGTAATAATAAAGGGATAAAGAATGAGAAAGTGCTTTCAATTTCTTTACTCAAACTTTAAGATCAACTAAAAGTTATATATTATTAGAGACATAGAATAGCAAATCTAACACTCTTTTCTTTTGAAGGGAAGAGTGGGAAAACGATGGTTTTGGCAGCAAACCAGGGGACTGTTACCTCGCCGACAGTCAATTTAATTAGAAATGAAAATGAGGCAACCTATCATCTGCTTGAACTTGGTGGCGAGTAACTGTCTGTATTTTTTCCCCTTTTAATGTGTCACTTGAATTAATGTAATCAGTGGGATACACAAACTTGCCAAACGTCTAAAAGAGTGTTAGTAAATATGTCTTGTCCTAATTTGTAAGGGTAGCACAAATGGCTTAAGAGTTAAGACTACGGTTGAGAAAACGAAGGTTCCGAGTTCAAATCTTTGCCTCTCTCAAGTAGGTGGATTATGCATTGTGTGAGATTAGTCAGAGTTAAACCTCGATAGAGATATCCACATTTGAACCCTCCCCTCCCTCCACCCCCCACCCCAAATATTTTAAATTGGTTCCCAAATATAAGGAATACTAGGAATTTTGATTTCAAGGGGTTATGTGTTCCATTAGTCCTGTAGCCATGGTGATATCCCTATGTTTCTCCCTGTTTACGCTAAGGTAATGGGTATAGTATGAGGATTTTTTTAACAAGAAAACAAAGGACCAGATTACTAACATCAAGAAGCTAGGCAGTTGCCCAGTATGACAAAAAATTGTAGAGTTTTGATTTAAATTTTAGCACTTTAATCCGTCATTCTAGATAAGCTCTAATCAGCCGTGCAAGTTTTTGGACATTATTAAACGTCAAAATCGGAAGAGACCCATGCCTAATTTCTTGACTAGTTCAATATTACTGGCTTTCAAGACAGTACCCATTACACGCTTTGAATTGCTTTGAAGGCTGAAAAAATACATCCAAAATGTAAATGTCAATTTCTATAATTTTTAATTTTTAAAAGAGAGAGTAAATAAATTGTCCCTTTGGGGGACATTTTATAAAGTATTTTCTCTTTTCTCTGTATCGTTCCTGATTGATTCCATGTTTCCATGGAATTGCCCCAAAAGGATTACCTCAACAAACTGACTACTGACTTTATTATAAACTACTGGAAACAAAAACAAGTTGATAGTCAAAACATCCTTATGGGGCAATTCCATGGAAACATGGAATCAATCGGTAATTCCACCAAAATAAATTGAGTTGCTATGTTGTTTTTTGTTTTTTGTTTTTTTCAATCTTTTTTCTAAGTCTCCCATACATTGTTTAGGTTTTCCTTTTTTCCTTTTTCTAAAAGACAAATTTTTTTTTTTTTGGATAAACAGTAACTACTAATATACGAGATATAATTTTTAATGCGTGCACATATTGATATAAGTTATATCAGTACGTGCTGATAGGAATATAACCGTATATATCTATTGTAAAACAAAATGTGAGTGCCTTCCTGAACGTTAAAGAAAAAGGAAAAAAATGGTAATGATCTCTAAATATTTTTCCTAATGTTTCACTTTGCAAAGGAATCTTGACCCCAAGGCTGATTGCGGTTGGCTCATGTTGTAGGACAGAGCAAGGCCCATTTGTTGCGGCAAAAGCACAAAACGAATCCTTGATCCCTATGATTCCTAACCACTTGGGGCCTTTCCTGTTTGGAGTAAAAACCTATCTGTTTTAATCATCCGACAACTATCTTAGGTGAGGGGGTTGATTCCATGCTCTTGGTTCAAAATATTTACTTCATTTTAGATTTTAGATTAAACCAAAGTTATCCACATATTCTGTTTGGTCACGAAAGTAACCATGCCACAATGCGGGTGCATTCTATTCGATTTGAGGCTAAATTAGAATCAACTCGTCGTGATTGGTTCTTATGAAACCAAACTAGACCACCAACCAAACTATTGCATAAATTACCCCAAACAAATTTGACTTAGGTTGGATTGGTTTGGTTCTCAATTTGATAAAATTTATTACTCCAACTTCCATATATTTTAAGTAATAAAAAATTATTACAGAGGATAAGATTTATGAAACTTAACCTAACTCAATTAATTGCATGCTAGGATTTCTGTCTTGTCACTGTGGCCTGTGGGTGAATGTGTTTATGTTAACTTGGAAACCCAAAAAAAAAACAAAGAAGAAATTAATATTTATATCCAACCTATTCTAATTCAATGGGCAACGTATCCTCCCCAATCTCTTCATTTTTATGAATAACTTTAAACTTTTAAGATGACAAGTTTCATTATATAATGAAATTAATATTTATAACTTATCAAAAAAGAAAAGAAAAGAAATTTATATATATATATATATATAGATATTATATATATTATTATTATTATTATTATTATTATGCTATATATATATATATTATTATTATTATTATTATTATGATAAGGGCAACCATTCTTGGATTGGTTCGGGTATATAATTCGGAATTCTAACCTAGAACCGAACCAACCTCATTGGTTTTGCAAATACTTGATTGATCTAGAATCAGACAAAACCCCTTAAAAGACCAAACCAACAAAACCCATCAAGGCTGGATTGATTAGGTTATTGAGTACAGACAGACCAACTTGCAAACAAGGACGGATCCATGTGAGGCCTAGTGGGTTTGTCCCACTCAAATTGTTTTTTATTTATTTAGATTTTGTATGCGGGATTTGTACTAATTATAAATTTGCCTCATTGTTTTTCCGGCCTTGATTTTCGTTTTAATATTTTTATTTTTCTTTTCCCCATTCTCTTTCGTACCTCTATATATATATATATATATATATATATATATATAAAAGTTTCCATCATACTTTTGTAAAGAGGGAGTCTTTTTTTTTTTTTTTTTGATAAGTAAAAAGAAGGAGTCTAGCTTTTATGTAATTGTGACACGATGATGAAATTAAATAAAGTGGGATTATAAGATCAAAAAGTATTCTGACGATTTTACTTTATTTTATTTCCATTAACTTCTGTTATTACATCAAGCGTATTACAATTACATATTATTCTCTTTTGTAAATCTCTCTCTCTCTCTCTCTCTCATTTGGAAGTTAGAATTGAACTTGGTGGTAGGATGTGGTTGGAGTTTGTTGAAAATGTTATGAAAATTAGGGTTTGCTTCTTTCTAAAAATGAAAAATCATCTGGGACAATTGTAGACATAAAATAAAAATATTTTTAATCAAGTTTTACAGTTCACATGCCAATAGTCTTGTAACCTTGGCATTTCTTTCCCCAATGTTGGAGAAGGTTTGAGTTTTACTATAGTTATATGTGATGTAATGAATTTTTAATTCATCTTACCAAAAAAAAAAAAAAAAAGAAAAAAAAGAAGGAAATTTCTAAGAGATTGTGATTAATTGATTTATTTAGTTGATTTTCTAGGAAATTTATAATTCATGCCAGTATTCCAGTAAGCTTTTGTGTTGATTTAATTTCTATATGTCGGTGGTAGTTCAATTCGTTTTGTCTCCTTCGTCTGTTTGGTGGTTTCACTTGGTGACTATGAAAAGATTTTATTGTTTTTAGTCTTGTAGCCATGGTCCTCGTTGTTTTGCCTGTGGCCTGTGGGGTAGGTCTCGGTTTTTAGTAATGGTGTTTGTTTGGTGGTCTCTTTGTGGGGTCTGTGGGGAGGTTTTTATTCTTTGTGGGTGTGGGGTAATTTTATTGTGCTTTGGTATTTTGTTCCTTCCTTATTTTTGATAATATATATATATATATATATATATTCATGTAAAATTAAAATCAAGATTTCCACAAATTTCACACTCTTACTACGATGAAAAATGCCACTACACCTGAGGCTTGACAATAATATTTTGGTTTGCCCATCCAACCAAGAAACAAAAAAAAAAAGGAAGAAGAGAGAGAGAGGAGAGGGAGGCACGTATATATTAGCTTTCCGATTGATCTCCTAAACTAAGCTGGCCTGCCTGGAATCCCCTCCTTATTTTTTATTTTATTTTTTATTTTACGTAATCTTTATAATAATAAATAATTTTTTTTTTTTTTTTTCAAAAAGGGTAAAGACAGTTAATAAAAGCGGTTGGACTATCCTAGCTTGGACTTGGCACCAGCCACCAAGTAATGAATGAATGCGGCAGTTGATAAGTCTACGAGTGGTAAGAAGTTGGAGGAAATGTGCCCCCACAGACTTAGACCCATTTTCATATGGTCACGTGGTGTTAGATACTTGTGATCGAGCTGGATCTTTCTAATAACTAAGCACAAACCTAAGGTGGACGCTGAATAATACACGTTGCCCACAGATTGAACGTGGTGGTTGAAAAACCTAGGCTTTTATTGAGTTCTCGATGGTATGTTAGCTAGGGGTGTTAATGGTTTTGGTTAAAACCGAGAACCAAACCGAACCGGGCGGTTTGGTTTGGTTTTTTTGTCATTAGGTTTGGTTATGGTTTTAATTTTAGAAAACCGAACTTAATTGGTTTGGTTTTGGTTTTCAATTTTAAAAAACCGAACCAAACCGAAAAACCGAAAAAATATAATATATATATATATATAAACTTAAAGTTTGTAAATTCCCAATTCTAATAAGGGTAAAATAGGTAATGGGCTTGTTTTTGTTGATTTTAAGTTTCTTATTGTTTTCCCTTTTTAGATTGGCATGTATTAAACTAGCTATTAATGTTGTGTGTATTAATATAGTGTGTGATATTAACATATTAATATATGTCAATATGTTTCTATTTTAATACAATGTTTGTTTTTTTTAGTTGCTAATGTAATGCTTTTATTAAAAATGTTTTTATTTGGAGTTTGGCACATCATTTTTTTCATTTTCAATTATTTGTTATTACTTGATAGGTTAAAACCGAAACCGAACCGAACCAAACAGAAATATAATGGTTTGGTTTGGTTTGGTTTTTTTATAATATGGTTTGGTTTTGGTTTGGGAGGAACAAAACCAAAGTATAATGGTTTGGTTTGAAATCTCCCCTAAAACCGAACCAAACCGAACCATTAACACCCCTAATGTTAGCTAATTAATTAGTGGCACTATTTTCATTTGTTGAGTGAGTGATTTTGGGTTTAAACTGATATGATAAAAAATCATTGACACTCATTTATTGATATTGGCGGATTACGGGTATATATTGGGTTAATTCTATCGACTATCAAAAAAAAAACAAAAAAACAAAAACAAGGAATGAGTTCGAGAATTTTATCTACACATGGCGTTTAGGGTTACTAATGGCATGCTAGTTTAGTGATATTCTTTTCATTTGTTTGGCAAGCGATCTTGAGATCAAACTCATGGAGAAATGTTTATGATATTCCTTTGTTGATGGTAGAGGATTAGGGGTATTGGGTTAATTCTATTGATTGTCAAGAAAAAAAAAAAATTAAAGTAAAGAATGAGTTGGAAATTTGTCCATGCAGGGCGTGTTTGGATGCCAATAGAAATTAATTGGATGGCTTTGTTCTAATTTATATAGTTAGGCATTTGAAGGTGTTATTCATCATTTTGAACGGAGCCGCTAAAACAAAAAAAAAAACAAAATGGCAACCGTTTCACAAATCGTGGATCTGAACCAAATTCCATTTCAAGTAAATTTAACAAGGGTAATGCTATGGATACCGTAGCTTTTCCCGTAAAAGAAATTCCATCCAACGTGGATGGGTGATCTGAAACCTTTTGAATTTTTTTTAAAAGCAGGCAGCCTTCACAAACAGCTTTCTGCCCAATAAAAAATAAAAGGGAAATTACACTTTACCCTCCTCATCTTTAGGCTGAAATCACTTTTCCCTACATTATTTACAAAATCTTAAAAATAGCCCTCCAAATTATTAGAAATTAATACTTTTGACCAAACCGTTAACCTACCGTGAGAAAATTAATAGAAACTAACATGTACGATGCACGTGATATAAGATCAGCCCATTTGATACCAAAATGCCTTTATAAAGGCTCACATGCTATCCCTCACCCTCACACATAAATTAGGGTACTAATTAAATATCGACCACATCACCGTTTCCAAATTCTTCTCTTTGCCACCGGCTTCCACCACTAGACACCAACCCCCTCTCCTTCTCCTCCAGACCTTTTTACATGTTCTCCACCTTCTCAACCTACCACCGATATCATCAAAACCGCTAAACAGTTCACCCCCGTTGCTGGCATCTAAGCCACCCCAAAGTTCACCTCCACCACCAGCAACAAACCCACCTAAAATTTCACCTCCTCCACTAGCATCAATGCCACCTAGTAATTCACCCCCACCTCCGAGGATTACCCCTCCACCTCCATCTAGTTCTCAACCAATACCTTCACCCTCCTCAAATTCTCCTCCAAACTCATCACCACCACCACCAACAATACGATTGACACCACCTCCTTCTTCAGTTGTTTCACCCCAAAGTTTACCGTTTACTGTTCCATTTGCATTCTCCAGGCATCCATAGGCAAAACCCTAAACAAATCCTACCAATCCTTGATCAAACACACTACATCTATCATGTCACGACCCAAATTAATTAAGCCGTGATCAATAGTAATAAAACAAGCTTTATTTTGATAAATCACTTGATAAAACGTGGATGACACGTATCAAAATCTTAACTATTTTAAAACATTTTCCCTTTTTAGACATGACCCATCCATAGATAGGACATACTATCATAAAACCTGTTATAAAAATCCATCCCATAAAAATTTCCATGTCATCCATAAGTATGGTATCATCTCATGTATCGCATTCCCACATATACACAACCATAAATAATTAAAATTACATCCTTGATTACAAGTCCGTAGACAATTGGCCCAAAAGGAAACTGAATTAATACATATTCCTTCCCATGAAAATATATTAATAATTAACATAGGAAAATTCCAGTTAAGAACATCCCCCCGTAAAAACATAACTCCACCTGAAAATAATCTCTGAAAAACATTGAAATAGATAGGCGTGAGTTCGACGACTCAATACATACAATTTAACATAGTAAACTAAAGCAATGATATAAATAAAATCCAATAGTATCATCTATATCGAAATATACTAACCGAGTCTATTAAAAAGAATCCAAATCAAGTTATAAACCATAACTTAAAATAAATAATGCATAATACCCAATGCATGTGACTTATGTACAATTTACATTAATTCCATCATTTGCCGACCACTCCCGTAGGAGCCTTCACACAGAAAAAGAGGATTTAACCCAACCTCCAATAGGACAACACTACACCCTCGCAAGGATGGAAAGTAGCCTCTTTTTTGGGACAACACAACACGACATCCCTACCTGAGACCGCAGTAGCCCAGATTCAGGAGCACAGTTGTCATCCTTGTTTGGGACCGTAAGTAACCTAGGACTAAAGGAAAGGAAAACACAGTTTAGTCCCTTGACGACAAGTAATCCAATTCCAGTGACCCTTTTATGCAATACTTTTATCCAGTATTCATTAAGTTCATTTAATGCATGACTATGCCTAACATGTAGCACAATTAACCATAAAAATGATTTTTAATCAAAATTATCTCTAAAATATACCACATAAACTATAGTGGAAAATAATCCTATAATTATACCAAATTATGATAACAACATAAATACCTATTTATAATTACAACCTTAAAATCATAAACCAAAAGTATCAATTATTCATACAAAAATACCCATAAAATCCATACATTTATAGTTCCCAAAAAGTATAGGATAATCCATAATTCTCAATAAACATAATTCCCAAATTAAGTTATCAAATACCCACGGTTCCATATCAAGATTTATTCCATAAATCCTCCATATACCTTTTCTAAATCCAAGAATAATAAATACTATGATAATATATACCATATTATTACATCAATAGTTTAAACCCATGTAAATTGCACCTACCTCCATGAAATGTGTAGAAAATGCAACCTTGATGTTGTGGGTGTGGAATCCAAGCCCTAAAATGCACATGCAAGCTCCCAATCCAAGCCTTAGCTCCCAAATGACTTGGTTGATGAAGATAATGGAGATTCTAACTCCAAGATGCAACCGGACCTCACAAATTGCATAAATAAACACAAGATATAAGGATATGTAGACTAAAACTCAAAAGAAATGCAAACCCTAGCCTTATACATGAGAAATTACCTCTTAAATCCAAAATGGAGGTAAACCATGAGTGAATCCAAGTAAAAAATGTTGAAATCCAAGTCCCCAAGCATGAAATCTAGGCAAAAATAGAGAGAAA
Organism: Liquidambar formosana; assembly: GCA_039720395.1. Lineage (NCBI taxonomy): Eukaryota > Viridiplantae > Streptophyta > Magnoliopsida > Saxifragales > Altingiaceae > Liquidambar > Liquidambar formosana. Next base: position 26,311,287 of record CM077827.1, on the reverse strand, counting down.
CTCTTTCTCTCTCTCTCTCTCTCTCTTCCCGTACACCCTAAGAGCTCTCCCAAGCTCTCTCTCCCTTCTCTTACTCTAAAAATGTAGAAAATGAGGGTTATAAGTCAAAGTTTTATAACCTCAGAGGGGTATATGCGTCATTTCAGCACAAATAAGCCATCAGACCAATTCAGTCGACTCATTTAGCAATTCAGTTGACTGAAAATCCTAGAATTGCCACTTCCAACTTCTGTATAATTCAATCGACTGAAATCACACTTTAGTTGACTAATTCAGATAGAGTACACTCTACAACCTTATTTTCATTCAAAACATTTAAGAAAAAAATGGAGAAGATTACTTTAAGTTATTTAATGAAAAGGGAAAATTACACTTTGCCTCGCTCATCTTTTGCCCAGAATCACTTTTCACCCCTCATCTACAAAATCCTACAAATACCCCCCTGAACTATTAGAAATTGACACTTTTCACCAAACTGTTAACTTACTGTGAGAAAGTTAACAGAAAGCAATATGTGCAATGCGCGTGATATAGGGTTAATCCATTTACTATCGAAAATGCCCCTCACCCTCACACACTCATTTTCTCTCTCTACCCATATCAGCTTTGATTCTTATTTTGCTAAAGTTGGTAAACTATTAGTCAAAATTAGTCAACAAGGGTCCCACAAGGTGGGGCCCATTGTGGTGAGTAAAATGGTCAAAGGTGGGACCCATCAGGTCAACCTAAAGTCTTCAAAAGCATGGGAACACAATAGGTGCACATGAGTGCACCCACACCGAATTAGAAGACCATTCATCCTTAACCTTGGGACGGGTTGCACCATTTGCAACATGCTCAAATGCTCAACTTCTCTCTAAGATATCTCTTTCGTTTCTTAACAAAAATTAGTGATTCAAAATCCATTTTTAAGATCTCTTGGAGCTCTACAAGATTTTGTAAATGGTTCATGAAAAATCATTACAAAATATATAGGTTTTGAGGCTCAAAATTTCGGGTTTTAACAACCCAAAATCTGCAAATTTTCAAAACAAAAAGTAATGACCATATTTCTTCAAAACCGACATTATTGTGTTCTTAAACCCCTAAAACCTAGGGTTTGGTCATAAATATTACATAATATTTGGTAAAAATAAAAGAATATTACAAATCTCAACAACATATAGGGTTTTTAATGGCCTATTACACTAATTTCTTACAACCCCTAATCACTAACACATAATTTTGACTATAACCGTAATCACAGATCAATATAGAAAAAAAAATCATATGCACCTACTTCCATCAATTTAAGATGGAGCGATTACGAGTAGATATTGACATAATTTTTGGCGAAATCAAATGGTTACCTCAACCCTTTTATATTTGAAACCCTAAAGAAATAAGGTATCTTGAGACGCTGATGACGAAGATTCAATCTTCTACTCCCAACGATGGTGATGATGGTGCAAATCCATGGACAGATCAGACCAATGAAGGTGTATTCTGCGATGATGCTGACGAAGATGGTGTCTGCTACACGATCTCACCGATGTTGACGATGGTGTATCCTGTGATGGTGTTCGATGACAAAGATGAACCAACCTACTTAACGATGGTGATGATAGTGTAAAGCTATGGTTGGAAACCAATGGAGAGACAGACCAGTACATGAAAAGGCAATCTGCTCACTTGAAGCTTCTTTTAGAAGCTTTTATATGGCTGAGGTCACACGGCGGGAAAACATATGATGGTCTTTTATGTCATTTTGATTCTTCAGCATAAGGGCAAAATGGTCATTTTATTCATTCCGTTAATGCCGTCAGCCTATTAACGTCTTTGGGTAGTTGAGGGGGGTATTTGTAGGATTTTGTAGATGAGGGGTGAAAAGTGATTCCGAGCAAAAAATGAGGAGGCAAAGTGTAATTTTCCCAAATAAGCAAATAACCCCACATTTGAATTCAAATAAAATATCAAAAAAATCAAATTCGAAGTATATCAAAATCTCATTTCCAAGTTTTAGTACAAAATCCGTCTCCTGATAAATTTTTTTAAAATAAATATGTGAGGAACCCAATCCAAATATGCTAATAAAATCCCATAAAATCACAAATGTCTTATGATATTGTAAACTTCCATTACCACCAAAAATTATCTTTAAAAATGAAGATTTACAAAAATTCATTTTTCCCCAACACTTAGCAAAATTTCAGTAACTTAAACCCTTAAGTTGTAAATAGGGCCAAATGCACACTTAAGATACTTGATGCATAAAAATTGGCATCAAAACACACTGAACATCATATTACCATACACATGGATTACTCATACATGAGGTCATCCAACAAATCATGGGATTACCCATGTTAACCACAGATTAAACCCTTAATATCCTATTTAAAAATTATAGGTGTTACATATCATATCCCCAACCCCACAAAGGATAGTTGATATTGATTCTCTGAAAAAACCCAAAACCCTAATCTTAAGTGTATATATACCCCTTTGATAACACCTCCTTCCATTGTCTTCCTCAATTTTGCCTCTAATTTCTTTCCTCCCTTAAACCAAAACCCTGATTGACAATAAACACCTCTACTCCACCAAACGTCTCTCTCCTTCCTAGGTAGATTAGCAAAATGTCGAATCAGTGCTTTGTTCAGATATCGATTAAAGCAATCTTCGACACTATCGGAGTTTCGTTCTCCAGCACTGAATGTTATAACTTTAGCGGATAGTCCGACGAAATTGTTGTGTCCCCTACGATGTTGTTGTGGAAGTTCAGAGAAGCTTTGAGGCTCTCACTGGATAGCATAACAATTATTGATGGAAAGGGAAGCATTTACCTTTGAGAAATTTGAATGAACGCGTTGATCTTGTCAATGAATCAAAGTGAGAGCAATCGAGATGGAGGAGGTTGTGAAGATAGTGAGATGCATTGTTAACCTTCATCTGGATTTGGAGATTGGAGAGAGAGTTGGATAGCCAAGGCTGCTGTCGTAGCTTCTCAAGGAAGCATTTTTTTTTTATTTTTAAATGCAAGGTATTGACATAATTTTGCAAATTTAAAAATCTAAAGGGTATTATTGTTATTTCAATCTTTTCGTTAACGGTGTTAGTCCAAATTCAATTTCCAATGGTTTGGGGGGCTATTTGTAGGATTTTGTAGATGAGGGGGGAAAAGTGATTTTTGCCTTAAATATGAGGGACGGCAAAGTGTAATTTTCCCAAAATAAAAACAAAAAGTTAAATTAATCAAATAAAAATTTGAGCTTTGATTAAGCTTCCAATTAAAAACCCAAAACCTAATCTCTCATTCCCAAACTCGAACCCAAGGATTTCATCTCCCATCTCCTAGTTTTTAGTCGATCTCTCCCACTCCCCTTTTGCTTAATTGTTTGTTTGCCCAGAAAATTTGACACATTTCAAGTGTTTTTTTTTTTTTTTTTTGGCTTTATTATATCTTCATTTGGTTTGTGAGAAAATCTAATAACATCTCAACTAGTTCTTTTTTTTCTTTTTTCTTTTTTCCTTTTTCTTTTTTGGTTTTATTATATTCTTGTTTGATTGCCGAGAAAATTTGAACTATGTGCTTGTTTTTTTCCTTCCAAATTCAAGTGAGATATACCACTGTATGAGATTCATAGTGCCAAAACTCAAGATTAAGATGGGCAAATGGACCACATTGAAATCTGTTAGAAAAGTAAGTGGACACATTTGTCCAATTAAATACTTTTTGGACTCCATAAAAACATCTGTTAAAGTTAGTGGCACTATAGAGTTTTTAATCCTAAATTTAAAAACCAATTCTTATGGGCTTAATAGAAAGCTTCTAAGGAAAAACATGATTAATTGTGCCCACATAGACTGAAATGCAACTGTCCTCACGAGTCTCAGCAACATAAATATTGGGCTCAACTCTCAAGTAAATTGAACTACCTTATTGCCCTCAAACACACAGTGGCGAAAACAAGATAGTCGACACAATTTACTCTAAATCCAGCAAGCCTGCGCATATCCAACCCCTTCATACATTATATCTTTGTCATATTTTTATAGCATGTGTGTGTTGCGTCCACTTGTCAAGGAGATTTCCACAAGTTCCATGTGAAGTGGAAGGCTGTCCAAATTCTGACCTAGATGGATCTCAAGCTTCACAGCTGAAGATTTTGGAAGATCAACCCCAAATTTCTAGACAAAAGGTACAAATGTAGAAGAGAATTTATAGAAAATATGAAATTTAATGAAAATAAATATGCCAAGTTGCGGTTTTGTACTTCCTACATTTTCAAGAAGGTAATATTGGAGTCTTTCATGCATAGGGCCCACATGTAACCTTTGAGGTTATTGTCATAAAATAATAATTTACATCTTTTGTATTAAAATACTTTGCGAGTGGGTAGCAAACTTTACAAAATCATCTAAATGGCTAAAATTTTTAGATTTATCTACAACTACAATCAGTTAAGGCCAAATACATTAAACAAGGCCTAATTGGAAATGGTATAATAGAACCTACCAAATCTGCCCAAACCGCTAGTAACAAAACGCTCAAAAAAATTAAGCAACCCACCGGTTTTTAGCACCTGTGGTTTAACAGTAGGTTAGCAAATTTGCAACCCACCATAAGTGGATTGGTCGATGGTTTTCTTGCTAAACTACTTCAAACCAACCCGTGCACATCCCTAAGATCACTTTTCCTTTTTATTTCGAATACAAGCAGTCATTATTATGCTACTAAATGCAAAAAAGATAACCCTCCCCCCCAATTTCTTAGGATGGTTTCAAGATTGAAGATTGTTTGTGGGCGAAGTCAACATGGAGTTAAAGATGCCCACATGGGTCGTATTCGAGGAGGTTAGTCACGTCTGATGGTGAGATAAATGGAGAGATCCAAGTGGAGGAGGGAGAAGCGATCTGGGAGTAGCTTGGGAGTGGGAAATAGGCAGGGAGAAAGGGTTGATCTAGAGGGGCGCGGCCCATGTTTGGAGAGACTTCAGTCCAAATGAAACCTTTTCGAAGAATCCTCAAATTAAAGGAAAGATTCTTTGGTTGTTAGTATTGTTGGTAAGAAGATTGAATGTCCGTTAATGAGGCCAAGAGAGGCCTTTTATAGTGCCAAAGACCTGGGACAGCCATTTGATGCAGGTGGCAGTCAGACCTAGGGTAATGGGGTAGCAGACCTAGGCCCTCCTGGGTAGGTTGGCTTCCTTACCCTGTTTTGGTGCTGACACCCATGCCTATTAGGCTTTTTGCCTGTACAAGGTATGGGTTTGACCTGTTAGCTATCCCATCATCTTTTAGGGGTGATTGAAGTTGTTATTGTGTCACATCACTTCCCAGCTGTTCCCCCAGATCGACTATAGAAGTGCAATCCCCGATGTCATGGGTGCGACCTCCTTAGAGAGCCTTCTCTCCATCCACCAAACCAAGATCCTCGAAGTGTCCCAAGTGTTGAGAGAAGCTAAGGTCGAGCAACCTTGCTTGAGAATCAAGCTCGTGATTAAGCCCCCGAGTTCTACCTCAACCCAAGCTAGTGTTGAACTAGGACTGTACCTCGAGGGTACTTCGAGGGGATCAAGTAGATCACCGATCTCAACTCCCATCGCGCTATGTGATAGGCATCCGACTCGAGGGGGGTGCGAGGGCCCACCTCGAGGTAGTATGGGCATCCTTGATGATAAGGGTGTCCCTTCGGAGAGGGGCATTGTGAGGACCCGTTTTCTTAATAGGGATTATTATAGCTTAATGTATGATTAGCGTAGTTAATCCATTGATTTGTTGGATAACATCATGTATAGGTAAACCATGTATATGATAATATGATGTTAATTGTGAGTTGATGCTCGTTTTATGCATCAAATGTTTTAGGTGTGTGTTTGGCCTTATTTGCAGCTTTGGGCTTTAAGCTGCTAAAATTTGGCCAAGTGTTAGGGAAAAATGATTTTTCGTAAATCTTTATTTTTAAAGATAATTTTTTGCGGTAATAGAAATTTATAATATTATAAGACTTCTATGATTTTATGGGATTTTATTAGCATGTTTGGATTGGGTTCCTCACATGTTTGTTTTAGGAAAATCTGTCGAGGGATGGATTTTGTACTAAAACTTAGAAATGAGATTTTGATATACTTGGAATTTGATTTTTCTAATTTTATTCCCCCTTTTACTTAAATGTTTTTAATGAAAATAAGGCTAAGGTCTGTGCTGATGATGGGGGAAGTGCCTGACTAATGGCCAGTTTTAGCTGTCTGAATGTTTCAGACATCTGAAACTCACTTTCAGATGTCTGAAAATTCCAGAAAATGATGATTTTGAGGTTACGTCTGAAGCTTACTTTCAGACGTCTAAAACTCATTTTCAGACGTCTGAAAGTATCGGCAGACAGTTTTAAAAAAAAGTCTTGTTTGACGATTTTACCCCCATTTTTCCTTATTAAACCCATTCCTAATGGGTTTCTTACCCACTTTTCGGTAGAAAAGGAAAGAGAGAAGAGAGAAAGAGAGAGAGAATGAGAAAGGGAGAGTGACAGGGAGGTTATGGGTAGCTCACCGGAGTATAGCAGCCCCGATCCGACGCTGGTAAGCTCGAATCCATCATAGGTTGGCTTGATCTACGTGCGTGTAGGGATGGTTTGGCATTTGCATCACTTATTTTTGAGGTAGGGAGACATTTTCTTATTTTAATCCCTTGTTGCATGGGGGTGTGGGTATAAATCATGTAGTTTTACATGTATTAACTTGATAGTTTTTGCATAAATATCATGCATGAGGTATATATTTGAAAGGTTTTACAAATTGTAGGAAACCTAGGGTTTGATTCACATCATTTTTGTTATAAAAATGTTGTTTTTGAAATCATTCATTTGAAAGTGATTTATGGGGGATTATTTATTGTGATTTTTTTTATGAATCCACCTGTTATATGGTTTTCTTGAAAAATTTATATATATAAAAAATTTTCCGGTTTATATGGAAATTATGCAGTTATTTCATATAGTTTTCTAAGAACAGACCTATTATGTGTTTTTTAGAAAATTTATACAAAATTTTCTGGTTTATATGAGAATTATGAAAATTAATAAATGAAAAGAAAAGTGGTGATGGTGAGGGCTACTAGAGACAGAATTACTACGGTCCCAAAGGAACGGGACGTCTTGCCGTGTCTTCCTATCCTTTAGTCTACGTGCCCGAATAGAGGTTACTGTGATCCTAGGTAGAGATGTCTTGCCGTGTTTCCTCTTAACGTTACTTTCTGGACCCAAATAGGAATCCATAGTGTTTCCTCTTATTTCCACGCGTGAGGACCCCGCATGACCTGGGGAGGATTTATCAGTTTGAAAGACTGATGTTATGGATTGACGGATATGGCGGTTGATGATTATTGGCTTATAAGGCCATGATATGGTAATTGGAAAGAATGATAATGAATTATAAATAACTTGAGTTATTTCTTACCTTTTTAAAAATAAAAAGGGGTGATGGTATCAAATGATTTAAACTTCCGCAATTTATTTCATTATACATGTATTAGTTTTATTTACTGAAAATTATATTGCAAACTAATCAATGGTTTTGCAGGGTTCTTGAAAAGTATATAAACTATAGTTTTTAAAACCTTAGGGTTATTTTGAGAAATGTTTTCCTATTGAGCGTGTAGCTCATACCCCCACAGTTTTCTTGCAGGTCATATTTTCGAAGCTAAGTTGACTTGGGTTTTGGGAGCGCATCAACATACTTGTATTCATGTAGAGAATATTGGAGATAGGCTTTGAGCCTAGGCATGTATTAAGTTTAATTTCATGGCCTGTAATAATCAATTGAGTAGTAGATGTATATCTGAATGAGACCCATGTGACTACGATATAGCCGTAGATTACTTTATTCTTGAAATATTGTGTGGGTGACTGGAAAAAATTATAAATGTGTTTTCTACAGGTTTTATGACTAGTCGATAACTTGGTATATCCTATTTACAAACAGGACCATGCCGGATTTTCTAAAAAATATTTTCAAAAGAATTATTTTATTAAACATCCACCAAATTTGGCTTTAAAAGGGGTTTTCTCACTACTTAACTAACGGTCCCAATTTCGGGTCGTTACAGGCATCCTCGAAGGGATGGACGCTTCCTTCGAAGGTACGTGGATGTGGGTGACAAGGCCATCTTGGTGAGGTCGACCAGGCAGTGCCAATTAGGCATCTATGGTGACACAATGAGTCAACCTTATTGGTCAACTTCCTACATGGCGAGGTGCGGTTGGTTCAACGTAGTAGGGCATTTTTGGTGTATCAACACCTACTTACTGATCTCTCTCTTTTTCTCTCTATTTTGGTGTATAGATAGTGTTTGTGTATTATATACGATAGGTTGTTTTTATATGTGAAAAAAATGCCCAAATTGATTGTTTGTTTGTCATCTTAATGTATTATTGTGATTCGTGAGGCACCAAGTTTTGCCAAAGGATCTAACTTTGAAAAATTTCTATGGCATCACCACCCTGCTTGCAGCCTGCCTCATCCTTATCCGGTTTTTGCCTTCGTGAAAAATCTTTCTATTTATCGCAAGGAATCCAGGTGTTTTCTTCTTGGTTGGTGTTTAAAAAATTTTTATGAAAATCTACCTTGCCCTACACTTTGTCCTACTAATGTATTTAGGAGAGTAAGGGTTTAATCATGTCAATGGGTCCCACAATCTTACCTTCCCAAATACACTAGTAGGGCAAAAGTGTGGGGCAAGATAGCATTACCTAATGAAAAATAAGTTTTTTTTTTTTTTTCATAAAAGAACTCCCATCCAACATGGATGGGTCATTTGGAACCTTTTGATTTTTTTTTTTTTTTTTTTTTAAGTGAGCAACCTTTATGGGTAGCTCTTTGCCCAATAAAAAATAAAAACAGAGAGTTAAATTAACAAATAAAAATTTAAGCTCCGATTAAGCTTCCAACTGAAAACCCAAAACCACATTTCTCACCCCCAAACCTGAACCCAAGGATTTCATCTCCCATCCCTAGATTTTTGGTCAATCTCCCCCACTGCCCTTTTACTTAATTGTTTGTTTGCCAAGAAAATCTAATACATTTCAACATTTTTTTTTTTTTTTTTTGGGCTTTGTTATCTCTTTGTTTGGTTTGTGAGAAAGTCTAATAACATCTCAACTAGTTCTTTTTTTTTTTTTTTTGGCTTTATTATATTATTGTTTGATTGCTGAGAAATTTTGAACCATGTGCTTGTTTTTTCCTTCTACATTCAAATGAGATATACCACTATATGAGATTCACGGTGCTGAAACTCAAGATTGAGATTGGCAAGGAAAAAATGGAGAAAAAAAAACCCATCATATATTATACATGAAATTTTCTCGGCAACCAAACAATCCCAAAAAAGGGGAAAATGTACCATAAATTACATACATGACATTTTCCCAACAGCCAAACAAACCCAACAAAGGGGTTAAAAATGCAATCACATATATGTTTCTCTGACTTTTGGACTGTTTGTTTGCTTGAAGACTGGAAGCCTGGCAAACAAAAGTAGAGTGCTTTGAGTGAAATTTGTAGGTGAAGAGGAGAAAAGCTAGCTCCTAAAGAGCCTAAGGGTTACTGATGGTTGAAGTCATGCGAGTCAATGAGTTATTGTTGAAATTGTGCAAAGATCGTAAATAAATTATGGGGCAGGCTATTGCCACCACTCAAAATACTCTAAGCCCCCCACTAATTAATTCTCCTCAAATTTTACTGAAAACACCCCTTATCTTCCTAATCTTTGATGGCATCGTCCTCAGCAAGATTCATTGGAAACCGACGGTGAGTTGCCTCACTGGAAACCAACGCCGATGCCGATACCAATGCAAACAGACGCCACCACAAGTCGATGTCGATACGAACTGACACTGTTGCCTCACCGACGCTCAACGTCGACGCTCATATAAGTAGTAAACTCACTATTGTAATTCATAACAAAAGCAAACTCAACCACGCTATCTTAACACATCATCACCCTGCAACAAGTAAACAATGTCAAAAAAATAATTTTTTAAACTACTTTGTTACTCAAAACTGAACATCTCCTATTTGTTAGGACCTACTAGTAAGAACAAAGTATATATGTTCAGACCTATTAGTAAGAACAAAATATATATGTTCGGCTTTATAGAAAAGAACAATATAAAAATGTTCGGATCTTTAAAACCAAACATCTCTTATTTGTTCCAACTTATAAACACGAATACTCAAAATCCATTCACAGTTACATAAACGAACAATTCTCAATTGTTGTATAGTTAAGTTGTTCGGTGTTTTAAAACGGTACAAGACAAACTTGTTCAGACTCTTACAGGTGAACAATATCCATTTGTTCGGAGTTGGGAAATAGAATTAAATAACTTTGTTTGGACTTAGAAGTCGGAACATATTAAAAGAGTTTGGTGTTATAAAAATTAATATTGTAAACATATTCAGAGTTAAGAAACCGAACAAGACGAAATTCAACATATGAAAAACTTAAGTTAAACTCGATAAAAAGTGTATAAATACTTATCTTTTGGTTGCTAATATCATTTCTATCAATGTTTTTTTCATCTATTATTCAATATAACATGAGAAACACTAATTTTTCAGGTAAAAATAGATTTGATGTCAAAGTTGTTAGGGTATGTGAGAGTATGAAGTCTATAGATGGTATAATGTTTTTGGAATTGAGGGGTAGAGTGGGGTGGGGATAGGAAATTTTTTAAGTCTTTAAGTAGATATATCCTTATTGGTAAATTTACATTTAGATATAAAGAATTTAACGAATCTATTATATATATATATATATAGATACAAAGGTGATCCCATCAGCACGTGCTGATATGAGTTACATCAGCACTATGCATTGGGGGTTGTACCCTTTGCATTGATACAATGCACCTCACATCCCATTAATGCACAAGGTACAACTCCCAATGCAGGTTTTGATATAAATTATATCAACACGTGCTTACCTGATCATTATCCTATATATATATATATATATATATATATATATATATATAACACGGAGGAAAGGAACACTGAGTGTGCCACGTGTTAACATAAGATTTTTTTCCTTTTTTTCTTTCTTCTTCTTCTTCTTCTTCTTTCTTTCTTTCTTTCTTTCTTTCTTTCTTTCTTTTTTTTTTTTTTTTTTTTTTTCACGTGCTGAAATAGTGACAAGTGGAAAAACTTTTTTGGGCAAATTACCTTTTAGTAATGGTTTTCCAACTTAATACCAAAAAAGATATTATTTGTCAACTTGCTACAAATGGACTACAAATGTACGCCAAAATGACAACTAATTTTCATTGTTTCGTATTAAGTTGGAAAGTGGTAACTAAAATGTAATTTTTTCCAAAAGTTACTTTTAGTAACTTCTGGGAAAACTATTTTTAGTGATCACTTTCCAACTTAATACCAAACAAAGGATATCATCTGTCAACTTGCTACAAATTGACTTGATAAGTGCTTAAAAAGGACTACTAATATTCTTTGTTTGGTATCAAGCTAGGAAGTGGTCACCAAAAGGTAAATTCGTCACCTTTTTTTCTTCTTCTTTCCTCTCTCTTTTTTTTTTTTTTTGGTATTACTTACTCTTTCTCATGTGGTGAAGGTAAGTTGACACTTAGTGTTCACTGCATATCTTTTTGTTTTTATGTGGGAGGATTAGAAAACCCGTACTACGCAATGTTCAACCCAAACTTAATAGACTGTACTATATTTCTTTATTTTCTTTATGCCTATTCATTTCCCCTCCTAAAAATTGAACGTATAAAATTATAAATAGTCATAATTAAAAAGAGAGACAAATAGAGGAAAGAATGATTAAAAAAAAAACGCAATCCACCGGAACCTTTAGATTTTCTCGATTTGCTTCTGACACGAATAAATAAATAAATAAATAAATCTATTTTAATCAAAATTCTTCTATATGATTAATTAGATAAAGTTGAAAAGATTTATGCTTTCTCTTATTTTTTTTTTCTCTTTCTGGCTTTTTCTCCTATTCTCTTTCTCAATCTAGACTTTTCTCTCATCTTTTTATATTCTAATCTCAAACATATATTTGATATTTTTTCCCATGGTTTTTCACTTTTTGCGAAACTCACTCGAAACCTCATGGAAGGCCAAGATTTATCATTGTCATGCATTTTATAATCTCTATCGTCAGATTTCGAGACACCTTCAACAGCTATACTTGTTTTGGTATATATCATGTTAAAACCATGATTGTGGGACGAACTAAACTCTAAAGAATCTTAATTTTTTTTCCACCAAATATCATAACGTGTCAGTTCTTTCATTTTTTACAAGTTTCCACCATTAAATTAATTGTTTTTCAGAATAATTTATCTTTTTCGAGAGTATAATTAAATTTTGTGTAATACATTATGCTAACTTCGTACCAAAAATGATTTTGATTGAATTATTTTATTTATTTTTGTCTATATCTTTTAAATTTAATTAACATATTATATTAACAAATATATTTTACTATTTTAGAAAATAAATATTCTGTTAACATTTTAATTTGCTAATAATATTACTTTTTATAAATTAATCCGTGCATCGCACGGGTTCTAAAGCTAGTTATTTTAAATAGTGAGGCTCAATGTATTTTGATTGCTGGGAGTCTGGCACATAAATTATTTATTTTGATCAAAGCTCCACTCGTCGACACGGAAGCATCATCCTTCGTCATTGACGTCGAAGCTCAGCCATCCGTCGTTAATGCCAAAAATCCACCGTCGGTGGGGCTCTCTCTCTATCTCACTCTCTCGAGGACAAGCTCGCCGATGATCCACCATCATCAGGTCTCACGCTCTCACCGACGAGCTCCATTCACCGTCGACGCGCGCTCCCTGTCTTCTTTGAGTTGCAACAATCAAAGATTGATAGCTTCGACTGACGACGGAGCTTGAGGGTTGCCGATGGAACATCAGATCCAAAAGATCGATGGACGGCGGAGCTTGAGGTTTGCTAATGGCAGATTGACGGCAGCAGAGCTTGGGCGGAGAGAGTGTGTGCAATCTGCTGTGTTTGGTTGACATCAAAATTTTATTAATGAGTTTTAAGTCCTCTTTTTTGTTGGGCAGAAAGCTGCCCATCTCTTTTGTTCAGAAAGCAAGAACACTGTACTTTAATCGCCACATCACCCATCCACGTTGGATGGGATTTTTTTTACGGGAAAAGCTACGGTATCCATAGCATTACCCATTTAACAATTGTCCCATATAAACGCATCAATTCATTGGGATGGCTTCCAATCACAGTTGTAAGTTTTTCGACTTCAAATACTACAGAGAACTGAACCTGGCCATTAAATTGGGTGCCCAACCACGAGCTTAATTTTTCTTTTATTTTTATTTTTAGTTTTAGTAGTTGGGTTTAGGTGAAAGCTTTGGGAAGAGTGAACTGGAGGTGATCCGAACATTATTAGAAAAATATAATTTTTGCTTTGTAAAATTAGACAGTAGATATGATTCCCCATGCAGCTCAAAAGAATGAACATGCAATGCTATGTTGTCAAACTCATTTACTTAAATTTATTTGTCAACTAAAAATTTTATTATAAGAATAACCATTCATAGAGGTTGAGATGATAACTGTCCTGTCATTTGAGCAAAATGTTAGGGTCTTTTCCATTTTTCCACTAAAAAAATAAATAAATAAATCATTTAATTAACAAAAACAACTAACTATTTGTCACTTAAGTTGGGCATATAAATTTAGAAATAAAATTGAACTCTTTAGCATTTTCTTAAAGAAAAAAACGAAAAGCAACAAAAGCTGCAGAAATGCAGGCAACATAAGTCCAAAAACTACATTGCAAAATGCGATAGCGGGTGCAGCACCAATAAGGCTTGTGGAATTGCACCATCGCAAGCATAGGGGCATGAGAGATAAAAAAATTGAACATTTCCAACCAAAGTACCCAGATTTACCTCTTGTATCTGGCCCTCTCACATACTGACTTGATCTATAGGAAGAAAGAAAAAATGAAAAAAGGCAAAGGTCTATAGTCTCAACTACCAACCGCTGTGCCTAGCTTTCCCTGATAGTATTCTCTGTTGTATCTCTTGGCTGCCACCTAGTGGAAGGACTGCTCGGCACAGTTTGGCTTGTCCCACGGGCATGCGTCAAGCGATTAGCAGACCAACATGACCTGTGTTGCCAAGTATCTGTTGTGTGCTGTTGGCCTCTACCACGACCCTGACCGGAGTGTGTGGCATGCTGCCAAGCATAATTCGTGTTGTAAGCAGAGCCATTTCTGGATGGCAAGGAACCGTTGGTTGCCGGTGACTGGGCTCTTCCATAAGACCTCAAGCCTTGGCTGGACTCTGATAGTTTCAAATTCTCGATGCGTTTGCGCTCACCTCGTCTAGAACCCACTACAATCCATCCCTCCTCATTCAAGGCAGAGGTTTGCTCACCTCGTCTAGAACCCACTACATTCCATCCCTCATTCAAGCAGAGGTGCCATGCAAATTGGCTGAATTGAAGTTCGAGTTGCTACTTGATGTAATTGGATGGACAGTTTCCCTTTCTAGCAACCCAAGTTGAGCTTACAACCTTTTGTTGGCTGGCTGAAGTTGAGCCAGCCCATGTTGCTCTCCCCCCATTTCCATACAGAATTCTTCTGGAAGGCTCGACATATCCTTCAGAATCAGTACTTGGGTACAGCTTTCCTCTACCAGCACCCCATCCGGAACCAACACATTTATGTACTGTCATCTCAAATGATTGATTCGATGAAGCGAATTTGCCACCGTTCATTGATTTTCTCTCTCTCTCTTGAAACTGGTATCTGTATATATCTCTTATTAGTCACTCTGGTATCAAAAAACCAAAAGAAAAGAAAAAAAAAAAAAAAAAAACCCGGGCATGGAGTGGGGAAGAGAGGCAGTGATTGCATCCCAGTACCTGGAGGAGGATTTGTTGCCCTGACATTCATGCCAAAGCTGAGTTTCCTCAATGTCATCTTCAGTTATTGTCTGTATACATTTTCACAGTATTACAATCGGTACACTGAACACAGCCTAAGAGCTAAAAATGCGTATCACTGCCCAAACTGATCTTAATTTAAAAGCTTAACCAGTGAACTACTCCCCTCTTCAGATTTTCTTCATATGAACATACTGAAATGTAAAACTAAACTGAAGCTTTGATTAATTTTCATCAGCAGAGGTAGAAAAAGGAGAATTGTAAACAGAGAATTGTTCACATTTCTGTTTTGAACTTTCGAAGTGATCAGCAGAAAGAATGAAAATACTTTAAAAATAAAATAAAATAAAAAACATACCTTATATGGTGGTTCTGTACCATAAAGTGGACGAGGAATACTTGGCCCGCCATTAGCTATTTCCAAACCCACATATCTGCAACACAGAGATATGTAAAAGAAGGGGGGGAAAAAAAACGAGGGGGGGGGGGGGGGGGGGGGGGGGGGGGGGGGGTATCTTATCAGTTTAGACAAAATGTTGCGTTGAATTACAAAATGCTGTCTGCTTGAACATTATGATCCTTCCCAGGGTAAGTGGAATTGAACAGATTTGATCCCTCAAGACTCAGACGCATAATTCCATTCAATCCGCCACTGAAAATGTGTATGAATGAATAATTTAGAAGATCGCATGAATATTTGTAACAAGATAAAGTACACGTCATGCACTAAAATTAAACATCAAACCCTACTATCAAATTGAAAATAATGAGTTGTAAAGTGGGGAAGAACAAAAAAAGAAGGGGGGGAGCAAACACAACATGATTTAACTGATTCACTCCCGTGCCTAGCGCCAATAAAGAGATAATATGAGAATATTTAACTTAACCTGAGAACGGAATCACAATGCTTTCTTAACCAAAACACAACAAACCAGTTAGGGACCTTAAAGTGCACCTTGCCAATACTATATATTAAGTGTACCCATAAACTTATGCCCATCCAATTAAGATCATAAACTCCTAATTCTAAAAAACCAAAAACTAACCCTCTAGACTTCATAATGGATAAATACTAATTTGGGTGAATAGAAGGTAGTTGTAGAATACATGAAATCTACCATAACAATTGACAAACCTCAAATTGGAATCAATTTTTTCCTTAATTGTTCCGTTTTGCTTCCCAGAAACCTGCCTTTGATAAATTGAAAGAATCTGTGATCCCAAGTTGTTTGAACTTCTCACAAGCAATTGATCAACATTTTCTACATTCCTCGTTGCTTCCTTATCCTATAAATCACATATGGATTATGAAAATAAAGCTGAAATCCATTACCAATAAAAGGCCAACAATACTTTGCGTAAAACCCACAAAAGAAAAAAAAAAAACCTACCTGTAGTTCCTTCTCTAATTTTCTAGTTTCCAATAATAAGCGCTCTTCCTCTATGAAAGAAAGCTTGCAAATACCCTTTAAAAGACAAGGATGTCACAAAATTTTGAGATAATTGGTGCATGTAAGGCACAAAAGGAAAAGGTAGTAATTATTTTTAAGAGAATATAATCATTGGATTTATCACAATTTTGACACAACAGGTACATCGATGCATTTAAAATAGAAAAACGTATTACCATACCTGCCACATATAACGTTTTCCATCGGTGTCAACATCAAAATCTAATCATAAACAAAGAAATATCAATTCATCTATAGAGTCCACTGGTGAGTTATAGCCTATCCTCCAAAACAGACATCCTACTTACCACTAGGATAAAACTCAATAATGTTGGATTGCTCATTTGTCATGAGTTCCTGGTAGGCTTTAGGAAGTGCGTGAGCACTACATAGGATATCCTTTAGTTAATTTCATTACAATTCAACTTATATGAACGAATATATTCTTAAAAATAAAAATAGTAAAAATAATAATAAAGGAAAATTAGTTACCTCCTTGGAGGAAGAACAGCCATGAGTTGATCAAATGGTTTAAATGGTGAACCTTTTTGAAACTTTACTTTAACTTGGGACATGCCCTTCAAGTCTGAGGCAAATGGACCGTAGTGGTATGGATAAAACCTGATGTTAAGTTTCCGTTAGGACCAGACATTAGTAATCCCTATTACAATAACACCACAACAATTAGGCCAGCTTTATTACAAAGTCAGGTCTCACCATGTCCATGATGGAACTCCCGAAAAATAGTATATGAGAACCCACAATAACCCTTCAGTATACTTCTGAACCTAAAAGTAATTAAGGAATAACAGTTAAACAATGAAGAGCCAAAGAGGACAAAAATCAAGTTGTTCAGAAACTCCATACTACCAAACTTAAATGGCATATAAGAAAGATATCTAATTTTAGAGGACACCATCTAAATATCAATTAATTACTACTTAGAAGATAATTTGAGAAGAAATAGAAAGAATAGCAATATGCATCTTACTCAGTGGGAAAGAAAATAAGAATTCATAGCATCAAAAGTTTCAAACATACTATCGCTTTCCTCGTGCTTTCAATATCTTCACGGCTTTCTGCAGAAAATTTCTCCTTGTAGTACCTTTCTTTTGAACCAACAGTGCCAAATTTCACCTGTGGTAGAGTTCCACAAACCCAATTAATTAAACATCTTTTAAAACATGCATGCATCTTTTTCTCAAATTTTTTTTAGAAAGAACAAAGGTAAATTTCAGAAGGCAGTGGTAGTCCATACCTTATCTCTTCCCATAAAGTCATTTTTAAAAAGATCAAATCTGGATCTTATGCACTCTTTCAATTTTTCTTTCAGTTCCTTTGTATTTTTCAATTTCACAATCTGCAACACCAAAAAGTCAATTAATCAATACTAGAATATATATATATATATATATAGATATAGATATAGATATAAAGCTGCAAAACATAAGAGACAGAAGGGTTCTGTCCTACCTGTGGATTAATCAATGGAAATACCAGATACCTACTAAACAAAACATTTTTCCCCAATTTGGGTACAATCACATGAATGAGCAGCAGAGTGCTATATATCAATCTTCTAATTGTATCATCAGAGGTTTTACTTCTAAGAGCAAATTTCTCTTTTAATAAAAAGAATCTCATCATTTTTCTTCCTAAATTTCTCTGTTCAGAGAAATTTTAATGTATCATCATTAACTGCTCGAAGTTACTAATTCCATGAAAGATCGATATTTGTATTTCTAAAAATATGACCATTTATGCTTAGTAACAAAAGAATAACTTACTTCAGCATTATCAGCATTTAGATTTTCTGTCTCCCTGGAAGATGGAAGATTCTCTAATGACAAATTCGACGAAACTATGGACGATGGGGCTTGTCGGTTAGGAATTGCACAATAGCTATTACTTGTATTCAGCTCCATATTTCCCCCTATGTCTTCTTCTTTGTCATTCTGGAGAGAAATAAATTTAGCATGAGTCCACAAATGCAGCATGGAGAAGGCCTGATGAATGCGTAAGTATTAACCAATTTCTTGATCCCATCAAATAAAATTGCAACATGGAGAAGGCCTGATGAATGCGTTAGTATTAACCAATTTCTTGATCCCATCAAATAAAATTTTCTTACTCACAGCATTTGATTGATCCGATAAAAGCCGTCTAAGTTTGCGCTCTCGCAATTCCAATCTTTTCTTGAAAATTTTATCTTCATATTGCCCAACCAAAAGAATGAATTTTTCCACTCTATTTAACTTGACATATTCTCCTTTCTTGTTGTCCTCAACCTGCTTTGGTACATAACAATTAATAGAGTGGTAGGCACATACATTACAATTTTATTATGAAGAAATAACAATCAAAATGTCACATTTATTACCCGCTGCATATCAACTAGATAACCACCCAGCTTCTTGAACTCTTTCTTGTAAACAGTCATCAACAAATCGATTGCACCCTATAAAAGATTGCCATAATTAGTTTAATTTCTTAAATAAATTTTATGTATTCAATTGTTTTGTTCTGAAAAATGCAATTAACCTCATGAATTTCCAAAGTAGGCATGTGGGGTAGAAAATCATTTCCCACAAAGGAGCACATCAAGACAAAATCATCTATTATGCGTTCCATATCAATCTCCTTTAAATTCTCCGGAAGATCAGAGATTTTCATGTCAAGCTCCAAATATTCTCTAAGAATCCATACATTCAGGAACTGCAAATGTAACAGAAAATAAAAATGAAACAGTCAAGCCATATTGGCCATACCCTTCACCCCAAAAAGAGAGATTAGAAAAAAAAAAAAAAAAAAAAAATGAAGCTATGGGGCACCAATAGGTCAGCCATAAAGGATCAAAGCAATTACGATATACCTGATAAGGTTTTTTAATCAAAGAAGCATCTCTAGGCTTTTCTTTAGAAAAGGTGGTTTGTAGTGCTGTTTGACAGATTGGTTGCTGCTCCAATATGAGAACATCCTAAAAAATAATAATAATAAATAAATAAAAATAAATGTATAAATAAATTCTTTAACCTTGACTAACAACATGGTGTGATTTCTATACCAGAAAAACATGGTGTGATTTCCTCAAAAATACTTTACAAAATCAAATGTGCTGCTGTTTAAAATGACCAAACTACCTCTCTGTAATGCAAGAGACCAATAACCAGAGAAACCAATATGTAAAGAAGAGGAGCTTGTCCCAACTTCAAAAATTAACACTTACTCTTTGGCCACATGAAATAAATAAACAAAAGAAAAGCAATAAGCAAAAATCAATCAAAACCCACCTCTCTCAATATAGAAAAATGCACCTCATGTGTCGCCAAGGCTAGCATAATCAGATCTGCATCCTGTATAACAGTACATATATATATAATTTTATATATAAGTTCAAATGTGAGATAGAGGGAGATCATAAACTAATAAGGCACATAAATTTCTTCTAGATGCATGATTCAACCAACAAGAAGAAGCAGTGAAGTTCTCATACCAAACCATATAGACAGTGATGAGTATTTGGATTGTAATTAGGAAGGGTGCGTTGTTGGCGTATAAAAGACATTATCTTATGTTCCCCCTCACCAGGAACATTGGCATCAGAAAGAATGACCTAATTACATAAACAAAAGCTAATAAGGAAAGGATCAACCGAGTGACTGAATTCAAAAATAATATTGATGAAAAAGCATATGGAATGAAGCATATTTGCAATGCACCAGTCAAAGGTAGCTTCTCTAAAAGAAAGGTCATATTCGCACAAAAAATTTAGTGCATGCACAAATATAAAACTTCTATGAACAACTCATACAATTAGATTCATTATTTTTCACTTTAAACTACCAGCACTTTGTTAATTATGAAATTTCCATTTTCTAAATGACTCTGTTTGAGTTGTTCAAAGAAGTAATTTTAGGGACAGCATTCACCCAAAGGTTTTTTGAGATCCATGTGTTGACATGGATATCAACCTAGGACAGGTCACACTTTAATTCAGTTCCCGGAAAGCTATTAATTTTCCCATCATTGTCAATACTCGAAATGCCACCACCACATCAGTTCATGCAGTAGTAAGAAAAAAAGTTAAAAGAAGAAAACCATCTACTTTCCAAAATGAATTTCGAGAAGTTATCTAACAACTGGCCAACCTTAATATCCTTCCAGCCCACATCATTCTTTAACCGTGAGCAGACATATTCTTGGAGGGCTTTTGACAACTCGTACATAAATTCTGTTCCTGGAGTAATGATGTTTGAATCCTCCACATCAGACTCCAGCTTTGGCAGTAGTTGTTTACCTTCCATTTCAAATTGTCTTCTCAACCTTTCTTCCTCTTCTTCCTAAATTCCACATGATAACAAATGTTGCTGATGTAACTATGATGCATACATGCATACTAGCAAGTATAAAACACTAATATCTGTGGTTTAAAGAGAAGAAGACCTACAGCGATCTCTTTGTCTTTGGCTGTTCGAAACCGCCTTGATCTCTGCTGATTCATCTTAGCCCGTGGTGCGACACCATCTACATGGAAACTTCTAAATAATTAAAGACCACATAAAGAAACAACATGTCTTGTGACATTAATGCATGCTGGAATATTTTAGCTCCTTGATTTTAGTTTGTGGAAAACATATAAAAAAAATACTGCAGACGCCAATAAAGAATGGAAAATCATGCTCTTTCTGATTCCCCATTCAAACTCTTTTATTCTTTTGTTCTTAGTGATGTGCCATGACACTTTTCAAATTAATAGAAAAATGGTCTGCCCATGTTATTTCAAAGTGAAAAAGCAAAGGAGAAACTGAAGAAGCCGGCAAGTAGAAAAGAATAAGAGAGTTTAAAAATGATTGTTGAGTCCCAAATTAAGGGCTTGTTTGGGTGTCCAGTTCAAAATTAGACAATTCCACAAATTTTACATAGTATCAAAGGCACAAATCCATCACCTTGAATTAGAATATTTAAGAAAGTTGGAGTCATCACCATAATTGATGTATAGTTCAATTCCTAGAAATTCATGAAATGCCACTGTTTTGAATTCCCACTACTATATGTGCTGATAACCACCATTTTCTTGAATTTTTCAATTCAAGATGATGAATTTATGCCTTTGATACTATGTAAAACATCTTGAATTGTCTGATTTCGAATTGGACATCAAACAGGCCCCAAGTAATCTTCCTGATTACAAATAATGTCATGTGGTATCACCTTCTAATATGAGAGCTTATACTTAATTTGTTCCTGGATTGTAATCAGGAAGATTGCTGGTGTATGTCCTCTTTGTGTATTGCCTTCTTCAGTTTACTCCCTACTCGAATTCAACCTATCCCAAATGTATGAACTTATTCAGGGAAAGAAATTGCTGTCAAAATCCATTTAATAGGACTCAAACACAAAGTCTCTTCTCATCAAAAAGCTATCGAACGTAAAACAAATAATAAGGTAACAAAGAGAACCAAATGCTTTACCCCACAATCGAATTTCAAAAAGATCAACTTTGCAATATAAATATATTTTTTTCCATAATTTCTTGAGTAAAGAAGACGCTGAAAATGAAAACGAGTAGCTCACCAACAGCCAAGTATAATAGCTTGCGCGGTCTCACAATTCCGAAAAGACGATCGATATATTCAAAGATGCTGTTGAATACTTCTCTGAAGTTGGTTGGAGGAGAGAGCTGAAAACAAAAAGGAAAATGATCAGAGTAAATGAACGAACAGAATTATCGGCCCGGAGAGGCCGGCGGGGGGAGGGGGATGCAGGGGTGGATGATGATATTCATATCAAGAAGAACCAGACCTCATGATTTATGAAAGAAAAGAAAAATCATTATAAAGGGGGGCAAAGGGAAGAAAAAAAAAATAATATTAATTTACAGTAGTGTTGGTGAAGATCGATGTGAAGGTGATGAACTTTGAGAACAGAACATGAGAAAAATATAGCAAAGAGGGAAATATGAACGAACAGAATCATCGGGGTGGAAGCAAGGGTGGATGATGCCATTCATGTCAAGATAGAGGTGATCAAACTCAATGCCATTTGGGTTTGGTGAGGTTGTGTCTGTGCACTCTCCTTTGTCTTCTATGGCGCTCACCACCACTTTTGGGTACTTGTTCACCAGCCATCTGTAAAACGAAGGTACACCCATCTCTCTCTCTCTGTGTCTCTTTCAAAAGAGCTTTCAGAGGAAACTCACTGGTTTTGGCTATGTTAGAGCAGAGTTGCAGTAGAAATTAGTGGGAGCTAGTGACAGAGAAATACCAAGCGTCAGATTGAAGAAATGAATTCCGAGGAAGAGGTGCAGTGTTGAGAGGTGAATATGTAGAAGTCGTACCGTCTATAGTGAAAGCTTTGTGGGAATGCAAATGGGTGGAAATGATGACAGTTTCTACGAAGAGAAAACTCATTTAATACTGATTTTGATGGCTAATTGACTTCATGCAAAGCACAGATATAATAGGGTAAATTGCACTCAAACCCTCTCTATTGTATAACAATTATAGATATACCCTTTTTTTTTTTGACGAAATTACATTGACATCCCTTGTCAATGATGTTAGTTTAACAATGTTAATAAAGAAAATGAAATAACGCATTTGCCCCTTGATAAAGTGCAACGTTTGAGTATGATTTTTTTTTTTTTTTTTTGATTGATTGCAACGTGAAAGTATGCTTTTGTGTGTGTGTGTGTGTCTTTTAATCAGACTTAATACAAGGGAGTATAGCTAAATTTTTTTCTAGAGATAAAAAAATAAAAACAAAAATAAAATGGGTCCATTACTGTGGGCCGGTTTTTTCTTTGTTGTCATAATGAAACCCATTACTATAAAAGAGTTATGTAGTTTCAAGTTCATACTCGTATAGGGATGTTGTGGTCTTCATCTTGCTAAGATATTCTGACCTAAAATTGACTGGCTTATACTCGTTTTCCTGTGCAAACTCAAAAACTCAAAAAAATAAAAAAATTCCTCTTATTAGAAAATAACCGTTGTTAATATGTCTTAAGGACATCTCTTCTTCTTTTTCTCTTTAACCAAAATAAATTTTCTATCAAACCCTTGATATATAGATCAAACCCAATAAAATTTGGTTTTTCTATTCAAGTAGCCACCATTAGTTCAACGCGAAAAGTGGTGGGTAATAGAAGGTGCTCTATTTTTCAAAGCAAGCTCAAAGATATAAAAAAATTTTCTATTTTTTCCCGCTCTAGTATGCGTAGCGAAGCCAAAAATTTGTACAACTAAGTTTGTCAACCTCTTTGAACATGAAAAATGACACTGGCAAGTGCTTCAAGCTAGAAATTTCAAATTAATAACCCTACGAACTTTTATATAAAACTTTAATTAACTTTGTCAACAATGAACTAAGAGTGAATGGTTTCTTAGATCCTCATCATGATGTAGCAAAATTTGCTAAAATAATATTTACAAATTGCATTCCAAACTACCCAGAGTATAGACTTTCCAATTTATTAGTGTACAACGATGGTGCACGTGGAAAATTATGTGGGTTTGTGTAATTTTGGTGAGAGATGCTCACTTAAGTAAATTTTGATGTTGCATAGGTTTGGTTAAAATCTGGGTTTGGTTGAAATCCAGTGTATTGGGAAGTTATCCTCACATAAGGGTATTTCGGGTATTTTCGATAAAATTTAGCATGATATCATATTTGATTAAAAAAGTAATTTACAGCAATTAAAAAAAGGGGTGTTTTTGTAGTTTATTTTATAAAATAGGGGTGTTGGTGCAATTTTAGTAACTAGATGACTTGCATCTATAATTGTTATATACTAAAAAAGAGTGTAAGTGTAATTTATCCAATATAATAAAGACTCTGTACTGCTGGTTCACAATGGGCTGGGCCGGTCTAGCGGATCGGCATTCCCAAGCAGGCACGCTGCCCAGAAAATGTTTTTTAGTTTTTAAAAAAATTTATTTATGTCTTTTCTTTTTTTTTTTTTTTGGTAAGAAAACCTGAATAGAAACAACAAGAAAGAGAAAAGAAAAGAAGAAAAAAGAAACCACTAAAACTAAGAAACATAATAGGAATCCTTGAAACAACTTCTTTTGATAGTTTTGGGAAAACAATCGACGTCTATGAGACCTAGGAAACTCATGCTCAACACCTATTTGGCCATTTCGCGAGCAGTTTCATCAGACCTTCTTTTGATTTTCCGAAAAGAAAAAGAAATCAAAGAGCCTACAATAGATTTGATGTTTGAAATCAAAATTTCATAGGACCAAGAAATGAATTGAGAGGAAGAATAAATTATTTATGTCAATAGATAGAATTTACCCATAACACTAAACTCCTAAATTCCCAATATCAATAAATAAGTGTCAATGATTTTCCATTAAATTGAACTCAAGATCGTTCATTCAATGAGTGAGAAGAATATCACTAAATTATTATGTCAATGGTAGAAAATGTTATAATTGAGCTTGGTTCTTCTCCTATAAAGGTTATCCACATAAAATAATTATAATTAATTATATAAATTTTACTAAACAGATGTGCTATGCATGTGTAATTGTATTAAAAATCATATTTGGTACGAAATGGTCATTAGATTTCTGGATCAATTAAAGCATCATTGTTTTGGTTGTAGCAATAACTCAATTCCTTGTGCTGGGCGCCTGGTCCAAAATTAATTTCAACAACCATGACCATCCTGTAAGGTACGTTCAATCCCCCACAAATAACTTTATTTATGAAGTATTTATTTACTTTTTGGTTACATTGGAAGTGAATCGGATCTTAAATTTAAGACTACTCAAAACCTAATATTTCCGATTACCACCACTATTCCACAGGGCGGTGGTAAACCAGAGCCAACATTGTTGGCCAGAACAATCGGACAAAGCACGCTACCTGGCTGATGCCCACCCTACTTTTATGTGTACTGCTGTTTTAGGATACCTCGGTCTTCTTTGGAAAAGGGCAAAAGCAAAAGTGAAAAAGGGAGGGAAAAGAAAAAATATTCGACAGAACAAAAGCAAAGGAAGTGAGGAGGAAAACAGTGGAAAATGTGGATACACACAAGCGGTAATAATATAAAGAGAAGGATATATGACATAAACCAGTGAATTATGGTCAAATTTCAGCCAAAAGCAAAGGGAGGATATGAAAACAGTGGAAAAGCTGATTACACAAATTAAGTAAACGCATTACACTGGTAAATTACATAAATCCATGGATTGTAGGTTGGATTTTACTTTATTACCATGACCTTTAAATCTGAACAAATTAAAATAATTTTTGAATTGTTCGCGAATTCACTTCTCCTGCCTTTTTTTTTTTTTTCTATTAGTTGTTAGTGAAAATATCTGAAAATAATTAGGCCGGTGATTGATACATGATTATTTTAATTTTTTACATTGATTATTTACTATGGGTTGGATTTCATTTTTAAAATTTTAAACTATTTTGTTCTTCTACAAAAAAAAAAAAAAAAAAAAATTCCCTTGAACTATAGGTTATAATTTTTTATTTGTTTTGTCCATTCTAGCTATCAGGGTGCCATACTAAAAATGATTTTAGAACGAAAAATTGTATGACTGACATGGCGAGAGAGAGAGAGAGAGAGAGAGAGAGAGAGAGAGAGAGAGGAGGGAGTGGCGTGTTGGTTGGGGGATGTCGTGGTCTCCTTTTTCGTACTAGGGATCCTCTTTTTCCTTTTTCTTTTCTTTTACTTATTTATTTTTTAAATTCGCATTCCTACATCATGAAGGGTTACATCCCTCTCCCCACATCTCTAAAGACCTGCAATATTGAACCATGTTCTAGAAAGAGAAGACGACAAGTAATAGAAGGTAACTAGCTTCGAATCCCGTGTGATGCACGAATTAATTTATAAAAAATAATATTATTAACAAATTAGAATTTTAACAGAATACTTATTCTCTAAAATAGTAAAATGTATTTATTAATATAATATGTCAATTAAATTTAAAAGATATAGACAAAAATAATCTTTGATGTTCAATCAAAATTATTTTTGGTGTGATATTAGCATAATGTATCACACAAAATTTAATTATACTCTAAAAAAAGATAAATTATTTTGAAAAACAATCAATTTAATGGTAGAAACATGTAAAAAATAAAGGAACTGACACATTATGATATTTGGTGGGAAAATATTAAAAATCTCTAGAACTTAACCCATCTCACAATCATGGTTTTAACATGTTGGTATATATCAAAGCAAGTATAACTGTTGAAAGTATCTTGAAATCCGACAATATAGATTTTAGAATGCATGACAATGATGAATCTTAGCCTTCTATGGGGTTTTGAGTGGATTTCATAAAAAGTGAAAAACCATGGGAAAAAATATTAAAAATTCGTTTGAGATTAGAGCATAAAAAAATGAAAGAAAAATCTAGACTAAGAAAGAGAATAGGAGAAAAAATCAGAGAGAGAAGAAAATAAGAGAAAGTATAAGTCTTTTAAACTTTATGTAATTAACCATATGGAAGAACTTTGATTAAAATAGATTTTTTTTTTTTTTTTTTTTTGGGTGTCAGAAGCAAATTAGGAGAATTTGAAGATTTCGGCGGATCGCCTTTTTTTTTTTTAATCCTCATTTCCTTTATTTGTCCCTCTTTTTAATTATGATTATTTATAATTTTATATGTTCAATTTTTAGAAGAGGGAATGAATAGGCATAAAGAAAACAAAAATATATAGAACAATCTATTAAGTTTGGGTTGAACATTGTATAGTATGGGTTTTTTAATCCTTATACATAAAAATAAAGAGATATGCAGTGAATACTAAGCGTCAACTTATCTCTACCGCATGAGAAAGAGCAAGTAATACCGAAAAAAACAAAAAAGGAAAAAAAAATGTGAGAAATTTATCTTTTGGGGAATTTATCTTTTGGTAATCATTTCCCAGCTTAATACCAAAGAAAGAAAGTTAATAGTCCTTTTGAAGCACCTATCAAGTCAATTTGTGGTAAGTTGACAAACAATATTCTTTGTTTGGTATTAAGTTGGAAAGTAATGACTAAAAGTAGTTTTCTCAAAAGTCACTAAAAGTAACTTTTTGGCAAAATTACATTTTAGTGGCTATTTCCAAAATTAATATGAAACAATGGAAGTTAGTTGTCATTTTAGCACACATTTGTAGTCAATTTGTAGCTAGTTGATAGAAAATATGTTTTTTTGGTATTAGATTAGAAACGGTTACTAAAGAGTAATTTTATCAAAAAGGCAATTCCGTCCTGTTTCGGCATGTGAAAGGAAAAAAAAGAAAAGATTCTCATTTTGACACTTGACACACAAAGGGTGTCAATCCTCTGTTTTAGATATATATAATCGATATAGTCGTTTTGTATGGAAAAAAAAAAAAATTGTAATAGGACAAGGCAGTCAATATAAAGTACTAATTAAATGATCGCATGTTACTTTGCTAGTCACATAATAATTTTTTGCTACTTTTGCCAACGACACATTGATAGAAGTTGTTCAGGCATTCCATAGCTGTCACGCATGTGATGCACTACACATCTAAATTCTTTGAACTCTTATTATTTCAATTCTCTCTCACGTAAGAATGGAACACATATCCTATGTGAGAGATGTTGAAAGATTGGAATACTTAGCACTGCAAGGTCACCTCTTAATATGCTTTTCAAAAGCTTAGCATGGTATAGGCTCGGCCTTGGGTATAATTGATCAAACCAGCTGCTTATGGCCTCACTTTTTTGATAAAAAAAATAAAAAATAAAAAAGGGCCTCCAATCCATACATGGTCTTATAGTAGACCCAAGAGAAAAAAAAGTAAAGAGGATCTGGATATTGTAACCCCTTCAAGTGATCTCCCCACCTTATTAATTTTAATTTTTTTTTTTAAGGTTTAAAAAAAATATAAAAAGGTTTTTATGAAAAGTGGCCGCATAGTTTACTAAACACATCATTTTGAACAACTTTTTAGAAAAATGTTTCTCCAAAATCTATTATTTAAGTAAACTTTTTGACTATTTATAGTCCTTATTTCATTTTTGGCCAAAAAGTGTAATTAAACTATAGATTTTGGAAAAACTTTCTCCTACAAAGTTGTTCAAAATGATGTTTTCTAGTAAACTACGTGAATGCTTTTCATAAAAACCTTTTATATTTTTTTAAAACTTAAAAAAATTAAAAGTAGTGGGGTAGGGAGATCACTTGAAGGGGTTGGAATATCCAGACTTAAAGTAATATCTATAAACAAGGGCCCCAAAACCAAGTCAAAGGACCCAAATCCAATCCAAATGACAAGAAAGTCCAAACCAAAAATAAAAAGCCCAAAGATAAGGATGTTCAAACCAAAAATAAAAATGCAATTTATTCATCTCACAATCAGATCTAGGTCTTTTCCTTTTTGTTTTGTGTATTTTTCTTATTGTAACAATGAATTTTACTAAGGTTTGAAGTAAGAAAGTATGAATTATATCTTTTGAAGTTTTTGAAATGAATTTTTTGTTATCTTATCATATAGGCAAGCAAAATTTGAGGTGATACTAGAAAAAAAAAAATTTGTGAGTACTTAGAAATTTTTTTCCTTGGCTGTAAATATGTATAAGGAGTCTCATTTTTAGAGTTCGCTTAGGGCCTCTGAAAGCTTAGGATCAACCTTGGCATGGTAATACCATGTCAACATGTTAACATGTTAGAAAAAAGAGAAGGGAGGGATCTCATTAAACCCATTCACAAATATTGAATCGCCCAAACCCTCGGAACATTCATATTGGAGGTCACAAAATATATGACAACGTATTTAAAATCTTAAAGAAAATTATAGAAGGAACTGCGAGAAAGTGAGCTGTTATATTCTTCAACCTTTTCCTCTTCTCCACATACGCTACATACCCCATGCAACATAATATACACAAGGGAAAATCAGATAGGTCTGGCAAATAATTACAATTAGTAGTTATTCTTAGTTAAGTTAGTAATCATTTACTAGGAAGTTAATAGTAATTTGTATTGACTGTAATTATTTATTCGTAGCCAAACCCATTTGTAATTCCGCTTACTCCTTTTATCTATATATTCTTTCAAACTCGGCTCAATGTAAGAGGGACATCACTACAAACAAAAATCAAAGAAGAAGCTTTACTTCTTAATTACTAGAAGCAATAAAATAGGGTTCAAACAAAATTGTAATTTAGAGAAGTCATTACCTTAGGGGGGTTAATTTATTATAATCAACATTTTAACGACTGCAGGATCTTCTAATGCCAGTGAATGAGAAAAAATTTAGCCACTCTTATTGTGAAAGAATAAAAACTTATTATGAGCAAAAGTATTACCATGTCATCAGGCTGACATGATATCACATATTAGGAAAATGAAGGGCTTATGCATCAAAGTGTGTGTAGACATCTTAATTTGTCCCTATATTTGATGGTAAGTTCCCGATGATGAAATCTATGATATTTATTGTCAACTTGGGTCTCTTTTCTATGAGCAAAGCAAGCAATTGGGTTAGGTGCATTTATATGTATGTGTACATGTATATAAGACCAATTGGGTAGAGTCCTCCCTATACATCCTTCTCACTATTCTCATTCATTTCAACTCATTCCTTCTCAATTGTGTTCATTGTCTCCAACCAAAGCTTTCTTCATATATGCTCACATTTACCTAACATCTGAAGTGGTGATAAATTCATCTCCCATTTACAAGGTGGTGTATCCACCATTTATCTCAAGTGATTCATCCATCATTACCAAGTAGTGTATCCACCATTTATCACAAGTGATTCATCCATCATTTATCTTAAGTGATAAAAAGTTGATACTGTTTTGCTTCAAAATGACTGTCAACTTCACTTCTTCTGACTGTCAACTTATATCAGATTGACTGGTAACTTCACTGTTTTAACAACAACTTTTCGTTTTTAAGTGAGAAACCCACTCCAAGAAAGGATAGAAGTGGAGAATAGTGAAGGAAATTAAGTAAGTAAATAAGCTTGTACTTTGATTCTTCCTTATAAATAGCAAGAGGTTGGGAGAGTTCAAGGATACCAAAAAATTACAGGGTTAGGAGGGAATGCTGAAATTTTGAGAGAAAATAGAGAGAGAAAAATGTGGGAAGGAAAGTTCTTATAGGGAAAATACTAAAAAAGAGAAAAGTTGCATTGAGAGAAAATAAAAGAGTGATGACTTATGAGAAAGAGAAATAGTTTGCTTGGCTCAACGGAAGGGATGCTGCCAGATTGACAGTGGATATGAGGGACGGTTTTAATACCAACCAATTTTATTTGCAAGAGGTATGAATTTATATTTAATAGTAGACTTGTATAAATTATATTTATTGTTTATTTGATTAATAGTCATTTGTGTATGTTTTAATTATTGCATGATATATGGGTGGTCCAGATTAAATTAAAATACTAAAAATGATCAATAAATACAAAATGAGGGTCGGTTTATTACCGGGTATTGTTGGGTGCCTAACAAATTCCCAACATGAACCTTAACTCCGAACCTTTCTCTAATCAACAAAATTGGTCCTAAACCCTTCTAGTAGCGACTCTTATTCATGTGCTAATCCTACAAGGTTAGCACCACCATTAGAAGCAAAAACAGGTAAAATACAGGTAAAAGTTAGTGTGTGGCGAAAATCGGTGTGCTCATAGTGTGGCTCAAACTTTGACTAAATATTGATACATATGCTCTTCTTTTATCGTATTCTATTAGGGTAAATTACTGATAACCCCCTTGAAGTATTGGGAGTCAACAGATAATCCCTCTTATATTTTAATTTTGTCAATGTGCCTCTCTTATGTTTTAATTTTTGTCAATGTGCCCCACTGTCACTTGCCGTTAATGAAATTTGATGAAAATTAATCATGTGTTTACGTATGTAATACCATTAACAGACCCATGTTGCCCAAAATCACTGGAACCTCTACGGCGTCATGGCCAATTGGTGGCCATCGAAGATTGGTTTTATCTTTTAATTGAATTAGGGGATACATTGACAAAATTAAAACATAAGGGGATTATCTGCTATCCCCCCATTGTAGACACCCTATTTTGTCACTATATTTGATGTTGAGTTTCCAATTATGAGGTCTGTAATGTTTATTGTCAACTTGGGTTTTTTTTTTCTGTAAGCAAAACAAGCAAGTGGGTTAGGTACATTTGGTAGAAAAATGAAAATATATGTGTGTGTGTGTGTATTGAAAGTGGGACGGCAGGATGTGGGAGGCAGGATGTGGGAGATGAGAAGGAATGAGCAGGGGAGAGTGGGAGAGCCACCAGGGAACAAAAGGCAGTGGGATATGGGGTGAATAGGATAGTTAGGTACATAATTAAGAAAGGGAAAGTGGGGTAGAAAAGGCAAGAGAAAGGAAGGAGGGAAGTGGTGGAGGACGTGGAAGGAGAGGAAAAAAAACAGAAAAGGGATATAAAAAAAGGCGGTTGGTTGAAAATTGGGATGGTTGGGCTTTCGGAGGGAGGACGGCCAGAGGGAGGGGGAAAGAGACGGAGAATTTGAGAGAGAAGATGACGGACAGACAGGGAACGGCAGAAAGAAAATATACAGAGAGATAGGGAGGATACCTAGAGAGAGAAAATGGGAGAGAATTGGAGATAGCTTGCTTGGCTTAATAGGGGAGATGCTGTTGGATTAACAGTGGACCTGAGGGATGGTTTGAATACCAATCAATTCATATAAATTATATATTTGATAATAAGATTGTATAGGTTGTTCCGATTGTGATTTTGTTGCATACAATATCCGTTTGAACTAACCCCTTTTGCAGTTGAATTGGTTTTGTCGTGGAGAAGATGAACTAGTGATTCCTTGTGTACGCATGATGTAATCATGCGTACGCATATTGATAATATGTGTACGTGTGGTAATTTTTGTTATATTTTATATTTTGCAATTAACTGTATCAATATGTGTACGTGTGGTAATTTTTGTTATATTTTATATTTTGCAATTAACTGTTTATATGCTTTTATTTATTATCTTGTGTTATTAACCTGCCATTTGTGTGTGTTATTTATCTGTTGTATGATTAAAAAGTGATCTAAATTTTATTAAAATATTAAATATGGTCAATGAATACAAAATGATGACTGATTTATTACCGGGCATTGTTAGGTGCTTAACACATTCCCAATATGTACCCTAGTTCTGAATCTTTCTCTGGTTAATAAAATTGGTTCTAGATCCTTTCAGGTGGCGACTCTTATTCATATGCTAATTCCCTGGGGTTAGCACCATCAAAAATAAAAACATGTAAAAACGAATGTATGGTGAAAATTGGTACACTTACACCCAAACTTAGAATTTTCTGCAATTTACCCTTTCTATTAACCTGTGATACCACAAATTATTAAATATGGGGACAATGGTATCATCGTTACACAAAAGTTTTCCTCCTTATTACAAGAGGAACGACTGCAAAGAGTCTCAATGAGCTTGACACTATAGCGTGTATACACAAATTTTGTTCGCTTAAGCAACATAACCCATGAGCATTGGGAATCAAAGCCGTTCGTGGCTATCACACGCCCATGCGTATAAGCCACAAACAGTTTTGATTGTCATGGCTCATGGGTGACTGACGTCGCGCAAGTGAACGTGACTCTATATATAATATATCTATTTTATTAAAATCAATTCATGATTAAATTATAATTTGATTTTCATGTATTCTTTCAGCATGACTGCTCCAAGAATTTTGTTTCCACAAAGTTGCATAGGAGGGCGTATCTTTTGAAATCAAGTTCTAGTGGTAGTGGCTATTGGGTCGGCCGGGCCCAGATGAGTTTTGCCAGCCTAGTTAGTAAAGGGAACGGCTATTGCCATCCATTTTGATCATCCACATGTTTTAAGTTTTTAAGATTTTATGTAAAATATAAAAGACTTTTACAAAAACTGAGTGCGTTATCAACTAGAAAACATCATTTTGAACAACTTCGCAGAAGGAAGTTTTTCAAAATCTATCGTTTAAGTAGACTTTTTAGTTATTTATAGTTTCTATTTCATTTTTTGCCAAAAAACCTACATAAGCGATAGATTTTTGAAAAACTTTCTCTTGCAAAGTTGTTCAAAATGATGTTTTCTAGTGCACAATATGACTGATTTCTGTAAAAGTCTTTCATATTATACATAAAATTTTTAAAACATATATTAAAGGGGAGGCGTGATCAAAATGGGGGGCCAATAACCGGGCCCATTAGTAAAACTCATCTGGCCCAAAGCCCAGTCCGAATAGATATTGGAACTAAACCCCAGCATTTGAATCCCCCCCAATCTACCAAAGAAAAGAGGGGCTTCTTGGGGTTATTTGCATTGAAAAATTGATTTGTATTGCACTCTAATCTCATTTTTTTCAAAAGTATTGAATTTCTATTTCCATATATAATTTCCAAAATAATTCGATAGCATTAGAAGCAAATCACAAAAAAATTTTGCTGGGTTAAAATCATGATTTTTTATTTTTTATTTTATTATATATATATATATATATATATATTTTGATCTTTTGGGTTATACCCAGTTTATCAACTTCTAAGGAAATCACACTCATCTACCCTAAACCATCGTATATTCGTATATGGCAAGCTTATATAAGAGCATAATATATAGTCATATATTGACCAAAACCCTAACAAATAACGGTTGGAACAGGTGGGGACTCGGGACTATGTTGCTATGCCAGCAAAAATTAATGGGGGCCTTGGCTTACAGGACTATATCACTCTCTGTCCACCTAATTTCGGGCCGGAAAAAAGTGGCCCAGACAGGTCAAGTGGTCCATGCCCACCCCTAGGTTGTAGTAAGGAGTATTACCAGGTTTTTGGAAACCATGGATTTAATTTGATTAAGATATAGGTTATGTATACCAAAAATCAAGTTGATCTGAAATTAAAAGTTTGTTTCATCCATAGATGTTCATAAATGGGAGATTATTATTGATTAAAAGATGTAAGTTTTATATCAAATAACAATTACTCTTAAAGTAACTCAATTTTTTTGGCATGAATCGCATACATGAGAAATCTATCTAATTCAACGGTTGATTTCGTAAAATACAAGTTGCAAATTAGAGTTTTGGAGACACATGACCCAAAGTTGCATCAAATATACATGACATTAAAATAACTATATATATATATATATATAGAGATAAGAAAGAACTATTTATATAAGATTCACAATTACTATTATTATATATATATATAGGGAAGGGATCCGTTGACATGTGGTGTAAAACATTTTACACTTACACCCACTTTTTTGTAATGAGGGGATATTTGATCTCCCACAAGGCCACGAGTGAAATAAATCCCTCTATATGGGTTATGAGGTCTTATGTGGGTTCAGGATTTGCTTGAAGGATTTCCTCATTAAAATAAAATAAAATAAAATAAAATAAAAAACAAATCCCCCATTGACAATGAAAAAGAGAAGTGTGAACCAAATGTATGTGAATTATTCACAGGGCCATTAGATGCCTCAAAAAAGTAGGCAAATTGGTTTAAGAAAACTATCAACAACCAAAAGAGTTGTGCTCTATAGTAATTGAATTGACTAATGACACCTCAATTATGGCTCTACATCGTCCTACTCATCCCTAGAAAAATGATGCAGGACGTTATAGGTGTATATATATATATATATATATATATATATATATTTGGGAGGGATTCGTTTACACTCAATGTAATTTTTTTTACTTTTAGACATTTTAATAACTTCTTGTAAGATTGATATTTTTCCAAACAAACCGTTAGATTGAATTCTCATCTCATGAAAATCATGCACATTAAATTTTACATTGGTTGGATACTCATAAACATCTCATCTATAAATTCATTTTTCTTTTTACAAATAAAATTATAATTTAGACCGCTTTATCAATGGAATAACTCCTCATCTCTAATTAATGTGAAATTTGGTGTGCATGATTTTCATGAGAAGAGTACTTAATCCAACGGTTGGTTAATTTGGAAAAATATCAATTCTACAAAAAGTTATTGAAGGGTGTAAGAGCAAAAAGTTTTACATCAGGTGTCAACGGATCCCTCCTTATATGTATATATATATAGGGGAGAGTTCCGTTGACACTTAGTGTAAGAGTTTTACTTTACACCTTTTTATAGCTTTAGATCTCTTTCAATCCAACGGCCTTAATGCTTGTGCTTGTGGATCTTTTTACATAAGTTGTAGATGTGGGTCGGTTCAAGGGAAAGACCCGAGACCCATTTGATTTGTTCTCTCTTCCTCGGCTTTCAGACCTATTCATGCCACCCTCTCACTCTCTTCTTCTGGACTCCTCTCTAAGCCCTAACCTCATACATTCCAATCACCTTCACACACCCACCCACAATATCTAAATCCCACCATACCCATACAAAGGCAGTTGCACATGATCTCTAGAATTCTTAAATCTTCTTCCTTTTTGTCTCCTCGAAAAGAAACATAGTAGATTTTTTTTTTTTTTTTTTTAAATCATTTTTCTTTGTTCAGTTCTGATTTGATATAATTTTGATATCTTTTCAGAAAAAAAAAAAAAAAAATTTTCATTTGTTCTTGTCAGTGGATTTAATGTGGAGGCTTCATTTGAATTTTTTCATCTTTTATTCTTTTTGCTGTGGAATTTCATAGTTCCACCTTCAACAGAGCTATGGCTGTGCTATATATTTTGGAGAATTGGTGTACAGAAAACTATCCTTTCTTTCCTCTCCAAAGTCGAGCTGTTGCCAAAGTTTTAGAGTTTCTACTGATGAAATATTTCCAAAAATGGATGGGCTTTTGTGGCCTGTGATAATAAGAGATTGATTAATCTTGAGTGAAAGATGATGTAATTGACATGGGCTTGGAGGTAGGGGGCTTGGAGGTAGGGATTGAGGGAGAGAGGAGGAGTGATGCAGGAATGGTTAGGACATATCCAATTGAAAGAAATAAGTTTTGGGTTAATTTTTATCCAACTCTATTTGGATCCGACCCAAAATTGTGTTTAAAAGATATGAAATAGAAATGAAGTAGAGCCCTTAGATCAAAAGAGATCTAAGGCTATAAAATGGTGTAAGAATAAAACTCTTACATCAAGTGTCAACGGAACCTTCCCCACATATATATATATATTTATCTTTTAATTTTTTATAAAAATAAAAATAAAAATGTTGTTGGTTCAAAATTTTTCCTTCATCCTTGTTGTAAAGTAGGAAAAACTTGTAAAAGGATATAGTCAATTGATTTATTTTGGTATTTTGAATCAGGACAAAATTTTAGAAATAATTAAAATTTAGTCTCTATAAATCAAATTCCTAACTGCACCACTGACCATAAGTGTTTTTATTTATTTAAAATTAAAGTTTTTTTTTCTTTTTTGATGGGAAAAATTAAAATTAACAATAGCATAAAATAGAGACAAATTACATAAGAGTAGTTTAGAAGAGATCGCTTTCATACAACTCGCTTTGCCCCTCTACTATCATTGTCAAACATGCTATTAATAATCAAAGACATCACTTTGCATGTGGGGGCGGTTGACGCACACAGTTAAAAGAAGTTCAACCATAGAGACTGGGCTCCAATTCCGTTTACTTTGACCAATGAATTACGATACGGACATGCGACACAATTATGTTACTGATAGTACAATACGTATGGATATTTGTATATGATAATTTCTAAAAATATTAAGACACGACATGCACGGCGGGATATAGCAATAAATAAATGTATAATTATAATTATTTATTCAATTTTTAAATTTAAAAAAATATATATTACATTCGATCATAAGAGACATGCACCTCATGATACAAAACCATTTTTCTTTAAGGTAAAAATGCCGCTGTCCCTAAAATTGTTTACAATAAGGAATTTTTCAGCTTTTGCAAAAACACCTATCAATTGTTTATAACAACTAAAATTACCCTTTTTAAAACAATTTAAATTTCTATTTTTTACCCCGACGTATCCTTTCCATGTTCATGCCGTTTCCATGTTGTGTCCATGCCATGTCATGCGTCTGAAATTAATCTATTTTTTTATTTATTTAATGGACACGTATGGGAAGTGTCCGACAAGTGTTGGAGGCGTGTCGGGGGGCGTGTCCTTGTCCGACATGTGTCGGACATGGCCGTGACACTTTCCTAGGAGTGTCTGTGCTTCCTAAACTTTGACATATCAAAAGGGTGAAATTAAACGCCATTTATAGGTTGGAATACACCCGTTGTAAAGCTTTTTACTCTTACACTCCTTAATAACTTTTTGTAAGATCAATATTTTTCTAAACCAATCATTGGATTAGATATTACTCTCATGGAGATCATGCACACCAAATTTCACATTAATTGAAGATTAGAAACTATTCCATCGATAAAGCGGCTCAAATTATAGTTTATTTGCAAAAAGAAGAGTAAATTTTTAGATGAGATGCTTATGAGTATCTGATCAGTGTGAAATTTGGTATGCATGATTTCCATGAGAAGAGTATTTAATCCAATGGGTGGTTTGAAAAAATATTAATCCTACAAAAAGTTATTGAAGGGTGTAAGAGTAAAAGGTTTTACATTGGGTATAAACGAATCTTAAATTTCCCCACATACACACACTACACACACACACACACACACAAATGCACATACATACATGCTTAGATATATAGTCCCGATCAAGTGAGCACATGATAATATAACCTATACATTAAGGGCCTGTTTGATAGTCTAACTCGAAATTAAATAATTCAAGAAATGTTACATATATATCATTGAAGGCACATTCTATCATCTTGAATTAACAAATTTAAGAAAGTGATAGTTATCATCGCAAATAAGAGAGGTAATTCAAAATAGTGGTATTTCATGAATTCTTTAAAATTGATTTTGTAACATCAATTATAGTGATAACTATAACATTTTAAAATATTCTAATTCAAGGTGATAGATTTATGTCTTCAATTCTATGTAAAATTTCCTTCCTTCTTTCTTTCTTTCTTCTCTCTCTCATTTTTTTTTTTTTCCCGAGTAAATTGCATTTCAGGGTTCAAAGTTTGGATCAGGTTTCACTTTAAGGTCCAAAGTTTAAATTGTGTTAATTCAGTACCCGAATTATTAGTTAAGTTGTAATTTGGGACCTATCGTTAGAATTTTTAGTGTTATCCATATTTTTCCCTTTTTATGGGTTTAAACACCCTATTCTACCCTTATGAACATTTAGTAAACTTTTATATTTTGATTAGATCTGAATGATTTGGTTGTCAGATTTGTGATTTTATAAATGGAAAATATAAAGGTTTATTAGATGTTGATAGGGGTAATATAAAGAAAGAAAGAAGATCAAAGTGATTAAGATCTAATCAAAATATAAGGTTTTATTAAATATTGATAGGGGTAAAATAGGATTTTCAAACCCATAAAAGGAGCAAAGTGGAGATAATATTGAAAATTCTGACATTATACCCTAAATTGCAACTTAACTAAAAATTCAGACACTGAAATTGACGCAATTTAAACTTTAGACCCTAAAGTAAAACTTATTCCAAATTTTGGATCCTAAAATGCAATTTACATTTTTTATTTTTTGTTTTTTTTTGGTTTTTGCCAAAGCAAGAACTTCAATTTCATTAACAAAGCAAGAGAATACATCAAAGGACAATAGCCCGCAGAAGCCGAACACCAGCAAAACCAAGACCCAATTACAAAAAGCTAAAGACTAGACTAAACTTGCAAAAAAGGAGAAAACCCAAAGAAAATATCCATTGACCTCAAATAAAAACAAACAACTGGAATCTTTGAACTCTGAATTCATAACCATAGGCTTCTAGGTATAGTTTTAGAAGGTGACCTAAGCATAAGTTGCGTTAGGTTAATTTCATAAGAAAGAGACTCATATATATAGGAAGCAATTTATAGGAATCTATTAATTCGGTTTTTTTCTTCAAATTCTTAATATAAAAATCATTATTCAATTTACTCACAAAATAGAAATTTGCTAAGGTTTCTTCCGCTTTAATTGCTATGAAATTAACTACACCTCTCAGCATGGAGGACCAGGCCAAGAGTATTTTTAATGGAAAATAACCATATAATCAAAGAATAAAGTGCCATGCATGCCAATGGCAAAGTACCCTAATGCTATGTTTAGATAAGGAATTTCTTAGTAGAATTTGTCTTTGAAATGAAATTTGTAAAAATTTTGGAAGAAAATTTTTCATTAAAAATTTTACAAATTCCATCTCAAAACAAATTTCACTTAAAAATTTCTTCTCCAAACATATGTAACATAATGCCATTTGCTTAGGTTTCAAGCTCAAGCTTACGGAGACTTAGGTTGATGGGCCACAATTTCCGCAACTTCAATCTCTGATCAGACTTTCAAAACCGAGACTCAAATCACCAACATACTTTCAACCCTAGAACCGAACCCCAAACCCCAAGCTCAAGTTCCAACCCATTATAAGAGGGATGATTTATTAAGAAAGGAGCAACGTACCAATTTTCTGGGGTGTAACAGTTGCAACCATGTACGTATGTTACAGAAATTGGCAGGGCAGATGATGTGAAAAGGACAATTCCCAAGGACCCCAAAGAAATTAAAAAAAAATCACCATCAGAAGTGGTGAATTAACCAACCGTACCAAACCACAATAATTCAATCCTACCACATGCTAAGTGAAAGTAGGTCGAGGAGTTAAATCATCATCCCTCTTTAGAAAAGGTTATAACCCAACTTTGTCTAAGTGGGAGAGTAAAGACAAATTATGACTTCTCCTCACTCGGATCGAACTCATTCTTTAAGACCTTACTTTGTATAATAATCCTCTAATAAATGAATTCATTCGTGTGTACGTGGCCCACAAGCCACATGGAACCTAACATGACCCCCCCCCCCAAAAAAAAAAAAAGGGGGCTCAAAAGGTTGGATAATTGTAATAAAATCCACTGGGATTTTAAACCAGATTAATGTAATTTGACGTAGTCTTTCCATGGAACACGATCAAAAAGATATGGTACTAATAAAATTAATATATCTTATCCTGTTGTTTTAGCCTTTAAAAATTGTGAAAAGTATCAATTTTTTTTTTCTCTCCCAACAAGCTCAAGATTCCATAGTGAAGATTTTCGAAGAATCTACTTCAGGTCCCCATGGCAGAGGACCCTTGTCAACATTAATGATACGGCTCTTGGCCAGTATTATTTAAATCATTCTTATACATGCAAGAATTTCATTTGCAACATTTGGATAAAGGAAACTTAATTATTATGATTTTTTTTTAATAATATCAAGAGGTTATGACATACTTACCTATGCACCCATTAATCTCTTAACATGCAATCCCCTCATCATACATGCATCGAGGTAATTACATGACAAAATACATGAAGGTAGCCTTAATGAGCCGTCCATCTTGATGGTATGACCCAAGTTGTCCATAAAAGTAATGGATAAATTAGATCAAAAGTTTAAAAAATTGTTGAGTTGAACATTTTTTTGGATTTTGATCCAAACCTCGCATTCATTGCTTTTATGGATGACTCATATCACATCGTCACGGTGATGATTTTTTTTTTTCAAACCATCAGTAATTCATTTAATAATTAATCTATACCACTTGTAAATTGTAAGAAAGGAGTAGTCTTTCTCCTCTTCTAAATTTTTTTAAAGTAACAATGGCAAGATAAAAAATTTTTAAACAGCAATCAAATTCAAAGCCACTCAAAGTTGCTGTTTTTTCCAACTTTTTGCCTTTTGCCTTTACTCTTCCCTCCCATGCCACCCCCCCCCCCCCCCCCCCTCTCTCTCTCTCTTCTCTGTCATTCTTGTAAAATGTACACATCTTCAGTGTTACCGGGGTAGCAAATTAAAGCTCATTAATAACCAAATTCTCCAAACAAACAAACAGACCAAAAAAAAAAAAAAAAAAAAAAAAAAAAAGGGAAAAGAAAAAAGCACTATTGAATATATGAGAAAGAAAGAAATTAAAGAGTCTTTCACTTGCCAACATCCACACTGCATCCTTGCGCCAGCTGAAACTTCATGGCCGGTCCGACCGGAATCCCCGTATTCCTGTTACCAAACGCTATATAAGCAGGGCAGTTGACATACAGATGATACCTCGACGAGATCCACGTGCCCACCTTCCATTTGACCCGTCCATTGATCTTGATATTGACCAGCACCATCCCAGCCATCTGATCTTGACTCAAAGCAACGGCCAGATAGGGAGCCACAGGTATATTATTGCCGTACACGAACGGAGACCAAACCACAATGTCCTTGTGACCCTGGTAGGTCGTAGGCAATGAAGTTGGGAGCGTAATCTGTTGGTTTCGATACGAGGCGTATATGTCGAGTTTCTCGTAGTAGACGCCGATGAGGTTGTTAGGGTTTCGTGATAAGACGGTGACCTGAATGTTGGAGGTGAGGAAGTTGGGAGAGGAGACGTTGAAGGAGTAGACGGTCGCGTCTTGGAGGATGAAGCGGGGCTTTGCGGGCCGCAGGATGATCCATACGAGGAAGATTGTGAAGAGGATGAGAAAGAGCAAGAAGACCAAGCAAGCCAATATTCGCCAGTTGCGCCTTCGCCTCTCGTCGTGGTGGTGGCCGCAGTCCTTCACACTCATCTTGGCACCGTTGTTTCCGGTGGAAAGTTGTTGCTGAGAAAATATGGAGATTAGTTTGTAGGGGTTTTAGGGGGAGAAAGTTCCATAGAGAAAGAGAGTGTTATATAGACAGATAAAGCAAGAGAGAGAGAGAGAGAGAGAGAGAGAGAGAGTTTTTATTTTATTTTATTTTATTTTATATTTTGGGGTGGCGTGTGAATAAAGTGTTGTCGTTGTTGTTAGTGTATAATTGAAAAAAAGGAGCTTAGGATAGAAGAAATGTGTAGTTGTGGTGGAAAATAATAATGTAGATGGTAAGATGTTGTGACCTTATTTTTGAGTATGACTGCGTTTATATTTGAGTCATTGGTCCAGGACACATAGTGGGTCTCACTCAAATTGAAGTCACAAGGACAAATATAAATATGAAATGGATTTATCCAAAGGTCACCCACCATGGTGGCTTTGGTATCTCCCTCTAATGGCGAAATTGAAATATTTTATTAAAAAAAAAAAAATTCATTTACCGTAGGAGCACACAATGTGCAATATGGGCAAAAGAGTTTATATGAACATAGCACAAAAAAGAAAAAAGGTGAGGGGAAGGGAGGGGGGGGGGGGGTGTTTGTCTGTATCTTTTGATGTAGGATGATGGCACAATCTTCCAGCTTCAACAAAGCCAACTGCCCAATCCATTTTACCCAAAATAAAAATGCCAACCCGAGTGATGTTACCAAATATTTGTTCTTTTTATAACTATTGGAAGAAAAATAGACCATTTTTCTTGATGCCTTAATTTAAGTAATCTTCCTTATGTGCAAATAAAAATGAAAAAGTAAAAACTGAAAAATAAAGGTTGCCACAGATTGGGATTGGGGGATGATATAATTAGCTAGTGATCGAGCATGCATGTGTAGTAGCACTAATATACTCTTCCATGCATCCATATAGGCTAGGGGTACTCATTACTTGGTCATCCCATGCATTCTGTGTGCCCTATCCCGGATACCATATATGGCCATGTCACAAAATTTGTGTGCTTCTGTTTGCATTACGATTGCATGATGTAAATGGGTAGATAAGAATCTTCTAGGAAGAGTGGTAGTTACCAACCTGTCGGATCATCATCATGTGGTGGAGGAACGGCCCACAATCCCTTGGGGCTAGCTTCATTGTGTTTGACATTTGGGTATATGGAGTGTGTGTACTTTGTGGCCAAAGAGATCTCTCTAATTCTAGTTTTTTCACCTTAATGCGGAGAGTTTCAAGGGAAGTAGGAAAATTACGTCCCTCTTGTGTGAAGGGGTCGTTTTGGTTCTCCCACAGACTCAAAGGGAAAAGTGTGATTTTTTATTTATTTTTATTTATTGAACTGTTGTATTTTTGTGGGACAATAATAGTACTTCTGCCAGTAAGAAGGTTTTACATAGATGATTTTCATATAAAACAGATCTAATCCAATTATTAGTTTTACAAAATTTAAGTTACTAGTGAAATTTTGAAGGATAACAAAAGGTAAAGTGAAGTCAAATTAATTTCATAAGAAAGAGTCTCTTTATTTCA
Source organism: Liquidambar formosana (assembly GCA_039720395.1). Taxonomy (NCBI): domain Eukaryota; kingdom Viridiplantae; phylum Streptophyta; class Magnoliopsida; order Saxifragales; family Altingiaceae; genus Liquidambar; species Liquidambar formosana. The sequence goes on along the minus strand of CM077827.1, from coordinate 26,267,758 downwards.
ATATATATAACTACCTATTTTTCCTAAAAGTGATTTTTACACTCTTAATAGGTTAACTTGGCAATCTATTTTGCCTCTTAAGACAACATTTTATACGTACAATCAAGTTATGGTACATAAAATGGCGGAGCCAAGAATTTGATCAAGGTACATGGTCAATCTTTGGTTGATTTTTAGGATTTTATTCTGATTCAAAATACTTTGAATAAATTGATTAGAAAATATATTTTTAAATTTTGTTTATTCTAATTCATAACAAGAAGACAACAAGAAATTTTTTTTACAATTGTTTTCTTTTTTGAAGTGGTAGCACATGATTATCGGACTATTCGGATCACGTCACATAGGTGATCCAAACCAAATGTACATATATAATGAAAATAATGATTACAAAAATAAAAAATAAGTTTAAAAAAAAAAAATACGGGGTAAGGGACCCAATGGACCCCTGGGTCACACTTGGTTCCGCCCCGGGGTACATGCACATCTGCACACACAAAAACATGCACAGGGTGAACGAATTGTACACGAATGGATATCAATGTTGTCATTAATAAAGGTACAGGAAAAACATCTCAGGATGATATCTGAAAGTGCGTGAAAAGGATATGAGGAATACTATGAGGCTATGTTTGGTATGTTGTATTAAAAAATTGGATATGGTAGAATTGTAAGATGAAAAAGAAGCCTTTAGTTATTTTGTTTGAAACGAGGAAGATAGTCTCTTAGATACCTTTTTATCTCCTATTTTTATTTTATTTTTTTATTTTAATAAAAAATAAGATAGTATCCTTAGATAAAAACATATTACTTCCTTTGTAGGTTTATTAGCTTCTACATATGGAGGATATAACCTGGGGTGGACCCATGTTTGCCCTTGGGGGGCTGTGGCAACTCCAAATTTTTTTAAAAACTACAGAACTCTTTTCAATTTGATGAGTGGACACCCCCATAATTGATAAAGTGGCACCTCCAATTTCACATTTTCTCTCCATACTTGATAAAGTGGCACCCCAATTTTATTTTTCCACCCCTATAGTGGATGCTAGTTAAGGCTTGAGAGGTAACCAAATAATAAGGTGAATGCATAGGTAAACATTCGTCTCTTAATTCCCCTGACTATTGACTTGTAACAAACAGACTACTGTCAGGTCTCCCCTCTTTCTTTGTTTCTCAATTTCGCTTTCAATCTCTCCCTTTACTCTAATTTTAGGGCTTGATTCTTGAAGATGATCAAGTTTAGGGGTTTATATTTTACATAAATGCATATACACACACCCAACACATAAAATATATGAATATATGCACTTGTATGTATGTTAGTATATAGGTGACGACCCCAAACAAAAATTTTTAGTTTCAACCCTGGATATAACTATTTTACGAATAATATATCTTTTGTTTAAAAAGAGTACAAAACACATGCAAATACTATATTTATCTTATCAGGCTTATCATATGTAGCATGATTTAAGAATGAAGAGCATAGATAGATGAATGAAGAGCATGCATGGGATGATATAAAAGTTGCTCATATGAAGTATTCATGGCATAAATAATACAATAGCTATAGTTAAAGCATCATATCATATGTAACATGATTTAAGAATGGTTTGAATAGGAGTCCTAACCATCCAGCGCACTGTGACGACCTTGTTAGACAGAGCAAGCAGCCGGCCGTCAGTTCGTAGAAACCGCACCTATGGAAAAGAAGTGCTGTAGGAGAAGAGCAGTTTCATTCAACCCTAGTCCCTAAAATAAAGCACTCTCCAATAATACAGCTATAATTAGTGTATATAAAGGTAAGTATATATATATATATATATATCAAAGTAGGAAACTCAATGAAATTTCAACCCAAAAAAAAGAGAAGGAAACTCAATGGGATTCTTTCTAGGAAGTGGTAATTTCCCCTGCTTATTAAAATATTTTTGAAAGTCGTTTTTAGACATGGCAGAACGAAAAAAGAATTACAGTAAATCTCCAAAAATTTACAAACTATTTCGTTTTACTTCTTCTGTACAAAGGTAAAATAAGACATTTTAAACTAGGGTATAGTAGTCAATGAGTCGGTGAAGTTCTGAAGTACTTAAATACATAATATAGTACTTAGATAGGTGCAAAGCATTGAAACCTTCTGATATCAATAAATCAATAAATAAATAAATAAAATAATAAATCTTAAGAATTTGATTGAGTGGCCCTAGAGCCTCTTACTGAGCAAAAACTTTTGCGTTCAACTTTTATCACTCTTCTTCAAGACTATTTTTATAGACTTATGATATGTAATTTCCCAGTGCACGTGAGACGGGAGATTATATGTACCCAAAGAGATTAATTGGATACGTAAATATCTCGTAGCTCTTTGATATATATGTTATTTTATTTTTTTAAAAAATATATAATATAGTACTAGACAATCTATGATGGGACACCTCCTTGTTAAAATTGATAGATGCAATACCAATTTATATACAAATGTTAGGGCAATTTGTTGATCAAGACTATTAATTATAAACTATATGGATTTTTAATTTTAATATATGATGTAAAACATTCTATATCTTTCATTTTATTTAAAGGCACAAAATAGCTATGTTTTGAGGGAAAAAAGTTTATTTTTTAGATAAAGAGACTTTTTAATTCTTTTTTTTTTTTTTTTTTTGAATTATATAAGATATCATCCATCAATTAATCAATTAAGATTATCAAAACCTCCATTTTGTATATAAAATGATATTTCCCACATCTACTATGATGGGGTACTACTCTATCGTAGATTCTCTGAGTATTATGCAAGGGTTTACCAAGAAAGCTAAAACATATGTAACATAAGGGAATAGCCAACAGGTGACATGTAGAAAGGTCCAGACATAATATTGGCAGTTTTTCGAAAATTAGATATATATATATATATATATATATATATATATATATATAGATATATATATATATATTTTAAGTAATGGGTGAGGCTACTAAGAAGTTGTCCTTTGCCCTCGATCCTTTTCCAATGAGCTCTTCTATTTTTTAAGTTAATTCGAACATGTAAATTAAGTTAAATACCACGTCATCATATTTATCTCATTGAATTGTTATTTTTTTAAAAAGAAAATTAGTTAAAATAAGATCATGTATCAGTAAAAGCAGATAAATTTTTTTGTTCAAATACCATGGGAGGAGAGGAAACATCAAACTTTGATTGACATGTGTGATCAAAACCATGATGAATTTTTTTATTATATGAAATTTTATATGTAAGGCGCTTGAAGGGTTTTTTTTTTTCTTAAATGGTATCCATATGTGTTTATAGATTAGTGCAATATTTTTTAAAACAAGGAGACAACTCATCGATCAATATACCGTGAGGGTGTCCACAGAGGAAATTTTCTCTTGCCTAGCCTGTTGTCCTTTACACTACTTTACTTCTCTTAAAGGCTTACATTACATTTTTGTACTACTTCTAATTTTTTTTATTACACGATTCCACGTAGCAGATGATGTGGCTTACACCACTTTTTTGTACTACTATTTTCCTTCTCTTTCTTTTTTTACATCATCCCATGTAGCAGATGAGATGATGTTAAATGCATTGTTATTTTTTTAATGAATTAGTACGACATCATCAATCAAAGACATTAGTACGAAGAGTTGGTACAAAAAATTTGTGCATATAGCACTAATTTTAAAACTTAGGCCGCTAATTAGACCCATCTCGATCAGTGATATATTACCAAATGTCAAACGTGTCAATAAGTTCAGTTAAAAATTTTCTTTTCCTTCTTTGTTATTAATTTTTATCTTCTAGCTAACCCCTCGTAACTACCATGTACCAAACACCACCTAGAGAAATTCTTAAACCCCAAACTAAAAAGCTTAGAATATAAATTCGAGCCAAATTACAATTCAGCTCGAGATTGCAGAGCTTTAGAGAATTAACACTCGATGGATGGATAGTCTATATACGTGGCATGATTACTGCCATTTTTCTAATGCTAAGATTTTAATGCCACATGAAGAATTGAAATCCTTCACCATAAGTTACTGACAGACAACATAACCCCTGAAATCAATATTAGAGATAAGTTATTGGGATTAGCCTAATGGTGAGAGACTATATGGTAAAGAGAAATATTTGAATAGATTATAGATTCAAATTTCTCCAATTATATCCAAAATCGTTGTTAGGGACGTAGAGGTCATAGGACACATATCCTCTTTTCTCAAGTCATTAAATGCAAATGAAGCTACAAATTATATATATACAAGCACAAATCATTTTGATTTGTTAGTACGTACTGTTTTATTGACATTTCATTCTCATATTACGAAGCTCAACAACGTTGATGACACTGAATAAACCGATGTAAAAGAAATATATGCAGCTGCCTTTGGTCGTCTGGTCGAGAAAAGCACAGAGAACGTGGACATAGAAAATCGTAGCCAGACAAGGGGTGGCTAATAGGACCCACTAGTCATGAGGAGAAACCCTCGGGGATCCCATGTGCTTTTTTCATTCTCCACTCTCTAGAATATACCTGAACCCCAAAACAAAGAAAGTAGAGGCACTAGCTAATAAAGGAACGTATGCAGCCGTCTCTCTCTCTCTCTCTCTCTCTCTCTCTTCCCCTCTTTTTGCTAAGTGTAATCTTGTAACTTATAATGCAACAAAATGTATTAGAGAAATGTTATTTCACCTTAAAAAATAAATAAATAAATAAATAAATGCTACTCTGTATAAGTCAGCTATTATTATTTTTTATTATCTAAAAGAGGTTTGGGAGTGGGTGAAAACTATTAACCACCCTAGACAACCATTGAAATGAGAAGATGGGAGACACCCTTGCCTTTGTCACCAATTTTTTCACATGGCAAGCTGCTATTGAAAAAATGACGAGAAAAAATAATACTTGGTGATGTGATTGATGCCAATCCATAGAAAAGGAATCGGCAAACAAAGGCATTGGAAATCATACTTGGCACACCAGTCAACGGACATTATTAAAAAACGAAATTGAGGATGAATGACATTATTCTTAATTTTTTAGGTTTTTCCTCAAAACAAAGAACCAATTATAAGTACTCAATACAATTTCAAATAAAAGAATAAAATAATGGTCACATAGCTACTTTAACCGTTTCCCTCTCCCCCTTACCTAATGTGACAGCTACTATGATATTGCCATGTCAAATATATTGGCATGGTGAATTGTCACATTAACTAACATATCAGCTGCCCATCAAAAAATAACTAACATATCAGCTTATTAAATTTGTAAGATTTCACGTCATCTTCCACATGCATCAGGAAAGAGGGTAGAAGAAAAGGAAAGGCAAGGTCCTTTTTTTTCTTTTTTCTTTTTTGTTTGGTTTGTGAAAGGCAAGGTCCTTTGGAAAATGCTATTTGAGCCTCCTCTATTTACGTAAAATGAGGTTCTTAAAAAAATAAGCACAGCTTGGTTTGAATCATGTAAGGTGTGTGAAAGGTTTTCAACTCAAGTGTTTTAATGATGTTCCTTCAACTGGATCAAGTGCCATTATTACGTAGAATGGAAAATGGAAAATGCTATTTTGAGCCTCCTTCGAACCAAAGGAACCAAAAAAGGGAATAAAAACCTTCTCACATTTGAGATGAGACCATGCCTCTTTTAAGAGAGCTAGTACAATGAGGGTTTGAAAGAGTTAAAATTAATTATATTGATCATATCGAGTATATAAATAAGAAAAATGCTATATGTCTCAATTTTTTTTTTTTCCAAATTCAACATAGCGATCATCAAATAATGAGGTAATATAACAACGAAAAATTTGAATTTTTTCAATGTCAATATGTCACCTCATTTAAAATCTTGAATTTGAAAAAGGGTTTTGGTTCAAAAGAGAGTAACGTGCTCTTGGATTACACAGCGGGGATAGTCCATTCCCCTCCACATAAATCAGACACTCAGAAAGAAGTTAAAACTACAACCGGCCGGCCTCCCCTTAAAAAAATAAAAATAAATAAAGACGTATCACGTAAGCTACAGTAAGTCCCATTGGTCATGCAGAGAATAATTTTGGCCGATGACAAACACGGAGCTATAATCAGTCATTTGACTGATGTGGAATCCTTTTTGAATTCATGATTATCTCGCTCAAGCATGTAGCTATAATCAGTCATTTGTTTGCCACATCTCTGAAATCTAGTAACTGTCTTAACTCATAAGGCAGCAATTTGATTAGAATATAGATGGGCAACATTGCATCTTCCTCTACTGCATGGAGATTGATGACGTGATTAATGAAACACCATTCATCTCATCTAAGACTTCTTGATGCATGCTAAGTGCCATCTGTCCACATACATGATATAACTATTAGAAATATATACTCATACATAATTATTTTATGGGTAAATTACAAGAAATACTCCTATATTTAACCTTTTTTTCATGTAAATCCCTGGAAGAAAAAATGATTGCAAGGTCTCCCTAAAATGCGTATAAATTTATCAATTAGTGCCACCGTTGACTGCTATTCATTGAATTAGATAAAAAATTATCACGTGACCATTGTTAATTCCATGAACGACAATTAATGGTAATGTTAATTGCTAAATTTGTGAGTACCATTATTTATTTAGGAGAGTTACATGAAAAATAGCTAAATATTAATGGGTTTCTTGTACTTTACTCTTATTTTATTTAATGTTCCAATCAGAAAGGGTCTATATATATATGGTTCCCTAGATAAGCCCCATCAATGGTAAAGCAGTGTAGCCTAACATCATAAAATACTAACCGGGGTTTCACCCATTTATATCCATTATCAAATGTCACGAAGACAAGATGGTTGTTGGATTGGTCGGCCATCTACCAATTACCAACCTAAAAACGAAGAGGAGAGAAAATGACAAAGTCTATCACTCTCAGTAGGAGCTACCAACTGCTCGATCGATCGGTGGGCTGCCAACCCAATTGGTTGAGATTGCTTTTACTTAGAGATAGAGATGTAATGAGTGAGGGGGACTTCATATATTTATCTCATTCATGGTTATTTTGGAAGAGTATTCATATATGATGTCAACCGTGGGTCCTCGATCAAGACCAAACGCATATTTTAGAGCTAGAAGTGGTTACGGGGTTTGATGGGTGAGTTTGAAAACAACCAAAAAGTGACATGTTTTTTTTTGCCTTGGCTTTGAAGGGAAACATTTCGACCATTACGCTTCTTTTGAATAGATATGTGAATTTGTGTAATTTTCTAAAGCAAATTAACTGCCCTTCTAACCTCTTTCTATCTTTCGTTAGCATTTGTGACTCTGATTTGATTGTGTTTACCTAACATCGTACTGCTGCCACAGGTACATCCACCAACATTCTAACCCCCCCATCTCCCTCCCTTGCCGCTCTTGCACACGCGCATCTTAAATCCCTAGCTTCACCCTTTTTATCTAAGAAAATCTTTCTTCACATTAAACATATGGTTTGGAGAAAGACAGAGAGATTAGTAAAAAATACATCCCATCTTTAATTCGTAATGCATAGGCAGGTCGCATAATTGATTATTGTCAACTCAAGCATGCCTGCTCGAGACAATTTGCACTCTGGCTATAAGAATTCTTTGATCACCTCAATCCATATAGGGCCATTAGCAGTCAAAATAGAAGCAATCATTGGATTAAACGGTGATAATACCCTAGATAAGGCGGTAAAGCTTCATGTCTACCCAAAAAAAAAAAGACTTCGTTGGCAGCGTTATTCGAAACCATCTTATGCTAACAAACTAGTGGCATACTCGTTTGGATGGAATCAGAGAGAATTAGAATGGAAAAAAAAAAAGATTTCAATAATGAGGGGTCATGTTTACCACTGAAATTTCATTTCGATTTTGCTTGATTCTGTCCAAATAAACATGCCAAAACTTCTTATAACTAAATCTGCCTTGATGACCAAAAAAAAAAAAACACCGGACAAAGAAACAAGAAAGAGAACTGAAAGACTTGTATATTGGCAACAATATGAAATTGTGCCAATATATATATATATATATATATATATATATATATATATATATATATATATATATATATATATGTATATCAGGGCTGATTATGTGTGGGGTATCTTGAACTCTCCCATTCGATCATGGCCATTTGTAGATGACACGTGCGCACTTGTATCGTTTATGAACGGTTGTGATTGAACGGGATACCCTCGATCACATTATCATATATATATATATATATATATATATATATGTCAAGTAAGAACGTACTTATATAAGTTATATCAGCACTATGCATTGGGCGTTGTACCTTGTACATTGACCTCCTTTATCCCGTAACTTACCAATGCATGAAATACAACCTCTAATTCGAGTGTTGATATAACCTAACCACCATCCTATATATGTACACATAATATGTATATTATCTGTAGTTTTTTCCTAGACAAAGTGAGACGGTTGTAGGACAAACCCAAAACCAGAATTTGCATATAGAAGCTAAGCCATTTTTTTTGGAGAAGAAATATAGGTAACACCAACGAATGCAGTCATAGAGCTTCTGCTTGCAAGAATTGAGTCACATGAGCAAAGTTCTCAAGTTACAAATGATACACCACTACTAATAACTTTACGGCTGTGTTTGATTTGTGTAAACGGCATGAAAATATAATAGAATGAGAACTAGAATGATTATTCGATTCCAATGTTTAGTAAATGGTGGGAATAGAATTGAATGGGAAGAACTCACATTTTGTGATTTCATTTCTTAAAAGGTAGGAATGGTTATTCCTCTTGGTTTGATGAGAAATGGCTATTCTTTCCTTAAAATTAACAAACCCTGCAAGGGAATGTTCATTTCTTTTCTCACATCCAACAAAATATTCTAAAATATATTAGGAATGGAATGACCATTTCATTCCCACCCTCATTCCAACCCACCAAACGATGCCTACTTGTTATAACAACATATAACCCTAATCTTTAATAAGCAATTCAAATGTCCCATAACCTTCCTTTTCCTAACCTTATCTTTAGCGCCAAAAAAAAAAAAAGAAAAAAAAAAAAACACCTAATGTTACCCTTAGCGAAAAAATAAAGGGGAAATATCCAAAACTTCCCTCAAATATAAAATCATATCTAAAAACCCCACTAAATATTTTTCCTATCCATCTTATCCAAATAAAAAAGAATTATATCCATTAACCCTAATCAGTTAAATTTTTGTTTACTGTAGTTAAAAGAAAAGACTAATAAGACTAAAATGTCATTTTTTTCACAATAATATGTTTAATGACAAAAATGTATATTCAAGTAAATTTTCCCTTTTATCCCCTCTTTTCCCAAACTTGCATACTTGCTTTCACACTCTCTTTTTCTTCTCCCTTTCCCTCATGTGTACATTAGAAAATAATTAATTAATGATGGTTAATTTTTTTCTAATTACATTTTAAAGGATAAAAGTAGAAATTCAATTAAATATTCAATTTTTTCATTAAACATATTAATGTCAAAGAAGCGTATTTTAGTTGAATCACTCTTTTCTTTTAACAACAGTATACAAAAAATTAACTGGTTGAAGTTAATAAATATAATTCTTTTTTATTTGGATTATGGATAGGAAAAATATTTAATGGAGTTTTTGGATATGAATTTATTTTTGAGGGGCTTTTTAGATATTTCCCCTAAAATAAAATAAAAAAACCATATTTCTTGCTAAAATTTATATTAAACGAGGGCCCAAACCCAAGTCTAAATGTGGGCAATAAGAATTATTTTATTTTTGTATGTGTATATATAAAAGGCCTTATGACCCATCGTAGGAGTTCCCTTAAGACTCCCAAAACTCAAGGTCAGCCTTGGAGTTCACTTAAGACCCCCAAAACTCAGGATCGGCCTTGGTCGTCATGTAATGGATTACCATTGATAATCTAGCATTCCCACTTTGATATCAACCATTTTTTATTTATTTTTCAATCCTCTTTCTAAGCATTTCAATCTCTCTCCTTCCGTTATCATTTTTAGTTCTTTTCAAAAGGGAGAATAAGGCTTTCTCAAACCACACAAGATAAGGATATCCCTTCAAAACAAGTGGCTTTCGACACTAAAAGACCCCAAAAGGCCAAGGTTTCTTTCTTCCTTTTTTTTTTTTCATTTTCTTTTGAATTGTATATTTAATTGTATATAAGCTGAATATTACTCCACCTTGTACTGATAAGTGGTAACATATTAAGCTTATACTCTTATGTCTTGGAAACAATCAAGGTCAGAGGAAAAGGACAAAATCCAAAAGTTGAGAGAATAAAGCTTAAAAAAATAAAAATAAAAATAAAAAAATGGAACAATTCATTGGTGGGGCATTCTAAAGGTAGAAAATCCTAAATGAAAAAGGGAAAAGGGAAATGTCGAAAAGAAGAAACGAATCCTTTTGATTCAAAGCTGAAAAATAATAATGCTAATCCTTATCCTTTACGATTCCAAAAATTCTAGCGTGTCTTTAGAGCCTCTAGCGGGTGGTGGGAGTTCGGACTTCTCATCAAAAGGGTTTGGATTCAAATCTAACTTTCTATTAGGGTGTGGCAAGTCTTTGCTCGATCAGGGTTTTGCTCTTGTGTCTGGTTCACATATGAGGATGCTCACACCGAAGGATACCACCATTTCCCCTCAATGCCTTTTTTTTTTTTTTTAAAATTATTTATTTATTTTTTGTAGCACCCAAAAACAAAAACAAAAACAAAAAAACAAAAAAAGTGAATGTTGAGGGCAACATCGGTGGAGTTTGAGGCTTATGGTCGATTAGAGAGGCCATCTTCCATATTAATTCTGAATCTCTAGCTAGGCTTATGACAAATATTTTTTTTCACTCAATTTTAACCCCAATAATCTGATTCGATAATAATCTTTTCAATAATTTGGGCATATCAAAGTAGTGGTTGCAAACTGAAAATCAGTATTGTCTATTCTTTCACTACAGGCTCCAGCTCTTTTATTATTATTATTATTTTTTTTTAATTTTTTTTGGGTGTAGGGGAGATATATAAGTTGAGGGGGTTGGTTGAACGGTCAAGTTCTAGATGTGCTCTCCAGAAGTCATCGTTTTGACTCCTCGCAGAAATCGCTGTTTGTGTGGGTATAGGGCATCTCACACGGGCCTTTAGGGGAATAGTCTGGGCCGAAACCTTGGCGGGAGTAAAACCTAGGATACCCCTAATAGTTAAAAATAAATAAATAAATAAATTTAAAAAAAAAAAAAAAGAGTTGAGGCTCCAGCTTCTGAATAGCTAGACAGATACTTTTGTTTTTCTTGATCAGAACTAATTAAGCAAAACTTCAAATTTCTGTTTTGAGAGATCCAGTGGTTTCCCTTTCTTAGAATTCGACTAAAATGAAATAAACTATATTCTAATTTGAATAAATAACCCCTGATTAATTAGATAGATGTGTTTCATTTTCTCATTTAATTAGAACCAACTGATGAGTCACCGACCGTTGCCTTCTTCTCTATCACGATGGATGTGTCGCCGAACGCTTGTAGAACCACTGGAGGTCCAGTGGTTTTCCTATCAGATTCACGCTCTTTGCCGCCTTCTCTATCACGACGGATGTGTCGCCGACCGCTTGTAGAACCAATTTGTTTAGCTCTTTCTCGTTGCTTTTTCATTAGATGAAACCCTATTGCCATACGCAGTACCATATTGTTTCTTTCATCGACGTCGTCAGATGATAAATCTGCATCAAAATCCCCTCTCAAAATCCTTTTACTCAAACTACTCATTGTAGTAGTGGAAGTACGAGATACTATTTTTATGGGTGGTTGCAAGTGTTGTTTGTTATCTCCAATTCATGTTAATTTATAATGGAGAAAAATAATGGTTAGAAGAGGAAAAATAGTGGTTAGGGGATGGAAGAATGATAGTTTGTAGGTAGAAGAATTGTGGCTATAAGATTGAAGAATGGTGGTTGAATATGGAGGAATGGTAGTTGGAAGTGGAGAAATGATAATTGGATAAAAGGAAAGGAGGGTTAGGGATTTGGATTTGGTGCATTTAGTCATTTTAAATGCACCGTGAAATTATCGTGCGATGAGCGACACGTGGAGAGAGTTGAGATTGGATGGCCGAGATTGGTTGGGCATGAAATGGTTCTCTCCAATCTCAGCCCTCCAATATCAACTCTCTCCACGTGTTGCTCATTGTACGGTAACTTCACGGTGCATTTAAAGTGACTAAATGCACCAAATCTACTTCCGGCGGGTCAGTCAAAAAATAACTTTTGCAACATTGGAGCAAGTAAGAAAAATTGTTTGACCTATTTTCATTATGGCAAGCTAAAAAACAGCTTTAACTCAAGGAAATGGGTCTTTTTTGACAGCCTGCAATGGGAAGTTTATCCCCAAAATTATGCTGCTGCTTCACAAAAGAAAACAATTTTCAGTTCTTCACTTAAAGATCAAACCACGGTTCAAAAAAATACATACTTTAAAAACCAAATTTGATTAACTTGCAATATATTCCACCAAATCTACCTTTAGCTACAATAATTGGGTATTATTTATTTTTTATTTTTCCAAAAAGCTTCCATGAAATTGTAAAACAAAATCACAGAATATAACGGTTCAATTGGAATGAAATATTGAAAAAGTTGGTCTTAGGGTAAAGTTTTCCAATCGCCTATCCCTGGCAAACTTTCATCAACTTAGGCCAAATTGACCAAATCTTCCAAAATAGTCGCCCATGGTGAACCAATTTTTACACCATGCCCGAAACACCAACTAACATTGGAAGCTGACAGTGTTAAAGATGAATGTCAAAACCACAATGTCATCTTCAGTTCTAATTAAATTAAATTCTATTATGTTCCATATGAAGCCTACTACATCAACGCTCAACACTGTTCGGACTCTCACTTTAAGAGAAGCAAAACTAGCTATTCAGCAAGAACGTTGGGAAGCAGCATTGAGGAAGAACTACCTAAGAACTCTTATGATAGAATGACCAAGTATATAATTATAGGAAAATGCTACATCACCCACCTTTCACCACCTAGCATATGAGGTAAAAGTAATAAACTACCACGATAACAAAGAGATGTCTCCAATCCCCCTAGAGAGTAGAGAGCGAGCCTAATCCTTGCACATGCATAAAAAAGCCTGCAAACCACGCGCATCATGTTAGCCTGGGATCAACCTGTTCGGGCTCAAAGAGGTGGGAACCCCGCATAACCATAGAGAGATTTGAACCTGGGAGTTACGGACCTCCTCCCCTTCGGAGAAGCAGGGATAGACCATAAGACTCATAAATTTTATGAATCTCGTAAATGCACACAACAGCCCTGCTAACCACATGCATCAAGTAGAGCCTAGATCAACCAATCTGTTCGGACTCAAGAAATTTACGGTGACTCCGAAAAGGGATGAACATTAAAATAGAGTGATTGATCCCCTCCCTGTATATATATATATAGGGATAGGATAGGAGGACTCATATAAAGCATTTTATTTTTGCAACTCAATTGATTTGTCAGATAGTGAATGGAGCTTAGCCACATCAACCTTTCGGAATACCATTGAATCTTGTGAACCCAATGGCTTAAAAATGAGGTGCAAAATAAAGTGCTTTATAGGAGTCCCCCCATCTCATCCCTATATATTTATATAGGATCAATCATATATTTAAAGTACAGCTGTTGACGCTGGAAGGAGAATCCCTGAAGTGGTTGACAAGTTACCATCAGGCGCATAAAACGGATAAGAAAGGATTTGTAGCAGCCTAGCAGGGGAGGGCGCGGGCAGGCATAGAGAAAGTAAACCGTTTACACGCAGCATGCCGACAGGAGGCGTTCTGGATGGCACATGTTTTGTCCAGCAACATAGGACAGAGAACTAGATAAGAAAGGATGTTCTAGCAGGGCACAGAGAAGAGGGTAACGTACCCCATCTACGTGCAACAGGTGTTATTGGCTGCACATATTTGTTCAGTTACCACCAGACTTTTTTTTGGTCTAAAGGGATCCGCAAACAATCAAATTGGAGTATCAATTATCCATCGAGGGCTCAAAGTTCATAGAGACCAATAACAAGAAATTCCATTAGTATGCCAATAGTTGTTTCTCATTTTCATAGGAACCGAAAGTCAATCTCTTAGGTGAGAGGGGCCTTCGTATGGAAGCATACAAGCTCTACATACATCATACATAGTTACACATCCATAGGCTACAACAATTGCCTTACATCGGAAGAGGAGGGAGGAAGAGAAAACAAAAGAACATTCTCCAGTATGGCTTGTTAAACTTCCTATAATCAAAGTAGTTTACAATATGGGAAAAGAAGCATAAGCCATTCTACTGAAGTTCTTTAAAAATAATAGAACATGATATAAACAATTTTCCTTGCTCAATAAATAAATGAAGGAAAAAAAAAAAAAAAAAAAAAACAAAGAGATATTTTTTATTCTTCATCCCAAGATTTTACTACTCCCAGTCTATTGATAATTTAAATTCTATATTCTACACACGCACACACATGCACACACACACACATATATATATACACAGAAGATCATATCATCACACTCGCTACACAAACACATACACCCATGCTTCTGATGTGCTCCAAACCTTTGAGCCCCCAAAGGACAGGCGCAGGGGTCCTTCCCTGCTCCTACCTTGAAACCTGCTTTCGGCTCCATCTTGCCTTTCATGCTTCTGAATCCATAAGACACCATTATATACTATGCTAAATTACCTCTAAAGTCAATCACAATATAAACATGTTCTGACATCCTAGTGACAACATACAATCCATATAAAACCATTCGTGCGCACCATCCCAATCATATATATGTAAAGTACCAAAAAACACAAAATAAAGAGTAACAAAAAAAAGGAGGTTCACTGACTGTGCACCATCAACAATAGCAATCCTCTTGTAAGCTTCCAAATATCATTCATCTCTTATTCTGTCTTGTTCATTTTCGATATACATTTTCCTCATGGCAATATGATAACGCCCTTGGCAGTTGAATATAACAGGTCTAAACTGACCCACATGAACAAAATAACTACTATTCTGACTCTGTAGGTAAGAACAATAATTTAGGGATAAAATTAAATTTAAAATATTATTCAGCTATTGGGGAACAATCAACATACTAATGCTGAACAAAGAATCATTGACTCTAATGTAATACTGCATTTTTCAGTACTTCATTAAGGTTTACTATTAAAATGATCCGTTAAGGTGTTACATCCGACATATCAACAAAAGCTTAACCAATAAGGGTCTCTTGTCATCGGACTCACCTGAGGACACCACATGGTGTGTCACAACCATCCCCATCAAGCCAGTATTCAAACACTATATTTGGGTCACCAACACTCACGTCAAATAACAGAAGCATACCTTGCTCGAGCACTCAATAATGTTTAAAGCATCATATAACAACCCAGCATGTCTGTCTATAAGCGTAGCATCCTGGAAGTTGCACTTTCAATCCTTACATCGATCACTTCAGTGAATACTGCACTTCACAATCTCTTGACCTCAACAAACTGCTGCCCTTAAGAGAATCACCCTCACATAAACAAGATCTCATGGATCAAGACAAACAAATAAATAATCAGGCTTAGTAGTTAGGCCTATACAGGCCTCACCCAATGACTCTGCCTCACCAGACATAAACACAACTAAATTGAGTCCAACAAGCCTCTAATATAAGTACTAACTAGGCCTAAAATATACTTGGATAAACATAGGATCAAAAGTGGATACCAAACTTCCCAGGGCTACGCAGCACACGCATGCTTAACACACCAAAGCCTAAAATGCCTAAGCAAATTAAAACTTACATCTTTTTCCCCCACAAACATAACATTATTTAAAATAAAAATATCATTTTTCTTTCTTTTTCCTCCAAGAAACTAGTGAAATGCCTTGTTTTACTTCTCCCCCATTCCATTTTTCTCTTAGACCACAAAAGGTAACTAAGAGGTAGTGCTAAACATGCACACCATCCATGATGTTTGCTTTGGTTAGCCTTGAAAATAGCAATAGCACTAAGTTGGTGACAGTGATGGTGTAAGGAAGGGGCTCGACATTTGATACTCTTTATTCTCTGCAACCCCTATATGATCTTAATGTGATTAGCCCAGATGTTTTCAGATGAAAAAAATGATGGGCAGCTAATTTTTACCAATCCCATAAAACTATATCCCTGAAAACCAATCCGGTAGAACTATATCCCGAAAACCTAACAATTTTTATTTTTATTTTAATATTTTATATTAAACCTTCTTCCAACAAAAACCATTAATATAACTGATGATGAATTTTACAATAATCATTTATCCAATTTTTTATTTTTATTTTTATTTTTTACAATAATCAAGTGGAGTTTATGATTTGGTGAGGAGAATAACTGGGTCAAAAGACGATTACTTACATAACACTGTTCCAACATAACAGAAAATGAAATATACAAGGAAGTACAAAGGCTCTTATTCTAGGAGATGAAGAACTCAATAACTGAAAATTCAAAAGCTAAAGAGTAGAACTATAAAAATAAAAAATTCCAGTCTTCACCTATACGTCAAAAGAAAGAAAATCCAGTGGGATCCCTCAGACTATGGAATGCAGTCATACCATGTTGAAAAATAGAATAAATGGAATCCCTGAACAGCCTAAACATTAACTCAAATAAATACAGATAGGGTACACATATGTTAACAAAAGAAGAAGCAGAGATATAATTATTTACTGATCTTTTCTACTTCTAATATATGTCACTATACATCAATAAATTCTAAATAAAACATACTTATACACCATACAACAATCCACTCAACTCAATATCTCTAATATCTTCTACAAATACTTATTCCATTCACATTCTTCCCACACCACCAACATGCCACAATATGCCCACCATATGTTGCCTCTAAAAGTGTCCAATCAAACATTTAGATCCCAAGACAACAAGCTTCATTGCTCTATAGTTTAAGGTTAATAGATCCCACCATATGTTTGATCAACAAGCTGCATTGCTCTAATAGTGTCTGATCAAACATTTAGATCCCTTCAACACAATAGCATCACAACATTGTTGAATCAAGGCACTGTCATACAATCGCCATGTGGTTCCTAGTTTACTATGACTTTGAATCCATATTCCCCAATAAAGATCCCAAAAACTTACTCTATAGTTTAAGGTTATCCTAAGTTATCAAAATTCCAACTCAGCAACAATGGCCTAAAAATCGCCAACTGCCTATGTGATCATCCCATGAACATTTCATTACTCATAAGTGATAAGCCATACATTATTTACGTGGCTTTACTAATACCAAGGCAACATTAAGTTACACTATTTGAAAGCAATTCCAAGAAGCAAGAAAAGTAAATTATTAATCTTTTTCCCCCCACGTGCAAATTTGCCACTATTGTGGATAAAATCAATGGTTGTCTGGCAGGATGGAAATCCAACCTTCTCAACTTGGCTGGGAGAAACACACTTGTGTAGGCAAATGCATCGGCTATCATTATTTACTCTATGCAAACCAACAAAACAAGCATCCACAGGCTGTGTGATAAAATTGATCAGATTAATAGAAATTTCTTGTGGAATGACAAACCTAATGCTAGGAAAATCCATCTTGTCAAATGGGATATTGTTTGAAAACCAAAAGATGAGTGGGTCTCAGCATAAGAAAAATAAGGAAAACTAATGATGCTATGCTAGCTAAATAGGGATGGAAACTACATAATCAAAGTGAAACTCTTTAGGTAAAAGCTTTGGGTAGTCAAGTATTTGAAGGGAAGCAATGGATTACGTACTATACCAAAGTCATCTTCCTTTTCACATGGATGAGCATTATGAGGGGTGCTGCAGTTTTTCAACAGGGCCTTAAATGGAGAATGGTTCTAAACACTCCCTCTAATACAATGATTGGCTAGGGTATGGACCCATTGCTCAAACCTATGAAATTTCCATCCATGAAGATTATTAATTAAGGACAGCTCAATGTACCAAATATCATCAGCAATAGTAGTAATAGGAACTTAAACTCTCTACTCACTCAAACGTTGGTCTTACTTGCTAAGAAGATAATACTCAGCAGTCAGCACCCCTATCCCTCAGAATTTTACTGAAGACAAACAGATTTGGAAAGCAGCCCCATATGGTAAGTTCAATTCCTTACAAGCTTCTAACAAAAAACACTCCATGTCATACCACATCAAACAGTTAGCGTTAGTTATTAAAACTCAATTTCCCATTTGCCCCCACAAATTCAAATATTTCATTTGGCTCTGTGCACAATCGTCTCCTTACAACTGATCTCAGACTGTTCAGACACCTTACAAATAAGCCCTTATATTAATGTAAAATGGGAGTGGAGGATGCAATTCATGCTTTAAGAAACTGCCCTAAAGCCAGAGCGATCTGGTATGAGTTTATAAACCCAATTGGTAAAAAGGAATTCTTCTTTCAACCAACACAGCCTTGGTTGAAAGAAAACATCTCACGCTTAAGCTGCAACGATGATATTGGGGAGTGGGGCTTCCCTTTCCTAGCCATTCTACAAATGATATGGACAACTTGAAGGTTAAACAAAGCCAAATTGAAAAACCCTTCAATACAAAATCTCTTGCAAAGATATGTTAAGCTCAAGATTGATTTAACCAGTGCACTCAAAGCCTCTAATATGTCCAATTCTCAACCTTCTACCAAAAATGTCAGCTAGATTAAACCACCTAATGGTTGGGTAAAGCTTAATACTGATCATTGCAGCAAATGAAACCCTGCTCCTGCTGCAACTAGAGAAATTTTCCATATTGACATGGGAGGATGGATCTCAGGATATGCTTACCGTTTGGGAATATTATCGTAATTCGGCTGAACTTTGAAGCATCCTGGGAAGGACTAAAAATTTCTTGAGAGTTAAGACTTCCATAACCTCTTGATCGAGACTGACTCATAGATAGCTATAAAGTTAATCTCAGTTGGGGATCAAGACACGCACCCTCTGGGCAATCTGATAGCAGACTGTATAGACCTCATGTCAAAAAGCTGGAGTTGCAGCATAGCTCATACCATTAGTGGGTGAAATCAATGTTCTGATTTCCTCCCAAACTGGAGACCTAAAAACTCTGTTTCTACCACCTTGCAAGAGCCCTAAAAGCGGATTCTGTGGAGTGTCTTTCCTTTGTTCTAAGATTTATTATTTATTTTATTTTTTGTATCCATAGAACCCCCAAAAAAAAAAAAAACAATAAAAATAAAAATCATACAAGCCCTATCTAACCTTAATTATCAGCCGTCCATAGATCTACAACAAACAACATTAAATCTACATACTAAGTGTAGATATAAAACAAAAGGCCTAAACAGGTCAATCTATTCTAAATCTATCTTTCAAAGAAAGAGGAAGTTAAAGTTGAAATGAAAAGATTTTAAGTTGAAATGGAAGGGTTTTGAGAGATTTGCCTTCTCGAATTTGGATACTTCACTTATCGACAGGAAAAATGAAGAGAGAGACAAGATAAAAGCATTATACTGCTTTTAACTCAAAATCTCATCTCGGCCATCTCAATCAAGATCTCAGCATCCCGTCTCAATTTTATCGACACTTTTTCGATCTAGATCTAAATGATATATTCCTAAATAGATCTTGAGCTTTACAACTCTTGTAAGATTACTTTACTCTCATTGAAAGTGACTCTGAAGATCATCTTAACATTCATATATATTGTCATTCATATCCTTGGAGTGCTTCAAAAAATGAAGCAAATTTTGATGGGTTTAAACACTCATTTAAGTCATGCCTCAACTGGCAAATGATATATGAGTCTACAGATTACAGAATGCCTTCCTCATCAGAACAAAAGCTTAATCAAGATTGATAGATTAAGTCCATTGTTTCTTCAATCTTGATGTTTTCTTTTGTTTTTCCTTCTTGAAGCCTTTTGGGCGATCATAGGTCTTCTTTTAGATTTTCCATAATTATATACATGTATGAGAATGATTAGGTGTGGACCGTCCCGGATGGGATTGCATGGCCAGGAGCTGTGCATGGCAAACACGCGTGTGTGTGTAAAAGCCACAAACAGCTCCCATCTGTGCGATCTGTCCCTGGACAGTCCAGACAGGTCCACACTCAATCTGCTCCCTTGAATCAATAGGAGGAGCTAGCCTTCTCCATCAATAATGCTTCATCATCACTTATCCTATATTACAATCAAGCAACACTTTTGGGGAATGATAACAAGATCTTAGACTTCAAATTATCTACATCTTGCCATTATTGTTATGATTTCCAAACACAGGACATCACAGTTCAAAGGTATTGCAGTTATTGCATCTAACTCATACAAACGAAATTGTTAGACGAAATTCCAATTACGAAGTAAATGCAGCATCCCTAAGATATTGAATAGCTGCTGCAGAAAGCCTTTGGTTTGGATTTATTCAGAGTTACTATAGAAAGCCTTTAGTTTGGATTTATTCAGAGTTATTACAGATATGATTAGATGCTTAGAGCCCTAATCAGTTATCTTTGCTCACTGCAGTAGAATGGAAATTCTATGGACTGCCAGTTACAGCCATAAAGAACTGCCAACATGACATGAATTGATTGTGATGCAGTTAAAAATCCAATACGCTTTCAAGATTATTTGAATTCAGTGTAACCTTAAACTTAAAGTCAGTTAATTAAATGAATAAATGCAACTCAAAACAGAACCTTTAGTGATTGAATTTACATGAAATGGTATTTTTTTTTTTGATGAAGTAATTTACCTGAAATGGTATTGAGCCTCAAACCCCAACTCCATTCCAGAAATTTTACGTTACAGCTCTGATTGATCAATTCAGCTGGTTAGTCCGTTAGTAGATTGTTGCATTGGTTGAGATATCATAAGTACCAATTTCCAATGAGTCAAATATTTTACTTTTACTTATTATAACATCTCCAAATTTTATATGATATAAATTTCAGATTTCGCTGACCATGTAGAGTTCTCCAAATACTTTAATCCTAGCCCATTCATTGTCAACATAAGACAGTTTTGAAGAATTAAAACACTTTGAAACTGGCATAAGACAGTTTTTATACTTAGAAACTAGGTCAGCCCTAAAAAGATATAGCAAAGAAATTTGTATTGCATCAACTTACTAAGATATTATATTGCATTTTTCTGAAGTCCACATACTCTTCTATTACTAATTAGTGATTCACACCCTTAGCAGTTAGACACTCTTGATGTTGCTAGGACATTGGTCAATTAGTGGCCACCTAAATTTAATAAAGTCCTTCACAGTGTTAGGTTTATTGATAGAATTTGTAGGACTAAGATTTGGGATTAGTCCAACAACCAAACTACCACAGCTTTATATGCAACTCAATGGTTATCTAGATTTGTTCTGCTCAAATACCTAAGCAGGCCCCAAATATTGCCAATTTCCAAATAAAACCCTAATAGCCACATATCACAATAAATTAATACAATGTTACCTTTTATAAATAAAGAAAAAAAAACACATATCACAATAAAATCAACACAACATTTTTTGATCAGCAAAATCAACACAACTTCAAGCAAAATGAATACCAAATTATCTACAATTACAATACACCAATCAATTAGAGCATCAACCAAAATAAGAGGATCATTAAAAATAGTAAAACCTATACATCCATTGAATTATCGATGTATACTTACAATTCTACTCTACCTTAACAAATACTAAGGGGAAAAAAAAAACCATCATCAAGCCTAGTAGCCTACTATCACATCATACCATATCCCCTCTGCTGTGAAATAACATATATGTTATCCAAGTTAGAACAAGGAAGATACTCAAGTTACAGCAGAGAAGACCCAAAATTTACTCACAGGACCAACCCTGCATTCCTTTGGTCCACCCACCAACGTTCCCGAAGCACCATTCGATGACAACCCAACTGCCACATCTTCACATAAAACTCTCAGGAACCGCCTTCTAGCTTTCCAAGCCCCAGCACTGAACCTAACCCTAGCCTGCACCGTCACATCAAAACCCACAGCCCCACGTGCCCTTTCACTATTAATTTCATTCACCAACCTCCCGTCAACGTAGACCCCCGCGGCGGCGAACTCCGCCCTCACAGTCGTCAGATTCCTTGTATCCTGATCAAACGGCGGGAGCGTCGTCCGCGAGAGGAATGCTGCTTCGTAGAAGAGAGAGGAAACGATGCTGTCGTAGTAGATGCTCATCTTCTTGTTAGGGTTTCTGACAGAGAACCGGACGTCCCAGTTGCCGGTTACCTGGGAGGAGGAGGTGGTGAAATTAGTGACGGAGACAGAGTCGACGGTGACCTGGGGGATACGAGGGCGGAGGACGAGCCATACGATGAAGACGATGGTGCCGGTGATGATGAATAGGCCGATCATGATGGCGATGAAGCGGCGGAGGAAGGTGGCGCGTGGGTTAGCGTAAATATAAGGGTTAGGGTTATAGTATGGCGGTGCGGCGTTGTAAGGGTAACCATTGGGGCGGGGATTCGCGGCGGATTGCGGCGGAGGGTAGCCTGTGACGGGGTATCCGGTCACTGGTCTAGGTGGATTTTCCATTGCTGAAGCAATGGGGCATGAGAATTTTTGAAAAATTGGGGATGGAATATTGAAGAGACAGAACAGAGACGAGCTTCGCTTTAAGGACACTGTTATATCATATAGGTAGCTAGGCGGTTACGGAAAGATTCGTTTTCTTATTGATTACCAAAATATTCTTACAACGCGTTATTTGCAACGTTTAAGTAGGATTCTTCTTCTTCTATTTATTTATTTATTTTATTTATATTTTATTTTATTTGTGTGTATTTTTTAATCAAACTTAATGCAAGGAAATACATCTAGATTTTTTTGTCTTGAGATAAAAAAGAAAAATCTATCTATATCTATCTGTCTATATCTATATCTCTACTACCTATAACAAGCTGAATGTGAGAAAAACTTTTCATTGACTAATATATCTTTATTTTAAATTTTAAATTTTAAATACACAACTACCCTTCTGCACTCTTTTAATCTTATTGTAATTGAATAGATAACAACTACTATTATAGTAAAGTTTATATAAGAGACATCTATACTCTTGTAATTAACTTATATAGGAAATATTTCTCTTTATATTTCATTAGAGTTCTATGCAGAGTCACTCTTTAACTTTTGGGTTATTAACATTTTAATACCATTAACTTTACCCCAAATTTCAATGTAGTCCATTAACTTTGACATTGCATAATTTAAGGGCAATTTTAAGTTTGTTGCTTCAATGTGGGTCAGCCGTTAACGTCCATTACTTAAGGTTGACGGAATAAGCACGGGACTGCACGTGCTTACTTATGTAGCAATGACATAGCAAAAGATAATTCAAACGACATCGTTTCAAGTCGAAGAAATTTTTTTTTTAAAAAAAAAGAATAGAAAACATAAACAAAACACAAAAAAACAAAAATAAAATAAAAATAGAAATTCACAGATGAAGAAGATGTTTCCTCGTCTGGAAACTTTCCTCACTTTCAGATCCAAACCCCTACATGGACATTTTTACACAAAAAAATAAAAAATAAAAAATCCATGGAGGTGATGGTGAGATCTGTATTCATCAGAGTAGAGATGGCGATCTGAGCCCAAAAGGCTATCCAAACACTTAATCATCGACATTAATGCTGGTGTGGAAGATCTGCCATAGCCATGATTCGCTCGGAAAAAAATGAGATCTGATGCATGGAGAAAAACTCATGTGCCTATAATAAGGGGTTTAGCTTTCATATATGCCATATTTTTCCGGACGAAACTCCCATTTTTTCCAGCGAGCTGAGGGGGTCGTCGGAACACTAGATCTCCCCTATTGTTGGTGTCAATGATTTCGAATCTACGTTAAACCCCCATTTTTTCTTGAGCCTGACCTTGTCTGGCATCAAAAGCTTAGCTTGAGCAAAACCCACCTCAACAATGATGAGCTTCAACTTAAGCCATGGAAAAGAAGGCAGCCTTTTTTTTTTTTTTTTTTTTGTTTTCGACAACGTAGGAGGTTGACGACGAACATTGTTGTGTCCTTCACCTTCTTCAATTGGTCTTTTTTTTTTTTTTTTCCTTTTTTGTTTTGTTTTTTTCTCTCTTATCGACGCATTCAGCTGGAAAAAACCTAGATTTAAGAATGGGTTGGGGGTTTTTACGTTTGATGGGAGCTTTGCGAGCACAGGCTTTCATGGAGATGGGATGGGGTTTGGGTTGGTGCAAAGGTTTTCTTCGATTAAAATTGCAATTTCCTTCCATGAATGGCAGCTACAATTTTAATCTATAAAATTGCTCCTATCGTGCTTTAATGGAGATTGCGGTTAGAGGGTTAGATAGCGGCTGCAATTTTCCTCCATGAATAGAGAGTTAAAGGACCCCATGATGGGGTTAACCACTGTTGTTGGAGTTAAAGGAAGAGGAGAAAGAAGAGGTAAAGGAAGAAGGTTTTTGAGCTTTAATTATCTTCATTCAGATTTGTGTTTGGGTTTTGATCTCTTCAAATTTGGTTTCATGGATCATTGGAATGTTAGTATCTGCTCTACCATTGTCGACTACTCAACGATGAACTAGAAGAGAGAAGAATTAGCCATGGCAGCCATCACCATCGGCAACTCGGCAAAGCCATTTTCAGGCAAGGAAACATCTTCTTCGTCGGTGTATTCTTTTTTTTAAAATTTTTTTTTAATTTTTGTATTATTTTTAGTTTTTTTGTGTTTTGTTTATGTTTTCTGTTATTTATTTTTTGGGAATTTTGGCCAAAACCTCTATGTATAAGAGTTCTAAGATAATAGAATCCATTAAAACTAACGTTTAGTAAAAACCTCATTTGACAGTAAAAAGACTAATAGATCCCTGTTTTTAAAAGTTCCCTTAATTTACAACCGTTCCATATTACACACCGGGGCGAAAAAACAAGCTTCTCATCTTCCCACATTCCATTGTTTTCGGCGAAAATATATAAATATACAGCACAAAAAAATCTTTCCAAAAATCACTTTCCATCATTAGATACAGCACCAAACATCCATTTTAGGGTTTTTTCTTCACATACATAGCATCCCCCCAACAAAACCAGACGATTTGGAGAACATGGATTAAAGATCACTTTCCTGTTCACTTGCTTATTCTTCTTCAGTTGGAATGTCCTGACCTTCTTCCTCATCAACATCTTCTTCTTCTTCATCTTTTTCATCAGGGACCTCACTATGTTTGCGATCACGCCCTAAGTCAAGCATTTGGTTCTTTACATTGAAAAGTTGCCCCTCCTTTTTGCTGAACGTGATCTCACTACTATAAATCTGCATATGCAAGGAATCTGTCAACAGCATCAGTTCACTATTTTTGTACTATAACATGTATATTGACATAACAGTATCAGTTTACTGTTAATAGTTATGTTTAATAAGCTTATGCTGTTATATAGATACACATGTTATAATACTGACAACAGTAATCTGGTACTATTGCATGACATATGGGTTATTTTCAAAACAACAGTGAAGTGATACTACAGCTAGTACCAAAAACATGTTATAAATACTAAACAATAGTACTCTGATACTGTTGCTAGTAATGATTCAACAAAAATCCATGGGTTATTTTCAAAACAACAATGAAGTGATATTGTTGCTAGTACAAAAAACATGTTATAAATACTAACAATAGTACTTTGATACTGTTGCTAGTAATGATTCAACAAAAATCTGGGAAAACAATCTCAATAGATGAAACTATGAACACCATCAAACCCGAATTGAATCACGTGCAACTTCCTGATGAGAGAGAAAAATTTGGAATTCAAATTTGAATTCCCTTGGTCGACGCCGGTTTGAATAGAGAGAAGCATGATGGAGCCGAAATCCCCCTCCCACAATATGATATCCCCCCCCAACCAAAAACGGTTACACTAGCATATCTTAAACATGGAAATCTGATTTTTCCATATCTGATATACAAGAGATACGGAAAGGTCAATAAAAGGGTATAATTGGTAAACAAAATCACTTACTTACCTTCCAGAAATAAAAACTTAAAAAGAGGGGTTATTAAATTACTAAATCTTAAGTAGGGTTTTTTACTAAAGGCATGCCCCTAATAGGGGTTATTGCTAATTTTCCCTTATGTTTTTTTTTTATTTTTTATTTTTTATTTTAAATTTCAGCTTGAAACGACATTGTTTGGATCATCTTTTGCCACGTCATTGCCACATAAATAAGCACGTGTGATCATGTGCTTATTCAGTCAACCTTAAGTGACGGACGTTAACAGCTGACCCACATTGAAGCAACAAATTTAAAATTGTCCTTAAATCAGTGCAATGTCAAAGTTGATGGACTACATTGAAATTTGGGGTAAAGTTAATGGTATTAAAACGTTAATAACCCTTATCTTTTTCATTGTGAATAAATGTTTTTCCATCAAAACTTTAAAGAAAATAACAAGATTTATTAGTTTTCAATAGTTAGAGGTTAGAATTTGGTAAGCCTAAATTCATTGTTTTTTTCCACAACATGTATGATGATCATTTCATGATTATGATATACTTATGAAATTCATCAATGTTACTTTGATTTGTGCAAATAGCTTATTTTATTTTATTTTACTTGAACTCATCAATTACCAATATATAATTCCTTCAACTTATTAAACAACGACATTTTTGTAAATTGGTGACAACACATTTCTTTAATAATGATTAATTTTTTTATTTAAATTTTCATTTCAAATTGTTGAAATTTTGTGGTTAATCAATATAATATTGTGTTACTATATATTATTGGGAATTATTATATTCTAAATTTATTTGTGACTAACTTCAAATTTTTCAAATTAGTTATACTACTCACTATAAGTTTTATTAGAAGTAAAAATCTAACCAAACCGATATTAATATCTAATTCTCTAAAAATTATTCTTTAATTTATATTTCATATTATTGAAAAATAACCATGCACATGCAACGCACATGTGTTTACATTTAGTAAAAATAAAATGGGTCCTTAACTATAGGCCAGGTTTTTTTTTTTTTTTTTGGTCATAATAGAACCCACTACTATAATGGAGTTTTAAGTTCATGCTTGTATAAGGATGTTGTGATCTTCGTCTTGCTAAGATCTTCTGACCTAAGATTGACTGGCTTATACTTGTCTTCTTGTGCAAACTCAAAAACTCAAAAAAATAAAAAAAAAATTCCTCTTACTAGAAAATAACATTCGTTAGTGTGTCCCCAAAATTCAAAAAAAATAAAAAAATTCCTTTTACTAAAAAATAACATTCATTAATGTGTCTCAAGGACATCTCTTCCTCTTTTTCTCTTTAGCCAAAATAAATTTTCTACCAAACACTTGATATATAGATCAAACCTAATAAAATTTGGTTTTCCTATTCAAGTAGCCACCATTAGTTCGACTGCGAAGGGTACGTGGTGGGTAATAGAGGATGCTCTATTTTTCATAGCAAGCTCAAAGAGTTTATGGAAAATTTTCTATTTTTTCCCGCTCTGGTATGCGTAGAGAAGCCAAAAATTTGCACGACTAAGTTTTTCAACCTCTTTGAACATGAAAAATGATACTTGGCAAGTGTTTCAAGCTGAAAATTTCAAATTAACAACCCGATGAACCTTTTATATAAAACTTTAATTAGTTTTGTCAACTAGTGCAATAAGAGTGAATGGTTCCTTAGATCTTAATCATGATGTAACAAAATTTGTTAAAATAATACCTATAAATTGCATTCCAAACTACCAAGAGCATAGACTTCCCAATTTATTAATGTACAACGATGGTGCATGTGGCAAATTATGTGGGTTTGCATAGTTTTGGAGAGATCGAGATGCTCACCTAGGCAAATTTTGATGTTGCACAGGTTTGGTTGAAATCTGGGTTTGGTTGAAATTCGGTGTGTTGGGAAGTTGTCTTGACATAAGAGTATTTCGGGTATTTTGAATAAAATTTAGCATGATATCACCTTTGATTAAAGGAGTAATTTACAGCAATTAAAAAGAGGGGTGTCTCTGTAGTTTATTTTGTAAAGTAGGAAGTGTCAGTGCAATTTCAGCAACTAAAATGAGTGCATCTATAATAGTCATATACTAAAAGGGGTGTAAGTGTAATTTACCCTAATGTGTAATTAAAACGAATAGTGTGATGTTAACAAAAACAGAAATGATATATGCGACGATTCTTGTAGGCCGTCCTCGTCAGCAGAATAATACATTTCCAAAACTGCCCTTATAATGAAACAAAATAGGAAGACCTTGTGAAGGAAACAATTAGACAATTAAAAAGGCACGGGAATAGCCTTGAGAAGGAAACAAATAAACAAAAAAAAACAACTTGATGTGTTGGGATTTGGGAATCGTGAGAAGCTGCTTCTTTGTATTTCAGATTCTGATTCTCCTCACCCTCTCTCTCTCTAGGGCTATTTATGGTTTTAGAGAAATGGAGAAAAAAAAAGAAAAGAGAAAAGAAGAGAAGTGAAAGAGAAGAGAATTAAAAAAAAAAAAAAAACTTTTTTTTTCATCCTATTTGGTTAGTTAAGAAGAGAAGAGGAGAAAATAGTCATAATTACATTATTATCCTTTTTACATACTAGATATAGCACACGTGCGTTGCACGTGAGTATTTTTAAATAATATTAGTTATACAAAATAATAAATACATAAAGATTTTATATTTTTTTCATGAAAAATAAAGTTTAAAATTCAAAAGTACATTTAAAAAAAAAAAAAAAGAATTTGAGTAAGAATTTAATTTTAATTTGTTAAGAGTTTGAGTTAAAATCTAGTTTTCATTTGTTACCAAAAGATAAGAACGTTTACTATGTGTTTCAATTAAAGGAAGGGTAGATGTGTATTTTTTCTTTTAAAAAAAAAAAAAATAAGGGTGTATTAGTTGTTGCAAAAGTTTTTTCTGAGATTCAGCCTTTTGTAGGTAGTATAGATTAAACAAAAGTTGTATAGGGATATATTTGTCATTTCATCATTCACTTATTCCCTTTTTTTTCATTTCTCTTCCAATCTCTCCAATTTGGGGAGAAAGGTAAGGGGCTCCATTTTCTCTCTATTTCCTTTTTCTTCCCTCCCAACTTAACAATCCAAGTGAGAGAAATGGAGATAAAATCATTTTATCTTCTCTTCACTTCCCTTCTTTTCTCTTCTCTCAATTTCTCTCAATCATTTTATCTTTTATAGTTTGAGTAATTGTAATTTTAAATATAAGAAAGAGCACATTAAGAAAGTAAAATAATCTTTTATCATGAGTAATTAATAAACATTTTGGAACTTCCTAAAATGGAAATTATTATCAAATAAAGAGGGACAGAGCCCAGAGGGAGTATACATAAGCAAAAAATAGGCTTACTTTTTGTTTGTTTTTCATGTTGCATAATGTAGTACTCCCTCCGTCCCACAAAAATAGGCTATGTTTGACAAAACATGCAATTTAAAAAAAAACTACCATTTCATTGACTTGTAATTTATTAAACTCTATTTTTTAAAAAAGGAAATACTAGTTAGCCCCACACTTTGCCCAACACTTTAGCCTTCTATGAGAGGATAAGGGGTAAAGTTGTGGAACTCACTGATATGGTTAAACCCAAAAAATTGAAACAATCCTTGTTTTCTCATAGTAGCGCAAAGTGTAGGACAAAGTGTGGGGCTAAATAGAATTTCCCTTTTTTTTTAAAGTACCATTTCTTATTTTTTAGTGGGTTTTGTGTTGAAATTAATTATTGAAAAAACAAGGGGTAGTATAGGAAGTTTAAAAATATTATGACTTGACTTTTCAAAGTGGACAAACATTTTGCAACAAAAAAAAGTTGTAAAAATGGCTTATGGGAGTATGTGGTTTTATATGATAGTTCCATTTTTATTATTATTATTATTATTTTTTTTTTTTATAACTTGTTCTTGCTTACATATATTTAAAAAAAAAAAAAAAAAAAAAAAGGTGTGGGGGGGGGGGGGGGCAAGGATTAAAAAAAAAAAAACACACATACACACACACAGAGAAAGAGAAAGAGAGAGATTGAATGGCCTTAAGGTGGAGCCAACACAGCCATTTCTTAGGAATTCTAAAAAGATAGATCCATGAGAGATCTCACTTATTAGGACATTAACTAGTGTTAGACAATCCACGGGATGATAAATAATTAAAATACATGTCTCAAAATTGTAATTGTCCAAGTAAAAAAAAAAAAAAGAAAAGGAAAAAAACTTCTTATCACATTGGACTGAAACTAAAATTTGGATGAAAAAGACATGATAAAATACTAAACAAAAGTCATATAAGCAATGCAGTTCCAATCAAAAGGATCAAAAGAAAAGGGAATAAAAAATAAAAAAGAAAAGGAAAAGCAAAGCAAAGATTCATCGGAGCATTGGGAATACAGTAGACCATGAAAGCATGGAAACACACCTGAACTCTTCTTCCATTATTTAATTATTTGCACCGAAGTGGTGCTAGTTTCATTCAGCAGAACATACCTAGCCGCATTATGCTTAACACGTAGATGATAGGTTAGGAATGAGAGAGTCTAAGTTACTAAGGAAGAAGGCCTTCTCTCGAGCCATGGGTGGTGATGATGAATTGCAGAATATGTTGGTGGAGAGTTTGAAAGTGAGAACGGTTATAATGTTTGAAAATTAAAAACCATGTAGATGTGAAACGGTTTGGCCCAAGCAAAAAACAGTACAACTGCTTTGGGTGTGAAAGACACAACTTTTTAGAAAACAATTACAAAACAAATAGAAGGCCATTTATAAAAAAAATAATTATTAAAAAAAAACAAAGAAAATGCCACATGGTTGCATAGAAAAGCGCTATGTGGCTAGCTTGAACACTCTATATATATATCTGTATTAGATAACAATATTATCATATAGCAATCTGTTTCGACTAATACTGAGTTTCTTTTTTCTAATGACAAGGAAATTTTTTGGCTGAGCAAATTCGAGTCCATATAAGACCTCGAAACCCATATGGGTAAGTATAGGCTTGGCAATTGGGTGGGTTTGGGTGGATTTGGGTGGGTTTAGATGGGTTTAGTTAAAATGTCACCCAAACCCAACCCAAGCCCATTTATACGAAGAACCCATTTAACCAAAACCTCAAACTCACCCATTTATTCTAAGCAGCAACCCAACCCAACCTGCATAGGTGTTGACTTCCAATTTGGGTTTTGCTAAAAATCCGTTAAATTCCAGCCTTTTTATTTCCCTTCAATTGTTGCAAGGGTTTCTACAAAGCAACTAATAAGTCTTCGATCTTGCTGACAACAAAAATGGCTTCGTCTTCTTCATCCAACAACAGCAACGGCTATGACATAGCATGGGTAGAGAAGTACAAACCAAACAAGGTCGTCGACATTGTTGGCAATGACAACGCCATCTCTAGGCTTCAAGTCATTGCTCGCGATGGGAACATACCCCACCTCATCTTAGATGGGTTACCCTGTAAAATTGCAGCAGCTAGGTGAAGCTGCAATAGGAGCTTTCAACTTTAGTTGCTCTTGTTCAATCATAGAATTTGCGGTTAAATCATATTCGCCATCTTGGACGGTCGGATCTGATCGATCGAATTGAACTCACTTTGCTACCTGTTTGGCTAGATCATTTACCTCATTTACAGGTCTTGGCCTAGCATACTCACTAATTCAATAGTTTGTTCGGTCCGTGGGTAAAGACAGCGATAGCCTTTGTGTGAAGAGCTGTAGCCAAGAAATACACATTGGGTGGTCCACCCCTCTATTTCTTAAAGGGAAGATGGCATAATTGTGGTTTTCCGAAGAAGAAGGTGGAAGTGGTGGTGTACTTAAGCCACCGAAGCTCGATCTAGATGTGTGATGTAACAGGAGAGTTATGGTGTTCAAAGAGATGAGTGGCGGCATGAGTGACTGTGCGGAGAGCTACAAGTTCATGTCACCTTTTCGGGTTTATTTCACACCTAACAAATCTTATGTAAACCCGATAGAGCCAATTATTAATTGGGTTCCTTATGGGTACCCATTTACAACCCAATTAATAAAATTATCTGTGCACACCCGTTTAACTTGGGCGGGTTTGGGTGGATTCATGGGTTTAGGCACAAATTGCTAGGCCTAGGTAAGTATAAGGCCGATGAGAAGCATAGAACCTTGTATGAGCGACCTCGGGTTTAATAAGAATTGAAATCAGCACCTCTACTTCTTAAATAGGGGCGAAGGCACTTGGGGCTTTTGGGGACACTGGCCTTTACTGATCTACTCAAATAATATATCTATATATATATATATATATATATATATAGGGGGATTTAGCCATTAGTCATGAAACTACATCTTATTTAGCAATTAGTCACTAAACCTTTTGCTTAATTCAATTAGTCCATTTTTATCATTATTGACCAAAATACCCTCACTTTTATTTCTTTTTCCCTCCCTCTCCACCTACCCCTCTTTATCTTTAACCCAAACCAAGACCCCCTCACCATTTCTTTCTTCTTAAACCCTAGCCAAGCAAGAACTCCGGCGACGATAGAACCAGCCACTGCCACCCTACACCTACAGCCTCAGATATCGATGACCACTACCATTCGAGCTAACCACCGTATGACAACTTTAAAATCTCTTCCGGCAACTGTTTGTTGTCCAGTAGTTGAGTTTTGACTATTATTTAGACGAACTTTGGAGTGGATATAGAGATTTCCAAAACAAAAGAAAAGGCTATGGTATTGTGAACCAGATCTCTCTCTTTCTCTCTCTCTCTCTCTTTTGATATCAAATTTCTGGCTTGAATTCTCAAATAAGAGAAAAAAAAATAGCACAATATAATCAGCATTGATTAGTTAGGGAAAGGATCATCACTTCCATCTCTTGTCACCATATTCTAAAAAACTTTCCTTTTGCATCAACAAACATTTACACACACACTATATATGTACCTTATATATTGGCAACAATGAAGAAAGACATTTTTTCAGGGTAAAAAAAAAAAAAAAAAATTCCAGATTTGTTTGAAGATGCTGTGTTACAAAGGTGCAATTAGGGCTTGGAGTTCAAAAAGGAGGAGAGACTTGACTGGAAATTGCTGTTGTGACTAAGACAAGACTGGAAGGGATTTGCTGTTGCAAGGGCAGATCTATGATTGATATTCAAAGACACCATCAGAAATGAATGTAGAAGAAGTGGCAAAACTGGTCGTGAGAAGGAAGAAGAGAAGGAAAAGAGTAAAGAGAGAGAGAGAGAGAGAGAGAGAGAGAGAGAAAGAGAGACGGAGGAAAAAATTACAGAAAAATGGGTTGGGTTGCATTGATTAGAAAATTAAGCTTTTGAAAAGAAAGAAAAAAAAAATTAAAGCCCTTTGCAAGTCTGCAATAGCCAGCTTGAAAATAGGTTCAAGAGGCAAATAAGTGCACTTTACAAAGGGATGATCCATTTTTTTTTAAGTGATTACAATTTAACAAAGTAGTAAAATTTTACTACTTCAGTATAAAATTTATTTTGTAAAGTAGTAAAATTTTACTACTTCATTATAAATTTTACTACTGAAGTAGTAAAATTTTACTACTTCGTAAAATAGTAAAATTTTACAGTTTTATGAAGTAGTATGTTAGACTGTGTCAAGTAGTAAAATTTTACGATTTTAATTTTTTTATAATTACCTAATCAATATGGATCTTTCTTCAAAAATATCAACGAGTAGATTCCAAAAATATAATTTTTTTTTTAAAAAAATGGATATGTATATTGTAAGTTATGAGCTTTTAAAAATTATAATACTAAAAGGCTAAGTTAATTACATAGGGTGCCCTTAATAACAAAAAGGGAGTGCCTCTAGTAATAATAAGGGTAAACCAGGCATTTTTAAAAAATATGTGACTAATTGATAAATAAGTTCAGTCTCCTTAATTAATTGATTTAGAAAAACTTTTACTTGATTAATTGCCAATATTTTACCAAAAAGTGAACTAATCGCCAATTTCCCCATATATATATTTTTGTTGAGAAATTATCTTGAGGGAGGCTATTTCCATCACATAAAGTATGCTAAACCCCTCACTTAGTTTACATTTTTTAAGGTTTTTTGAAAAATATGAAAGGTTTTTACGAAAACTAGTCATGCTGTTCACTAGAAAACATTATTTTGAACAACTTTGTAGAAGAAATTTTTTCCAAAATCTGTTGTTTAAGTGGATTTTTTTGGCCATTTACGATTTTTGTTTCATTTCTACAAAATGTTCCATAAAAAAATAGTTAAAAACTCTAGTTAAACAATAGATTTTGGTATTACATTGAGGCCATGTTTGTTTGGTTGGAATGGAAGGATGGAATGAAATCCTATTCTAATTCATTCCAAACAACATGTTTGGATGAAGTAATTAAATAGGAATGGAATCAAACAGTATTAGTAAATTATAATAATATTCATTTCGTAATGTTTATTTTAATCTTATTCCATTCCTAATTATTTTGAGTAAGCAATCGGATTCCATTCCTACTCATTCCATTCCAACCAAACAAACATGGTGTGGAAGTGGTTTTGAAAAAATGATTTCTTCAAAGGACTGTTAACAGCTCATAATACTCCTAATCGAAGATAACTCCAAGCCAAGAGAGTCCGATCTTCTCGGATCCCCTACGGCAGTTGCAGATGTGTACTTGGATCGAGAAGACCTGTAAACTATTCAATAATGATCCAGTCTTCATTAGCTTCTGTCCCTACTCTCCCATTTGGAGAACCTCAACAATGGAAGATCAATAACCACGTATTCTGGTGTTTCACTTTTTTCATGACTGATCTATGACACAAAACAGAGTGGATGAACACAAAAATTTAGGGGAAATTTTTTTCGTTCCAATATTTGAATTCCCATAAATTCCCCATAAAAATTAAACAATAATTTCAATAAATTTAAGATTATAAAAGTTTCATGCGCAAGTAATATAAAGCTTTGATGAATTGTAATTTTTAGCGGTACGTCTTACACTCAATCAACAGTACAAACAAAAAAATAAATAAAGAGAAAGCATAACAAGGGGGCAGTTCCATTTCTATGGTCAGTGGGCATCTTATTTCTAAATATACAGTGGAAGAAAAGTTAATTCCACTTTTAGGGTAAATCGTGTTGGCCCAACACGATTTTAGAAAAATCGTGTTGGCCCAACACGACTTTGCTTTGTATACTTTCCCCCTTCTTCCCTTGCTATACTTCATGTATACCATCCATGTATACTGTCAAAGCAATCGGTATAAAAAAACCCAAACACCGTATAAACAACACCCACCCGTATAAACAAAACCCACTGTCAGTCTCACTCTCCCTCCCTCTCTCAGTCGCACTGTCACTCTCCCTCTCTCTCTTTCTCTGTCAGTCTCACTCCCGCTCGATCTCGATCTCGATCACAAGCTCAGGCGGAATCTCACTCTCCATCTCTCTCGCGATCTCGATCTCGAGTCGCACACTCTCCCTCTCTCTCTCATTCTCATTCTCTGGATCGCTCTCGATCTGAGTTACCAAGCCGCCGACGTCGAAGCTCCGACCGCCGCCGCCGACGTCGAAGCTCCTTCCTCCGTCGTAGACGAAGCCCCATACTCCGCCGTCGACGAGATCCAGCTCACACATCACTGCAACGGTAAGGGCGTCCGTACCCCATATCTCTCTCTTTGTGAAATGTATCAATTGGAACTGTATCCTACTGCAAAAAATTTTCTCTCGTGTTGTTAGTTTGAGGTGGGAAAAATTGTAAAAAATTATTATCCATTGATAAATTGAAAAAAAAAAAAAAAAATCGAGAAGAAGGGTTAGACAACCCTTGAATGGCTATGGGGTGCTTCGGCAGTGATTCGCCGGAAAAAATGGAGGATTGCTTCATCTCGCCGGCTGTCATGGGTGCAAAGGGAGGGTGGGATGGGGGTTTGGTCAAACCCATGGCAGTCGTGGCGTCGGCGGCTGTTGCTGCTACTGCTTCATCTTATTCACCGGGAAAAATGGCAGATGTGGTTGGTTTTTTTTTTTTTTTTTTTTTGACTTCATCACCGGAAAAAATGGTGTTTATTTACTGTAACGCATCAGATTTGACGTGTCTCTAATCTTCGGTCCAAGTAACCTTTTTTGTTGGGACTCTCTACTCTTTGCTTACGTTTTTGTTTAATGCAAATATAAAGATTCAGAAATTTATTATTTATTTTCTTTCTCCATCGTGTTCTCGGTAACCAAACGGGGAGAAATTTTTTCTTCAATTTCCAATCTTGTGTGTGTGTGTGTATATATATATATATATATATATATATATCTATATATGCTGTAACGTATCAGATTTGATGTGTGTGATCTTTTCCTGTTGGAGATTGCATTTTTTGGGCTCTACTTTTTGGTTACGTTTCTATATTTTAAAAAGTTGCGCTTTCTGTTATGTGACGCATGGGATGTTCCTGCCTTTCAATTTTATAGTCTAAATAAATGCGATACACATTTCGAGAAAGGGGATTTACAATACATACTTTTGGATCTAAGAAACTGAAACTGAAACTGAAAACAGTAATCATCTCATGTAACTGCTTTTTTTGTTTTTTATTTTTTTATTTTATTCTATGTGATTCTGTTTGTTTAATGGTGAAAATATTTGTGCAGAGAAATTTAGAGAATTTTGGTGCCATCAACTAAGGAAACCCAGAAAAAAAAGGTGAGGAATCTATCATTGGTGTTCTGCTTCATTAATGCAAGGAACTGTTTCTATTGTTAATTGAGAGTTATATAAGAATTCCCAGAAAATTTTGTGGTTCATATTCAATTTTTATGCACCTTTTAGAGAGAAGTTGGAACCGTCCAATGGTGCCTATGAATTGTCTATTTCTATGTCGGTTGGCAATTAATTTCACCTCTTTAAAGCTTATTTTTTTATTTTTATTTTTTAGTATAAATGTTCATTTTTGGGAAGCAAATTGCTTATACTCCCTTGAACTTCAGTATCCTTTGACTGTCTTTCTGGATCAAAATATCTGCTATGTGTTGCTATTGGGCCATGTGGACGAGTGTTGGTGTTGGGTCTTAAATCTATTTTTCCTTCGGCACTTTTTGCAGAAATTTTATAATCTTAGGAAATGGGATGCCTGGTATCAACGCCAAGGGTTTCAGGAGGGATTAGGAGTAAGCCTGGAAAGGTTGGGGAAATAGTCGTCTTTGTTCCTGGATTAAGGATTCCAAAACCTATTGACTTCTCCCAGCCACTTGGTGATGCTTTATCCAAGAGTTTAATCGAGCGTCTATCTGCTCTTAGGACTCGAATTGTTGTTATGGCAGGCCAAGAAGAACCCATGTCTGCAAAACCTAGAAGAACAGCTACACAACATGGTTTGTTGAGTTATGGACTTACCTGAGGTATTTCTGGTTGTGGTTAAAGAGATGAATTATTAATAAGATTGGCTTGTTATGCAGGAGGTTCAAGCTTAGCTGATCTTCAGCAGGCTCTGGAAGATTACCTGCCTGTCCTGTTGGGACTAGTACAAAATGGTATGTACTTGAAAAACCATACATCTGTTCTATATAAACATAACCATTTGTTGGCTTTTTTACTGATATATATACAAAAGGGCAGATAATGCATGGGAAAATAAACCAGATATCTAGTGGTTTACTGTCACAGAGGGAGGCAGGGATCCTGATAATTCTTTTACATTTTCTCCTAGAAACATCTCGATTCTTCCAGCTAAACCAACTTATCTAAATAGTTTTGTTTTCTTTAGGTTCTGTTTGGTTACTGAGAAAACAGAGGCAAAGAAAAGAAAACAAAATTAAGATTTATGTTTTCTTATGTCTTTGTTTGTCAGAAATGAAAAATTCAACTCAACTAAGCCAAATAGTTGAATTAGGCTCCATTGGTTGGAGTTTTTTGTTTTCTCAGATCCCAAAAGATAAACCCTAAGATTTAAAACTTCAAGTTCTTTGCTTCTCCTACCTTATTTTAGAATGAAAATGTGTCTTAAAATAGAACTTGGAAGATGTCATTCCATTTTAAGCATGTTTTCCTGGTGTAACATAGGCCCTAACCTTTATTTAATCGCATGATACAGAAAGCCACCTCCAACATATGTTGCAATTTGTTTGGGCAAATCAGGAGGATTATGCAGAGGTGAGACCTGAAGACCCAGATATGGATCCATTATCTTACGCCATGCAACTTCTTTGAATCCCCTTCTTTCCATCAGAAAAGATTTGCTGATCTAAACCAACGTCTTTGCAGGAAACAGCTATGTCAAATTCTTGGTATCAGGTATTGTCTGTTTTGCACTTGATGGCCATGCTATCGTTATCACAAGCCAATACATTGCTTCTTCCTAAAAAAACTGCTGATAGTTATCAATCAAAAGTATCAGAAGGTGAGTATCTATTATGAGGTTAACTGCTCACTTATTAGCAATTATGATAACTGGTAACTATGAATTGTTGTAGGTGATCTAGATCTTTTTTTTTTTTTTGGATAAGTGATCTAGATCATTTTTGTTATTCTTGGTACAGTGAGCTGAGAAAGCACATAGTATGATTATTTTTCCCCTGGGATTAGTTTGAACCCTTTAATGAGTTTACAGTATCGCCTCTTTTTGACTTGTGGAGGCTTGACTGATACCATCCTTTTTAGTTATGGCCCCATTTGTGATATTCCCTTGTAACGAATTTTTCCATTCAGCCATGGATTTAGGGAAAATCATATCTTTTGATTGAAACATTATGATAGATAACTTTTCTGCATTTAAAAAAAAAAAAAAAAAAAAAAATTACAGATGTGGAAGTGTAGGTCTGTTGAGCATTGATTGTGTGACAACACTTGGTCATTAACTATCCACCATTGCTGCCTTTGTTTTGAAATGACTCATGAAAAATTCCAAGATGAACATGTATTTTAATGGAAGAATACTTGCATTTGCATTAGAGGTTCTAATCCTCTTTGTGTCTTTTCTACATATGTATTACATTACACATTTCCTAGATGGGGCCCATCATATAATTGGTTATACTAAGCTCTCCTGAGCTGAATGCTTGCTTCAGGGTTGAACTATACAGTTAGACACGTACTCGGATTTTTTTTATTGTCTACTGGTCACCCCACATGAAACTTTTCCAGTGATCACACTAAAGCTATTATTTATTTATTTACTTTTTAATTTTTTGTGTATCAGAGAGCAGACGAGCTTCTGTTGATATTTTTTTGAAGGCAGCAGGATATTTGGATTTCGCTGTCCAACATGTTCTCCCTCAGTTCCCCCCTGAACTCAGGTTGGCACACGAAATTATTGCTTTATACATTACTGCATGCCAACCTTTCTTTTATTCTTATGAGTTACAACATTCTTCATGCTTTTCAAGGTTAAATTGACAACTGGAACTATTGCTTACTGTAGGAAAGATCTACCACTAGACCTGGCAGAAGGAGTGCTACAAGCCCTTTCCCTGCAAGCACTTGGCCACGTATACCTTAATATTTGGCACCCAACCATTCCCTTTGTAATATTTTGGAGCTATTCCATATTTTATTGGATATCTCGTTACATAATATCTCTCCCTCCATATATATATATATATATATATATATTTATTTATTTATTTATTTATATGTATCTGTAAATCTGGGCCTAATAATATATTTGCACCCAACCATTGCCTTTTAACATTTTGTAGCTATTCTTCTTTTTTTGGATCTTTGTTAAAATATCCTTCATTTTTTTTTTTTTTTATTTAATTTTTTTTTTTTTGCATGTAAGTGATGAATTTCTAGGTTGTTTATCTTTAATACTTTCAGGCTGCCACTGTCCAGGTCATGATTGAAGACGCATGAAGTCACTCTCTTTGGGCAATGTTTCTACTAGGCTCTGGAGTTAGCCTTTTTGGTTTCTAAATTGCTCTTCAAATCAATAAAATAATATTATAAAGGAATGCTTTACTTGTGCAGTGGCAGACATGTTATTACTCTTTTAGATTGATTGTCTCACCTAAATATTATCACTATCACTTTCTGCTTTATCCATTTGTAAATTACCAAATTTGACAAACTCTATAGTACATTGGTCACCACAATAAAGCGGAAAGTATAGAAATTGAAACTTTGCCCTGAAATATTAAAATTTAGAAATTGTATCTTTCAATTCCAAGAATGAAGTTGAAGTGAGATCTAGGGTATGAAAAGTGCACGATCTACAGTAGAACGAAGATAGTGAATAATGCACAAGAAGCTATGTAATGAACAGAGCAAGCATCAACAAAGAATTGATTACCAAGGTGTATGGCATTAGGTGATTTTATGCAAATATTAATGCATAAAAAAATGGAGCAGGCTATTATCACCACAAAAATTATTCTGCATAAGTTTTATTAAAAACATAAAAGGTTTTCATAAAAACTTATTCAAATAGAAAAAATCATTTTAAACAACTTTGTAAAAAGTTTTTTCAAAATCTATTATTTAAGCAAACTTTTTGATAATTTATAATATCTTTTTCATTTTTACAGAATGTTTAATTTTAGGAAAAATCTATTTATATTAAAACTACAAGGCCATCATTTCTTGAAAATCTCAATGTCACCATACAAAAAACTAGATAGATGTTAAAAATTTTAAATTTGAACTTTTGTTTTGTAAATAATTAACATAATTTTTTATGTAACAATATTTCTAACCTTTTTTCAGCAATTTATTTAAAGAAATATTATGTTTATGTATGTAATTAGAAGGACATGCAAAAAAGCACATGCGAATTGACTAGTGCTTAAAAAATGAAAAATAAAAATGAATGTTCTTTATTTTGGTCGAATTTTTTAAAGATTGGCCTTTTTCATTTTTTTTTCCCTTCTGTAATTAATGTCCAAATGTCCAATCTATCTGTCTAAAATTTGTTCAATTTTTGCTTATGGATGCGTCAAAATCCGTGCATGTTAGACCGACAAATGGTGAATTATGAAATCACGCTCCAAATTGTTATTAAAGTATCCATGCAAATTTGTACCCCACGCACACCCACGTTCCCCCCTCACCCCCAAAAAAAAAAAAAAAAAAAAAAAAAAAATTCAGGCAGAAAATCGTGTTGGGCCAACATGAGTTTGATGTAAATCGTGTTGGGCCACCACGATTTACATCAAACTCGTGTTGGCCCAACACGATTTTCCTCTTTTATGAATCTCTACTGCCGGGCTGGTGTGGGAAGCAAACTGGGCCAAAACCGTGTTGGCCCAACACGATTTACACCAAAGTCGTGTTGGCCCAACATGAGTTTTTTGTGATATGTACACTACGTTGCGTATATAAGGGTGTATAAAAAATGGCCTAAATCGTGTTGGGCCAACACGATTTTGCAAAATCGTGTTGGGCCACCACGATTTTGGGCCTGTACATACGGGATTTTGGGCCTCTACATACGGATCATGTGGGCGCACAAATTGGGCTGAAATCATGGTGGTCCAACATGATTTTGCAAAATCGTGTTGGCCCAACACGATTTACCCTAGATTTGGAATTAAGTTTTCTTTTACCTTATTTCCCTGATTAAGTTTTCCCCCAACCTTACATGTGGAAAAGGCCCCATAACAAGAATATAATTAAAATGTATAGTTTCTCATTTTCACACTAGTATGTTTCCAGATGGGTCTCGCATGTCCTTGATCCACCCAACATCATCCCCAACGCTGTATTTGTCCAAAACGCGACCGTCAA
Source organism: Liquidambar formosana (assembly GCA_039720395.1). Lineage (NCBI taxonomy): Eukaryota > Viridiplantae > Streptophyta > Magnoliopsida > Saxifragales > Altingiaceae > Liquidambar > Liquidambar formosana. Next base: position 26,226,042 of record CM077827.1, on the reverse strand, counting down.
ATTGCGACAGCAGGCCAACACGGAGTGCTTCGTTTCAATCTCCGTTCCAGGGTCAAGCCTGACCATAGCCTGCACCTTCACATTGAAACCCACCTCTCCGACCCTAGTCCTATCGAAAGAAATGGCGTCATCAGTCCACTTCTCGACGTGCACCGACGAGGCGGCAAGACTGACCTCCACCTCCGTTTGGTCCATCGGGTCCTGGTAGAAAGGAAGCACGGCTGCCGCCAAGAGAAACCGGTCCTTCTAGAAAATCGAAGCGTCTACCAAGTCGTAGCTGATCACCGTCTCCTTATTTGGGTTTCCGACGCAGAAACTGATGTTCCAGTTGGCGGTCATCTGAGAGGCCGAGTCGTTGAAGCTAGAGACGGACACTGAGTTGACTTGGAATGAAACGGAAGGAGATTTAAAGATTCCAAATACCATCATATAAAATATGATTGACAGGATTATTGAAGTGACCACTAGCGTCAAAAAGTCTGTGCATGAAACTCGTCTTGGCGGTTGCACAACATTGGTGGTGGTGGTGGTGATGGTGGGTTGTGCCGCTGTGAGTTGATACTCCGATTGCGCGTGAGATATTATATCTATTGGGTACCCAATGGCCGGTTCTTTTGGATGTTCCATTGATGGGGTGGTATTGTAGTGATGAGCAGGACTTGAGGTGGAGAAGAGATTTTGAGAGGCTCGATCGGTTTGGGGGGGATAGGGATTAAACGCAAAACAAGATAATACAAAGCAGATTGTTTGTATGATTTTTTCCAAGGTTGTATTAATTTACCCATCTGAGAAATCTTCCGAACCATTGTATCAGATCTTAACTAACTATCTACGTGGAAATTGAAGGGAATGCCCAACTTAATTGCTTGCCAAATAGATATAAGGAAAAGGAAAATGCTACTCACTGGCCGAAGAACTTCCATGAAACCGCTCCACCAGGCTGGCCATGAGCCCAGCCAATCAGGAGCCATGCATGTGAATTTGTGGGTCAATAAGTACACTTACAAACTCACATGCAGGGCTTTTAATTGGCTGGTCTCATGGACAGCCTGATGCAACGGTTTCATAGAAGTTTTTCTCAATTGCTTAATATCTCCACCTCTGACGATATGTTCTTTAATCCGTCTATGAAACCTTTTGCATTAGCCTTAACCACCAGGCCCTTTATGTTTGCATCCAATGCAAATAGAATTCTTTCTATTTGACTTGTCATATCACTTATTTTTCAATTTTACCTTTTTATTTGATTTTGTGTTATAATTTGAGTAATTGTAATTTTAAATATAGAAACGAGCAATTTAGGAAAGTAAAACAATTATTTGTTGACTTTTGATATGGAGCAAACATTTTAGGATTTTCCAAAATGGAAATTGTTATCAGACAAAGTGGGACAAGAGTATATGTTCCAATTTTTTTTTTTCAAAATTCAATATATCAAATGATGTGTTAACATAATATCCACAAATTCAAATTTTGAAATATGAGTTTCTTCTATACCAATATGCCACCATATTCGGGATCTTAGATTTGGAATATTAGGATATATAGCATTGCTCTATATGAAACCATATCAAATCAATTACTTGGGCAGTATGGAATCCTGGATTTCCGAACATACATCAAATTTAATTTGAAGGTATTTAATCATTATTTTCATGTCCTTGTAAGGTTGGTCAAGTGATTAGTTCTTAGGTGTGCTCATCAGAGGTCATCCTTTCAATTTTTCACAATTATCATTGCATGAATTAGTATGGGGCCATCAGAGATTTTATTTTTACTACTTCTGAGATCAATAAGTCAAAACATAGGGTCGTCATGTTAGATGATAATGATGATTATTATTATTTTAACTATAGATTAAAGCCTTAACCCCATCCTATGAGTAAAACCCACTCTCTAACTAAAATTAAATACCTACCCATGCCACATGCATGCATGCATCAAACGAATAACTCATTAGTAAAATAGATGGTTTAAAACCATTTCATTCTCACAAATTTTCAATTACCGCAAAGATCTTTCTAGATGGTCTCATTAATAAATTACTAGATTTAGATCTTCTTCAACATAGCCCCCAAAGGAATTTTGTGCTCCCGTGCACCAGATAAAAGTCTTATATATATAAAAATAAAAAATAAAAAAAGGTCTTCTTCTTCAACATGGCCGTGTCTATGTCGATGTACCACTTCAACTTGACCATACTTCATATTTCACAAATTGTAATATGCAAAAGTTAAGACTCAAACCCAACTCTTTTTGGAATTGCTGAATTATTAAATTTTAAAAAAAAATGCAATTTTTTAGGGCTTATATTGCCAACAATATGGGCCTTTATAGTCTTATATATAGAATTATGCCTTTTAAAAAATTTTTTTTAAAAAAAATGTTAATCTAATACTCCTATTCTAACAACTTAGAAAATAATGACAATGCTCAAAATTGTTAATCTAAGACTCCTATTTATATGACGATTTGTCAATGTAAAAATAATGATGAACTCATACATGGAGATATGTGTCTAGAAATTAGCTGAACGTGAGCCAACTGTTAACTTTATCAAGTGATTAGAGTATAAAGTTATTAATTAGTTAAGTTATCAAGTTAACAATTTAATAAAATTTCATCATAGTGAGATACGTGCCTTTAAATTGACTTGAATACTTTATGAATCAGTAAACGTGAAAACTTTAATTAAGTTAACAAGTTATCGTGTGTTTTGTTCTTTAGAACTTGAAAAATTAAATTGGCCTTTTTTATAATGATGACCAGATCTGGTCCTATTCTTCTTCTTCATTTCTTTCTTTCTTTCTTTCTTTCTTTCTTTCATTTTTTTTTTTTTTTTTTCAATGGATCTAACTTGTTCATCTTTTTCCTTTCCTGGCTTTGATTAAATTGCTTGATTTTTCTTTAATGGATTTTAGATTTTCACGGGCAGAATCACGCGAGAGATTTGTGCGAATCGCGCGAGAGAATTGCAGGAAGGTTTGCGGCTGTTAGATGGCGAATTTTTTAACAAACAAATGGGATGATGCTATGTCAGTCAGTTGACGAAGTTGGCTGATTTTTCTCGGCTTATGTAGGACTCATTAACCGGACGGCAATTTAAATGCCATATTTCCTTTGCTTTTTGATAGTCATTTCTTCTATTTCATTTTCTTCATCTTTTTAATCTCCTCATATATTTTTTTTTACTTTGATTGTTCAATTTGTGCGAATTCTTGATCACAAAATATGAATACGCCATAATGTGGCCAACTACAAATATAAACTTTCCTCCACTAGTGTATGCTCTTTTTTCTTTAAATTTCAACCCACGGTTGGGTGAGAATGTATGGACTTATGGTCATACCTATCAAATTTTTATTTTTATAGCAGCACTTGCTCGCTTTTTGATGTATTTTATTCCTTTTTTAAGGTGGGAAAAGTCTTTTCAGAGAATAGACCCTTAGATAGGATTAGAATCCTCTCTATTTACTTAGATAGTCTTGAAAAATCTAGATCATTGATAATTGGTAGGTCTCACATTATATGGATGGTTTATCCAATAAATTGAGAGAAGCCTTTTTCGTCTAGAATGATTAGATCATCTAGGAAAGAAGCAATGGGATGAGAGGGAAGAGAGGGCCATCGTGTCTTGAGTCAAATGCTAGCTCACCCGAACAAAATTTCTTGGGAAATGTTAGTTAACTCCACACTTTATCCTATTCTAGTGAGAGAATAAAAGAGTAAAGTTGTGGGACCTACTGATATGGTTAAATCCTAAAAATTAAAACAAAACAAAATTCACATAATAAGGAAAGTTTGTAAGGCAAAGTGTGGGGTTAACTAGCATTTCCCAAATAAGAAATATAATTAGACTTGATAAAGTGATAAATATTATGCGTATAGTAATTAAAAAATGCATCAAGAACTTAAACGAGCTTCTTCATGCAGTCTGAACATAGATATTGTTGGTCACCGTACATAGAAGAGCCTCGCAATTCCTTGAGCCCCAACCATTATTCTATCTATCCATTTATACATTCTAATTTAAAAGTATTTTGGTACAACCTCGCAATTCCTCGACCCCCCAACCATTGTCGCCGACGTCGAATTCGACAAGAATTCCATCTTCACGCCCTTACAAGAAACCCACACTGAACCCTTAACTTCTGACGATTTCCAAGGGTGAAACCTAACCAGAGCCCCCATCTTCAGAGTCAAATCCACCGCTCCACCGCTTGTACTCATACAATCAAGAATGGCGTTCCTCAACGTGTCGTCCATGTACACAGACGAGGCGGCAAGACTTGCCTTCACCAACGTGGAATCCTTTTTACCCAAAAGGAAAGCAGGGATGGATCCCGGCGACAGGAATTGGGTCTTTTTGTTAGAAAGCGAAGCCTGTGCCATGTCGTAAGAGATGCTCGCCTTCCGATCAGGGTTTCTGACGTGGAGACTGATGTTCCAGTTGGTGGTGGTGGTGGTGTGAGAGTCGGAGTTGGAGAGGTTGAAGGGAGAGATGGAGACCGAGTTGAGTGCGAACTCAGGGTATGCATAAGAACCAAGGCTGATTAATAAAAAGGGCAGCCCCCCGATCAACCCAATTATAAAACACAAAATACCCACAGATACTATACCGTCGAGGCAAACGCAGTAGATTTCAAGTCCACCTGACGTCTCATGATGATCATGACGATGATGGACGGGTGGTGGTTGATAGGTGGTAGGTTGGACTATGGGATAGTGGGAGACTTGAGAGCTAGGTTGATCAGGGGAGAACTCCTCTGGGTAGCAAATCACTGGATTCGTAGGGTCTTCCATTTCTGAGGATATTGATCAGAGATAAAAGAGGAAGACGACGAGAAAGAAAGAAGAAAATTGAAAGGCTTTGTTTCTGGGGAGGAAGTTGTAATAGTAGAGGGAACTAATTGTTTAGATTTTGTAGGGTAAGTATTAGGAAGTAAGGCGGCGTACGTTCTTCCAAAATCCAAACAGGTGGGCCTTTTCCACATGTAAGGTTGGTGGAAAACTTATTCAGGAAAATAATGTAAAACAAAACTTAATTCCAAATGTAGGGTAAATCGTGTTGGGCCAACACGATTTTGCAAAATCGTGTTGGGCCAACACGATTTCAGCCCAATTTGTACACCCGCTTGAACCGTATGATGTTAGTATGTACAGGCCCAAAATCGTGGTGGCCCACCACGATTTTGATGTAAATCGTGGTGGCCCAACACGATTTTGGCCATTTTGTATACCCGTATATGTATGCACGTATGTATAGAAATCAGAAGAAACTCGTGTTGGGCCAACACGAGTTTAGTGTAAATCGTGTTGGGCCACCACGATTTTGGCCCAGTTTGCTTCTGACGATTTCCAAGGGTGAAACCTAATCACAAGTCAGACTATGAAATCAAGTTTTAAATACTTAAAATGACACTCACACCTATGAATGATTGCCACATGAACAAATATCGCACCTAATTATCATGTACCAAAAAACAAAAGAAGAAGTTAATATATGTCCTTGTATGACAATCGTGCACCATTAATATATTATTTTTCGGTGACATTAAGAGAAAAAAATTCACTCTTTTGTGAGTATAACATTTTAGTTTTTGGATAGATTTATTTTCCCCTGTTATAGACATATCAAGATTTTAGGGGTTTAAATGAATGAATCCTCTTCAATCTTTCATTACTCAAACAAATCAGAATTAAACATGTGCACCTTTACTCTTCCATCTTGTTGCCACTCAAAGTGCTTGAGAACCCACTTTTGTTATTTATATACCTGAGGAAACACTCATGGGTTTTTGACTGCTTTGAGACGTTGAGTTCAAGTCAATTATTTGTATTTAGTATAAGAAATTTTAAAAAATTATGGCAAATCAGATAGGCTTGTACCGAAATTCCACCCGTCTCTTTATTTAAACAAAATTCAGGTTGTCACTTGTTGGTTGAATTCAACTAAACACATAGAATTTAAATCGAATTTCGATCATTCTTTAAGAGAGGGTGTTCAGACTATGAATGCCTATCTTACTTAGCCAAAAAATAAAAACTAAATAAATTGTTCAGACCATGGATGTTTTTTCCTTTTTCGATCAATACCCTTGCCTTTTCGTATAAATCACGAAAGAATCCTTAAATGGCCTTCATGTGGCCTAGCATTATTTGCCCATGTTAAAGTGAGTTGTTCAATGTCACCTCATGAAAACATAATCTCGAGTTAATTGTATTTAAATTTCACAAACAATAATAATTTGACTCATTGATTATCTTGGAACGCGCGAGGGTATGTTTTTGGGTGGTTCACTTGGAAAATGCTAATATTAGAAACTAGAATATTTGCGAAATGCTCTTACATTTCAACTAACATTACCGAGAGCGATTTGCAATAGAATAATATATTTTACACTTTTGTTATTAATTAATCACACTACAGCTATAAGAGTGATGGTATAGCAGAGTCATTAGGTTTGACAAATTAGGTGTTAAATATTTCAAATTTTAAGCCCTATTTAAAGCATTTGATATGACTTTCATGCTACAATGCATTTCTCTTTACCCTCTAATAAAGTGGATATTATTCACTTTAAAATATGATCTTTTTTATTTTATTTTTTTAATGCCTGATTAAATATTACATAGTATGTTTGTTTATGCGTTTAATTGAAAATTAAGCAATTAATATATTTTTTTTACACAGTATTTAAAGCACAAATCTATCATATTGAATGAACAAATTTAAAAGAATGATGTTTTTCATCACAAATGTGAGAAAATTCAAAATAGAAACACTTCATGAATTTTCTAAAAATTGGTTCTATGACATCAAAGACTCAATTCTTTTTCATAGTCCCAATACTCAATTCTTTTTAATAATCTCATTTAAAAATTATGAATTTATACTTTTAATACTTTGTAATATATACTATAATAATTATTTAATTTCAATTTGAATTAGAAAATGAGAAACAAATAAATACTTTTTCCGTTTTTATATTATTGGTCATTTTTCGTTTTTAAAAGTTCTAAAATTATTGCCATATTAAAAAAATTTAATAATTTATTTTATTTTATTTTCTAAGATACCCTCCCTTAAAAGGGTATTGTCTTCTTCCAGTTATTCTAATTTTCCAGAAAGAAAATGAGTCCTCTATAGCTTGAAAGTCAATCGTTTTTTTACAGATAGCTGTGATTTGTCAAAATCTGGAAGATGTAAGAATCTGATTTGTTTGAAAGAATTCAATTCAACAGGAATCAGTTCAATTCAACAGGAATTCAATTCAATTCAACAGGAATTCAATTCAATTCAATTCAACAATTTTCTCTTCTTCTCTCTGCTTCACCCTCTTTCACACATCTAACCCTCCTGAAACAAATAGTCTAACCCTTCTTCTCAAATTTTTTTTTTTTTTTTTCAATTTATCAATGGATTATAATTTGTTACACTTTTTTCCACCTCACAATAACAACACAAGAGAAAATTGTTGAAGTAAAACTTCTTCAACAGTTCCAAATTTTTTTTTTTTTTTTCAATTTTTATTGTTTCCGCTTGCTGCGCATTCAACACAACCAGTTTGAACTTCTCTTCGTGAGGGAGACCCAGAGAGAAAGTATAAAACTTCCAGCCATTACCCGATTATATTCAAGATTATGGTTCTGCATTTTTATTGTTAACAAAAAAAAAATAATAATAATGCAAATACAGTTCCAATTGATACATTTCACAAAGAGAGAGAGAGATGGGTACGGACGCCCTTACCCTTGCAGTGATGTGTGAGCTGACTGGTATACGGCGTCGACGGCGGAGGATGGGGCTTCGTCTACGACGGAGGAAGGAGCTTCGACGTCGGCGGCGGCGGTCGGAGCTTCGACGTCTGCGGCGGCGGTAACTCAGATCTAGATCTCGCCGGCTGCTGACTGGTATACGGCGTCGACGGCGGAGGATGGGGCTTCGTGTACGACGGAGGAAGGAGCTTCGACGTTGGCGGCGGCGGTCGGAGCTTCAACGTCGGCGGCGGCGGTAACTCAGATCTACATCGATATCGCGATCCAGACGCGATCCAGAGAAAGAGACAGTGAGAATGAGAATGAGAGAGAGAGGGAGAGTGTGCGACTCGAGATCGAGATCGCGAGAGAGATGGACAGAGATTCCGCCTGAGCTGGTGATCGAGATCGAGATCAAGCGGGAGTGAGACTGACAGAGAAAGAGTGAGAGGGAGAGTGAGAGTGAGAGTGCGACTGGAGTTTTCGAATATACGGGTGTGTGATTCTTTATACGGTGTTTGGGTGTTTTGGTTTTTTTATACGGTATGCATTGTATGTATTGTTTGGGTTTTTTGGTTTTTGCATACGGATTGGGTTGACAGTATACATGGGCAGTATAGCAAGGAAAGGGAGGGGAAGTATACAGAGCAAAATCGTGTTGGGCCAACACGATTTTGCTAAAATCGTGTTGCGCCAACACGATTTACCCTAAAAGTGGAATTAACTTTTCTTCCACTCTATATTTTGAAATAAAATGCCCAATAACCATAGAAATGGAACTGCCCCCCAAACAGGTACCATTCACTTCCTACTTTTTATGCCTCTGCCCTTCCTACTTTCCTGTTTTCACTGTATAAATAATTAAATAGTGGGTCAAAATAAAAATAATTCTAAATAAAAGATGAAGTATCTCTTATTCTATTTAAAATAATAATATATAATTTTAATCCCCAAAAAAGAATTTATCATATGCTATTTTGTAATAATCATTCTTTCTTTTCTTATTTTTTGTTATTTTTATCCCACCTAAATACCTTTTTCATATTAAACCCATTTCTTTTCACCTAATTTAAAAGTCTTAAAACATAATTCAAAAAAACCTATCATATATATAATTTTCAAGTAGAATAATAATATACATATTTGGATTCGAAAAATAAGTTTTTTTTTTTTTTTTTCAATGGCTGGGTATGTGAATTAAATTTAAATCATGCTTTTCAATATTTTTTTTTTAAAAAAAACACACGCACACACACACACATTTTAAATTAAAAAAACACACACACACATATAAAGAATCATTTTTTTTTCTCAACACATAAAAGAAATATTAGTTAAGTTTTATTTAATAAGGAGAGATGAGAACAATCTGAGAAGGATTTGGGTAGGGTAAATTTATTTATTTATTTTATACTAAAATGGTATAATGGACATTTGACCCTAAATCCCCTCTTTTTGGGATTAAAATTCATTATTGCCACTCTGAAATAAATATGAGAGTTTTAGGCCTCTTTTAAGAATTACTTTTATTTTGATCAACTATTTTGTCATTTTCCCAATAATTAAATAGTGGCCATGTTAATGCACCACTTGAATTTGACCATGGTTCATAGAATAAGGAAAAACTACCACATATGGTGGGTGAGAGAGTGCAAGTGAAATTGCTGATTAAAGTAGCATAATGATGTTTTCTAGTGAATAACAAGACCAATTTCCATAAAAACCTTTAAAAAATAAAATTAATAGGGTATACATATAAAGTTAAGGGTTACAATAAACCGTCCCTATTTGCCAACTCACTTTTGTAGGAAAAAGCCTCTCCTACAACAATGTGCCCAGTTCACCTCCAACCTAGGTTGCCCAACCTAAGCTAAGCAATTAATCTATAAAATAAATTATTAACTTAAAAAAAAAAAAAAGAAAAAAAAATCATAAATTTTTAAAAATATAAGCTAGTAATATTTTAATAACGATAAGTGAGGTAACGTAAATTAAGAAATCACCGAGTAAAAGCCAAAATAAATTAGAGACACCAAGACAGAGAGCTTGTAATGTATTCAACTATTCGCTTCATGTTGTCACTTCGTCAATAATATTGTACAATAATTGCAAACAACAAATGAGAGCTTCTAACAATTCAGAGTAGAAATGAAGAAAATTTGAGAGTTTAAATAAGACATTTTTGGTGAAGAGAATGAGGGATTTTGATCCTATTTTTAGTTTTTCGGATGAATGGCATTATCATAAGTTTCTTAGAATTTAGAAGGACCTAGCTGTTATTTTATAATTTACATGGTCATATGACCGTTTTCTTACTATGTCAGCTGTTTAATGGTCATATAACATGTAGCCTATTAGGCTCTAAACGTCCTTTCTTTTCTTCATGGGTCTAGCTATTGTCACTCCCTTTTTTCTCTTTTTTTTTTTTTTTTTTTTTCATTTTATCACCCCTCCACTTATTTTAGGTTTTTAAGGTTTTATAAAATATATAAAAAGTCTTTTTTTTTTTATTTTTTTATTTTAAATTATGAAAACTGGTCGTATTGTCTATTAGATTATAAACAATATTGAAGAAAAAAGTTTTACCAAAATTTATCAATTAAGTGAACTTTTTAGCCATTTACGGTCTTTGTTTCATTTTCGATGAAAAAATCCACTTAAACGACAAATTTTATAAGAATTTTCTGTAGTAAAGTTGTTTAAAATTATGTTTCTAATGGACAGAGTGACTGATTTTTATAAAAACCTTAAAAGACTAAGATAAGTGAGGTGTAAATAAATTTTTTTTATCTGGATGTCCCCGAAGGAACATGCAAATTAAATTAAGGGTGGCAATAGTCGACCCTTTCTATATTTCAAAAAAGTTTTGAGCTTCATTTTGGAAATTTCGGACTTAAATAAAGACTGGGGGCTGGGCTGATGAAACATAGCTAAACTCAGGCCTTACCCACTTTCATACAGGGTTGGACCAATCTACACTTTGGGCCATTTGTTTACCCTTAATATTGGCCACCATCATCCCTCAAATTATTAGTATTATTATTATTATTATTATTATTTTTTTTTTTTTTTTGGGGTCGGAGTGGGCAGGGGATGGGTTAAGTCCAATAATAGGACTTTACAACCAACTTGATAAGAGGAAGGCCTTGCTGCTCCTCTTCCAACAGCCCACTTGATAAGAATACCTCCTGAATTGAATTTGTCGTAAAGAAGGCCCATTAATCATTGTGTTGGCCGGTCCAAAAGAGACGTGGGAAGAGTAGAGGCAAAATCTTTCCGAAAAATAGACCTCTTACCCTTATATATTTTATATACCCAGCGAGGATGAGATCGTCTAAGAGGGAATTAGGGAAGTAATGGGATGAGAGAAGGGACGGTCATGTTGTCTTGAGTCCAAATGCTGGCTCCCTTGAGAAAAAAGAAAAAAAGAAAAAAGGAAATATAATTAGACTCGATATTCTAGTTTTTCTAGCTAGAAAGATTCTAATGATCATTCTTTGAAAGGATTTAATTAGTAGGTCACGTCTTATGAAGAGTCAAATCTTTTTTCTTTACCCAAAAAGGAGGACAAAGAAAAGGAAAAAACAAATCAGCATTAAGTGTACGACTTTAGACGTTTGTTATGCAGTTTGCTTGGTGGTCAAACAACTTCAATTCGAAAGGTACTACTTTTGCATGTTCAAGATTTTGCCGTCGGTGTAGGCATCACGGTTCCCAACTGTAGTGCGGAATTCTGGGCCAATATATGGACATTACGCTTCTCTATGTGGAAATCAATTATTTTTATATTTGACAATCGATAAAATTTACTTACCCTTTTCATCGTCAAAACATGGATATCAATGCTTTTTCTTCATGGGCATCTCACATGGCCGTAAAGTGCCACTTTCAATTAGTTGTTGGTATTTGATTTGTTCAAGATGGTGATTATTTGAGAGTTGGTAGAAAAGTTGAAGGGAGAGACTGAGGCGGGTCTCAAAAATCAATTGCACTAAGTTCCTATATCAATGGATGTCCATTACAAAAACATCATGTAGATCAAGAACAATTGAGCACAGTTATTCAACAAAAATAAATGAAACAATAAAAACAAAAAATACTAAGACAATTTAATTGGAAGTCATCACAAGTCTGCAACCATTCATGAAGAAAACCCAGCAACAACTATCATTAACACATTAATAGCCAGTTAATTTAATCTATCTAGCTAATTATGTATTAATCTTTGCAAAACCTACATAACCCCTTAGATTAATCCCAAATCGTAGTGTAAAAGATTGCATTGATATTGATGGTCATGTATTTACACCAACCTTGCATTTCATTGATCCCCCAACCATTGTCCCCAATGTCGAATTCGACAAAAATTCCGTCTTCACGTCCTTGCAAAACACCCACACTGAACCCCTTGATTCCGAATTTGTCCCAGGGTCAAACCTAATCAGAGCCTGCACTTTCACGTTCAAATCCACCGCTGCCCCGCGTCTACTCCAACAATCAAGAATGGCTTTCCTCAAGCCGTCGTCGACGTACACGGACGAGGTAGCAAGTTTCGCCTGCACCGACGTGGAATCCTCGGTGCCCTGAGAGAATGGAGGGATGGTTCCTGGCGATAAGAATTGCGCATCTTTGTAGAAAAGCGAAGCCTGGACCATGTCGTAAGAGAAACTCATCCTCCTGTTAGGGTTTCTGATGTAGAAACTGACGTTCCAGTTGGTGGTGGTGGTGTGAGAGTGAACGGAGAGGTTGAAGGGAGAGATGGAGACCGAGTTGAGTGTGAACTCAGGGAATTCGAAAGCATTAAGGAAACTTACGATAGCATAGATAACAAACATCACCGCAACACTGATACTCGCTATTATCAGAGCGAGACAAGAGTTTGATAATTTCGATTTGCCTGGCCTCTGCTGATGATGATGGCTAACGGTTGGTGGTTGCACAACATGAGCGCGGGCGGTGTTAACGTTGTTGTTGGTGGCAGAGGCGGAAGTAGAGGCCGCGGCGGCACTGGTTGTGGCATAGTGGGAGACTTGATAATTAGATTGACCACGAAAGAACTCCACTGGGTAGCCTATCACTGTATCCCTACGATCTTCCATTGCTGAAGACATTGATTAGAGATAAAAGACGAAGATGACGAGAAGACGAGACGAGGAGAAAGAAAGAAGAAAATTAAAGAATTGGGTTTTGTGGAGGAAGTTGTAAAATTAGTAATATAGATTTTGTAGGTTAAGCGGTCTTCTAAAATATAAAATTTAGAACCGGGGAAGGATTCACCTTCCTTAATTAATTATGCCTCCACCCTTCCTTCTTCCTTTATATATATAGAGAGAGAGAGAGAGAGAGAGAGAGAGAGAGAGAGAGAGAGAGAGAGAGAGAGAGAGAGAGAGAGAGAGAGAGAGGGAGATTCCTTCTTATGAGATTAACCTAATCTAACTTTAGGTTAGATAACCTTTTAAAACTCTATCTCTAATTTTTATTTTTCAAAACCAACCATTGAATTAGATTCTACTTCATGTGAAAATCATGCATGCCAAAAATCAAGTTGATGCAAAATTAAGAACTACTTTATTCATAAATGTCCAAAATGAGCGATTGTCATTGATTAAAAAAATACAATTTTTTTGATCGAATAGCAATCAATCTCGGATTAACTTGATTTTTGGTATGCATCACTTATATGATAAGGTTATATAATTCAACGGTTGGTTTCGTAAAATATAAATCACATGTATATATATATACACACACATACAGGAAATAAATAGTGAGTTAAAATAAAAATAATTCTAAATAAAGATCAATTCTCCATTATTTTATTCAAAATAGTAGAAGTGGACTTTAATCCCCAAAACAGGGGATCTTCCATTTCGAATTTTATAATACCTGTTTGTTATTATTTATTTATTTATTTATTTAATCCCACCTAAATGCCCCTCTCAAAAACCCATCATTTCTCTCCTAATTCAAAAGTCTCAAAACATAATTTAAAAATACCAATTATAATTTTTTGTTTCCAAATTAAATAATAATCATCTACATAATTGGATTTGGAAAGTTTTTTTTTTTTTTTTCTAAAAAAAAAAAATAATCTTCATCAAACTATGGTCCATAAAAGCTTAAATGGACAGTTTTTATGACTATATTTGGTCCCCCTATGTATAGTATTGGCAGCCCTCTTCATATAGTTTTAGCGGCCATTATTATATACTCTCTTCGCTCCTATTTGAATGTTTCTTTTGAAAAAACACGCTTTATTAAATGTAGGGTGTAAAATTGGCTCATCGGGCCATGGCCTACCTTAGCCCAGCCCAAACAAATTGGGCTAAACTCAACCCAAAGCCCGTTTAAGCCCAACCCAACTCTAACCCAATCTTAAATATGGGCGCATTTGGGCTTAGAATTTATAACCCAACCTAGCCTGAAGCCTAACCTAAGGTCTAGCCCGAAGTTAGCCCATTTTATAGTGAATAATATACTTTTATCATATGTCGATTTACATGAGATTAAAAAATAATGAAATAAAATATACAAATGTTACAAACAAACAAAAAAAAAAATATCCAACAATTATATTTATGCCTTCCATTTTTTTCCTCAATTAATAGAATTAATATATTTTAGCCATTGATTCATTCGCAAATGTTTTATTATAAATAATGAAAGTTATTAAATCATATAAACATTGATATAATGTTTATAAATGTCTTTATAAATTATAAACATTTTACATATGGAAACTTTATAGATTTTAAATGTTATTTAATAAAGAAATCATAAAGAATAATTTAGCTTAAATTAAGCCCAGCCCAAGACCTGACACAAACCTGAAGCATGTCTTAAGCCCGAGACTAAGCTCGGTCTTAGGTTTTTTTCTCTAGCCTAGCCCAAATAATACTAAAGCCCTACTAGGCCCAACCTGAACCCATTCCAGCCCACTTGAAGAGCAGCCCAGCCCGGTCCAACCCAAGCCATTTTACACCCCTAATTAAATGCTTTTAAATCAACACGTATGTTTTAAAATTCTAATCTTGTTCTCAAATGTACAAAACATTGGAAAAAGAGAAAAGACATTCTTAAGGGAAGATTAGGGAAATCAAACAAAAATAATCATTGACTTTTTGAATGTGACAATAATTTTGGAACATCTCAAAATAGAAAGAAGGCTAATTAAATAAGAATGGAGGGAGTACATCTCTTTTTCTTTTCTTTTTTTTCTTTCTCTCTATTTTTCAACATAAAGGAGAAATATTAGGATTAATTTTTATATTTAATAAGAAGAGAAGAAAATGGTCTGACAAGATTTTGGGGTAAAAAAAAAAAAAAAAAACAGAAAAAAAACAAAATTACAAAATGGTATAATTGACATTTGATTCTAAATCCCCTTCTTTTGAAATTAAAATTTAATATTGCCACTTTGAATGGAATATGAGAGTTTTAAAATTTGCTAGAATTATTTTTATTTTGACCCATCATTTTATCATTTTTCCATATATATATATATCTATATATATATATATATATAGGAGAGGGTTCCATCGAAACCTAATGTAAAACTTTTTATTCTTATACCTTTCAATATTTTTTTATAGGAATAATATTTCACAAATCTAACATTTTGATTAAAAACTCTACTTATAAACATCATGCATGCCGAATTTCAAGTCAATTAGATATCGAAAAGCATGCATTTGATCTGTAAACTCACATTTCTTTTATAAATAAAAGTATAATTTGAAACACTGTATAGATAACATGGCTCATATTCTCCGATTGAATTAAAATTCAACATGCATGACGTGCATGAGTAAAAAATCTAATCTAATATTTGGATTGGTGAAATACTATTCTTACAAAAAGATATTAAGAGGTGTGAGAGTAAAAATTTTACACCATGTATCAACGAAACCTTCCCTGTATATATATATAAGGAGTAGGACTCACCTTTTAGTATTTTACAATCCCTAATGTTTTCAAAAATTTTCTATTAAAAAAGACTACATACTTACCCCTATGGGGTTAGTTGAGCGGTCAGGTTCTAGGTGTACTTCTCAGAGGTCATCATTTCAACTCCTCGCAAAGATCATTGCGTATGTGATTATGAGACATCTTACACAAGCCGTTGGAAGAATAGTTTGGATTGAAACATTTGTGGGAATAAAGCTTGGGATACTTATAATCGTTAATAATAATAATAACAACAATACAATATAATAATAAAAAAATAGACTACATATATACTTGATGCTAATTTTGGTATGCATTACTTAGCTTAAATTTTGTCTACTTTTTTTTTTTTTTTTTACCAAATGATAAAAGAATACACACCCACATACGCATCCACGTGAAATTGAAACCAAGACCTCTAGATCCGTAAAGCCATACACTTATTGGAATGGGACATTCTATTAGACTTAAGGTTCAATGGCAATTTAGTTTTTCTTAACTTAGCTTCACTAGTTTTGGTGACACACTGATTAGTTTCCTGTAATTTGCTTATCAGTTTCCTCCTGTATATTTATAGCATGCATATTTGTTTGGCTGAAATGGGAGGATTGAATTAGAATGGAATGAATTTAGATTTCACCCCAACTTATAGTGACCATTGAAATCTCACTCCATTCCATTTTGATTCACCTCAATTCTATCCAAATAAACATACTATTGCTAGGGTATTTCTTTTGTTCTCTTTTTTCTTTAAAAGTTAAACTAGTGCATAGGTAACGCACTTTGCTTGCCTAAGAAATTAGATTAGTCTCTTAAAAACATAAGATTGAATTGGAATGATACAAAGATGCACATATTGTATATGAGAAAGTAATTAAATTAGTCTCTTGGGAGAGAATCCAATAGCGTAGGAATGATATATATAAAGAAAAGAAGATTGGCATGGCACTTGTGAAAGGAAAATACTACTTCACCCATCTTTTGTCACCTATTTTTACCATCCACCTTATGTTTCAAAAGTGTATAGATAAAAGTAATCATATGAGGCCCAACATAAAATAAAGAAAAGCAGCCACATATGGATGAGTGAAATAGATGGGTGTAATTCCTCTGCGGAAGGTTAGTATGTGATCAAATTGGAGAGCATCAATATATAGATACAGGTTAAGCATGTCCTTTTCAGACTTTTAAACGGGTTAGGATTAGGATTCGCCTTTTACAATCCCCAATGTTTCAAAGATTTTTCCGTGTTCGAAAAGACTACCTACTTAGTGCTAACTCTATTACGCATTAATGGATTAGTTTTTTTGGTGGGAGTCTTCGCTACTGAGTAATTGTTTTCCTTGAGGAAATCTATTGATGGTTAGGGTTTGTACAAGATTTATTTATTTAGTTATTTATTATTAGGGTAAAATATATTTACACCCCTGTGTTTACTGACTATTACACTAACACCCTTCATCTTTTCTGAAAATACATTGCCCTCCTCTACTTTGGAAAATAATATACTCTTAGCTCCAACCGGGATGAGAACAGTAAAACACAGCATTTCATGTCCCCATCCCCAAAGCACTTCTCCATCCCTACAACTTCCAACTTCCAACTTCAAACCCGACTAAACATAGGAATCAAATAACATATATTTATTGCTTGTGTGTGTGCATGTGTGTTTGTATATATATAAGTTGCAGAGACCCATGGAGGTGGGTGTGGCAAAGTTGCATCTCTCTCCACAAGTTGTGGTACGAACTTCCTCAACTTGATGCTGCCATGGCTGCTCGATTACACTTCGACCACGTGCTACTAGTGGTTAGTGAAGCTGGGGGTGGATTGGGGTTGAATGGTGGATTGAAAATTTAAAAAGTTAGAAACAGAGAAGAAAAAATACAGGGCAATAAGGCCATGAATATGCATTTTTATAAATTTGAATTTCTATGAGCCGTGGGCTTGCTTTACTCAACATGGTGGTGATGGTTTGGTGGAGTTTGGTGAGCACACGGTCCCACAGGATAATCTCCATGCTAAGATCTAATAGCACGTTAGGCTTGCAAATTTTCGCGAGGAATGGGACTTGGGTCTTAGTCCCAATTGATCACAATAGTGGTGTTTATAGGGATGTGCAGTAGCACTAATGGCTATAGGTAGTAATTGGAGATGGTGTTCAGGACGATGTTGGTGGGGTTAATTGGTGGCTGCGGCCCTTTGACCAACCTCTTACCTAGTCACCTAGAACTACCATCATCTTCAAGTTGTCAGTATAGAAAAACTTAATATATAGTCATTCATAATTGCTTGATTACAATCAACCCATTGGTGGGATTACATAGAGAACAAGAATAACTAACATGGAAACAAATAATATATACTAAAATAAAATAAGAAAGGAAATAAATCAAATTCATTTTTGAATTTTCTCTATGATTTCTTCCTAATCTTTTTCCTTGATATGCTCTCTCTTGATTCTTTTCCATATGCTCTTAATCCCACCCATGATTGCTTGTCTTGATTTATTTCCTCAATACTCCCCCTCAAACTAACTTATGAAGATTTTAAATAAAATCTTATTGAGTTTGATGCCAAATCATGAAAGATATACTATCATTAATGCAATTTCATCTAATAACCGCCAACTAGAACTAACCTCGTTGGGTCAATGGTAACAAGAAACAATGAAGCTTCGTAAAGCCAATAGAGGCTCTATGGACCAAAGTCCTAGTGCCATGAGCCAAAGTCTAGGCCAAGCCCCTATACGCTTGCAACCTTTTGAGACTTTAACAATGCGGGAAGACAGAGAGCTCCACGAACCAAAAGCTAAGTCATTGTGGGCCAAAATCCAGGTCAATACTCTTTTGAGTTTGCAACTTTGGATTGAAATTCCCAAAATAAAGAGTTTCTTGTCATTTTTAAAATAGCGTTGGCTAGTGGTATTGATGTTGGGCATCGTGGGCAGATTCAATTCAAATATTGGGGAATTAATTGATGAAAAAAAATCAAGATTTTATGGGTGATTTTTAGGAGGATTAATAACACTAAAATGGATGAATCTAATTCAAAGGGAATGAGAAAAAAAATAGGGATTATAAGTGAAGGCCCGACGGACGGCGTTCTAATGAATGGCAAGAAACGCCGCCCGTCGGCGGAATGAAAGACGAAAAGGGAACAGTCACTCACAAGTGGATCGCCCGCTCTGATACCATAAAAAAAAACTTAATATATAGTCATTCATAATTGCTTGATTACAATCAACCCATTGGTGGGATTATATAGAGAATAAGAATAACTAACATGGAAACAAATAATACTAAAATAAAATAAGAAAGGAAATAAATCAAATTCATTTTTGAATTTTCTCCATAATTTCTACTTAATCTTTTTCCTTGATATGCTCTCTCTTGATTCTTTTCCACATCCTCTTGATCCCATCCATGATTGCTTGTCTTGATTTATTTCCTCAATAATGAATAGGCCAACACTATCCTAGATTCTCTCATTTCTCTTTGCTACTACTGTTGTCATAATCCCGCCATTGTCGTCCGGCAATCCAACTTGTATTATGAAGATAGAGGAGTGGTTTGGGTTTTGATGATTCTAAAAGTTCAAAGTGGGGTTATTTTGGTCCTAACGAAAAAAGGGAACAAGGCATATTATAATCACCTAAGCAAAATATTTTTTATATAATTGTGGGATATGTGTAAATCACCAATGATGCCACATCAGCATTAACGATGAGCTCCTCCTCAGCTTTCGGAAGTCAAGCGTTGTCCAAAATGCCTCTCAGCCTCCACGTTCATCGTCGTCATCCAGATAAGTCTTGCACTTCCTTGATCCACCAACCATTGTCCCTGTATTAAACGAGAATCGGATTTTTACATCGTTACAAGAAACCCTCACTCCACCCTTTGCCTCCGACAGTGTTCCAGGGTGACGCCTAACCAAAGCCTCCACCTTCAGATCAAAATCCAGCACTCCACTTGTACTTGTCAAATCATCAAAAATAAAGTTCCTCACCAAGTCGTCAACGTGCACCGATTTGGCCGCAAGACTCGCCGTTACCACCGTCTGGCCCCTCCGACCCTGCTGGAAAGGACTGGTAGTTCCATCCGAGAGAAGCTGATCTTGGTAGAAAACCAAAGCCCAAATCACGTCGTAAGCAATGCTGGTCCATCTATTAGGGTTTCTGACGTAGAAACTGATGTTCCAGTTGCCGTTTATTTGAGAGTCGATAGAGAGATTGAAGGGAGAGACGGAGGCTGAGTCGAGTCGGAACACGGGGGAATTAGTTGAATATTTGTTATGATAGACCTCAAAGGTGATGATCAAGGCCAACATAGCCATCATGGTCAATGTTGCTCCTATATTGCAATAACGGTGGGGGTTTCGCGATCGGCATGGCGGCTCAGGATAAGGAACCACGGGCGGTAATTGCACAACATGAGCGTCAACGGCGTTGTTGTTATTATTCGTGGCGACGGTGGTGGTGGTGGTGGTGGAGGCAGAATTTGTATTTGTAGGGTAGCCGAACTGCAGTGGGTAGCCGATCGCCAGTGTCTTTTGGTCTTCCATTGGCGAAGACATTGATCAGAAAGAGAATTTATGAGCGCTTGGTTTTTGCGGAGGAAAGTGTAACGTCTTTGCAAATGAGTATTATTTGAAAGAGAAATGGATATTATATATTGTTATGTATATGTATAAACTTTGAGGATTTCTAAACGGGGAACGATTCACACGGTTTCCAAGATTTTTTCTTGCTCGATGATAGGAAGGCTCAGGATAACTCATTAACTCAGTCCACCCTCAAGGTATTTAAGATGATGGTAACTGTCAGTTAAAAATAAAAATTGGGAAAATATTAGCCAAGAGCCCAAGAGTAAGGTTTTATTTTTTTATTTTTTTAATTTGCTTTTTCGGATTAGCCAAAAATGTTAAGTTTGTTTTGATTCAAAAATTATTAATTATCAAAAGAAAAATGTAAAGTTTTTTTTTTTTTTTTCTATTAAAAAAAATTATTTCATGGGTGCAGACGCCCACCTACAAAAACAACCACCATGTTTTAACCAAAAAAAACAATCACCCATGAACTTTGAAGGGACCTGAGTGGTCCCTCATGCTTGGGTTCAACTTTCACCTCCCCCTTAAAGGTTATCCTTATAGATTTTATCCTATAATTGCTCGGTTCATGTGGGATGGAGAGATTGCATATGCTCGACCAAGAGGATTAATTAGGTATAAAGCATTTGGAACTTCCTAATAAAATAAAATAAAAAATGAATAATACTTGATTTCTCACAGTGGAAGAGTAACTCTTCTTCCCTCCCACTCATATTATACCACGTGTCATAATTATTTTTAAAAATATAAATATGTGAATACGAACATATGGACATATGAATACAAATATATGAACAAACATATTCATATTCATTTGGACACATAAATATATATACATAGATATATGGACGCATATCTATAATAACATAATATAAAAATACATATATAAAATCAATTTTCATTTGTTATGTTAGACACGTGACATAATATGAGTAGAAGGGATAAGAAGTTACTTTTCTACCGGAAAGAGCCAAGTATTATCCATAAAAAACCACTTGCCTATTTAATTGCCACACAAACATTAACCTCACTGAGAAGATAAGTAAGATGGGGGAGTTATTAAAATATTTCTCATGGGCCCTTAAAGCTAGCTCTTCAAGGGCAAGCCAATTAGCACAAGAGTTTGCCTCTTGAAAGGTATGTAAAATAATAATAATAATAATAATAATACTAATAATAATAAACAAAAGGGGGCCTCTATTGGCACCCCAAGACTTGCTTTTTATCCCCCATTTATTTTGCATTTTAAGGTTTTATGAAAAATATAAAATGTTTTCATAAAAATTGATAGCGTACTCTATAAGAAAACATTATTTTGAACAACTTTTTAGAAGAAAGTTTTTTTAAAATCTATCGTTTAAATAGATTTTTTTGTCATTTATAGTCTTCGCATCATAAATGACTAAAAAGTCCACTTAAACGATAGATTTTGGAAAAACTTTCTTCCAAAAAGTTATTCAAAATGATGTTTTCTAATAGATATTGCAGTCAATTTTTCTGAAAACTTTGTGTATTTTTCATAAAATCTTAAAATGTAAAATAAGTAGGGGATAAAAAGCAAGTCTTTGGGTGCCAATAGAGGCCTTCTAAATAAAATGATAGGGGGCGTAACCTGCCTAATAGATTGGCGTACAGCTATTTAAGGAATTAGATAATAATCAGTTACACCCCACAATCCCACATTTGTAGGGATTTTATTTAATAGCAATATTTTCCTTCCACGTTTTCTTGAATTTCGTGAATTTCAAACGTTATTTCCCATATTTATCATCTTCTCACCTTCTCTCCCCAATCAACCATTTGACTTACTATGTGACTTACCCAAGAATAAGTTACTATGTGATATCAAGTTATTAATTATATGACTAGCTTACTAAGAACCAAGTTACTATGTTAATTACTAGCAACAAATTACTTTGTGATTTCAAGTTATTATATGACTTACTTGGAGTTATTTTGAATTATCCATTGTATTCACTTAATAATTTGCTAAGATTGCAATAATACACAAACATTACTTAATAACTTAATTATATCTCTTAATAGCTTCTTATATACACAAACCCTACTGCACAAATATATTTTTGTGACTTAATAACTAGATGAAAAAAGCCAAAAAAAAATTCAACTATAGAATTTAATAAGTGGCAAAATAAGTGGCAAAATAACTTATCCATTGTTTTTTATGCTAGAAAATAAGTGGCAAAATAAAAAGATATGAACCAAACACGATTAACAACGAGATAAGATGCAATTGGGTAAAATTCAATTCTTTAACCAAAAGAATCCACCAAAAAGACATGCTAAGAAATCCACCAAAGGGTTAAAAGCAAATATTAACTTCTAAAAAGCTGAAGGTTAATAATTCATTCACAATTCTCTAATTGTTTTTTGGTTACAAGGCTTCGAGCTTAAATAAGCATTAACAAAGAACAACCCCCCATCCCTAGTTAGAATTTCAAAGCCAAACAATAGTTTATTTGTAAATAATTCTTGTTTTAAGCAAGAATGGGCAACAAATTTAAGAGAACTTTGAATAAAAATTAAACAGCACCTATGATTTTCACCTATGATTTTCATGCAATTTTATAAAATTACTTAATAACTAAAATATATTTTAAGGGTTTGACAAGTATTGTAGGAGTTGCATAACAGATGGCTAGTTCAATCAACCCCGTTGTGATATGTGGTTAACTTTACAACTTAGTAAGTCGATTTTTTTGAACGAATATACATATTTTTTATTAATATTACAAAGCCCCTTCTTTTTCCATGAAAGCATTTTCTTTTATCATGAATACAAATTAACATTTTCATAATAAAGAATAAATCAACTAAATAACTGAGTCTTTGACAGCATTAAACCGAATTAATTCGAAGATTTTGGGTGCCATTAAGATTTTCAGTGTTTTAAACCACTTCATAGTTGTTAAAACAAGCATATTCACACAGGGTTTTTCCTAATCATCCAAAAAAACGATCTAACCCTAAAAAAGTGGCATGGTACTGACCATTTCTTCAAACCATCGCATATCATCATTTGATAACTGAACTTCGATGGTAGATTGTCGGCAATCAACGAACAGAGCCTATTTGATCTTTCGTCACAACTTGATATAATGTCTACTCAGAAGAGTAACTGACTGGTTTGAGGATGAGGGAATGAGAGAATGTTTGATATTGTAACTGACTGGTTTGAGAAAGAGGGAACGAGAGAAGGAGAAAATGTCTAATATTGTTGTTCATGATTTTTTCAAACACGGAATGGGTTTATTAAGTTATTTCGGCCTGATTTTGGGGAATTTGGGGGATTTCATTTCATTTCAAATTATTTACCTTTTAAAGAGGAGAGACCAATAAAAAGCGACCACATCAGTAGGTCTATGTAATAGGTCTATAGAGTAGTCCCATATAGAAGAACACTAATAATAATAATAATAATAAGAATAAGAATAATTTGCCTGTTTAGCCTTTTAGCCTTTTAGGCCATGTAATGTAATAAAATCTAATCTACTATATATAGATGGGTTAATTAGGATCAAGGAACATAAAATTTTGACAAAAATTCCATTGGATTGAAAGAGATCCAATGGTGAAGATCAATAGATTAGATTAGATTTTACATAGCGTTTTGGCCACGTAATATAATAAAATATATATTATAGTAGGTCATGTAATGTCTCCATCCTTGGATCTCTTTCAATCCAAGAGCTCATTTAACTTTTCCGGATTTTTTTCTACAGCAATAATTTACGAGAAAGGTAGTTCCATGGTCTAATATTTTTTAGGGAAAATTACACTAACCTCCACTGAGGTTTTGAAAAAAGCCATAGACTTTTGAAAGTTTTTTTTGCATGACATCAGCAATTTCCATTAGTCAACTAACAGTTAATGGATGAAGGGGAGGTTTATGTGATTTTCATCAAACATCAGGGGAGGTCAATGACATTTTTGAAACCTCAAGGGAGGTCTATGGCTTTTTTCAAAATCTCAGGGGAGGTCAGTATAATTTTTCCTTTTTTTTACTTCTTTAGATAAAATAAAATGGATTAAAACATTAGTTGATCTTTCTGACAATAATTTTTTCACGTGACAATCTCAAATAGTAGGCTCCAAGCTTTAAATCAAGCATGCCGATTGCCGCACCACGAAAAGGATTCGACAATTCATGCGGACACGAAGCATTTTCTAGCCATTCAGTATACAAATCAAAATGCCTTTTATAATATAGCGGTCTCAAGAATGAGATCTTCGATCTGCCCGCTCTAAGCTCCTTTGCATCTAATTGGCTCAAATTCATTAATATCTAAAGTTAATTCTTTTTCTTTTTCTTTTTCTTTTTCTCTTTTCCTTTTTCCTTTTCTTCCTGGAGATAGAAAAGTCCTAGCCTACTCCCAAAAGGTCCACCACCCCATGGGGCCGAAATTTTCATTAATTTATGACGGTTCTACTACCAAGTCCAGCTCCTCAAGTGAATCCTTTTTTTTTTTTTCCTGTTTTTTTTTCTCTTAGTAATCAACCTATGAACCAATCACTATAAAGATTTCATCGTTTCAATATCCAAAAAAAAAAAAAAAAAACTCGATAATTGCTAATTGAAGTGTCCCATCTAGCACTGTACCAGCTTGATTGGCTGATTACAGCCATTTCATTATAACCAAATTAAATCTGTGAATGAGAAGGGAGATAAATCTTTAAAATCATTTTGGAGAAGAAACAAGAAGCATGCAAAGACCAGCAGTTTGATTTGAGAAGAACATGGCTTCATATAAAATCTTTGTTATTTGATACTGGAAAACTTAGTGGGGGTAATATCATAAAATCAGTTTTTGATCTCATTATTCTTAAATTTCTTAATGTTGTGGCCGGGTATTGCTAGGAAAGCTCCTTGTATTATGTATGTTACTTGGAATCCTCCGTCTCTTGATTGGATCAAATTTAATTCAAATGGCCTTGCTAAAGGCAATCTGGGTTTAGCGGCCACTGGGGGAGTTTTTCATATGTAATAGAAAGGGTTCTGTAAAAGGGTTTATTGTTTATGTTAATTTGAAAGTTTAGTAGGCCTCTTTTTTCGTTTTTTAACTACCGTTATTATAGGGATTAAATAGGTTTGGGCTCATGGTTGGCGGAAATTTTCTCAAACAAATGGAATTTCCTTGTTCACATATCTTCCGAGAATGGAATGTGGTGGCAGACAATGTCCTAATTAATCTTAATTGGTCTACAACATTTGTGTTTTCAGTGGTGGCCGGTGGGTTGCGTCAAAGGAATTAAATGTAGTTTTTAGTCAAGACATGTAAAGTCTACCTTCCTATAGGTTTAGGCTTTAACACTAAGTATTATAGAGTATTCTTTTTCTTTCCTATCTATTGTAATTTATTTCTTCTTGTTAACAAAATCATAACTAATAGCACATGAGGGTTTTTTTTTTTTTTTTTTTTCTCATGATTTGGAATTCCTAAGGTACCAATCTAATTGGGACGCATATTAAGACTCTCTTTGATGCTAAAAGTCGTTTGGGATGGCATTTGGGGAAATTAAAATCATCACTGCCTGAACATCCTCTTAACTCGATACACTCATGTTGTGATGTGTTGGCCAAATATGCAGTGAATGCATCAGATCAACCATTTGTCTCCACCTGCCCAACTTAGGAGAAAATTGCTCTTTAGAGACAACTCTAATGTATCTTCCCCAATGAAACAAACTTGCATTCATCGTGCTAATTGTCATTCTTTCATACGGAGTAATTTGTATGCTGTCATGTGACAAACTAAATAAATCGAAAAAAAAAAAAAAAGAAGAGGAGTAACAACTAGCATTAACGTAGCTACTTAACTACACATTAAAAAGAAAATTAAATTAAAGAAATTAAAATTTCCGTACTTAACCAGTGAGCGTACACAGTAAGAAAGCCAAAATCAATAATTAATGAAGGTAAGATGCATTATAAATTGTAAAAGAAGCCTCTCAGAATACATGTTCATGGTCATCTAAATGAGTCCTGCACTCCCTTGGTCCATCAACCATTGTCCCCGACGTTGTATCCGGCGAGAATTGAATCTTTACGTTACAAGAGACCGTCACCCTACCCCTTGCCTCCGATAATGTTCCTGGGTGAAGCCTAACCAAAGCCTCCACCTTCACATTAAAATCCAGCACTCCACCTGCACTGGTCAAATTATCAAGAATAAAGGTCTTCACCCAGTCGTCGACGTGCACCGATTTGGCATCAAGACTCGCCGTCGTCACCAACGTCTGCTCCCTCCTACCCTGCTGGAAAGGACTGATAGTTCCGGCCGAGAGGAGTTGATCTTCGTAGAAAACCGAAGCCTGAGTCACGTCGTAAGCGATGCTCGCCCATCTGTTAGGGTTTCTGACGTAGAAGGTCACGTTCCAGTTGGCGGTTATTTGAGAGTCGACGAAGAGGTTGAAGGAAGAGAGGGAGGCCGAGTTGAGTCGGAACACGGGGGATTTAATTGAATATTTGTTACCCAAGAACGCCCCGATGGCCGCGAAGGCCAACAAAGCCAATATTGCTGCTAGAGTGCCGCAATTAGTACCACTGCAGATTTGTGATCGGCGTCGCCGTGGTCGTGGCTGATCTTGATGACCGACGATGGGTGGTAGCTGCACAACATTAGCGGCGGCAGTGGTGGTGGTAGTGGTGGAATGGGGAGGCTGCGCCGTAGGGTTGTCAGAGAGTGGATTAGGAGACTGCCCATGAGAGAACTGCAGCGGGTAGCCGATCACCGGTGGCTTTTGGCCTTCCATTGTGGAAGATATTGATCAGAAATTCGAGAGAGATCGAAAAGTGTAACTTCCTTGCGGATGAGTAGTATGTGATGAGATTGGAGAGAAACTGTATACGGTATATATATAGGTTATGTATCTCCTTGGCAGAATTCTAAACGGAATAGGATTCGCCGTTTGCAATCCCCAATATTGTTTCCACGATTTTTCCCTGCTCAAAAAGACTACATATACTTAGTGCTCTAGGATTTAGGAATAGCCAAATCTAAGGGCCCTAGGAATAGATAAAGGCTGTGGGTTTTTTTTTTTTTTTTTTTTTTTTTGCTTGCTATTAGCTGTGGGCGTTGTTATGTACGTTGTTCTTCTCATATGTTTTTAGAGCTGCCACGTCATCAATGATAATCAAAGTATTCTTATTTTCATTTTTTTAGATGATATCAGTAAGTCCAAAAAATAAATTGAGAAAATATTTTGCTAAGAGTAAATTTTTTTTTTGGATTAACAAAAAAAATGTTAAAGGTATTTTTAATTGAGTGTTGCAACAAGGACAGAAATTCCTAATTAATTAATTAAGTCCATTGTGAGGGCTGACTAATGTGTCAACTTATTACACCTTATTTTGTGAGTTTGGATTCAGTGATGAGTAGTTTGATAAAATTAAAGTTGAAAAAGTTGTTATTGAAATGACCAATTTTTAATTCGAGCCATCCAACCCCTCATCAAATGATGTGGATGCATGAAATCGGCATAGTTCTGAGTTTTATCAACTCAACATCGAATCCAAATTTTGTAAAGTGCTTTTGGTCAAATGTTTTTAAGAAATAAAAGAATCAAATGAGATGTTCCATCATATTCTAATGCATTTTTTATAATAAAATAATAATAAATAAATAAAAGAACAAAAACAAAATTTAAAATGTCATAACTTTTATTCCACATATCCAATCGGTATTCATCAAGATCTTTGGAACAAGATTTATCATGAAAATAAAATTTTGTTTAAAAAATCAAGTTGAGTTTTGAAAAATTCAAGTTAAGTTTAAAAAATAAAATTAAACTTAACTTCAAATTCAATATCAACATTTCAAGTATTTTATACATACATACATACATACATAAGTCAGGTGAGCATGTACTAATATAACTTGATTATATAATTAAACACCCGCATTGAGGTTGTACCTTGTACATTGGCACATTTATGTGTAACCACGTGATGCCTTTTTTATTTTTATAATCATTTTATTATAATAAAAATAATTTTATCTTAAGGCACTTAAATCAATGTAACTTCCTAATAATTATATTATAAAGAGACCTAAATTAACCTAATATTTCTAATAGAAGTCTTATAAAGAGACCAAAACTAAATTTAAAAGTTGTTTTTTTATTATTTACTTTGTACTATTCTTGCAATAGCATAATATTTTTCTAAATGTTTATCTTATGCATTTGCACGGATCTCACGCTAGTATATGTATAAAAGTTGTGTTCATCCCTCTTTCTTTCCCATTTTTCTTTCTTTTCTTTTTCCCCCTTCTATATAGATGCCTTCATCTTTTAGATAATTTTTAAAAATGCCAAGTCCTTACACATTTTCCTTTATAATCTCTTGAATGCATGTTGTATTCTGAGCCCATATGAATCATGGTTCAATTTATAGTCATACATTCTCTAATATTTGAAAGTTGAAATAAGAGTTGGCTTCATTTTCCAGAATTTAGAAATTAATAAATTTTGATACTTAATTTTGAATTTAAATTTTATTTTATTCATCATAAATATTAGTGTCTGCGGAGAAAGTAAACCAGGTCAATCTCATTTGCATTGAATAGATATGGCCCATCATCATTCTTGCAGGCCCAATTATTGGCTAATCTACCAAAAAATTGATTCAGCCTTTCCTGGACTGTAAAAGTGCTTTGGCCTGTAATCCCATCCTCTCACTGTTTGGAAAAAGTTGGTTTATGCATGAAAACAACATAAAAGAAGAGCCCTTCTTTGAGAGTATTTAGCTGACAGGTCTTTGTCCTAGGAGATGTTTATAACCAATAAAATAAAACTAATGATAAATTCATTCATTTTTAACTGTATGACTTTAGCCGTTGGGTATTAGGAATGGCCGAAGTTTTGTAGCACTGCATAAGAGGAGAGAGTGAAACCGAAACCGAATGGTTCGAGTTTTTATGTTGGGGGGAATTACAGAATGACTCCATGGTTACAAATCAATACAATTGACTAGTAACTTCTTAATCATTATTGGTTAAGTTAGTAATCATTTATTTGAAGTTACTACTCAATTAGCCAAGCTAATATTCTTTACAAGAGATCTACCAATTGAACCTACCATATGGTGTTTCCTATCCTTGTTTTTTCATGCTGACAAGCCCAAGAGGCCAAGACTTTAGGACCACCGAGCACAATAGACAGAGATTCGACGGAGAAGAACCGGATAATCAAGTCAACTCCACGCGGATTCAAATTTGGGGGACTCACTAGGAACCATCAATTCCCTGGTCTCACATTTTTGCAGTTTCAAAGCATATTCATATATTCAAAAATGCCAAAATCGCTTTTATTCCCCCTTCCACGATGCCAAAAAATAGCATTAATGAATTAGATTAGTCGGGGAAAAAGGCAACAATATATCGGGGAAAAAGACAATACCAGAAGATGAAAAAAGGGGAAGACCAGAATCCTTCATCACACAAGGTTACATTAGACCCCACACAGCCTCCTTCATCCTAAACAAAATACTAAAAAGGCTAATGAATAGATTAATGAAACAATAATCACAATCAACCAATGGTCATAAAAATAAAAATAAAAATAAAAATTAAGACCCTCTCTACATTGTTTTATACCCAAAAAGATCGACAAGGCAAATCCATCCTCCCATTCACGAACTTCCCCGTCACTTTATCAGACGAGAATTCCACCTTCAATTTGTCACAAGTAACCTCCATTGATCGTTGCTTGCTTGGCCAAGCAGTGGCCCTGTATCTTGTCCCAACCTCCATCTTCACCACAAAATAAATCACCCCATTCCTCCATTCCCTAACCATGTCCTCGGCCGTTCTGTCCCGGAACTGAACCCCCTTCGTATGTAATTCGGGTGTCAGCGTTCTTGAGCTCATGTTCCCCAACTCGAAAGAATCATTCAAAGTCGTGTTTGATGAAAGCGAAATCCGTTTGTAACGCACGGAGATTTGGAGAGGTTCGATGGACAAATCGATCTTCTGGTTCGGGTTTGTTACAGTGAGTTCGATTTTGTAATTGGCAGCTGTTAATTGTGAGTTAGAGAGGGTGAAGTTGGAGACAGAGAGCGAGTTGACTCGGAAGACAGGGTCTTGCGGGTGGAGGACAAGCCAGACAACGCAGCTGATGGCGCTGATTAAGAAGAACATCGAAAGCATTGCCAAGACCAAACGATGGGCGAAGTTGGTACGACGGGTATCATTTGGCGGCCTGGATTGAGAGGTGTATTGGTTGGGTGCGGGGTTGGAAATTGGCAAGCTGTGGGCATTCCCCATAATCGCAGGATACCCTGTTTTGGATTGATTTCCAGCTGAAGATGCTGTTCTTGCTTCTAGTAGGCAGAGCTTTTAGCAGGCACAGAGAGAGAGAGAGACAGAGAGAGAGAGAGAGAGAGAGAGAGAGAGAGGACTCAATTACGAATTTACGATGTGGTGGAGAGAAAGGTTATTCACTTCTTAAATAGCCGCGACAAAACGCGTACTTTTCGTGGCCGTTAAAATGTGATCAAGTTATTAGTTCCTACAAAATGTAACTAAGTGATAACAAAATCTGATGAATTACTACTCAATGTATGATATTCCCCAACTTTTTTTTTTAAAAATTATTGTGGGTACCATCTTAAATTTCATTAGCTTCTGATCCTTTTCTTATTTAAATTGGAAAGAGCAAAGCAAATCAGGTTTAAAGAATGTTGGTTTGTGGAAGAGAGAGAGAGGGCAATTGCACAGAACCCAAATTTTTAATAAAATAATGAGGCCTCAAAATCAATTATGCTATGTTTGGATAAGAATTTTTAAATAGAATTTGTCATAAAATTTGTAAAATTTTTATAAGGAATTCATTTACAAAAATTTTACAAATTCCATCTCAAAGACAAATTTCACTTAAAATTATTTATCCAAACATAGTTTTATAAACTTTGTAGTAGACCCAAAAAATATGTACATTTTTTTTAATACCTAGATTAATGAAGGCCTAAAATAAAGTCCAAGAACCCCATTTTAGGAGTTCGTTTGGGGGTCTTGAACAACTTAGGGGCAGTCCTAGTCCGTACCACTGTGCGTGGCCGGTGCTGTGTGCATGTACTTGCAGAATAAGAAGCAACACAGAGCGAGTTGGTGAAGTACATGGAAATAATGCAGCCGAGCGCGTAAAGGTATAATCACTGCGTGACGTGAGTCGTGCTCATTTGGACAAACAACGAGTGGCGGCTTCTTCACCTTCCCAGCACCCAAAAGCCCAGGAAGTGGGAAACAAAGTGCCGCCGCGTCTCTTTGTGAGTAGCATGAGCCAACAACATGTGCACAATTCAAAGAGAGCCAAAATTATAAGATCTAGACATATCTACCTATATAAAAAAAATAAGTAATGGGCAAAGTCAATAATCGAGTGAATCTGGCACGACAATGTTCTTATTTTGTTGAATGCAAAGAGAACAAGTAATGGGCTGAGTCAATCGCCATGGGAGATTAGTTGTATTAATTGCCTGATTCTTGATATCAAGCACTGAACTTACTGATTAGATCAATGCTATATGAACCAATGTTCACAGAGGTGGCAGAACAACTCTATCTCTGGTTCCAAAACCAACTGGTCACATTAACTTCAGAAATTGTCTGCTACAGTTTGCCAAAATTTGCCGCAGATTCAAAGCTCACTTCATGGTTTGTAAGCTTCTCAGGAGAACAAAATACAATTCAGAGAATCATCATGAAGTAGTAGTGGCTTCACATACTAGAGGCATTGAATGCCCTTCCACTTTGAAAGGCAAAAAAAGTTGTCCAATCTTAACAGTTAAATGTTTTTATTTTGACTGAAACTTGAATAGGAACACGATAAAGTTAGGTTTTCATCATTTTAATTGTTACAGTGATGTGCTCCATGAGCAATGATTGGGAATTTCAACTTCCTACAATCAAGAGACAAGTGGTAGCTATCATCCATACAAGAGGATGCAAAATTTTGCTTCCTTCAAACGATTGCAATCTTCTCAACTTCTGCAGCCATTTATGAAAGCCTGGATTGAGATCTCTTTAGATCAAATTCATGTGATATATATCTCAAAGCTAGAGAATGCATATTTCTTTTACTATATTGTGAATTCTTTGAATTGCTTAATCACCAATGATGTGGTAACGCCAAAGAGGAAATCTCTGAGATCTAAAGCCACATGATTCACTAATGACTCCATTAAGAACGTCATGTCCAATGCATGGAATAAGGACACATTATGGTTCTAATGTCTATCAACCTGGTAAAAACCTGCTAAGGATTCAGAATTCTGGTAATGAATAAAAAATGACCATTAGGGAGGAGCTTAAGCTAGTCCAAGATCAGGCAGCATGTAATTCAAATGATGTGTAATAGATCACAGACAAGTTCATCAACAAAAGCAATGCTTTTCCTATAAAAAATATATATAAATAAATAAAATATTTATGAGCAATGTCTTATGGTTGAATAAATTATTCTGGGCACAGCAAGGCAGACAAATGGTATGGTGACAAAAATACCAAAATTTTTCACCATGGGCTCGGGAAGAAAAGAGAAGAAAAAGAGGAACAGAAGGGTTTCGATTTAGGATCCTATGGGTACTGCACAATTAGCCAGAAGAATTCTTCATTTAGTAGAGTTAAAGATTACACTTATGAGATGTAAAAGAAATAAAATGTGGAAAGTTAAAAGGCAACAAAAGCATCTGAATGCAAAATGAAGATCTCCGTAAAGATAATTGTAGAAAGTTTATAAACAGAGAGAATATAAAAGTTTATCAAAATGGCGGGACAGATCTCAGCTTCGTATAAACTATATCACAGAGGAAGATGGTATAGAGTGACAGTACACATGCACATAACTTTTATTTCTATTTTTTTTCAAAATTAATCTCGCAGGCACATATAGTTTCTACTTATATATCTATGAAATCACACACATAGATTTGATCTCAACCAATTATCTAATCTGTAAAATGTTATTTATGAATCCTAGGGAGTATATTGCTTTACTTACATATTAACCATTATATTTCTGGTTCGCTGTTTCCCATATTTCAGAATAATATTTATTGGTGAAAAGGTTGTTTCTAACTATTATTTTCTACCTTATTATTTTAAAAGAACAAAAGCCTATACCTGCCTGCTAATTGATAGAAAAAGAACAAAAGCCTATGTCTGTGCAGAAGCAAAATCAATCAGTAGGATTCTTCTGGCTTTAGTATACAAATGAAACCCTTATTTCAAAAAATTTCTTGTAAATCCGTACTCATCTAAATGTCCAGGAAAAATGCGCTTGCTCTTTGATCAGAGCATATGTCAATCTTATTTTGTCTTCATAAGAGACTTTAAAATCATTATAGTCACAGGCAAATTGGGGCCAAAGCCTATTCAGCCTGCAGTTTGAGTGGTTGAGACTTGCTTAGCTTCGGCTGGCTGAGCCTAAAGTTGAGCTTTTGCTGATCTCGTATACATGCAAGTAAAATTAAACTAATGAAAAACTCAAGTATACGAGAGGATTCGAGTATATGAGAGGATTCTGATTTCAGTGTCATGTAACCGATTCAGATTTTATGACGAAAAAATGCAATAATGTAATGTTTTGGTTCTTTTAAGTAATTTATTGAGATTTGCAGTACCAATGTGAATTAACAAGGTGTACATTAATGATCTGGCCTATGTCTTGAAAAAAACGTGAAATTGAGCAATAAGCATTCATGGAATGACCTTTTATGATTTTGCTCAATCAATTACCGCCTTGAAGATTTGAGTGCTCGTGATCCTAGACAATCATGATTACTGATCAGTAAACTTAACATTGAAGTCTGAGAGCCAAACCCAAGCAGGTCCTATAAGGGTAATGGGTACAAACTGAAAAAGCAAAAATTGTAAAACTTAAAGAATACCAATAATAGAGCCCTTTACCAGCTAAGAACAATGAGAATGCCCTCATAAAAGAAAATCCTACTAATTCATACATTCACTAATATCTATAGTCAGATCCACACATTTGGCTGGAAAACAAAACTTATTAAATTCGTATAGTCACTATGTACAACAACATACTGCATTGAAAGAATTAGAGAAGAGACAAAAAAAAAAAAAAAAAAAGATGAGGCCCTGGTGTTCTGCTTAAAAAGTCAATATGGAACTTGAATATGTGACAAGCACTGAAGAAAAAAATAATAATAAAATAAGATCTACCAGAGAAATTTTGATAAACACAGAATCAGCGAACACTTACCAGCAGGATATGACACTTCAAGAACTCCGCCCAGAGTCCTCAATCATCATTCCTTTAAGACTCTTTGCCAACCAGATAGCTGTCTCCCTTGGGGAGACCTTATCTTTCCCAAAGGGCTTCAAGACAACTGCAAGCTCTTCCAATCTATTTTGCTGAAGCAACTCTGCAGATAATTCTAATAGCCCTTCAAGTGCATCAGCCCTCTGCCTAAATGACTTGACATCCAAAATTTCCTTTGCTGGTGTTTCCTCTTCCCTGGAAGGAGAGTTAGGTTTTTCTGACTCAGCAGAATCAAGCTTTGGAACTGAAGAGATGGAGTTTCTTACATCCATTTCCTTAATGCCAGAAGTATCAGGAACATTTGGTTTCGAACTCATGGCTTCAGAGCAACTAGATGATTTAAGACTTACAGGAGTGGCAATGTTTCTCATATCCAACTCATCCCTTACCACATTTATCAGCTTCCCAACATCCATATTCTGAACCCCCATCTCCACAGTTTCGATTACTGGCTGCTCATTCCCAACTCGAAAACTACTGTGCCTTATAACGTGTATGACATCATCAAATGCTGGAGGAAGATGCGTGGCAGATGGCTTTTCAATGGTTGGATTTTCCAATATGGTTCCCTTCTCTGCCCGCAAATTCTTTAGGCTAGATGAAATGGGAGGAGCAATGGAAGGGGTGGTGTCTGCTACTGAAGATAGAAGCTCCCGTACAGTGAATTTGTCATCACCACTGGATGTAGATGCAAAACTCAACTGTGGCATTGTATCGGGCCTACTAGTAGGCCTGTTTACAGTGGCATCATCTTTGCAAAAAAACCTTTCTTCAGAACTAGAAAATGGTGGCTCCAGAACAGCACTTGATTTCACTTTCTCATTACTAGCAGTAACATTAGGCCTGTTTACAATGGCATCATTCTTGTAAACAAATTTTTCTTCAGAACTAGAAAATGGTGGCTCCAGAACAGCACTTGATTTTACTTTCTCATTACTAGCAGTAACATTCTGAATCTCTAAAATAGCCCCAGAAGTATCAACCGAGCATGATACAGATCTACTATCACTTCCATGGTTTTCCCCAGACATATTTTCAGGCATCTCAGGGTGCACACGTGAAGCAAGTAAGCAACTAGGTGGTTGCGATACTAAGCTTTCTGTGCAGGGTGACACTCTCTTGATCAGGAATTGGTTCTGTCAAGTTAATGAAAGGAGTTGTTGCATCATCACAAAGTTCAAATCCTTGAACAGATACTGAAGATGAGACAGAATTACTGCTATCGGTCTGAATTCCTCTGGAAGCTCCTCCAAGATGCTTTTGAGACTCATGTATGATCTCCCTTGATTCATGCTTAAGGTGACCATTGGGAACCAAATATTGAGTTTTTTCAGGTTCTTGGGTCATCTCACTTGGACCTACCTTTGTACTCTTCACTGGGTTTGGAATGTCAAGCCCCACTTGCTTCATTCTTCCTGGAAACGAAGATCGTCTTACAAGATTTGAAGGAGGGGTTCTCTGCCTAGGCTTAGCTGGAATTCCATCTTCAACAACTTGTTTTGTAGGACCAGATGGAGGAATCCCATCATGTCTAGGTTTAGTCTTCGGTGAGGAATCAAATATGGGTAACTGTAGACATAAATCATGAAAAATAAGTGATAAGTGCAGGGAACATATTAAATCAAAGCAGAGAATATCACCTTGTAATAATACCTGATTCTTTGAAGGATGTGATTCCTGTTTCCGTTTTGCAGATTCAGAGCTTGACTTGGCTGGTGCTACAGTTGGTGCATCTGCATTATTAGACCTGAAGCCAGGCACAACAGCACTGGGTTTAGGGACTTTGGGCATTGCCTCTAAATTTGTCCTTTGGGTTGATACACCCTTTGTACGGTTGCCTCTCATTGGGGAACTATTTTCTCTAATTTTAGCCTCTTTAAGAGCCATCAGAATATTCTTAATTGTTTTTGGTTGCTTTGATTCAACTGTGGATCCCTGCTCAGCATGAGAGGGTTTCATCACCTCTTGTTCATCCATTCTGGCAATGCACATATTGGTGCATGTTGTTCATCACTTAGCAGGTACTGCTCAGAGACAACTTCATCATCAGCAGAAGCCAAATCGGTGTC
Organism: Liquidambar formosana; assembly: GCA_039720395.1. Classification (NCBI taxonomy): domain Eukaryota; kingdom Viridiplantae; phylum Streptophyta; class Magnoliopsida; order Saxifragales; family Altingiaceae; genus Liquidambar; species Liquidambar formosana. The sequence goes on along the minus strand of CM077827.1, from coordinate 26,189,353 downwards.
AGTGGCTTTGTTATCACAGTTGAACGCCATTGCTGGAATATTTTTCTCACTTAAATGCAAACTCTCTTTATCACTGCTGGAACTGTTACTGATTTGGCTTTCAGCCATATTCTTCCGTGCATCACGACCAGTAGAAATAGGTTTCTCTGGGGAACAGGCTGTAGGAGGATTAAAGGATGGACGGTATTGATCAACATAAGGCTGCAAGTAAGGGTGCTTTAAAATCTCTGAGGCCTGACAACAGTTCAAATTCAGGTTGTTAAAATGAAACCCTCCCGGAGAAGAATTCTAAGAGTTGACAAAAAGATACTTCAGAAAGAAGCTTACACATGGCCGATGCTCAGGGTTCTTTCTCAACATGCCCTTAATAAGTGTTTTCCTGTGTGTATAATATTTGATTAGATAAATATGAACAACAGAAGATGAGAATTTAGAAGTTAGTAATTGAAAGAGAATAAGAGATTTATTAGGCATTTTCAAAGAATTGGGTTTCCTCCTCTTTTCATACTCAACCTCCAACCTCCCTCTTTCTGTGGGAATATAGAAGTTGGTAATTCAAGAGAAACTCTGCAGTCTCTCTTTCTCTCTCTACACAAAAAGTGGGAATTAGAAATAAGTAATGAAAGACATTTTTCAGGCAACTGCAAAGAATTGGGTTCCCTTCTCTTTTCCTCGCCCTCCCCCCTGCCGCTTCTCTCTAGAATATAGAAGTTAGTAAAGCAAGAAAACAAGAGAGATCCTTACAAGTCCCTCCCTCCCTCTCTCTCTTTCTCTCTCTCGCCAACCCCGCCAGGGACAGATTTGTTGACCAACTCTTTCCATATGCATTGCTTTATTGATTATAGTGGGTCAGTTCTAACCAGAAAGATGCATTTGACTTTGCACAAACCTCCCACTTTATATGGGAATCTACATATAGAACAAACACCCAAGTTCCTAAACTTGGAGCCACAAATTTCTCACTGAGCATAGGATGATTTCTTGGTCCATGACAGCAAAATTAGTTCCCTGGATTGGTTGTCCATTCAAAGATGGTGTGGTGAGAATTCCTTTATCTTTTCCTGGGTCTAGGTAAAGAATGCTACTCCAACAAAACCCAGAAAATTAGGAGTCCTTATTAGTATCTACTACTCTTTTTAATTATGGAAGGATGAGTAAATTAAGAAATGAGTGATGCGCCTAGGATGAATAACACTACTTGGGAAGACTGCAATAATGAAAGGAAGTACAAAACTAGGTATATTTCCTGGCCCCATAATAAGCTCCACTAAACCTGATACCCAATATTATATTAAAAGTCCACAAAAATCACTCAGTCTACACAAGGTGTATGCAAGACATCCACACCTAGACCATTGAATTTTCCTGTGAGATTTGACAAAAATACTTTGTTAAATTAAATTAAAAAAGAAAGAAAGAAAGAAATTAAATGTAAGATAAACATTTTCAGTTTATCTTTAATCTTGGACCACTGAAAGAAAATCTTGAAACTAAGTAACCAACCAAAACAAGAATTAACAAGCAAAACTTCATTTTAAAAACCACTGTTATAGCACACAAATCAATGGGAGGTTCTCTTTTTCCCAGTCTACATTCTATATGTATTCTGTTCCATTTCTTTTCCCTACTATTATTTAGTTATTTTCTATTTAAGTTCATTTATGCGAAAGTTAATAACTATGGATAATAATTTCACATTATGATTTAAGAAGGAAACTTCCAAATAAATTTATAAATAGATGAATGGAACAGCTTGTAATGTCTAACACCTAAGAGCCTAAATGATTGTCTTGATAACAATACCCACGTAGCTCTAGTGCAGGGGCTTGGAGCCTGCAGGCATGACTAGGCAAAGCAATAGCCTAGTCATTGCCAATGTGAGGCATTGACAACACTTATAAAATGCAGGAAGATGGTTTTATGACATCAAACACACAAAATTAAAATGATGAGCTAAAAAATAGTACATTGAGACTTACAGGGAAGGGGAATAACACGAAGGCAGAGGACCAATAGAGGAACGGTTTATTTTACTTATCAATCCTGCCATATCCTGAAACCATAAGAATAATGTGAACAACATTAGACATTCAAATACAAATTATGGTTGTAGCATAAGGAAACCTATTATGGTAAACCTTTTCAAAGAAGGTAATATTATGATATGCATCATTAAGCACTTCCAAAGTAAAATCCATTTAAGATGTTGGAGCATATGTGAAGGAAAAACACTTGCGGAAGCTAAAGCAGGTAATTACAATCTGAAAACACATCTTAGAATTTGTCGGAAAAAATATATAGCATGAATGTTTTTTCCAATCCATACCACATGAGGTCATCAGTTTAGAGTTTTGTACAAACATCCACTGTAACTACGGTAAAAGTAGGAAATGGGTTCAGGGGTGGCTCGCATTAGTTTGAAGTGTGAAATTACAAATAATTTTTTTGGAGCACTCAAACAAATCATCATTATACCATGCTATCGTGTTTAGTAGAGATGTACCAATTACCAAGAAAGAATGAAAAGTAAACACCAATATTAAAATAACAAAGTGATTACAATTCAATCTTTCGACGGGACAGTAGTGAAGAGAGTAAACATGACCTCTTTACTATACAATCTTTGGGACCAAGGAAAAAAATTCTTATTATATCAACTCAAATCATAGGAACTAGAACCATGAGAAATCTTACAAAAGCTTTAAATGCAGGGCGATGGGCAGACATCTCGTACATACAGCACCCTGGTCAATAATGAACAAATTTAAGGGAGAGAAAAGAGAGCTACAAACACATCACAGGTATACTCTAAGATAACATATACCTAAAGACCAAATATCAGATTTGAATCCATATGGAATATCTGCGAGGAGCTCAGGGCACATGTAATTTGGGGTTCCAACTACCTGGGAAAAAATTCACAAAACAATTATCAATTCCAGAGTGAAAATGCTACGGATGATCATGGCTCTTCGTCTTAAAATAAAATTTGAGTAAATTTGCAAGTCCGATAGAACCAAATACACATAACTCAACTTTTACAAAACAAGCAACCCAGAAAACTTTTATTCGAATAATTCTATCAAAACTTCATAAAATGCCCATCAAATGTCAGTTTTCGGCAAGATATGTAACTTTTAATAATTTTAGGTTTAATTAATCAAACAACTATTAAAGGGAAATGCTCCAACATTCTAAACTTTCTAGTCATAAAATATGTAAAATATACGCAAGTGACACTTATCATTCCAAATATGTATTGGAATTATATAGCACATTAAGAATTTGACCAGAGGAACTTGGAAAAGATCAAAATCAAAGAAATATAATGTGAAATAGGAAATGGCAAAAAAAAAAAAAAACGAAAGGAATCCTCTTCATATAAATACAAGCATATCTCATAGATATATAGCATATTACAGTTTATTGGATATCATTAAGAAAAACATTGTTATAGTGCAACTTTGTTCAAAGGCACTTCAACCAAAAACAAAATGTACCTTTGGCAGCCAAAGTACTATTTATACTTGGTAATGAGTAATAGTACAACTAGAATTAAGTTGAAATGAAAAAAAATTAAACTAAAAACATTATAAAAAAACTAAAAGAGACATAGCCTTGTAGCTATTAGTTTGGGTCTCAGATCCTCCTCATATTTTGTATAGTTTTAATTTCAATTAACTTATCATCTTTACAGAAATGAAAACTACAATGACAAAAAGAACCTAACATGAAGTCTTACAGCCATTAAGAAAATAGAAACTTAAGATTGAAAACAAAAGTGAATTCCACATATTGCACGTACCGAAGAAGCCAAGTCATCTGCCTTCAAAGTTTTGGCAAGTCCAAAATCCCCTAGAAACAACCAAAACATGAACAACCAAAATCATGAACAACATGATAGACCAATCAATTCCTGGCTAGTGAAAAATCCAAATTTGCCCACTAAAAGACCAACGTGAACTCACCAAGGCGAATATCCTGATCTTTGGTAAGAAAGATGTTGGAACACTGCCAAGAGGGTACTGAACAAATCAGTCTATGAATTCTTTAGGGGTAATATTGAAAATACAGATGTCTTGCGCAAACACTCATATACATACTTTTAAGTCCCGATGTAGAACAAAATTTGAATGCAGATATTCAACCGCCAATAGTAGTTGCGTAAACCACTTGCAGAGTTTCTGAACAATGCCCACAATTATCAACAGTCATATAATTGAACTCTATGACGACCATTCTCCGATCATTTTCAAAAATGCCCCTGCCACATCATTCAAGATGGGCATTCAAGATGGGACATTCATAAATAATAGATTTTTAACATAAATATATAAATAAAACAACATACCTCCTCCGGAAAGTATGCCCCGTTCATTTTTTTCATCAATTCAGCCCTATTAAAGTATAACACAAAACAATGTGAAAAACAAATATATATGTATGTTTATGTGTGCGTAAATCAAAACCACATGATCAAGTAAGATTATAATTTTAAGACTCACATGTCTCCACCTTCACAGTATCCCGTGACAATGCAAACATAACATCCCTACATTACAAATTCAGGACTTCTAATTCAGGACCAAATTGGTTCTTATAGAACAAGTACCAGAAAAAAACTAATTAGAAATATCAATTTTAAGCAAAGGGGTGTGGTCTCACCTTCTCTACCCATGCTTCCTTGAATTCAACAATGTAAGGGTGTTGAATTCGCGCAATTAGAGCCATCTACATTTCCAAATTTTCCACATTTATATATATTTAGATTTAGAAAAATGTAACACAATAAGCAGAAGCAAAATTAAGCGAGGACATTACAAAATGGAAATGGAACCGATTCGAGTTACCTCTTGATGAGCAGATCTCCTGCAACGCTCGGTTTGTCGTGCGAGACGGATCTTTTTCAAGACATACCTGAAATTCAAAAGATCCAATGTCTTTCATAGAGAATCAATCTGTCTTTCAATCTATATACATCTTTACATGTACACAATACCTATACATTCATTCATATATTCATACACAGAGACAGAGAGAGAGAGGCGTACTTCTTCCTTTCGGACTTGTGATGAACGAGAATGGCGGCACCGAATGCTCCGCGACCGATCTGCTCCATGATCTCGTACTGATCCATACGAGACTCCATGGCTCTCGATCCACTTCTATGGCCAACACCTCTCCCAAAGAACAAATCCAATTTCAAGCTCGTATTTGCTCCTAATTCTCTCTCACGCCATTTTCAACTCAGATTGCTGTAGAAGAAAAATGCTTCAATCTTTGGATCTCAAACACACAACTCTCTGAACCTTCCGTAGATCAAAGCTACATACACTCATACTGCCCTAAATACACACTCCGTAGCCACTCATTTTACCGAGACTTTCTTCTTCGATTTTCTCGGGAAAATGCTCGAATGTTTCTTCGAGTCTCCGGAACTCGCGAACCTTTTCTCCTTCAATCATTTCAATGAATTTTCCCCTTTCTTTCCTCTTATGGTACCGTTTGATCTTTCTCCCTCTTTCTCTGCTCCTCTTTCTGTCTCTCTCCTCACTCTTTTTAAGTCTTAAAACAATGTATTTTTATATTTGTTCTCAATTTTAGTGGAAAGCCTGCGTATCGTTGTATATAAATACCATCTTTACGCCCCCACAAAATATAGTTGAGTTAACCATGGCGCCCAACAGGTTCTGTTATGGGTAAAATCTTCATTCTCTCTCCTCCTTTAGTAGTGGAGAGTAGAGAGTGTTTTTTATTATTATTTATAAATTACACAAATCCTGACTTATTATGTCTCAGATTTCCTTAAAATTGAACAAATGATACTATTAGTCTATTATACTCAACATATTGGGCTATAAATTTACAAAAATAGCTTAGATAATAAAGGATCACGATTTAAAGTCTAGTTCGTTATCTTCTTTTGTTTAGGTAATGTGGGCAATGTGGGTCGGTGATAATATACAAACCAAAGAAAAAAAAGAAAAAAAATACTTTGCTCTCTTATTTATGGATACATAGGTTTGAGGATAGATTTTGCATCACGTGTGACTAGTTTTAACCTAATCTAAGAGTAAGTTTGGGATCCCACATTTAGAATGTATATATATACCATTTAGATGAGATGTGGATGTGTTGACATAAGTTATACTCCGCATTAGCACTATGCATGGAGGGTTCTATCACATGCATTGGTTTAATATATCCCATAACTCACCAACGCACAAGATAGAATCTTCAATGTAGATGTTAATATAACTTATATCAGCACGTTTTTACTTGACTACTATCTTCTTTATATATATATATATAAAAGGCTGATCATGTGCGGGATATTCCGCAAGTATCCCGTTCAATTACTGGCCGTCTGTGAGCGACACGCGCACGTTCACAGCGCCGCACGTGTTGCTTACGGACTGGCTGTGATCGAACGGGATATCTGGAATATCCCGCACATGATCAAAGCTTTATATATATATAGGGAGGGATCTATTTACAGCCGATGTAAATTTTTTACTCTTACACTTTTTAATATTTTTTTATAAGAATAATATTTCGACGATCCAATCTTTGGATTAGGTTATCTATTCATGCACATCATGCATGCCAAATTTCAAATAAATCAGATATTGGAAAATATTTTATTTATAAACTTACTTTTTCTTTTATAAATAAAATTATAATTTATGACACTTTATGAATGACATATTTCTCAATATCGGATTTATTTGAAATTTGGCATACATGATATGCATGATAGGAGAGGGATCCGTCCACACCCAATGTAAAACTTTTTACTTTTACACCCTTTAATATCTTTTTATAGGGATAATATTTCACTAATTCTACTGTTGGATTAGATTCTCTATCCATACACGTCATACATGCTAAATTTCAAGTAAATCAAATATTAGGAGTTATGTCATTCATAAAGTGCCCCAAATTATAGTTTTATTTATTAAAAAAAATGTGAGTTTATAGATCAAACACTTCCCGATATCGGATTTGCTTGAAATTTGGCATGCATGACGTGCATGAATAGAGAACCTAATTCAATGGTTGGATTGACGAAATATTATTCCCACAAAAGGATATTGAGGGGTGTAAGAGTAAAAAGTTTTACACCGGGTGTAAACGGATCCCTCTTATATATATATATATATATATGTATATGTATGTATGTATGTATGTATGTATGTATGAGTCCCCCTTATTATGTGTTTAACTTAACCTAACTTTGCCTTAGGGTACCCTCCAAAAGTCTACATATGATCCATATTTTACGAAACTAACTGTTGGATTAGCTAGCCTTATCATGTAGGTAATGCATGTAAAAAATCAAGTTAATCCAAAACTAATCGTTATTTGATCCAAAACTTTAATATTTTAATAAATGACAATCGTTCATTTTGAACATTTATGAATAAAGTAACTCTCAATTTCAGATCAACTTGATTTTTGGTACATATACTATCTATACTATTATATAAAACTAAGTTTGATGATGTGGCTAACCTTTTCATTCTTCCCACCTAAATACTCTTCTTATGTTTATTCTATTCTCTCATTCACTTTAATCCTACTATTGAAGTGATGTAACCTCATATAATTGGTTAAAATAATAAATTTAAATCAGAATTTAAAAATCAAATTATGTTTCTTATTAAAAACGTAGACCTTTATAAATGGAAATAATTGTAGTTTGAATACCTAAAAATCAAATTATTTTTCCTTATAGAAAAAAAACATTCAACCCTGACCCTTGTCTATACATAGGACTTTGAGATCAATATGTTATAATTCATTATTTTTTATTTATATATATATATATATATATATATATATATATATATTTTTTTTTTTACGTTGATATTTGATTCTGTCTTGCTTTCTTTTTTTTTCTTTTTTTTTAATAATTTGAACTTAAGCATTTACTTATAGAGAAGAATCCATATCTATATATTTGCTCTATTTTTATTTATTTATTTTTTGTTTTATGATTTTGTTGGAAATATTTTTTTTCTTTTTTTACAAATTATATTTTCCCTATCTCTCTTTTATAAAATTATTTAGATCTTTTTTTTTTTATTGGTGAGATTACCGCACATCACATTGGTCACCACTCGTGTGTGTATATATATATATATATATATATATAATTATAAAAAAAATTTCATTTTTGTTAAATTTAATGTATAAATATTTTAATTATTTACATATTTTCATCAAATTTAATGTCCAAATCATTTATAAAAGGTTATTTTAGGAAAAACATGATAATTTAATGGTTGGAGAAGTAATTTCTTTGAATTTAAAATTTTGGATGAATTTATAAAACTGATGTGTAATTGAGGGGGTTGGGTGTAATTTGCCCCTTCTTGAGTGAGAGAGAGAGAGAAGAGAGAGAGATGCGGGGTTTGTTTGGGCATGCTTGGTTCCATGCCGACAGTAGCAGCTGCTCCGCCACTACAAGTTTTGTAAGAGGAGTTATTAGACCAAATTGATACTGTACTACTCAGCTACACCAAGCTCCGTGGTTCACCAAATCATTAACCAGGATCATATACTGAGCTGTTGATTCCATTAATGATTGGTCAATAATTTTGTGGAGGCTAATATAATATGGTACACTAATGCAGCATGCTGTCAGTACCCTCTTGAGTCGGAGTTGGGTTGGGAGGTGTTACTGTCTTGATTTCAGTAGGAGCATGTGCTGTGCATACTTCTTGCCCCTCCTTGATTCTTTCTGACATGTGCCATGCAGGACAGCCTTTAATCATAGAGTGAGGCTATGGGTTTAATACCATCAGTGGCGACACAGGAGTTACATGACCACTATAATACTCATGTAATTTCAAAATTCACCACACAACAAAAGTCTGAAATCACTTATGAGAGTGAATCTATAGTCTTTGAGTCAATTTCGTTTTGAAAAATACTTATGGGAGGGTATGTTGGAAATTCATGAATTTTCATTAAACTGCTCAAACAGATTTCCAATCAACTTTTGAGAGAAGTTGGAGCACCATCTTCTAAAATCAATTCTTAGTATCAAAATGAATTATAAAAAAAAATAACTAAACAAGCTCAAAAAAGAATATGAGCTGTCAGAATAAACTTTTGGCCTCCTAAAATTCAATCCAAACTAGCACTAGCTAGTATCCTATATTTGTTTGAGAATCCCGAATTCGAGATAGCTATTTCTATCTTTAAAAAAAAAAAAAAACACATATTTCATTAACGAATGGTGAATCAAATCATTATGTTAACGACCTTTGAGTAATGATTAGTATAAGTCCTAAAAACATCTTAGTGCCTATTTGGGATAGCTTCAGAATAGAATCAGAAGTAGAATCAGAAGTTAAATCAGAAGCTAAATCAGAATCAGGGGAGGCAATTTGAGCAAATTGGTTTCAAAATTTATTTGGGATTTACAATCACTTTTCTCATTTTTTATCCAAACACTCTTAAAAGTGATTATGGGCCATCAGAAGAGATTTTGGGCCTCTCAGAATCTCATCTAAACAGGCACTTAATGCTTCAGTCGATTATTAAGGACTCAACGATTTTGAGAACGGACTAGTAGTTTTAGGATTTACGCATGATATGAAGCAAATCTATCATCAACGAAGTCATAACAAGGGTAATGTAGAATTACAATTTGTTTCTATTACAATTTATAATGAATTTTTACACAAGCATTATTACAAAAAAGAAAAACAAAAAAACAAAAAAACAAACGTTGCTAATATAATCATTTTTCAAAAGGATATTCGGCCGTGGAAAGTTATAGCTAAAGTTTTCCTTGGTAGCCGTTTCTCTCAATAAGTCAAATCTCGTGAATCTTTTGCAGGCGAGTGATAACCTGCGCTAAGTGCCATTTGGCTCTTTGTTTTGGCTCCCCCAAACTGCCACGGCGGAGCCCTCTGATTGGACCACTGCGCCTCCTTTCCTCCGGCATCCATTGGATTATTCTCTGGAATCCGCTATTACGCGCACATGCAGTTACGATAAACAGACGCAGACATCTGGGGAGGCCTTGCTGTTTTGGGTCTCGTAGCGTAGGACCCACCGCTGTGCTAATGTGTTCCAGTAAGATTTTGTGGTGGGGTTGGCAAAAAAGTAAGATGCTGGCGTACGTTAGCATGTCTCAGTTTTGACCATGAATGAGAAAATGAATAGTTTTTGGATCAGGTGAGGTAGGTTGTAGACTGGTAAAGTTAAAGTGCAAAAAGGCAAAAAGGCACAACCTCACTATCAAGGAAAGGCTCCTCTTTAGCGGTACTACTCTAATTTATTTATTTATTTATTTTTGACAATTACTCTTTAATTTGTTTTTAATGCATTGTGTTATAGCAAAGCGTGTGGGCATGCTCAAGGGGTAGACTAATTATGCTTGGAATTTACGCCTTAAAAAATAAAAGCTCTGACTTCTCGAGTTCAAGCCCTATCTCAACTATTAGATGGATTTAATTTTTTGATTAACTAACAAGGAGTGATTGATGGTTATTCTACTCATATTTATGAATTAATTGGACCAAAGATTAGGATGTGTATTGGTTTGACAAAAAAAAAAAAAAAAAAAACGTGTGGGGGAACATTGTGTTTTACGCATCTATACTTGAATTTAATTTTTGGATTAGTTGATACGAATTAAGTAGTTGATGGTTGGCTTACCCATATTTATAGATTAGTTGGACCAAATGTATTGGCCCCAAAAAACATGTGAAAGTTGTACTATGCACATCTACACTTGTATCTCTGTAGGGCACTCGGCACTCGCTTTCATCTTATATATCCTAACAATTGAATGATGCATAGTGTCTTTATTGCCCAACATTGAAGGGGGAAAGAAAAAAAAGCCCTATTATGACTTTGACATTTCAACTTTGCGAGGAAATCATACTTATTGTTTGATGGGTTTCATTTAATATTCAATTTATGTTAAATTTTAGTTTTATTTAAGGATTTTATACATTTGACTATTGTTAAATTCTTCTTCGCGAATATTGAAATTGGATTCGAAAGCAAGGAGGATGTACTTCAAAAATGTGATACTCACCCAACCAACTTCGTATTTTGTTTAGTATTGAAGTACTGATTATATTGAACCCATTAAATGGTTGGTATGAACGGTTGTACTACAACCATATATTTTGTAGTATGGAGTACATGATTTTTATTAGGGAAATGCTAGCTAACCTTATATTGTACTTTACAAATCTTACATTACTAAGAGAAGAGGAAGATAAAGTTGTGGAATCCTACTGAATATGATTAAATCCTAAAAATTAAAATAAAACTAAATTCCACATAATATGCCAAGATTTGCAGAATAAAATGTGGGTATAATTAGCATTTCCTTTTTTATTGTTAATGAAAAAAAAAAAAAAAGAAAGGAGGAGAGAGAGTAAAGAAATAGAGGGCTCTACTCCAGAGAAGGCAAACCATTGACCATAGTTATCCAAAATTAGCACAGTGGTTACCGCAGCAGCAATGGAATCTTTGACAAGAAGAAACAGAAAAAAATAAAATACAATAAAAAATTGGGCATGATGAGAGTTTCACTAGCATGCGCATGCATGGAGGGGGAAGTGGTGAGCCGAAGCTTAAGCCATATTATTATTCCAAGCGACCCCAGATTTGGTGCGATATCAGAAACGTGGTGGTCCGTTGCCACTTGCCCGCCAGCTGAAGTTATTAATTGCATGCAACTTCCTGGATTAGCACATGCCTCCACATTAAGGTATTGAGTTACACTTATATATATAGTGACTCCCTTTCAGATTTATTTTTATTTTTATTTTTTAAAAACTTGATTTAACAATTGATCACTATTATTTATTGGCCGATCCCATGGTTAAGTGTGGTTATCTAATCAATTGACCACTTTAAAATAATGGATTACAATGATACGGATTTTGGGAAAGACAAAACAATTTATACGCAAACACACAAACAAAAAGTAGTTTGCAGTTGCATCTAACCTCACCCACAAACCACATGCCCTACGCACTCAAAACAGCACAATGGACAGGAAGGCTTGCCAGTGTATGGACAAATACTATAAGACCCACCACACAATAATACTATATTGCAATATGGTGATAGAAGTGAGGGCTTCGTTGGTTGTATATATTGAAAATTGTTCCTAAAGACATTTTTGAAAAGCCACAAAAAAAAAAAAAAAAAAAAATATTTCAGTTGTTTTATAGTTCTTAGAAACTAAGGAAATTATTTTTATCATCTGAAATGAGCAGTTTTCAAGAGATTTTTATGAAAACAATTTTTATTATTATGACTTTGAGAGTAGAAAACTGTTTCCGGAATATATGATTAATTAAATGTGTTGTAAATCAAGTGGATTAATTATACACCGCGTAAGATTAATTTGAACTCAAACCTCGACTGAAATAGGCTGGCTTAAGATACTCATATTTGACAAAACATGCCCTAAATGGTTCCTTTAATTTGCTCTTTCTAATTTCTTAAATACTAAAAGGGATCCCCACTACTACTTTGTAATTGTAAAACCAAAATTAAATAGTAATATTACATAAACTATATTTCCTTTTTCTTTTTTTTTGGCCTTCTCTCTTTTTGTACCATACCCATTACCCTGCACTCAATGCGCAAGTTATCACCTTTCATGGGCCAATACTTGATAATTGCTCCTACATACGTAATGCCTGCTACGTAGCTTAATTTTTTGGCATGAAAATCTCTATTTCTAATCTTAGTCCTTGAGCTTTGCCTGATCTCAAACTCTCAACACAAACCTAAGACTTCCTTCTGAAGAGCTAATTATGCACAAATAGCATTTTTTTTTATTATAAAAATCATACTGCAGGTGCAAATAGACTCCTATTTTTCGTAAAAAGGAAACTACTTCCAACGAGTCTGCACTCTTCAAATGCCATAATGTCATAAAGAAACAAATAGAACTTGCTTTACAAGTTTTCTCTCACATGGCAACCACCAATGTCACTTACATTCAGGGATCGGCTTTGACTTGGATATGCATGGAGCCATTCTTTTCTTCTTAAATTAATAAAAGTCGTTTCCGATCACCAAAGTAAAAATAATTATACAACAATAATGAAGCCACCTTGAACTGGTTGGCTATTTAAGGTTACAGCTCATAAATAAATGACGCACGAGGAGGGGATTACTATGATATTCCCGTGACTCCGAAGTCTGAACTGGTCTACCAAGTCGGGTGTTAAAAATTCCTACCTAAAATACATGTCCAGATCAATCTTTATGCATCACTTATTTTGTTGACAATCAATACAAAATGCCCTTATTCTTAACCTCCTTTAATATCAACATATAGGTATGAATGCGCTTCTTTATTGGATTGAACCTAAGATCACTCACTTAACAAGGGAGGCAAATGCTACTAGCCTACAATGCCATCGGTTATGCAGCAAAGAGAGAGATAAGAAAATAATTAGTAGTAAAAAAAAAACTTACCAAACAATATGAAATCATAATTGATCACAATTATTTTGACCAGTCTGGTTTTTAGGTTTGTCAAACAGCCCTTTAAAGGGTACAGGTACCTTAAGCATTTATGGGTCATCTAATTAAAAGTGTTTCAAAAGAAGCTATTTTGCTACAAATTGACACGTATTTCATAAAAATTACTAAACTATAAGATTTAACTTACCCATACACTTTGTTATCCACTTTACCAATTGACTTGATAATTGCAAATTATTAGCGCATAATTAATATATAATAGGGTCTCTTTTGATTTGAACTCGAAGAAGGATAAAATACAACTTGTTGATGAAGTGAAAAATTTAAATGTAACAAGCCAATGAGAGTGGAACGAAGTGAGATTATCAAAGAACTTTCTGATTTCATAATCTTACTTTATTTTATTCCTATTGACTTGTGATACTACGTTACTGTATCATATGCATACCAATATCACATTCAGTGTAGACTTACTCGGGGATGAAAGAGGTTTTGTAACATTAGCCGTACGTCATACCGATGATCTATGACAGTGACCATAATGTTGGTGAGGGGAGTAGATACTAATGGTGGTAGTAGTATAGGTAGGGGCAGAATTACATTGGTGGGTGGGCTTGTGGCCGTGGAATGTGATGGTTAGTGCAGGCCGTCGGATGTATAAATCATGGGAACGGCTATTGCAACCCCGATTTTTAGGTTTTAAAGATTTTATACGAAATATAAAAGGTTTTTACTAAAATTGATTACATGTTTCACTAGAAAACATAATTTTGAATAACTTTGTAGAAGAAAGTTTTTTTAAAATCTATTATTTAAGTAAATTTTTTAGTCATTTATAGCTTCTATTTCATTGTTTGCTAAAAAATATACCTAAACGATAGATTTTGGAAAAACTTTCTTCTACAAAGTTGTTCAAAATGATATTTTTTAGTGTATTGTGCGACCGATTTATGTAAAAATCTTTTATATTTTGTATAAATTTTTTAAAAACAAAACGAAAAGGGGGGTTTAATAAAAAAAGTAGGGTTGCAATATTTGTTCCTGTAAATCAATTAGAAGTGGAGTTATCAATTGGGCAGAATTGGCCCAATTTCTGTCCATTTCACAACAGATACATGGGAAGAGCTTAGGGAACGGCTATTGTCTCCCATTTTGATCCACCCCCCCCCCCCCCCCCACATGGTTTAGGTTTTTAAGATTTTATGTAAAATATAAAAGGTTTTTACAAAAATCAGCCGCGTTATCCAATAGAAAATATCATTTTGAATAACTTTGCAGTTTTTTTTTTTATTATTTTAAAATCTATCGTTTAAGTATACTTTTAGCCATTTATAGTCTCTATTTCATTTTTTGCTAAAAAGCCTACATAAACGATAGATTTTGGAAAAAATTATTCTACAAAGTTGTTCAAAATAATGTTTTCTAGTAGATTACGTGGTAGGTTTTCATAAAAACCTTTTATATTTTGAATAAAATTTTAAAAACCAAACTAGGGGCAGATCAAAATGGGGGGCAATAGCCGGGCCGAAGAGCTTAATTGATTTTTGGTTGGGCTGGGGCTGAGTTTTCAATGAGTTGACCCAAACTTGAGTTTGGGTTGTGCTTCAACCCGGCCCAAAGTATAATAATACATAATATTTTACAAGTAGCTTAACTGCTTAACGATGTATTTTTTTTTTATTAGAAGAATTTATCAAAGGCATAAAGTTAGCATTTTGTGTTTGGATAGGAGCCTGTGAAATATCTTGAGGTTACATGTTCAGTCCTTGTATTGGCTAAGTCGAATGGTTTTTGGGGCCTCTATTAGCACCCCAATACTTGTATTTTATCCCCCCTTATTTTATACTTAAAAGATTTTATGAAAATATAGAAGGTTTTCATGAGAATTGATCACGCTCTTCACTAGAAAACATTATTTTGAACTACTTTATAGAAAAATGTTTTCCAAAATCTATTGTTTAAGTGGACTTTTTGGCTATTTAATGTCTCTATTTCATAAAAGGCTAAAAGGTTCACATGAACGATAGATTTTGAAAAAACTTTCTTCTATAAGTTACCTGAAATGATGTTTTCAAGTAAACAGATTGACCGATTTTCATAAAAACCTTTTATATATATTTTTTTATAAAATCTTAAAGTGTAAAATAAATGGGGGATAGAAAGTAAATCTTGGGATGCCAATAGTGACCCCATAGTTTTTGTATTTGTCTTGGGCCTAAGCACCGTTAGCTTAACTGAGCCTAGCCAACCTTCTTCTTCTCATTATTATTTTGGAGGCCTCTATTGGCACCCAAAGACTTACCTTTTATCCCCTACTTAATTTATATTTTAAGATTTTACGAAAAACATATAAGATTTTCCTAAAAATTGATCGTGTTGTCTATTAGTAAATATCATTTTGAATAACTTTTTGGAAGAAAGTTTTTCCAAAATCTATCATTTAAGTGGACTTTTTAGTAATTTATGATTCAAAAACTATAAATAACAAAAAAGTCTACTGAAACGATAGATTTTGAAAAAACTTTATTTTAAAAAGTTTTTTAAAATGATGTTTTCTAATAGAGTATGTAATCAGTTTTTATGAAAACTTTTTATATTTTTCATAAAATATTAAATTGTAAAATAAGTGAGGGATAAAAAGCAAGTCTTGGAGTGCCAATAGAGGCCCTCTATTATTTTTTTGTGCTGGGATCTTGATGGGCCTGTTGTCGATAAGAGATAGAGATTGCGCAGTTAAGACTCAAAGAGATGTTAGCTAGCCATGGCAACTACGGATATAACTTGGGTTCAATCTGGATCGGTTTGACCTTTACCGGTTTACCCATAATGAAATTGATCGAGGGTCAGTTCTCATTTTATCATGGGTAAGGGTCAAACCGATCCAGACTAAACTCATTTTATTAATATATTAATATAAAACAAAACCATATATCTACCGGTATACCGGTAGAATCAAACAAACCCAACCCATGCGACATTCGGGTTGGTTTAGTTTATAATGACTATTGTCATAATCTTTTTTAATTACAACCAAACATAAGGGTTCACTACAATAAATAAATAAAATTTCTACGTAAAAAAATTAACAAAAACATAAATTTATAACTTTTTTTATGAACCATATGGAAACAAAATGATTATTGAAATTGAAATAATTATAATTGAACAAACACGCATACACACACACACATATATATATATATATAGAGTTTTATTTTTATGAGGTTAACTTAACCTAACTTTATGTTAGTCCACCTTTCAAAACTCTATCTCCAATTCATATTTTGCAAAACTAACTGCTGGATTAGATTTACTTCATATGAAAGTCATGCATGCCAAAAATAAAGTTGATCCGAAATTAAAAACTATTTCATTTATAAATGTAAAAAATGAGCGATGCTTACCTTCCAAAACTCTATTTCTGATTCATATTTTGCAAAATTAACGGCTAGATTATATCTACTTTATGTGAAAGTTATACATACAAAAAATAAAGTTAATCCGAGATTAAGAACTACTTCATTCATAAATATAAAAAATGAGCGATTGTCATTGATTAAAAAATGTAAATTTTGGATCGAATAGTAATCAGTCTCGGATCATGATCAACTTGATTTTTGGCATACATCACTTACATAATAAGACTATCTACTCCAACTGTTGGTTTCGTAAAATATGAATTATATGTATAGTTTCGGATGGTGACAAAACGCAAAATTAGGTTTGGTTAACCTCATATGTAAGAAAGAGACTATATATATATAGTCCTTTTAATAACAAGTACACAATGTTAAACCGTTGGATCATATAAAGGGTCAGGATGCATCAGAACTTTAAAATACCTAGATCAATCTTACTATAACCCGACTAAAATCGTCGAAACCTGTGAGCTCCTGATGCATCTCTCTATCTTTCTCTTTCTCTCTCTCTTTCTTAGATAAAAATCTAAACCCTAAAACCAGTTGAGTTGAAGTCTGCTTCAAAGCGTTGTTACACACACATACACACACACATGTATAAGGTAGGGTCTTGGGTTGAGTCAATTTACCCAACACCTCAATCTAGAACCAAACCAATTGAGGTTAATATTTTAATTTTTAACAAAGGTTTAGAACAAGGTAACTCAATAACAAAATCAAATCAACCCAAGAGGTTAGTTTCGATTCTATTCTTCGTTTGCACCAGACCTAATTGCACCCCTAATGGCAACGGTGATGTTGATGGAAGAGGTAGTGAAACCTTAGCAGTAGTAGTGGGGCAAATAGAGGTGGCATTGGTGGAGTTTGTAGTGGTAAAAATGAAGTTGGTGGTGCCATCAATTGTAGAAAGATTGTGGTGACAGTGGCGATGATTATGCATTGGCGGTCTCTTAAGGTGTGCATCTCTTTTCTCTCTCTAGACTCCTCTTGCTTCTTGCTCTTCTAGCACTTTTAGAATTGAGGCATAAGGATGCTTTTAAGATTAGGGTTAGAAGTGGGCAAAAAGGTGTTCAAAAATTGGATTTTTAGGAGTAGACATGCATTTCCCGTTAGGTTCATGTTCGAATGTGGGCTTTTGGCATACGAAAGTTAAATGTGTAGTAAGTTTAAAAGTTCTAACTAGTAACTCAACACTCAAATGTGGCTGATATTCAAACACTATATTCTAGCATTTGAACAACACCTTAAGATTTGATCTCAACCCGAAAGAAGAAATCATATAACTTAAGGCTCGTTTTCCTCTTAAGTAGATACTTTACAAATTACATAGGCATACTGTTTAGACCAAAATTTTACCCATTGACACGTGTTATTTTGTGGCCAAAAGTGAGTCTTTAGTTTATAAAAAAGTAAGAAAATGATTAAGAAAGACCAGAGAATTTATTATTTTAGACCGAAAATCCTCTGGCCAATGATAAGAATGGTTAGATATGAGTGGGCCACATGGCAATCATGTACTTGGGTTGGTTGGGTGCTGGACAGATGTCTTTTGGCAAGACAACTTGGTATTATGCATAATGTGCAGGTGAGAGAACATAGGAAGTTTGTGGGCTAATGACTTTAGTTCATGGGAGTTAAAGTGGACAAGTGGCAAGACTTCCTAGGTTAAGGAAAGCTATCAAAGGTAGTTATTTCCAAGTGGTAGAGATTTCAGGCCGAAGATAACTGCTGGCAACTTCTAACAGTTAGAGAATTGGGCTATCTTTTAAAAAAGTGCAGAATGGACAGATGGTAGAAGATTACAGGCTGAAGGAAATTACTAAGCAACTCCTAGTAGTTATGGAGAATTTGCACATGTGTCGATACATAAATCATAACTGCCAAACAGTTATTAGTTCAAGCTGGAAGAAACCGCTGGTAACTTCCAACTGGTAGAGAAATGGGCTGCTGTCTATAAATTTCAGAAATGAAGTTAGAGAAAATGTCCACAACCACCATCCTTCATAGGATCAACTTTTTACGAGTAGGTTAACTTAGTTTATCCATCTTCCTTTCCAATCTTTTACTGTCATTTTTTTTCCTACTTTGTTCGTGGTTCTTTGCTCTTTGTAATCGCTCATGGACTTGACTTTCAGTTTGTGTTTATGCTTGTAAGTATGCAGGCTTTTCAATTTACTAATGCATTTTCATTACCATATTTCACTTGTGTTAACAAGTTCTTCGAGTTTATTTCTCTCTAAACATTCATACTAGAACCTTAAGGGAGCAACCCGTATCCCTTAAACAATTGCTTGATATTATGAATAGTGACCGAATAGGGGGTTATAGTCTACGACTATAATCTCTCGGCTTGGAAGGTGCTGCGGTCGTGTGAGCACAACTTCGGGTTGAACTTTGGCCCTGGTATGCCTGCGCAAACCATAGACCGTGGAAAAGTAATTTTTTAGTGCGAACACATACAATCACCTAAGGTCAATTCTTAGGCTGGCCTCTAGGTCATTTACCATGCCCAATGGACCAAATGGTGATATATATATATAGGATGATGATCAGGTAAGCACGTGCTGATATAATTTATATCAAAACCTGCATTGGGAGTTGTACCTTGTGCATTAGTGGGATGTGAGGTGCATTGAATCAATGCAAGGGGTACAACCCCCAATGCATAGTGCTGATGTAACTTATATCAGCATGTGCTGATGGGATCACCTCTGTATATATATATATATATATATGTATATGTTTGAATCACAACTAAATCTTCACAGCACAACATCATCTTCAACCACAAGCAACACAAATTAAAACATGGATGGACTTGGGAAACTAAAACACAAAGGTTTTGAAGTAGGAATTAGACAAGACACGGTCTTATCCAAATTAGGACTTTCCATAACTATTTTAGACATGCAATTCAAGATATACATCACATCATCAAATCAGTTTGAGGTTTTCCTAATGATAAAATTTAGTCAAAATTATGTTCAAATGATTCCCAAAGGTCAAAGTCGAAAGAAAATTATAATTTAACATTGTTGGATGATAAAGAACTACAAGTTTTAAAGGATTACTGGTAAGCAAATCGTGTGATATTTTTTTTAATGAAGTTTTGTATATATGTAGGTGTTGAGTGTGCTTCCTTAGAAGAGGGTCCCACCCCCTCTTTTAATGATAAAAACATAGAATAAGTAAAGGGAAGCCAAGGATTTGTATGGCTGGTTGAAGAAAGTGAAGGAACATTCTTGTTTTCTCTAGCACTCTCGAGCTCTATAGGTGAGAAATAAAATAGAAAGAAAACAATCATTTGCTCGGTGATTTGAAAGTCCAATTAGAATTCATTTTGGCTCAAATTTTATGAGGTAAAATCTGGCATCGTGATCGAGCTGCAATTCTATGCATGGTTTTGGATTTTTTTTTCGGACATCTCAATAATTTGTTTGGAGATTTATATATATATGTATTGCGTCTAATAACTTCAGTGAATTTCTTTTTGTTAAATTTTGTTGAGATTCACTTTTCTAGGAGGAGAAAAAAAACCCTTGAGCTTAAACATTCTTAATTCTCAAATTTATTGACAGCTAGAAAAGAACTTTTGTGATCTCATTATTTTTACATAATGGAAGATTTAGTTGGAATTCTAAGTTCTGTCCCATGATTTTTCCTTCCCCGTACACTGGCGATTATTGAAGAACGGTCCAAACCAAAATCCTCCATAAATTCAAACTCAACGTACAATGCAGGGAAGCGACTTTGAGTTCGCAGCCTGACTTGGGACTTGAGAAGGAGCAAAGGAGGGAAGTTTCTTCGTTTGGTCTAAGAAAATTGACTACCCAAGCCAGAGAGAGAACTTTCTTGTTTGACGAGGTCACGACTTAGAAGAGTGAGACAAAATATATACACACACACATGAGTAGTGACGCGCATCGCGACAATCAAAAAAGAAAAAGAAAACATATCTAAATAAAAAAAAAATACTTTTCAACAAAAACATAAAAAAAAAAAGAAAAGAAAAGAAGCATATATATATATATATATATATATAAATACAGATTCTCCTCTTAAAATAAATCAATGATTGTGTTCAAATCATTAAAAAAATAAAGTAAAAAAACAATAAAATATATTACCCAATCCAATCAAAGTATTAAAAAAAAAAAAAAATTGATAGACTATAACATATTGATTTCAAAGTCTTATACTTAGACAAAAAGAGCTGAAGTTGCCTGTTTCATATTCAATAGCATCTCCACCAAAAAATAAAATAAAATAAGATTGAGAGAGGAATATAATTTATCTGCAATCATGCGTGGCTGTTGCTTGTAGATTGAGAGGGATTGAGTATTGATGGAAATGGAGATAATGTTTTGTTAAGGGTTATGGGTAGGAGTAAATGTATTTTTATTTTTATTTTTTTGATAAAAAGAGTAATTTTATTTTAGGGATTCATTGAAATTATTTCCATTTAGAAAGGTCAATGGGTTTTTTTTTTATAAGAAATGTAATTTGACTTTTAAATTCCAATTTGAATTTATTATTTAGCCAATTATATGAGGCTACATCACCTCAATAGTAAGGTCAAAGTAAAGGAGAGTGCAGAATGAATGTGAAAAGAGTATCTAGGAGGGAAGAATGAAGAGGTATGCTACATCATCAAACTGGGTTATATATATATATATATATATATATATATATATAAAATGATGATCAGGTAAGCACGTATTGATATATTTTATATTAACACTCGCATTGAGAGTTGTACCTTGTACATTAGTAAGATATGAGGTACATTAGACCAATGCAATGGGTACAACCCTCAATGCATGATGCTGATATAACTTATATCAACACGTACTGATGGGATCATAACCATATATATATATATATATATAAACCCAAATTCTTACACAAGTTTTTAAATAACCTATTTCTAATTCATATTTTGCGAAACCCATCGTTGGATTAGATGGTATTTACAGATAGGTCATGTACGCAAAAAATCAACTTGATCTGAGATTAAGAGTCGTGTGCTTCATCTATAAATGTGAGATTTTCAGCTATTAAAAAGACAAAATTTTGGATAGAATGGCAACAAGTGTCGGATCAATTTAATTTTTTACGTGCATGACCAATGTGGGAAGAGTATCTAATCCAACAGTGGGTTTTACCAAAATATAAATTGGAATAGGTTATCTAAAAACTTATGTAAGAATTTGTGTATGTTGATCCTAACCCATACATACATACATACATATATCTATATATACACACACACACACACACACACACACACACATACATATGTATATCTATGTATATATATACAAAGTGCTGATCATGTGCGGGATATCCCGAAATATCCCGTTTGATCATGGCCGTCCATGAGCGACATGCGCGCATTCACGCGCCCACGCGTGTCACTTATGGACGGTCGTGATCGAATGGGATATCCGAGATATCCTGCACATAATCAAAGCTATATATACATATATATACATGTATGTATATATATGTATATATGTATGTATGTATAGGATAATGATCAAGTAAGCACGTGCTGATATAACTTATATTAACACCCGCATTAGGTGGCGTACCTTGTGCATTAGTGGGATATGAAGCACATTAGACCAATGCAAGGGTTACAACCCCCAATGCAAGGTGCTGATATTACTTATATCAAGATGTGCAAACCTGATCAGATATATCTCTATATATATATATATATCTCTCTATATATATATATGATGATGATGATCAGGTAAGCACGTGCTAATATAACTTATATCAACACCCGCATTAAGAGTTTTACCTTGTGCATTAGTGGGATATGAGATATATTAAATCAATGCAAGGGGTATAACCCCCAATGCATGGTGCTGATATAACTTATATTAACATGTGCTGATGGGAACATAACCGTATATACAACACCCGTATTGAGAGTTGTACCTTATGCATTAGTAGGATATGAGATATATTAGACCAATGCAAGGCTAGGGGTAAACCCCTAATGCATGGCACTGATATAACTTATATCAACATGTATTGATGGGAATATAACTGTATATATATATCAATACCATGCATTAGGGGTTGTATCCCTGCATTGGCCCAATGTATTCCGTAACCCACTAACGTGCTGATATAACTTATATTAACACCCGTATTGGAGGTTATACTTCGTGCATTAGTGGGTTACGGATTTAGTACATTGGGTAACACCTGCATTGAAGATTGTACCTCGTGCATTAGTAAGTTATGGAGTATATTAGGTTAATGCATAGGGTACGACTTCCAATGCATGGTGTTGATATAAGTTATATTAGCACTATAGAGCATCCCTTGCATTGGTTCAATATACCTCATAACCCATTAATGCATACGATACAACTCCCAATGCGGGTGTTGATATATCTTATATCATCACATGCTTATTTGATCATAATATATATATATATATATATATATATATATATATATATATAGATATACTATGCATTGGGGTCGTATCCTATACATTGGCCCAATGTATTCCGTAAACTATTAATGCACGAAATACAATTCTTAATACAAGTGTTGATATACCTTATATCAACACGTACTCTATTGAAAGTGAACCTTACGCGTTAACATTGAAGGACCCGAAAGCAACAGCTTTCTTTTTTCTTTTCGTTTTTTTTTTTTTTGTCCCTTTTTGGCGGTTTTTGTTTGTTCTGTTGAAAGTGAACCCACGCGTTAACATTAAATTTGTTTGTTCTGTTGAAAGTGAACCTTACGCGTTAACATTAGAGGACCCGAAAACAACAGCATTTAGACTTTGCAGCGTTTTTAATGATCAAACGATGTGGGAAGAATTCAGCCGTTGATCTGGCCAAACATTAACGTGTCTGCTGCAGTGCTGACATATTATATAATGCATAGGAGGAGCCATTGCCAAATACCACCCATCATTTTATTTTATTTTTCAAAACTATAAACTTGCGGTTGAATGGTTCAACTGTAGTCAGTTCCCAATTGAAATGTTTGATTGCCAGTTCAAGGCAGAAAGTAAAAAATAAAACGGGAAACAATATTATTAAACTATAATTAGTAAAATCATGAAAGGTTTTATTAACGTATGCCTTTAGAACACATATTAAATTACATTTATTGAAACAAAAGTCTATGATAAAATATGAAAATATATAAAAAATGATGCAAATAACATAGAAAAATATGAAAATACACAAAAAAAAGGTGTAATAATATTTTTTTTTTTAAAAGTCAACGTCATAGAAAATTGCTCAACCAAATTTATTTTATTTTTTATTTTTATTTTTATTTTTCACATTTTTTACTGTATTGAATGTATCTTCATATGTATCCTAAAGGGTACACGTCCAAAGAACCCAATTAATTAGGCAAGTCTCTTTTAAAACTTCAACTTACGTCAGTCATCTTATAACCTGATGGTAGCATCCACCTCCAACTTGTTTGGAGTTGGAGAAGTCTAACTCAAGTTTAAGTATAATTAAATCAATAACACAAGCAACAACTAAGGTGGGTGGGAATTAGTGATCGATATCATGCATTGGTCAAGGTTATTAAAATAGATTTAATCACATTATGACAAATAAATTTTTAATTTCACAAGGATCATTGGATTAACATGTAAAAAAAACAAAGTAGATATATGTTTAAGCAAAAATTTACTTTTTGCACATAAAGTCCTATGAATTTAAATAAAAAATAAAAAAAAATAAAAATCCTCTGTTATCATTTATTACTTATCTAAAATAACCACAATATATCAAATTGTTAAATGGACCCCAATTAACCATCTACATGTAAACTGATGGAGCCTCATCAATTTTGATAGGTCATCGCCCGGCCCTATTGTAGATTATCCCTTTCCGGCAAATTATTAATGTGTAAAAATTATACTTAATCCCAACTCCAAGGGATGGAGTAATACTTTCTTACATGTGTGCGTTTGGAAGCAAAAGTTTATATGTAAATTGATTTGAAGTGGGCGGTCGACGGTGACCTTACCAATATTCAAGATTAATTGGACGAGAGTATAGATACTATTTTTAAGATAGAAATAAATTTTTTTGAAATAAAGAAAAAGGAAAATACATGTGCCATACCAACTTACCCACTACCTTCCTTGATTCTTCTTCCTAACTTACATAATGGCGATAATATTTGACCTCTTCTTTGCGTCTTATAATACTAATACTAATAATAATATATACTATATATATATATATATATATATATATATATATATACTCCTCGACAACATTTCTGTGTGTGTGCATAGCAGTGTAGCACTTTGATAAAAGGGCTGGACTTGCTGCAGGTTTGATCGGATAGAATTGGATGGCTACACAAGAATTGGCAGGAAAGAGAAGGGTGGTCGTGATTGGAGGGGGTGTCGCCGGCTCCCTCGTAGCTAAGTCTCTCCAATTCCATGCTGATGTTACCCTTATTGATTCGTAAGCATTCTTCTCTCTCTCTCTCTCTCTCTCTCTCTCTCTCCCCTTTATTTTTCCTCGTGTCTTGATCAGGCCCTCTGCTCTCTTTCAATTGGTTTTTTCCTTCGATCATTTTGAAACAAGCTTGGAAGATTAGCTATGAAATAGCTTTATGATTTCTCCATCTAGGAATTAATGTTCTTTTGTTCTTTAAAAAAAAAAAAAAAAAAACCAAAAAGGTCTACTAAAAAACGACTTTTTCCATTAAGTTCTTCTGATCAAATGAATTATATGATCTTTAAATAGGGGCTAGATCAATACTTTCATTTCAGTGGAATTAGCTTCCTAGCTTCTACACCTGGAAAATTGTTTTCGGCTGCTGATGACTTCGAACATTAAAGGAAATAATGAAATTAGTGAAACAATTCAAGGTTTGAAGGATTCTAGATAGAGATCAGTTTCTCTTTCTTTGATATATTAATTATTGGGTCGAATTAAATTACTTTTAAGCTTGTGCTAGAATTGTCAAAAAAGTTGACCCAAATAGTTCAAATATTGCTTTCTTTAGTTGGGCTGTCTTGAGTTGATGAGTAACAAGGTACATTCATACGATCATAAATCAGGTGAAGGCGTGAAGCCGGCCATTTATCTCATAGGCACTTGGCTATGCGATGTGTGGCCCCAAAACCATGGATTGGTGGCAGAAAATAAGTTAAAAGACTAGCGTGCATTGTGCGAAAAAAACATACATAGCCCAATGCCAGCCACTCTTCTAAGAAAAGTACTTATATAGTTATATTGACTAAAAGAGTTTCAAACTTTCAACCTAATTAACTTGTGAGATGGTCGATTATTCGTATTTCTGTTGATCTTGTTTTCACTTCTTCACCCATGGTTCTTCAAATTTGACCAAGTATTTTTGTTAATTTCGAAAATGGATCGTTATATTTGTTAAATAAATAAGCTACCCAAAAAATTCTCTTCGACAATGCAACAATTTTGTAATTACATCGGGTTCTTACTAAAAAAAGAATGAAAGCAGGAAGGAATATTTTGAGATTCCATGGGCAAGCTTGAGGGCAATGGTGGAGCCTCCATTCGCGGAGAGATCAGTGATCAACCACAGAGATTACCTCCCCAATGGCCGTGTCATTGTGTCCAATGCCATCGACATAACCGAAACAGAAGTGTTGACTGAAGAGGGCCGTCTGATTGCCTACGACTTTCTAGTCATTGCCACAGGCCACAAATATCCTGTCCCAAAAACTAGAGCTCAGAGACTTGATCAATACCAAGCAGGTAATAAAATGTAAGATATGTACTAGCATTGTTCTCATTCTTATGAATTGCTACAGAGTCCTGATACAATTATAGGCACGTTGGCATCCAAATCTTTAAAGTATTAGAAATGGGTCTAGCTATGTACTCCTTTTAAGTTCAATTTAATTCCCAAAAAAAAACGAAGGAAGTAAGATTTCTCCCGACTGAATTGTGACAATAGAATGTGTCCAAAAATAATGTATGTTCAAATTAATACTATAATGTTACTTATGCTTGTATTAACTCTATAATTTTTTGATCATGGCAGATCAAGAAAAGATAAAATCTGCTCATTCCATTTTGATAGTAGGAGGAGGCCCCACTGGTGTTGAACTTGCTGGAGAAATCGCGGTTGATTTTCTGGGTAAGCAGGTTACTCTGGTACATGACGGGCCAAGGTTGATAGAATTCATTGGACCAAAAGCTGCTAACAAAACTCTAGAATGGTTGAAAAAAAGACATGTTGAAGTGAAATTGGAGCAATCAGTCAATCTGAACTCAATTTCAGATGGAAGCAAAGTATTTCAAACTTCAGCAGGCGAATCTATCGAAGCAGATTGTTATTTCTTGTGCACAGGGAGACCTCTGGGTTCAGCTTGGCTGAGAGAGACCCTGTTGAAAAGCAACTTGGATATTGATGGAAGGTTGATGGTGGACGAGAACTTGAGAGTCAAGGGTCGCAAGAACATATTCGCCATTGGAGATATCACTGATATACGAGTAAGTAAAAGTGCTAACCCCTGACTGCCACCATTTTTTTTCCCCTCCCCTGATTTGAAAGACAGTTTTATTTTCCATAACTTTTTAGACTCAAACCAATAGGGCCATTTGGCCAATCTTCCCTCAGCCATGTTGGCTGAGATGCAAAAGCATTTCTCAATTGTCTTGATTTCTAGTATTGGCACCCTTCAAGTGAACCATCCAAAACCAATAGGGCTATTTGGAAAAACTACTTACCAAAATAGAGAAATCCAACTACTTTATGACCAAATTTAACACCTTGCTTTCTTCTCTTTTTATTTTTTTTTTTATTTTTCCTGAAAAAACTCTTTACCACAAACAGGAAATCAAGCAAGGGTATCTGGCGAAAAAACATGCTCTAGTGGCTGCGGCGAACTTGAAACTTTTGATGATGGGAGGACAAGAAAGCAAAATGGCAGCATACAAGCCTCATTCAATAAAGGTGTTTGTTTCGCTAGGGAGGACAGACGCGGTGGCACAATTCCCATTCACAACCATCAGTGGAATTGTTCCTGGCATGATCAAGTCCAGGGACTTGTTTGTGGGGAAAACTAGGAAGCAATTGGGCCTAGAACCTCACATTGTACATGCTTAAGTCAATAGTTTCATTGGTGGAATTTTTTGTACGAGTTTTGTTTTGTTTTTTTTTTTTTTTGGATAGTTTCATTGATGGAATTTTTCCTCCTCTCCTAGGGATAAGATTTAAGGTATATATGCGACGTCCTCTTATTTTTTCAACAAACTTTTCCGTTGTCAGTTGCTGCATATATTGACTACTCATTGATTTTGAGCTTAATGTGCAGCGTCCATATGTTCTTCTCACTTCTGTTCTCAACAAAATAGGTTCTCTTACAATCTGTTTTGGTGAAAAGGGTTCTACACAAGATTAGCGTGCTCACCTGTATGATATTCTTAGCTGGTGGATTGATATTATGTACATGGAAAGTTCTGTTTTATCTCTGTCAGGAGTTGCACACCATTTTTTTTTCTTCTTCCAGCCCTTACTATTATTAATATGAAAAAAGAAAAAAAAAAAAATGAAAGTATAGGCAAGTCAATGAGGAGAAGAGAAAGCCTATCGGGTCTTGGTGGCTTATGATCGAACGCCACCATCCAGCTCACAAAACAAATCAAACAATAAGCAATCAAGTAATAAAATCTATAGTTGGCCAAACTAGACATCTCTCTACCAATTTCCTTAGTAACAAAGCCAAGATCAATCGACCACCAAGTGAGATGAGAGCATAAAAGGGTCTTATTAGCAATTCTATCTGCTGTACAATTACCCTCTTGATAGACGTGAGAAAAGAACACAAACATCTTGTTAATGAGTGAAATACAATTTCTCTAATGATTAAGTAGAGACCAAGGAGGCTTAATTAAAACAATGGCTCTGACGACGAGACAACTAAAGCAGAATCACTCCCAATCCATAACTGATGCCAACCATTAGTCCAAGCGAAATCAACAGCAAGAATGACCCAAAAAACCCCAGTATAAAAAACTGTGTAAATGCCAAGGTTTTGGCCAAAAAGGCCCCTAACAAATCTCTCATGATTTCTGAAAATCCCCTAGTAGTTGTAGGACCTAGGTTACCTTTGGCAAGGACATCTGTATTTACTTTAACCCAACCAAGAAGGGAGAAGATGTCGCGAACGCAGCCCCCGGGGGGGGGGGGGGGGGGGGGATTGTTTTGGTTTTGGAGTCAATGAATTGGAATAAATTTGTCGGGGGGGGGGGGGGGGGGGGGGGTGATTGTTTTGGTTTTGGAGTCAATGAATTGGAATAAATTTGGGACCTTTGTCTCAAGTTTCCTGATAAAGAAAAAGCTTTTAATATATTAAGGTCTAAAATAGAATGACCCATAATAGAAGTAATTAAAGAACTAACATCTAATTTACCCAAGCAGAAATAGACCCAATTGTTCTCTGGTGTCATTTCTAGCCTTTCAAATCATCCAAAGAGTATTAACGATTGTCAACTGCAGCCAAACATCAGTGATTTGAGGACTAAAAGAGTGCGAAAGAAGAGAATGCAAACAAGAACTTTAGAAAATCTTGCAGAAGATGAAAAGTAACCGAGAAAACTCCATGATGCCAATGCCATTACCATTGAGCAGAAGAGCAGCCAAAAATGCAAATGCCAAGCAATTTCAATAGATGAAGGAACATCACACAAATTGCAACAAGACACCATAGTCGTGCCTCTATTTCGTAACTTGTCCTCTGTAGGAAGCTTGTTATAAAATAACATGAGAAAAACAAATAATCTAGAGTTGTACACTAAATCCTACACATTTTCATGATTTGTTTACTTAATATATTTGTACAATACATCCTTAAAAAAAATAAAAATAAAAAATAAAAAATAAGGTTATTACCAATAGAATGGATTGAGATCCTCATCTTCTTTTGTGCCTTCTTTCATGACTTCTTTTATATGATTGAGCCATCTCAGTATCATCAAAATTACTTGGGATCCATCAAACAACAGGTCCCACTTAGTGTGTTTTGTCTTTCAAATTATAAAATGACTAATTTAAATGAATTCACCAGATTTATTCATAAGATGATGTAGCATCCATTTTATCAATGCACAAGGACCTTACTTTTCTTGTTAATTTGTAACATATATATCAGCTAGTAAATAAAGTGCGTAGATGAAACTGGTATTATCAAAATTCCCACTTAGTGTGTTTTGTCCTTCAAATTATAAAATGACTAATTTAAATGAATTCACCAGATTTATTCATAAGGTGATGTAGCATACATTTTATCAATGTCCATGGATGTCAGTTTTCTTGTTAATTATAACATATCAGTTAGTAAACAAAGTGGGTAGATGATGATAGAAAATATTAAAACAAATAATATTAAACTAAGCAGAAGCGAAAACAAGATGGATCAGATCTATATGATATGGCAAATTACGATAGAATAAATAATCAATACATATCGGTAGGAATCGAAACCGTAGTCGCTATAGAGATGCTTCCACTTGCAAGAATAGAAAATCTTAATGACGGCCGTGATGCTACACCCAGCTTTCCTAACTTCAGGATAATAGAGTTCCATAACACATAATGAAATATATAGGCGGTTGGGTGACGACCACTAACACTAAGTTTCCAAATCCAACTAAGACTTAACCTATATAAGTCCTATGGGTCAAGACACATAAAATCAAATCTCCACACTCATTAAAACTCTACTAATATTGCCAAATTATATTCGATCAAACGGTCAAAATATATTCACTGTGTTGAGAAAAAACCGCTTGATCTATGGGTTCCACTTTTCCAAGATCATCACAATCAACTGAGAATTTAATCAAAATAAAATATAAGCTATAGAGTCCAAAAAATTCTTACATTCTCCCACTTGGACCATAGCGAAAGATTTTGAAATTTGAAAACAAAGTTTGAGTTAATAACAAAATTTTGAAGTCGAGTGGCCACTCGTTAATTTGAAAAACAAATGATGATCTTATTTAAGTTGTCCAAACATTTAGTAATATAAGAGTTTATAAAACTAAACTTATTTATAATGATTTGATGGACACCCAATCAATAAGGGCGTACGCATTTACGCAGTACTGGCCTATTACCAAGGTCAAAGTATCTACAAAATCATTATATTTAAGTAACAAAATGTGGAGATATGTGTCTAATGAGACAAGACATATAACAAAATACAGTGAAAATACAAACAAGCCTGTCCCATAAACAGTCACCGAAACTTTATGTGCACAAAAACCAAAAGCACATGTCACCTGGATCCAAAATATGATTGGGACATATCATAACGAATGTGTAAACAAAATCCAGATGAGGGCATTTCAGATGATTTCTAGTCATCTGAAATTCCCAAGATAATTTAAGAGTTCTAAGTCCCCAAAAGTGAGCGTATAAAATCGAATATCACATATATTAAAAAAAGAACTCTAAGGAACCAAAACTCTCAATTTGAGAGAAAACAAATACGAATCCAAATAGACCAATGCAGAAATGGATTTCCACTAATCAAGTTAATAGCAACATAACATAAACTTATGACAAGAAGTAAATGTAATTTTCAATAAAACTTCTTCGACATAAGATAATAATAATAATCAAGTGGTCTATAACAAAAATTCTAATTTTGGGTGCTCCCAC
This sequence comes from Liquidambar formosana, assembly GCA_039720395.1. NCBI lineage: Eukaryota > Viridiplantae > Streptophyta > Magnoliopsida > Saxifragales > Altingiaceae > Liquidambar > Liquidambar formosana. Next base: position 26,157,776 of record CM077827.1, on the reverse strand, counting down.
AAACTAAAAGTACTAAATACAATTAAGTATTTATCAGTATGATGTGCAAATAAAATTTAATTCAAAATGCACACTAATCCATAAAATAATTGAATAGCATTCAAATGTGCATGAACAAAACTATTCTAAAACAATTATAGATAGCGGAACAAAAAATCACAAGCACTTGCTAGTAATGATTTAAACAAAATTGAGCCTATATATAAAATAAAAATAATCTCTTGCAAAAAAATCCCACTGAGAAAAAACATTCATAGGATGAAAAATGTTTATAAATAGTGGGCTAGATACAAAACATGTGAATAAGTGACACATAAGAGTAATATAAACATTCTCACAAAATGACCATTAAATCTAAGCCAAAAGAATTTATTTGAAATGACGAAAATAAATTGATGTTCATAAATGGTCATTCAAATTTGTGTATTGAGAAAAATCCAAAATATTTCAAAATAAACTAATAGTTTACTATATCTAGAAATATTGGATTTTCTTTATCTCAAAATTTATAAGCTTTAAATATACTCAAAACCTCAAGTAAAGGAATTTATTACCAAATAAATATAAACCCGAGGTTATAATCAAATGGAGTTCTTCAAAAATTATGTGATGAATTCAAAAATTGGGCAAATAATTTCACCAATGAAAATTCCAAAAAGAACTCATCAAAGTGTACAATATTGTCCCAAAAAATGCAAGAAAATTATGTAAGGCCCCAAAAATATTGTGCTTGTGAGTTTCTAGATAAATTATATTTGACCTCATTTTAAAAGATTATATCTATAATCATGAAATAGAAAACAAGAGATCAATTTTAAAAATTTAAAATTCTTCTATAGCCTTAATCTTAAAACAACCAATTTCTTAACAGCTATAGAATTAGAATTGTTTTACTATTAATATGGCATATACGAAATAAATTTTAATAGAATGAGAGCAAATTAAATATGCCAAAAAATGAACGTGGATTATATAATACTAAGCATATGTAAACGCAATAACATCCACAACAATTTGATCTTTGGGGTAGACCAAATTCTAAATTATTTGCAATTTACGATTCCTCCTTTGGGTAAAAATCATGAACCAAATAACGAAGCAACTTTATTGCAAAATCAAGGGAAGTTTCCTACACATAATGTCTTATCATTATTAATGCCTTTAGGTCATATATTAAAATCAATTTCACATATGCATATTCCACTTCCTTGCCCATTTCAACCGTGTTACCATAAATGATAAAACCTTTGGGTCATATATCAAACATGGACATGATTGAACGCAACATAACATCATAACATTCAAAAGTAATACAAACTCAACATAAACTTGTTGAACAAAATACTAATGAGCCCTCCACTAATGGTTATAGAGATTTTTCGTCTATTTTGGCAGTTCGATAGTCTCATACAAGTATTAACACAAGTCTCACAATATATCATGATGCAACAATACTAATAGTCATACCTTCCACATAAGAGACTACTAGTCAAAACATAAATTAATATAGGCTAACATAATAATTCTCTATAAAGATCACCAATAAATTGATTCAAACATATAATAATTTTGAAATAACAAATGAGAATGGATAACAATATGTTTTGAATCAATTGACAAAACGGAAATTGACAAAACCAAAATATCAAAAGCCCAATAAATTTAATAATTGTTCAACACTAATTTATTTCCTCCAACAAAAAAGAGACCAAGTCACAAGTGACTAACAAATATGTTTTAATACTGAACTGGTGTCAATTTAAAATACATGAAAAATTCTATTATTAACACTTATAAAATTTGACATGCCTCATAAAAAATTATATTTTCAAAAAACCCACGTCAAAAATTTGAAGGAAATAAAATACAATGGTCTATAATAAAATAGAGAATATCATATTCTTTTACCATAATTTGCATCTCATAAAAAATCACAAACTGAGATTCTACAACCAATAATAATAAAATTTATTACTAAGGCTTCTATATTAAAATAAGAATGTTGAATATTAATTGTGGGTATGTGTAAGACTCAATATCAAAATTTGATCACTGAAATTATAAATATAAGCCCGTAAAAACATCCATGGGTAATGGATTGGTCACAAAAGCAAACTACTTGCTCAAAGACTCAAAATTTAGTCTCATCATAATTCACAAATTTGGTTACAAAAACTTAAGTCTCGATATGATAACATAAGACGGGTTGCAAGTTGTATACAAGGTTGTCACTCCATATACAAGAGGTGGTGTATCATCTTCTTCCCAATCACAACTCCACAAAAAAGGTAAAGTGGCTGAATAGTACAGCCGAAAATACAAAGTTTGAAAAAAAAACTTTTATACGGAGTAATTATTTTATTGGTGTGAAAAAGTCAATAAGACGTGGAATATATAAACCATTATCATGTCGCAGCAATGAAGAACAGAAAAAGATTCGAAACTCCAATAAAATAATTATCAAATAAAAAGATCACCAAAACCTATATAAATCTTAACCATGGCTCTGATACCACATGATAGAAAATATTAAAACAAATAATATTAAACTAAGCGGAAGCGAAAACAAGATGGATTGGATCTATATGGCATGACAAATCACAATAGAATAAATAATCAATACATACCGGTAGGAATCGAAAGCATAGTGAATGTGGTATCATGAGTTGAAAAGACCTAAAAAACAAAAAACAAAAAGACCCCTCGACCTTTTTCCCGATGGTTCCCCCTTTCCTAGGGTTTAGGGGCGGCTAGGGTGTTTTTTGCATCATGATTCCTTTGCAATCTCCTCTTCTCTCTTCCTCTCCTCTCTGGCTAAGGTATGTTGCCTCTGGGCATTTATGAATTCTACAATTGGTGGTGAAGAGCCTTCCAACTCACAAAAAACCAAGAAGAGTACCTTTGCATCTATGTTGAAACAACAGGTGGTGGATGAACATCTCAGTCAAATCCCTCCTCCAAAGATGGTTGGGGACATGGTAATAGTGAAGATCACCAAAGCGGCTTACCAATACAAGCGGGCAGAATCTAAAACTAACGTTATTAGCAGATTATTGCTACATAAGGGATCCAAACTTCTTTTGTTGGACAATTTGCGCTCTAAATTGGTTATTCTCTGGAATACTTCTAGTGAATGGAGAATCGTTCTGCTAGGTAAGGGCTATTTTGATATACATTTTTATTATATGGAGGATATGAAGAAAGTATGGGTGGGTAGAAGTTGGAATCTGTTGTCAGGTGTGCTTCGCATATCTCAATGGAGAGCTGACTTCGATCCAACAAACCAGGTTCTCATGCCCAAGTATGGATTAGGATTTATGGTTTTACTCAGGAATATTGGCATAGACAGAATCTTCTTGAGATCGCAAGGGGTGTTGGCATTCTCCTTCAAATTGATAACGCAACTCTGAATCAAGTTTATGGCTACTATGCCAGGATTTTAGTCTTAATTGATTTGGGGGTTCTTTTACCTAATCGTATTCGGGTTGAAAGTGAAGGGTGTGGTTTTTTTGTTAATGTCTACTATGAGAATATCCCTCCTAAGTGCTCCCACTGTTCTTTGTTTGGGCTTGATATTTCCAAATGTAGATTTCTTCAGGACACGGGGAAGAAAAAGGTGGATGGTGGTAATGCTTCTAAGGGTAGCACATTGGTTTATAGACCCAAAGTCATGGACAGACAATTGGGGAAAGACCCTAATGATTAGATTGATGGTAATGCTGATGCTCATGTTGGTCAGAATAGGACCATTGGCCAAGAGATTGTTAATTTAGAAGCTATTAATGGGTTTTCCCCTCCAATTCCTAGTGTTTCTCATGTTAGCAATTCTACATCCACTAAATGGGGTGATAGGGCTGATGATGATGAGGATGATGGTGCAGCTGGTAACAACCTTATAACTAAGGATCAGGATTTTTTTGAGAAAATTGCTATTGGTATTATTGATAGTGTTGCTAATCAGATTATTGATGACGTTGCTACTTGTGTTATGGGTAGTTCCCATTCTACGGAGAGTGTTCTGCCTAGGGCTAATGTGGAGTTGCGCACATTGGGGGATGATATTGTTAATCATGTGATGGAAAGTGCTCTACCCAGGAGAATTAATAATATTTCTAATGTTGATGATGGCAAGGTTGAGATTTCTCCTACTGCTAATCATTTTGCTTCCCCTTTAGGAGAGAAGAATCCCAAGGAAGGGAGCTCTCATAATCCGTTGTCCTTTATTAGATTAACACAACTATTCAATATGCCAAGAATTGGGATGATGCTAATGAGCAGTTTCAACTAGTGTTTTCGAAATCACAATAAAAGAGATTGAAACAAAAAGCTAAAATGGCTTAGTTGACAGTGACCTACCCTGTTAGGAGTAGAAAGCCAAATCCGAGGTATAAACAATGAAAGTAATGTACTGGAACATTAGAGGTATAGGCAATTTGCCTTCTCTGAGGGAACTTAAAGATTATTGCAATATTCATGGACCTGATTTGTTGTGTATTTCAAAGCCCATGGTGGAATTATCTTCTACTTCTCCTAATTTATGGAGCACTCTTGGCTTGAAATTAGTGGCTGTTAACAATAGAGGTACATTTCTTCCCAATATATGGCTTCTTTGTGTTTCTCATATGGAAATCCCTACGGTTATTTCAAATTCTACTCGGTAGTTAACCGTATGTGCTTCTTTTGACTCTAATCTCTGCTACTTTACTTTTGTTTATGCCTGTACTACATATATTCAAAGAAGAGAATTATGGAATGATTTTTTCACTCTAAAATCTCAAATTATTGGTGCTTGGATGTCTATAGGAGATTTTAACTCAGTTCTTGGTGCTCATGAGAAGAGGGGGGATAACTTGCCTAATTCTATTTCTAGCACAAAGTTTGAGAATATGATTAATATCTGTGATTTTCTTAACATGGATGCTAAAGGTTTTTTTTTTCACTTGGGCTAGAGGATTACACTCGAGAATTGAAATAAGGCTTGATAGAGTCTTATGTAACTCAAATTGACTTGATTTATGGTCAGATTCTTCTGTTTGGCCCTTCCTAAATGTTGCTCTGATCACAATCCTTTGATTTTTGTTGCTGATAATGCTTCCGTTGTTGGGCCTAAACTTTTCAGATTTTGTAATGTCTGGACTTCTCATCCAATGTTTAAACAGGTAGTGGTAGATTTTTGAAGATCAAATTCCTTTTATGGATGCCCAATGTATGTTATCAAAGAGAAGCTGAAAGTCTTGAAAAAATTTCTCAAAGTTTGGAACAAAGAAGTTTTTGGTAATGTAGATGATAAAGTGAAAAATACTCAATTTACTTTGTATGCTGTTCAGCTTGAAATTGATGTCTTAGGACCTCTACCTCCCCTTCTTCAATAGGAAGAAGATGTGAAGAAAGAGTATTTTGAAGCCCTTCATATTCAAGAACCTTTTTGGAAAGAGAAAGCTAGAAACAAATGGTTAGTTGAGGGTGATAGAAATACTGCCTATTTCCACAAAGTGACTAAGATTAAAGCTTACAAGAGTAAAATTAAAGTCATTAAAAATGGTGACAGATTCATTACTGACCCTAATATCATTCAACAGCATATTGTTTCTTATTTCCATAATCTCTATTCTTCGAATCTATTTCCAATAGACACATCCTTTATAGATTCTATTATTCCTACTTTGCTTTCGGAGGATGATAATATTGACTTGGTTTAAATTCCTTCTCTTGAAGAGATTAAGGGGGTGGTGTTTGAGATGGACCCCAACATTGCTCTTGGCCTAAATGGTTTTGGGGGTCTCTTCTTTCAAGTTTGTTGGGATATTGTTGGAACTGATGTGATCAAAGCAGTTTCTATGTTTTTTGAATAGGGTTAGATGATGCCTAATTTCAACTCCAATTTTATTGTCCTTATCCCTAAAACTTCTGATGTAGCAGCTATTTCTCAATTCAGGCCCATTACCTTTGCCAATTTTTATTCAAGATTATTCCAAAAATTTGGCTAATAGATTGAGTCCCATTGCTAGCAGGATTATATCTTTCAATCAAGTTGCTTTTATTAAGGGTAGGAAAATTTCTCAGCATATTGCCACTACTTCAGAGTGCTTCAACCTTCTTGGCAACAAGAGCCATAGTGGGAATGTAGCTATCAAGTTTGATATAACTAAAGCTTTTAACACCTTGAGCTGGCCGTTTTTGCTTAAAGTTCTTTCTTTGTTTGGCTTTCATAGTACTTTCATCAGTTGCATTAAAGCTCTTCTTCATTAAGCTAAATTATCTATTCTTATTAATGGATCTCCCTCAGGTTATTTTAGTTGCAGTAGGGGGGTAAGGCAGGGAGATCCCGTTTCTCCAATATTATTTTGTTTGGCTGAAGAGGTTCTGAGTAGAGGTATCTCTAATCTAGTGGCATTGCATAAAGTTCTTCCTATCTCTTCTCCTAGAGGAGCTATGGCTCCAACTCACTTGCTTTTTGCCAATGATATTTTGGTTTTTGCAAGGGTTCATCTTCATGTCTTAAATCTTTAATGGTTTTTTTTTTTTTTTTTTTTTTTAATGGTTTAGCTTCTGGCCAAGTTATTAATAAAGCTAAGTGTAGAGTTTTTGTTGAAAAAAGTGCAGAATATAGAAGTCAGGCCATCAGTCACACTTTGGGAATCACTCTAGGCTCAACTCCTTTTATTTATCTTAGGGTCCTTATTTTTAAAGGGAAGCCTAAGCATTCTTATTTGCAGGCAATAGCAAATAAAGTTAAAGCTAAGCTAGAAGGTTGGCATAGTCATTTTCTCTCATTCGCAGGTCAAGTTTAGTTGGTGAAAGTAGTCATTTTTCCAATATTTCTCCATTCATTTGTGGTTTGTGCTTGGCTTACTACATTATTGAAGCAGATTTAAGGGCGGGTGAGGAATTTCATTTGGTAAGGAGACTGGACCATTAGAAAATTAGTTACCGTTTCTTGGTCTAAAGTCCGTTCACCTTTTTCTGAAGGAGGTTCGGGTCTTTGATCTCTCCCTCATGTTAATGCTGCTAGTTTATTAAAATTATGTTGGGATGTTCTCTCTCAAGACTCACAATAGAGCACTTTTTTCAAAGCTAGATTCAAGCTGAACACTTCTGGTAGATTATGCAGTTATAGATCCTCTTCTATATGGCCCAGACTCAAGCCCTATTATTCTATCATTTGTTTCCATGCTCAATGGTTAGTAGGGGATGGCAAATCCATTGATTTTTGGAATGATAACTGGCTGGGTGATCTTTTAGTTAGGTATTTATAGATCTCTTCTAATATTGCCTTAAATTTTTTAGTAAGTTCTATAATCTCTTATAATAAATGGAATATCCCTATTCTATTTGATGAGGCCTTTCCTGAGTATGTAGAGGACATCAGGTAGGTTTCACTACTAGTTGAGGACACTCCTGATGTTCTAATATGGCCTTATAGTAACACAGGCTAGCTTTCTTTCTTTGAAGATTATGACTTCTACAAGTTAAAGCATCCTTTGGTGAATTGGTCTTCTCATCTGTGGCAACATTTTATTCTTCCCAAAGTGTCTTCTTTACTGTGGAGGTTGTTATGGCATAAACTCCCAACTGACGATCAAGTTCAAAAAAGGGGCATCACTTTGGTGTCTTGCTGTGGCTTATGTAGTAATCATCTTGAAACTATAGAGTACTTGTTTCTTCATTGTGATTTTGCTCAAGGCCTTTGGAGGTGGGTTTCCTTGATCTTTCATACTATGGTTAATTTCCAAGTTCACTTCCCTCGTTGAATTTTGGAATTCTATCACAAGCAAGCACTTTAGTTATTAAGTCTTTAATATGTGGATATCAACTGCTATGCTAATTTTTTATAATATATGGAAAATGAGGAACTCAGTTAGATTTGATAACCAAAATCCTAATCTCGTAAGAGTTTTTCATCATATTAAAGCTCTTCTTTTCGACATTGGTAAGTTTAGTGGAGGTTGTTTGGCTAATTGTGTTACCGACTTTGTCACCTTGCATCATTTGAAGATTGGTAGAATACCTTCTAAAACTCCTACTATAACACCAGTTACTTGGTATCCTCCTCCCCCAAATTGGGTTAAGCTCAATAGTGATGGGTTGGCCAAAGGTAACCCAGGACCTACTTCTGCTGGAGGGGTGTTTCATAATTGCATAGGTTTTGTTAAGGGTATTTTTACTGCTACTTTGGGTTTCCATATGGCCTTCTATGCAAAGCTTTCAGCTGTTGTGCTGGGCATTGAGCAAGCTTGGGAAAAGGGTTGGAGGGCATTATGGTCGGAATGCAATTCTTAGTCTGTAATTCAGTGTTTGAAGAATGCTTCATTTATTCCTCCTTGGAGTTTAAGGACTCGTTGGTTTAATTGCAAGATTTGTTTGAAGTCTATGCAATTTCAATGTTCTTATATTTTTCGAGAAGGCAATGCGGTGGCAGATAAATGTGCTAATTTGGCTCTTCTCTCACTTGGTTTTCGTCGATGGTGTTTTTCGCCTCCTGATCTCCTAGCTCTTTTATGCCATGATATGTATTGTATGCCTTCTTATAGATTTCATCATTGATTCCTTTTGTCAGTTGGCTTGTGACTTTTTTTAGTCATCATAATCAACTTTCTTTTTTCTTTTTCCTATTGTATTTATTTTCTTCTTTTGATTTTATATATCTTTTGAGTTATTAAGCAAAAAAAAAATAAAAATTGAAAGCGTATTCTCTATAGAGATGCTTCCACCTATAAGAATAGAAAATCCTAATGACGGTCGTAGTGCCATACCCAACCTTCTTAACTTCAGAACGATAGGGTTCCATAACACATAATGAAATATATAGGTGGCTGGATGACGACCACTAAACCTAAGTTTCCAAATCCAACTAGGACTTAACCTATCATAAGTCCTATGGGTCAAGACACATAGAACCAAATCTCTACAATCATTAAAATTCTACAATATTGCCAAATTATATTTGATCAAACGGTCAAAACATATTCACTGTGTTGACAAAAAACCACTTGATCTATGGGTTCCACTTTTACAAGATCATCACAATTAACTCATAATTTAATCTAAATAAAATATAAGCTACAGTGTCCAAAAAATTCTTACAGATGAAACTAATAACTTTAGCATTTTTTTCACAAAGTGGGTAGATGAAACCGATAGTATTTTTCTTCTTCCTAGGATATTATTAAGGGTCTGCCTTAACCCCCACCCTCTTAGCATGGGGTGTTTCAATTTTTAAAAAATAAAATAAAATAAGAAAAAAGAAAAGAAGAAGTCTCACCATTACTTAAACCCCTTTATTATAATCAAATCAATTGAATAGCTAAGATCAAGTACTGAATAAACATGATTTTGTAGTATATAATATATTCAATAAGACTTACAATGTGGTGAATCTCAGTAACTTTTTGATGATAATAGTGTTAATGTGTATTGTATTTGCCCCATTAATATATCGTATTTATCATACTAGTATTGTACAGCTAGGTATTATACCTTGGAATATGTTTCGCATATTCCTAGGATATGCTAGTATTATTCTCTTTTGTATGCTTATATATAGGCCTTTTTGTACAGGTTTTATACATATTAAGTAGAAGGGTTTTACCCTCCATTCCATTTTCTCTCTCTTTCTCTATCTCTCCTTTTATTTCTCTAACATGGTATCAGAGTGCGCTTTAGTCTCTAGGAGGTTCTGGTTTCAAGCCTTCCCACCTTCTCCCCCATTCATTAATCCCTTCACACCGTTTATCAGTTCAACTCAGTTTAATTTACTTCATTGCAGTGTATTGGTTTATTTCTCCATGTTCAAGTGGGGGTCTCATATGAGGGGGAGTGCTAGCTTGATATACATTGTTATCCATTCCCTGATAGCTTAAGCTTTTAGGGTCAAGTGATGTTCAATTCTAACAAATAGAATCTAATTATATAGAGGAAATATGGAATAAGACATGATTAAAGAGGCAAAGAATCTCTATTTAATATGGTAGGTGTTTGTGCCGAACTAAACTGTATAAATCGTATGAATCAGAGGGTTAATTACTAAACCGATTCAAACCAGGGAGTTGAGTGATAATAGCTTAAAATTGCATTAATGTAATACTTTAAGTAGACATTATCACATCTATTTTGTACTTAATTTCATATTTTACACATTATACATGAGTTCTCTTGATACATGCTTTTATGTTTAAAGTGGTATATTAATGCGTGTTTTATTTTTGTAAAAAGCCAACTTCCTATGATCAAGCATTCTTTATTTATTTGGAAATATATGGAAGCTTTGCAAGGGTGAAGTGCATTAATTTTAGAAGATTTTAGCAAAGGAATTGGCAACCCCAAAGTTGGAAAGAATATTAAAAAGGAAGTTTGGAGTAGTTACCGTATTTTAGCCATATATTTTGACTCCAAAGTCCAATTGATGCGAAATTAGTGTCCATGAAAAGATAATTTGAAGCCCGACAATATTATATTTCACGAATATTTCGTGATTTTGATGTTTAGTAGGTCAAAAATGGGTTACAAGTTAGCCTTGTTGGAAAAAACGGGATTCCCAATTTTTTCCTTATTTTTCTCCTCTTTCCCTTGGAAACCCTAAGAGCACATAGAAAAGAAAAGGCAGCTACACCTATATTACTCCTCCTCTACTCCTTCCTATCTTGTTGTTGTTCTTCTACCTCTCTTGAGTTTTCTAGTTTTCAATTATCATGAGGAAATAAACGTTTTCCTAAGGTTAGGAGTGAAGCCACAACAATTGTTTGGTATTTGTTTAATGACTCTTTCATGGATTTAATGTAAGCTTTCATAGTTTTGATTGATTTTGATTATTTTGCAAAGTATTTATTCTGTATAGCTCTTTGTTTTATCGTTAACTCCGGGTACAGTGAATTCTTAAAATTCCCTGCGAATTAAATTACTAGTTTTCTCATGCATTAAATCAATTTTATGAATTCATATTTTTAGAATTGTTTTGAATAAAATTAATTTTTAAATCATCCGGCTGGGATCATCCTTTGTATGAATCTCGGTTGAGTTATAAAATTGAGTCGTTAACAAATATCTAATACTTGTTGTGAGTGCACCTCTGAACCTTAGTGCTTTAAATTATTATTTTCAATCAAACTGATTTTCTGCAATAAAGCAACTAAATTTCTAAAATCTTTTCTCAATCATCTCAGCTAATTATTCCCCTTCCCTGTGGTTCAACCTCGGACTCACCGAGAATTTATTACTTTATGACATTCTGCACTTTGGAGCATTATTAAAGTCACAGCATTGAACCAGTTTTGTGTGCATATTATTTTATGTTTCACAAACTTACATATCTCAGGCCATGAAAATTTGCACCAAGGCAATTATATACACATGCTTCTCTCTACGTATACAAGAAAAGATAGCATTTGCAACCCTTTATTTGGGACGAAATAGTGTATGTGTCCCAATTAGTGAAGATTTGGCAATTTTTGAGACAGTTATATGCGTCCCAATGATTAGAACCCAAATTTAGTTTATTTGCCCAATTTTCAAATTGAAAAAAAAAAAGAAGTAAAAAATAAATGCATTTGGGATGGATATATCCGTCCTTAGGTATTTTGTTTATTAAATATTCAATTGTTTGGACCTTATCGACGGATATATCCATCCTAGGGATTTATTTATTTATTATTATTTTTTAAACAGGTTTGAGGCGGATATATCTGTCTTAGGGTGAAAACAAAAGTTTTTTTTTATGGGTTAAGATGGATATATCTGTCCCAATAGGATACGATCCTTCTGGAGGATTTGATTTTGGCTTTAGCCACTAAAACCCATTTCCCCTTTCTCATTTAAGTTCTCTGTCATCTTGATCATTTACTTTTCTCTCTCTCTTTCTCTCTCTTCATTTTCCTAGCAATTCCTTTTCGTCATCGATGAACTCAACGGTGACCATGGTTTTGGGTTGCGATATCGCGTCACATTTGACGACCTTAGCTACCTATCTATTATCGATGACCACCTCTGCTTCTTCGCCGTTAATTATTTGATGGACACCCTTACGTGCCCTGGTGTAAGCCCTCGTTGCTTGCTGTTGCAATAGAAGGTCGTCGTTCCTCACCATTGCCACAGTCTGCCATTGATTCACCTTCACCTAAGCTTGCCGTGCATAGCCAGTTGCTAAAGCCCACATCGTTGCTCCCACCACGACTTTGTCTGGTGAGTTCATTGTTTTGTTTCTGTTTCTGTTTTTGTTTTGTTCTTTCTTAACAAAATTTCTCTTTTTACTCATCTCTGTAAGGTATATAAAGCTCAAGTTAAATCTAGGATTTTAGTTCTAGGGTTTCAGATCTAATTTTTCAGTTCTAGGGTTTCTAGGATTTCATCTATGTCCTTTTTTTTCATAATACGATATGCTTATACTATAGTTGTTTGAGATTAATTTTTGTGTTTCCTTGAATTCTTTAAATAAATCTAATTTAATTCCCAAAATGTATGAAGAAGTTCTGAATTTTGTTCACTCTACAGCTTATTTTGGAATCTATATAAAGTTGGGGGTTGATGTCAGTTTCATCAGGTTCTAATTTTTTTTCTTCTTTAATTTCCCCTCTGTTTTCTCAACAACAGGGTTAATGTAAGGTTTGCTTCAAAATTAGGGCGTAGGCACGATAGTCGTGGGTTCACATTCCTCCAACTGATTGATGTCATTTTTGCATGTAATTATCCTCATCCCCTTATCTTATTTACTTAATCAATAAGTAAAGTTTCTTGTACTAGTTTTTATTTCATGGGCCTCTTCTTTTTCTTTCTTTATGACTAAATATATGAATATATACAATATTTATGGATATATACAATATTTGCACATACACTTCTTTATATATATGTATATATGTACTTGATTACATTGTATTGAAAATGAAAATGTTGGTGTTTCTATTCATTGGTTTTTTATGCCATAGTGTTGAACCTCAGCAACTGTTTGATAAAAGTCCCAAGTGAAGTGGCTAATGTGACATTTATGTGCTAGATTGACATTCATGTGCTAGGTCCTATTACAGAGGGATGATACTCTCACACAGTTGCGACAGTAAACTAGTCATATAGAAGATAAGATGAGTCATATGGTGGATTTAATTAAATAGTTAATGAAAAACCAAGCAAGTAGTTATGTAGATAAAAATACGTTTACATTTGCAACTTCTTGTGTAAATCCAAAATTAAACAAAAAATCAGTTAAAGCTACACCAAATTTAAAATAAGTAAATGGAAAAAGTGGAACTGCAACTTTTATTTAAGGAAGTAACTTATCGAGGACCGACGAGTCTTAAATTTGAAAACCATAAACAAGTGAAGGTAATTGAAGGAAATGGAAAAAAAATGTCCAATAAGACAAGTTCTAAAATTGAAACTGAATTTTTATGGGTTTGTTACAAGTCTTCTTATTGTGATTACCAATCTTGTTGCATCTTCTACACCTGATTTGGTTGACTTTCTCACCTCTAGATGGTATCATCTTCTTCTTTGGCCTCCCAGGTTGTTTCTTTGATGATGGGGGACAAATAACACACCCACTAGATGGGTAATCCTGTATTCTGACTGTCGGAATAGGGAAAACACTTTGTGAGTACGCTAAGAAATAGTACCACGTATGAAAATATTTCTCGACATAGTCCAACAAGTTGTTGCCACTTTTTTAGAGTGCCTGAGCGGCATGAGCACATGGAAATCTATTAATCTGCCATGGATAGCATGAAAATATCCTCTTTTGAATATCAACAGAAACTGAGGGATATGATTGCACCTCGAAAATGTCTTGACCTGCTAAATGCACAATCCATGTTTAACCCTTCCTTAATTCCTCCTCCAACCTGCAATCAATCTTGGGACAAAGCATAGTTGGCCAATTGTGTGAAATTTTCCTTATAGTAGTCATTTGATTCATCAACAATATACGAATGGTGTCGATTAGCTTTGTTATAGGAAGGTGGAGGGCCTCACGTATTTGTGAATTAAAAGACTCTGCTGCATTTGACCACATCTCCCCATAATGATGTCCTATAAAGTAAACGTTGCCCAGTTCTCATTGAGTAAATTGTCAAGAACTGTCCTAACATTTTTCCCATCTTCTTGACGCAGTTAGTTTATTTTAGAGTGGAATGATGTCCGTGATGGGGCATATGCACAGTCACTAAACTTTTTAACAATCATCTCTTTGAATGAGCTTGGACAACCTGATAACTTATCACGCAAATTACCTTTAAGATGGTGTAGGCAAAATGCATGGTAACTATTGGGGAACACTTCTGGAATAGCATTTACTATGCCTCTATGTCTTTCTAATACAAAAGTAATTGGGCAATCCTCACGAGACAACAACTTTGACAAATGTGTGAGAAACCAATACCAATTGTCTTCGTCTTCTGAATCAACTATAGTAAATGCTAGTGGGAATAAACCTGGAAAAAAAACATGTAGGCATGGTTAATACCTATTTATGTGTAACGCATAACACAAAGTTTGTATTCAAATTGCAACGCAAAAACAATTCCACATGATGAACATAATGTGGACATAACTTCCACATTTGGTAGATCTACAAATAGTGATTTTCAAATAGTGACGTAGAGGATACATGTGTGTTCTATAGTGCTATATGTGAACTCTTACATAATGAAAGCATATAAGAATTAGACAAGTTATAGTATGCTTAAATGTATAAAAAGACATACAACAAACAGGCCACGATAGAAAATGCTGTGGGTACAAAAACTTTTCAAATAATATGTACGCAATGTATTTACATTATCTTGTGTAACACATTGCAGCTAGATTGTATTCTAATTGAACAAAAAAGTTTCCACTAAACATGTAACCAGCGTAGCCACATTATGTAAATTTACATAATAACAAGGGTGATTACTGCATAGTGACACAGTTGATACGTGTTTAGTAGTGCTGTGTGTAGGTAGGATTACCTTGATCCCATCTTTCGCGGTTGTAGTGAGCAGGTTGCCTTTGCATCTTCCTTTCAAGAATTTACTGTCAAGGAATAACATTGGACGACAATACCAAAATCCATAAATGTACGACAATACCAAAATCCATAAATGCATGCATAAAAAGACACAAACACCCTTTTGAAACGCCCAGTATTTATATCGTAATCAATCTCAATGATACTCCCTGAATTTGTCCTCTCAGTTTCTTCTTCGTACCACCGAAATAAATCATACGACAAAGACTGGTGTCCGAAAAGCTCATTCTTTGCTCTATCAACTCCCCACCAGGCATGGTGATAAGTGATGTCTAGACCATAGCTTTCCTTGAAGTTGTAAACAACATCAGTCGGTCTTGTTAATAGCTTGTCGCGTACTTTATCGCATATTAAACTGGCAACTAATTCAGAACTCATACGTGAATTCTCTGTGGTCTGAATAGCAGCACCACAAGTGTGAATATTGTTCAAGTTACGAATATAGACAAACCCATTTATCTTTTGGAGTGTAGTATTCACACGTTACATACAATTATTTGTACCACACTTCCTACATATAGCGATTATTCGTTCTTTACTATTCTTAACAATGTCATATTCAAAACCAACTTCCATTGAATACATTTTAAGCGCACTTCTAAATTGACTAACACCTCCTTCAAATGACTGCCCAACATCTCTAATTGCTTTAGCCCAACTAGCAGTAAGCAATATTTTTGGTTCATGATGACAGTATTTAGATAACATATCAACTCCATCTTGGTGTCCAAAACTCCAGTCTGTCATGCTGTGATTTTCTTAACTGCTGGAATCATCTTCGATTTGTGGAACGAAGGGGCCATTGTAGACAGAGACGTTTACATGTTCGAGGCCAGCTAAACACACAAAACTAATAAGAGTGTTCAAGTCATAGTTACTTCAAAGCATACATAGGCATTACCGGGGAGCTCGTATGTGAAACTTATCGTTTCAGAGTTCAATGAATCCCAGTTCCCACACACGAACTCAATTACATCACGAAAACGCGATGTGGATGATGCGCAAAAAACCGCGGTTGTCGCACGAAACTTGCACAATAGCAAAACCATGATTATTCGGGATAAAAACTGAAATAAGATGATGGCAAAAAAAATCATATTTTTGTATACTAGAACAGTTACACGACAAAGAAGTTACAAAGTTTGTGAACGAAAGTTAATATATCATTAACATATCATGAGCAGTGTACACGAAAATGAATACAAATCATGACAATGACTAATAACATTGCAATGAAATCCCTGAATGTGTACGATATATTAGTATTTAATTTCCTAATTTTTAACAAAATCACTTTAACTTGTTTCATCATGTAACTAGTTACACATAGACATGATATCCAAAAAAAAAAAAAAAAATGAAGTCCAAAATTCAAAGTGTCCACAATATAGCAACAGTTACATGAAACCAAATTATCAAGGTTGTGAATCAATGGAATAAATCGAAGTCCACAGGCACAGGGCAACCCCCAAAACCATTGCAAAGATATTCCTAACTATGGAATCTCATATATGAGATTCCAATTTTTTACACAGACCCTTTTTCATTGCAAATTAAGTAACACATACCCAAAATACAAACACCAAATTGCCAGAAAACATAGAGTGGAAAAAGCACAAAAAGACGATGCGCGACCGATATTAGGGATCCTTCACACTAGGTTGCCTCAAAGCAAGATGAGCACGAACAGTTTTCAAATTCAAAATTGATTCAGAGGCAAAAATTGTTGCTGCACATCCCAGATATGGGAACCATTAACCACATCTTTGATGGGATCATAGGGATCTAGAGATCCTGCAAAAAACCCAAGACTTTCTTGCCATATATGAGAATAAGGGTATGTACGGTATTGTAAAGAATATGGTTCCCAACAGGTGATAAAAACGTGGTCGTTTTTACTTAGGGGCGTACTTAACGCATGAAGAGAAAGGTCAGAGGACCTTACGCTGGAACTTTATTGAAAATCAGTATTTCTGGCTAAATTTCCCTTTCATTTTTTACCTCTTATGATTAAAAGTGTTACTTGATGTGATAGTTGTTGGTATGATAATTATAATTTTAAATATAATAAAAGGTTTTTTGAAAAGTAAAACAACTATTTAGCTTTGACTTTGACAATGAACAACATTTTGGGACATCTTATAGTGGAAATGTGATCAAAGAAAGCGAGATGGAGCAAGTATCTATTTTGACACAATTAAATCTATTTTAGTGATCTTGATCAAAACAGTCCCACCATTTGCATACAAAATGCTCCATCAATTTTGAGGACTTATATATTTAGAATTTTGCTAGGGCTATTTTTTAGGATCCAAATATAGAAACCATTGATTATATATTGTAGTTTTATTTTGTTGTTGTTTTTGTTTTGACTTTTCCTTTTATTTAGTATTAAATTATTATTATTTTGGTGCAGTGGTTGTTAGTTTATTACTATACCTATAGGCATGCATCCTACCCACAAATAAGTCTTATTTTTATTTTTTATATAATGGGTTTTCTTAACATATGCCCTAAGAGCATATGTTAAACTATAATTAATGTCCCAATCATTGCATTGGAAATGATGAAAATATATTGTAAATGGTGAAAGTTGCTTGAAAAATGTGAAAATACTTAGAAAACTGTGAAAACACAATTTTTTATGCAATGATTGGATTATTAAATGTAGTTTAAGATGTGCCCTTAGGGCACACGTTAAGAAAACCCTTTATATAATACGGGTTTAAGTTTAGAGATGTTTTGAATCACAAACTCTTCTTTTATAAACGAAAGAAATATACCACCATCAAGACAACAAGAAAGGTAATTATCGTATAATTGTTTCGGATTAAACGAAGTATATGAGTCAAAGAAAATGATTTCCATTCAAAGTCTTAGCAAGTCCCAACTTTTAGGGAGGAGCATTTTAATCCCCGGCGGGAAGGGAAAATAAGAACAAATGTCGAGCTGTAAGATAAATCATTTTGGTGGAAATTGCTGTATTGGTCAGCAACTCAGCACGAGCTCGAAGTTCATCCTATTAAATGGGCTAAGTCTTTATTTATTTTTTATTTATTTATTTATTTTTATTTTTTAAGGCTGGAGTATTAAATGGGCTAAGTCTAGGCTAAAGGATACGGGGCTGAGATCTAGATAGGCCATGCTTGGGCTGGGGCTTTTTATTTCCAAAAGGGGGCGGTTGACCCCTTAATTTTATTTGGATGCTCCTCTTATTTTAACATTTTAAGGTTGTATGAAAAATGTAAAATGTTTTTATGAAAATTTGTGTTGTTGTCCATTACAAAATATCATTTTGGAAAATCTTTATATTTTGAACAATTTTATAGAATATAAAGATTTTCCATTAAGTGGACTCTCTGGCCAAAAATGAAACAAATACTATAAATGGCAAAAAGTCTACTCAGACAATAGGTTTTGGATAAAATTTCATCTGCAAAATTGTTTAAAATGATGTTTTCTAGTGAACTGTCCAATCATTTTTTTTTAAAAATTTATAAAAAGCTTTTATATTTTTTTTATAAAATCTTGAGAAATTAAAATCGAAGGGGGTGCAAGTAAAATTAAGGGGTGACAATAACTGAACCCTTTTCAAAATGATCTCAGGTTTGGAAAGAGCCAACTCAATTGATTCAACTTGCAACCCTAAAAACCACTTCCAAGAAATAATAGAGTTTTAAATCCCAAAAACAAAAACAAAAAAAAAAAAAAAAAATTGCCAATGACTCTTCGGTCTACTTAATGACAAGTCATTTTCTGATAGGGTTGTAGAGTTTGCAGATATTTTGGTTACAACTCCACGTGAGTGTGTTCTCCTATTGTTTGACAATAAATCTAAAAATAAAAAAAATAATAATAATGGTAGAATATAATAATGACCGGATTTGATTTTATCAACGTAACTTCTCACGCATCGCCTACTGTTGTCAAGTAATGTTTTCTGAACTAAATGATGCAAGGAAGAAAAATGCTCATTTAATTTCACTATAGAAAATGACATCATTTCTCGTATAGGAGGATGAGACACACGTGTGGATCAAATGTTGAGAAATAGAATTATTTGAGAAAGAGATTGGGAGGATTCAAGCATGATCAAGAGCAAGTCCAATGGGATGTCGAAGTTACCATCAGATCAATTTAGTGATAAAATTTGGGGAATATCTTAGTAGTCCTCAAGAGGTCGAAACTTGAAAGTATCCTTAAGAACTGCAACACTGTCATTATTAGATTGTGCTGGAGGAGTGAGACTGTAAGACCAGTACAGGTGGGTGATTGGTTGGCGTCCAGGGTTACTACATCAGTATATTAATAAAATGGATTGCCTAAAAATTATAAAATATTATTTGAAAAAACTAAAATTAAGCTCACATATATAATGCTATTCTTGAAGTAGATGAGGTTTGCCTTTGTGGCCAGTGTTGGATAGAGGTATGAGTAATCATAAGTTTAGAGGTAAATTTTTTTACGATGTAAGACAAAAAATAAAATAAAATAAAATAAAATAAATGAGTAGGATTATTTAGAACAACTCCAATGCAGAGAGTTATTTTAGAGAAGTCAAATCTACCTTTTTAGTTTTTTATAGTGCTAAAGAGTTATTTTTTAACTCCGACATTTCCGATAATACATAAGTCATTTTCTATAACGATATGTAATAAAATAGAGTATTAAATTTTGATTGGCACGTTTTATCAAGTAGTATTTTTTATAAAATTTTTAGTATATATAACCTTTGAAGGATTTTTTTTTTTCTTTTTAATATAACAATATATGCAAATGTTAAGATTTAAATATGATGTTTCGTAGCCGGCTAAAAATAAATAAATAAATAAATAAATAAAAGGTAGATATGATGTCATGAGATTTATGCAAGTGTAGTAAAGGGCGCCATCAATGCACCCATAGGAATGGCCGTATAGTAAATTTCCTCTTCTGTAATTAATTTAATGGTGGACCAGGGGAGGCAGCCAAATCAGCGAGCTTAAAAGTCTAACCACACCGCATCTTCTTGGTCTATAGAATAAAAACAAAAACCTAATAAAGGCAAATACGGATGAAGATCCCAGTGACCACATCAATCAGTCTCTTCCCATGAGCATACAAAATCATCCATAATATAATATATCATCATCATCATCACATCAGCACCATACGGTTAAATCGCAGCTGTACTCGCCGCCCCAGCCCTGTCCGGTTCACTTTCTCCTCACCTGCATGTGATCACTGAAACGGTCCTTCAGACCTCGCTACTGTCTCCCACCGCCTACACCTGCGAGTACGGATCGTCAGTACCATTTTTTAAAGGGTTTAAATCTGCGAAGGGTATCTCGAGAGCCGGTCCACATGCAACCCGGTTCGATACGGACCAGGTCATTCGTCACCATCGGATACGTCGTCGTAGGGGTACCTAAAAGAAGAAGCGAAAATGTATAACGGAAACTGTAAGAAGAATCGTACGGCTGGCATTTGACGTCGTCATGATCCGTGACGGCAACAGCGCATCGAATCCCACATGGGACGGCTGCATATAATCTGCTTATACGTGCCAAGTAGGGGGTTTGGCACGTGCGGAGTGACGTGGCCGTGACGGACAGTGTGAAGCCGGCGCTGTCAGTGGGTGCTGTGGCTGGGCCGTCGGCGAGAGAGTGATGGTGTCATTCATCATCGCTTTTCATACTTGAAAAGTTTGAAATCATCGATTTGAGAGTGAATCTCTCTCTCTCTCTCTCTGAGGGAGAAGTCTTAATCATTCCTCCAGAAATGGCTGCATATGCAATCATTTGGATGTTCAAAACCCTCTATAAATTGGGTGTCTGTTTCTCTTTGGCTTCTCAAGATCTTCTCTGTTTTCTTGTCAAAACCTGCAAATCTTGTGTATTTTCTACTAAGATTTCCTTGAAATGGCGTTCTCTTCCAAGTTTATCTACGTGGTTCTCGTGGCGGGTTTGTGCTTGCTGATGATGGATGAAGCTTCTGGTCTCTCTCTCTCTCTCTCTCTCTCTCTCTCTCTCTCTCTCTCTCTCTCTATATATATATATATATATGCATTTAGATGTTTTAACTCACCAACCGATCGACTGGACTGTCCATGTTTTATTTTGAGAGGAAAAAAGGTGATAATGAGTTTCGCAGCTGTGGCTATTTTGACAACAATAATGAAATGGTGTTTCATGTTGTTTGTGGCAGGGTGTAACACTGGACACGGGTGCTTCTTTGTCAAGGCGGCTGCTCAGGAGATTCATAATAGAAAGGTTTAATTTAGCATATAGTACTTTTTATTTTAATTAGAACAAGAAGTAGTTTACTAGTTGAGGGTAATTGATGTGTGCTTCATTTTTTCAGGTGCTGGCTGGTTTGGAGAGGAACAGGAAAGGGGGCGTCAAGGGTCCCGTTCATCTTCATGGATCTTCAACCAGTACTGGAAATGGAGCCGACTTGGTTGGTTGGGAGTTGAGGAAGGTTCCTTCAGGCCCGGACCCATTGCACCATAATGGTGGTAGTCCAAAGAAGCCCCAGACTCCTTAAACGTTTCCAAGAAAGCTCCTCTTACCTACCAAATAGAAAATGCTCCTTCTAGTGTTTCTGTTTCTTATCTACTATACATATATAGACATATAGTACGATCTCACTGAGAGATTTTGTGTTTGGTCTAATCGGTGAGAAGCAGGTAATGTTTATTTTGTTCTTCTTTTGGGTAAAGATATATGACGAAATATAAGTACGTTCTTGTGTACTAGTGTACATTTTTTGGGGATGTTACAGTGCCGAACTGCACTTTTTTTGGCTCGTCAAGTTTATCAAAACTGGTTAAATCCAAGAACAGCATGAGCAGGCACATATCCGCCAATAATTTCCTTCATTTTGCCCCATCCCCCCGGCAGGGTGTGTTTCTCACATCGTTTGGTGGATGGTGGATGCTGCAGATTTCCGAATACAGTATTGCAATGATTATGAGTGCACCATCATCCCTAGCTCTATCTTCCTATAAGTTTTCTTGATCATGTTTCGCTCCTATTTTGGGCACGCATTCAAATACATGTGTCATATTGCGGATCATGTTTATCACATCAATTTTGCTACATTTAAAATTTTGTTCAAGTAGATCCCCATCCGACCATTGAAGTTGATCAAAATTTGATCGACTCACCTAAATGCCATTTTGTGATTAAATTTACAATATATAAGACGTGTGTTTCAAAATTTTTTTCTTCTTTTTTTTTTATTGGAAAAGTTGTGTTTTGAAATTCATTTGACGTTGTGACAATATTCTCTAAAATAAGGAGAGCCTGTTATTTATATCTCATTAGTCACAAAATTATCTTTTTGCTGATAGAAATAAAAAATAAAAAAAAGGCAGAGCCAGAAAATCCAGCATTTTTTATATTTCGTCTGTTGCAGCTGAGGGATGCAGGTGAGGTTGAGTGGGAGAAGACTCTAATGAAGTTTTTGATCATAATATCCCTGTAACAGATGGGATCGTTTGGGGCTAGTTAGTACCTTAGGGTCACAGTCAACTATGACCATTTGTAGTCACAGTCCATTCCCGGATCGGTGTAGAGTTGAGATCAGACACATGTGGGTCCCATTGGCATGTCATGCAATAACTAACCTGCGCTCCTACTAATTCTATACCTATCTAAGGATGGAGGGGGCAGTGACATTGTGACACTGCAATTCATTCTTTTCATTTCAAAGGAATAATGTAGAGGGAAAGGAAAATACTAGTACCACTTATAACTTAATTATAAAAAAAAGAGAAAAAAAAAAGGAGGGTGTTGTCCTGCACTATTTAAGAGTGAGAATGAACAGCATGGCGCCATGGCCGTTTGTGGTGACTGGCGAGCGCTAATAGCATCACCCATGGAGAAAGCAATATCAGGAAATATAATCAATGAACTGCAGAAGAAATAGCTAGGCACTTCTATTTGTGAACTTGAGGGCGGATCAAGTGGTCCTAATCTAGGCTTCTTGTTTTATAAGAAATTTTGGATTCAACTCTTACCATTTTTTTTTAAAGATTATCTCATAGATTCTATCTTGTAATTATTTAGTGTGTATATGAGATTAGGGTACATAGGAATGTCAACGGGGCGGGTTTGAGACAGGAGCCTCTTTCCAACCCCAACTCTAATGGAAATTACCCCATTTCAACCTTATACCAAACCTATTTCGGGTTTGATAACAAATTTCCATTCCCGTCCCAATTAAATTTTAAAATCTCATTTCCACCCATCTTGTCCCATTTATATTTGGCCAGAGACAAAGCAGGGTGGGATGAAAATATCCAGAAAATATCCATTATATCCGATAACCTAGTTTTAATATTAAAAAAAAAATTTGAGAAATAATCCTTTTAATTTTTCACATTCATAATGAGAAATTTTCCAAATTAGTTAATTAAATTTATTAAACCAATTTTAATTAAAAAAAGCTCTTAAAAGTAGGGGTGTTAATGGTTTTGGTTAAAACCGAGAACCAAACCGAACCAGGCGGTTTGGTTTGGTTTTTTTGTCATTAGGTTTGGTTATGGTTTTAATTTTAGAAAACCGAACTCAATTGGTTTGGTTTTGGTTTTAAGTTTTAAAAAACCAAACCAAACCGAAAAACCGAAAAATATTATATATATATATATATATATATATATATATATATAGATATATATATAAACTTAAAGTTTGTAAATTCCCAATTCTAATAAGGGTAAAATAGGTAATGGGCTTGTTTTTGTTGATTTTAAGTTTCTTATTGTTTTCCCTTTTTTAGATTGGCATGTATTAAACTAGCTATTAATATTGTGTGTATTAATGTTGTGTGTGATATTAACATATTAATATATGTCAATATGTTTCTATTTTGATATAATGTTCGTTTTTTTAGTTGCTAATGTAATGCTTTTATGAAAAATGTTTTTATTTGGAGTTGGGCATGTCATTTTTTTCATGTTCAATTTTTTTTTTGTTACTTGATAGGTTAAAACCGAAACCGAACTGAACCAAACCAAAATATGATGGTTTGGTTTGGTTTGGTTTTTTTTATAGTATGGTTTGGTTTTGGTTTGGGAGGAACAAAACCGAAGTATAATGGTTTGGTTTGAAATCTCCCCTAAAACCGAACCAAACCGAACCATTAACACCCCTACTTAAAAGCCTTAAATAAATAGTAATAAAATATATCGTAACAACTAAAAAGTAGTTACATCGTAACAATTATATATATGTATATTCGATAAAAAGTAAGAACTTATTTGGGGTGGGTTCGGGACTGGCTTTTAAAGATCATCCCAATCTCGCCCTGAATTCTAATGGGTTTTTAAAAAAGTCCCCAAACCCATCCAGATCCTACTAAGTAGTGTCCCAAACCTTTCCTAATAAGAGCGGGGTGGGGCGGGGCCCTGAAAAAACCCATCACATTGACATCTCTAGATGAGGGGACTGCATGTACCTAGAAGGATTAATTAGGTGCAAAACATTTGGAACTTCTTGATTAAAAAAAAAGAAAAAAAGAAAAAAGAGGGCACTTCTATTTGTGTAGTGTGTTAGATTTAGCTATAGAACGCATAAGACCTCTTCAAGTGTAGAGAAACTCAAGGGGCTTCGTAATTTGTAGAACTTGATAGGGCGGTAATATATGAAGTACTTTTTGTATAGCACCCTGTGTAGCACCCAACCCACATCAATAAAAAAGAGATCTATTAAATAAATTAAGAGAATTTTAGTCCACATAAAGTGCTGTATTTTGGTGCTGCACATAAGGTGCTGTACATGGCATTTCTCAACTTGATAATGATGTTGTTGGAGATGCTCCTACAGTTATCTAAAAAATTAAAATAGTCCTCTCTTTTTCTTTTATTTAATTTTTTTTATTAACAGCTAGGAGTACTCTTTTTTTTCTTTTTTTTTTTTTTTTTTCTTTTAATCCAGAGAGAGAGCTAAAAGCATCAAAGAGGAACAAAAAATCCCAACTAGGTTGGCAACCAAAACACTCACCATCATCTGCCTTCAGATCCAAATTTTATTAAAAAAAGAAAACTAAAGTAAATAAGTAAGCATACAAGGAGATGAGGAAACAAAAACCAAACTGTCTGGTCTTGGTTGCTTATAATGCCACAATCCAGCTCACATAGGAAGAAATAAAATAAAAAGGCATTTGGAGATTCTCCAACAAGAAGGAAACCAGCTTTAAAAAAGAGTTTAAGAAACAAATCTATAAAAAGGAAGCCCCAACATATCTCTAGCAAGCTCAGAAGGAACAACATCGGAATCTGCATGCCACCAAGTAAGACTAGTAAAATTGAGAGCCAAATTAGCTATTTTGTCTACAATAGAGTTATCTTTTCTGTAATATGAGAAAAAAAAAAGAAGCAATATTCATCTTTTTAATGAGAGAAAGACAATTTCGCCATTCATTAACAAAGGCCGAGAAGGCTTAAATGTATAATTCTACAAGGAGAAAATAACAGCCGAGGAATCACTTTCAATCCTTAGTTAGGAGTACTCCAACTAGAGAGATTTCAACCTAAAATAAAATAGTATCTTGAAGATGCTCATTTAGTGTGAAAGGATGCCTCCGACATTTCTCACATCATAGTGCAAGATATTTCAAAATATTTAGCATTGTACTTGACCTCATAATTTAGAATCAATTCATTTAATATTTCCTAAATTCTTCAACACCCCAAAACCCAAATCCACCCCACCCCCCACCCCCCCAAACACCACCCCCTCCCTTCTTTCTCCGATGAACCATCTCATCTCTTTTTTTTTTTTTAATTTCAAACATTCTTCTCTCTCTGTCTCTTTCTCTCTCTCTCTCTCTCTCTCTCTCTCTCTCTCTCTCTCTCTTTTCTTTTATTTATTTATTTAAATAAATAAGTGATAACACATAGAAAATACACAAATACAATTAGAAAAACATAGATAAAATCAAGAATTCACTAAACTTAATTCAAAAAATGCAAATAAATTCAAGAATTTACTAAAATAAATTCATGAATTTCTTTGTTGGAATCATGAATTAATTTCTCTATTGAATCAATACATAAGGAGAAATATTACAAATAGAGAGAGAGAGAGTAAGTGACACTGTCAAAGAACGTTAATTCAACAAAGAAATTTATGAATTATATAGAGAAATTCGTTAGGTTGTGGAGGCTCAGCTTCGATGAGATACTCATCGAGCTTCGCAGTTGTGGGCAGTTGCCAATGGAATGCACAAAAATGGAGGAAGATGGAGATTAGCTATTGTGGGTAGTTGCTGGTGAGATGAAGGAAGACAAAGAAGGAGGAAGAGAGACAAAGATGGAAATGGAGGAAGAGGGAGTAAGAGAAGATGAGACGGAGGGAGATAGAGTATGACATTATTAAAGAGCATTGATTGATGGAGTGAAAAGCAAAGAGAAGGGAAAAAAAAAAAAGGCAAGGGAGTTTTGGTCCATACAAATAGTGCCACATAAGGTACTATATTTGAGTGCTTCACAATGCACATAAGGTGCTATATATAACATTTCTTTATACTCCGTGATTTTTTATTGCTCAACCATCCTAAGTCCTAACTTCGTTTAAATTTTGAGAGAACATTAGAGTGTTTGTTGTGTTATGTTTGAAACTTTTTCATTCGTATATCCAACTGTCAATCCACCTTCTTCTATAACTCCCTCATTAGAGCATCTCCAACGGGAGAGCCAAAGTGTGAGTCAAAGCTAAATTATAGCTCACTTGGCCAAAATAACTCAAAAGTGACTTCTCCAACCAGTGAGCTAAATATTGAGCAAAAATAGCTCAGAGCTAAACTCAAAGCCAAATTTGGCTTTGAGTTTAGCTCAGAGCTATTTCTCAATGACACCAAATGTTGGTTAGAAGAGAGAGGTTTCCCTCCCAAATCAGTCGGAACCCAAGAACAAACAACACATTGTGAACAAAAATTCCAAAATAAAATGCAAAATAATCTGAAACGAGATTGCTTGTGATGGGGTGGGTTTCCCATAGATCGAGCCAAAATCCACGGCAATTTCAGTGCCCGAGAGACTGTGGCGCATATGGTCACCTTATCCAATACTGCGCTGACCATCGTCTCGTCCGCCAAGCCAAGCAACTCCATGCCTGCATCGTCCTCTTCTTTGTCAGCCCAACTTCCTCGCTTCAAAGCTCATCAATTTCTAATCCAAATCTAATCGTCTTAAAGAGGGCTACAAGGTGTTCGAGTAGGGGTGGGGGGCAAGAGATCAGGTCGTGAGATAGGGTGTGGGAGGAGGGCATTGATGCAAAGAGAGACAGAGAGATAGAGACAGAAAGAGAGGGGGCTGATCAGGGACATGGGGGTGGGGGTAGCCTTTCTAGTTTTACCTTTTTGGGTTCCAAATGTTTCCAATTTGGAAGTTTTATCCTACATCATTTTTTTTTTTTTTTTTTTTTTTTTTTTGTGTTTTGTTTTGTTTGGGTCTATCTCTTGTTTGGTTTACAAAAACCATATGGCAGTCGGACAATTGCAGGGGAGGGTTGTTTTCCTAAAAGAGCCATTGCCAGATTGTGAAAAGAATTGTTGCCCAATAGCTCTTTTGTGCAACAGCTCTTTTGTGCAACAGAAATTTTACACCCCTCTATAAAATGGGCATTAGACTCATCTATTTTTCATCCAGTTCTTCACAATCCAACTTATTTTCTCTCAAATAATTTGTTTCTACACTATCAATTCTATGACTTTTTTAGGTTATTCATTTATTTATTTATTTTTTACCTTTGTAAAATTTTTTATTTACTTTGCACATCTTTTTTTTTAAAATTATTATTTATAATTATGTCTACTTCTCAAGGGTGAACAAAAGCTTTTTCTATCGAAGAAGACATAGCAATTTGCAGGGCTTGGTTGTGTATCTCTCAAGATCCAGTGATCGGGATCTCACAAAAAGATAATGTTTATTGGCGACGAATTTTTGCAAATTATAATGAGAACAAGCCAACAATGGTAGGAAGAGTGCGAACGCAATGCTCTGTGCGAAACCGTTGGGGAAAGATCCAACGTGCTTGTAATAAATATCGTGGGTGCATCGCAAATGCAGAAGGTTGGTTTGCAAAAAGTGGAACAACGATTCAAAACAAGGTGATTTTTTTTCCCATATTTAAAATTTTCTTACTCGTGATTTGATATTCAAGATTTCTAATTTTGTTTTT
Organism: Liquidambar formosana; assembly: GCA_039720395.1. NCBI lineage: Eukaryota > Viridiplantae > Streptophyta > Magnoliopsida > Saxifragales > Altingiaceae > Liquidambar > Liquidambar formosana. The sequence continues at coordinate 26,129,618 of CM077827.1, read as the reverse complement.
TTTTTTTCTCTCTAGCTTCTTGAAGCAAAAATTATTTATTAAGAAGATATGGCAAAACATTTCAACTTTGATCAGTGTTGGCCAATATTGGAAACTAGTCAAAAGTGGTGGTTGGACGATGCGGGCAGCGACCTTGACCCTGAATCCCTTACTTCCTCCCCGATTCTTAGAGCACCCATATCTCTCGAATCTAGCCAAGATCCAACTTATGATAGTGTCAACTCCCCTAGATCCAAAAGGCCTAGTGGAAGGAAAGCTGAAAAAGAAGCACGAAGGAAGAATAAGGTAGGTCATAAAAATAGTAACTCGCGTTTTTGTAATTTATTAGAGGACTTTAACAATAACGCGAGTGATACTCAAGAGGCTTGTACTGCGAAGAATCAATTAGAAGCAAGAAAAGTAATAGTAATGGAAGAGTCGAACCAACAAGCTCTGAGGAAGGACAAGATGAGATTATGAGGGTGGACACCTCCAACATGGACGACCCTCAAATGATTACTTATTGGAAGATACGTAAGGCTGAAGTGTTCTCTCAATTAATAGGCCGTTCCTCAAGCTTACAATATTATGTTCCCGATCCTCCATCTACATGATTATTATGTATTTTATTTTATTTTCAATTATTGTACTTTGAATTAAATTAATGAAATAAAGCTTTCACTATTATGAAATTAGGTTACAAAATTAATTCTTGTTGGAAATATCATAATTCGGTCCACAAGCAATGTGAAATAAATACAAATAGGAAGATATAAAATAAAATTTTTTTAACCACGTAAAAAAAGAAAAAAAAAACACAAATAAACAAACATAAACATAAACATAAATAGCATTGAACCAAAAAGAAAAAACATAAACATAAATAGAAGGGAAAAAAAAAAAAAAACTACAACCATATGACATAGCTAATAGATGGCTAAAAGACACAAACTCAAGCCCAAATGTCTCCTTCTCATGACCACAAGTGTTTAACCAGATCATTGCGGAGTTAATAATGGATTTTTGGAGATCGAATCATATGGCGACGATGCAAGAACTCCCTTAATGGTAGTGTTGACTCTCGTGACACTTCAACTGGAGGGCAAACCTCTGATAGTGTATGATATTCATAATCTATAGAGGTATCCTTACGCTCATTTTCAACAATCATATTGTGCAAAATAATGCATGTCTTTATAATGTTGCTTAGATCTTCATGACTCCATAATCGCGCAGCATTCTGACAATAGCAAAGCGTGCTTGAAGAACCCCAAATGCCCTTTCCACATCTTTTCGATACTTCTCTTGCATTTTGGAAAATAATTTCTTACTCGCTCCAACAAGTGCAGAAATCGTTTGAACAAGTATTGCCCATAGTGGATAGATACCATCTGCAAGATAGTAGCTCATGGTGTATTGGTGGCCATTGGTTATGTAGTTGGCAGGACGGGCACGTCCATTAGCTAGGTTCGCAAAAAGTGGAAATCGATCAAGAACGTTGATATCATTATGAGACCCAGGCATACTAAAAAAAATGCATGCCACATCCATAAATCATAAGGGGCCACTGCCTCAAGTATGATTGTTGGTTTGTGTACATGTCCAGTGTATTGTCCATGATAAGCAGTTGGACAATTTTTCCACTGCTAATGCATACAATCCAAACTTCCCAGCATTCCAGGAACCACGTCGTTCTCCAACTTCTAGTAGTCTAGAAATGTCTATAGCATTCGACGATATTAGGTATTTGGGCTCATAAATGGCAATTATCCCCTTACAAAATCTCTTCACTGCCTCGATTGTTGTGCTCTCACCAATTCTACAGTACTCGTTCATTAACCGTATGCAAGCATCTTCATTGACATTGTCATCTTTTGTAGCCGGATAAACCAAGATTCCAAAGAGCATCAGCTTTTTGGATGAAATAATCATCATGTTGTTAGATCGCATTTAAAATACGAAAAAATAATGGACGATGCATTCGAAAGCGTCTATGGAAGTGAGTGAAAACAGGATTCTCAGCAAAGTAATAAGATATTAGTTGTTGGTTGCCTACTTCTCTATTACGATCGATAACTTGCGGACCAATTGTGGATCCACCATGTTTGGATTTTCGTTGTCCTTTGCAGCTATGTACACTTCTATAGCAGAACACGTCACCACATTACTTATTTTATCTTCATCAGTATATGAGTCTGCATCATAATCTCCTCTCAAAATTTGTTCACTCAAACTACTCATTGTAATAAACAAAGATAAGATGTGAATTTTTTCAATAGATGAGAGTGTTGTTTATTGTCTCCAACCCATACTATTTATAGAGGAAAAAAAAAAAATAGATGAGGGTTGAGGAGAAAGGAGTTGGGGTTGTGGAGAAAAGAGTTGGGGGTTGGGGGTTGGGGGTTTGGGGTTGGGAGTTGGGGGTTGGTATGGCTTTCATAGCATTGGAAAAAATAGAAATAAAAATTATATACTTGAGTCATGTTTTAGTTTGAGATTGGTATGGAAAAAAAAAAAGTTTAATTCTAAAAAAGAAATGAAAAATAAAAATAAATATCAAGAAGTTGGAATAGATTAATGGTAGTTGGAAGTGAGAGAATGGTAGTTGGAAGTGGGGCATGGAAGTTGGTATGGAATAATGGTAGTTGGAAAGAGGGAAAAATAGATGATCATGCTGCATTGGAGCAGCTACTTTATTGCAGGGAGCTATTTTTACCGTATAGAGCTATTTTTGCACTTTGTGAGCTAAAAATAACTTTTAGCTCACCAAAATAGCTCACTTGGGTTGGACTCTTGGAGATGCTCTTAGAGGCAATGCCTCCCTTAACCAATTCTTTCAATCCCTCTCCATTTTCCGCCAAATGGTCATCACTCATAAGCCCGTCGACTGCCATACCTTGCCCGTTGTTCTTAAGTCCTGCGCTGGATTATTATCGCTACAGCTTGGCAAACAAGTTCATGGTGCTGTGGTGGTTAATGGGTTTGCCTTTGATTTGGCAAATTCAAATGCGTCAATAACGATGTACTCCAAGTGTGGTGATTTGGTTGCTGCCTGGAAAGTGTTTGATGGGATGCTGGAAAGGAATTCAATCACTTGGTCGGCGATGAGGGCGGGTTATGGAACGCATGGGGTATTTCGTGGGGTGTTTCAGTTGTTTCATCAGATGATAGATGTTGGGCAGGAGCCAGATGGGGTTACTTTTATGGCAGTTTTTACAGCATGTACTCCCATGTAGTCATAGGGGCTTCACGGAGAAGGGGCGGGAGTATTTTGAGATGATGGAGCGTCAGTTTGGGTTGAGGCCAGGGTTGGAGCATTATACATGTATGGTGGATATGTTCGGGAGGGCGGGACAGGTAGAGGAAGCAGAGGAGTTGGTTGTTGGGATGGAAGTGGAGCCTGATGAGGCTTTGTGGGGCGCGTTGTTGGGGGCATGTAGGATTCATGGGAAGGTGGAGGTAGCCGAGAGGGTGACTAGGAAGGTTTTTGGGAGGAAGCTGAGCTCAGCTTCTTTGTAAATCAGTTTCATGAATTACAAAGGTTTTGGTACTTGGATGTGGTCCATTGCTGAAGAAGATATATTGGTTTTGTGGGGGGAAGGCTGCGCGTTGTTGGATTGATGTAAAAATTGCATATTTTGATAACAGCAATGGTTTCCAGGCTATTAGGCTAGTGCAACAGCAGAAGAATTGACCCCAGGAACTAATGGAACTGACCTGATCTTGCTACCATTGTTGCGACCATCTATTTTGATGAACGGTTGAAAACTACAAATTGTGAAAATTGCAAAGAAAGAAAACATTGCTATTATACTGGACGAAAGTAGTCAGAAGAGGTAACTGCGACATGCTACGAGTTGTTGCATCTACAAGTTATGGAGAGAAATGGGTGAGTATATTATGGGTGTTGACATAGAGAAACTAAGCTCACAGCAAGTATTTGTAGATCTAGTTATAGTAACGATATATAACATGAGCAGCAAAGCTATGATTATCATAAGCACCTCGGCTAGCCTAGTGGTGAGGGAGGGTGGGGTAGGAACATGATATATATGAAATGCAAGAGAATAAATTACATCTGTTTTCTCTATAAAGATGCTATCATCTTTTTGTTGCTTTTTGGAGGAATCAAAGGTTTCAGTTGCTATATATAAATTTGCATTATAATGAATAAATTTTCATGAAGGTACTAATTATCAACAAAGTTTATCCATTTCAGCTGAATCAAGTTTTGTCAGCTGCCATTTACAGTAGTAAAATTGCTTGCCATTTCAGACTCTAGGATTTAACAGGATAATGTAGATTCCAACAATACTAGCAGTCAATTTAGAAAACATCTAATCAAAGAGCTAAAGTATATTCATGGAAATGATTTCTCTAACTAAAGGAGTGGTTGAAAAATTATATTGTATATTATGTTAATTTACACTGAATAAGTTTAATGATGTTCATACGTTTCTGTTACAATTGTTTCAGGAACATATCCACAAATCTGCAACTCAAAAGACAGAAGCTCTAGTAGTGCATAAATATCATCCGAATTGACATGGGATTTATCTCCAGCCACAAATTCATGAATGCTACAATCAACTTCTATTGAACTGAACCCTGGTTTCTTCTGTATCCCAAGGGACTTCATTGTCTTCCTAACCTTTCCTGCACCATCCCACCTTCCAACTGCGGCATATATATTTGAAAGTAGAACATAATTGGAATCACAACCAGGATCTAACTCAACAAGATACTTCATTAACCTTTCAGCCAGGCCAACATCCCCACAAGTCCTACATGCAGCCAGCAACGACCCTAACACAACTTCATTTGGCTTCATGGGCATGTTTTCAATTACATTCAACGCATCTTCCAACCTTCCTGCACGGCTATAAAGATCAACCATGCATCCATAATGCTCAATTCTAGGAGTGATTCTGTTAACTCTCCTCATAATATTGAAGAACTCAAGCCCCTCATCAACTAAACCAGCATGGCTACATGCAGTTAGAGCTCCCGTGAAACTGACTCCATCTGGCTCAAATCCTTCTTTCTGCATCAAATTGAAGAATTTCAGAGCCTCCTCTGCATACCCATTAACAGCAAAGCCAACAATGATCGAGTTCCATGAGACCAAACTTCGCTTAGGCATTTTCTCAAAGACTTGACGAGCAAACTCAATACATCCACATCGAGAATACATGTCAATCAATGAGTTACTTATACGAATATTGTCCTTAAATTCATGTTTCGAAACAAGCCGATTTATCCATAAACCTAGACCAAGGGTTCCCAAATTTGCACACGCTGCAAGGACTGAAATGATGGTCACGTAATCAGGCTGGACCCCAGAAAGCTGCATTTCTCGAAACCATTCCAAGGCTTGGTCAAAATGGCCTTTCTTGACAAACCCACCAATCAAAGCTGTCCAGGAAATCGCATCTCTTTTGGGCATTTCATCAAACAATGCTATAGCGTCCTCAACTTCCCCATTCCTCATATACCCATCAATCATGGTATTCCAAGACACCGAATTCCTCACGCACATCTCATCAAAAATCAACCGCGCAAGATTCACCTGACCGCACTTCGAGTACATACCAACAATGGCAGTCCCCACCTTGACATTGTTGGTATCCAATCCCATTTTCCGAGCGCACGCGTGAATTGAAGCACCAAAACGTGTATTTTCTAATGGAAAATCTGTGCAACCGGAAAGAAGAGTTACGAAAGTAATGTGATTGGGTTCAACCCCAGCGATTCGCATACGGGTAAACTCTGCAGCCGCTTCGGCTAGTCGGCCATTTCGGCAGTGCCGAGCTATAGATGAGGTCCATGAGATTGCGGGGTCTATGGGATTACTAGTGTGTTTGAGGGAGATATGGGTATTTGTGTTATTGGTGAGAGAGATTTTGTGATTGGGGTTGGGGAAAGTGGGATTGTTTGGGTGTGGATGAAGGGATGGCGGTTTGGGAGGGTAAGAGGGCTGGGTTGTGGTGGGTGTGCAGGCAGGAAGGCTCATTGTTCAAATTACCGTTGTGAGAGAGAGAGAGAGAGAGGGAGAGAGAAAGGTGTTGGATAGGCTATGTTTGTACGGATTTGGATTTGCTCAAGTTGGGGTCTTCAACTTGACGCTCAATTTGGCGTTAGATTTTGGACACGTGGGGGGATGCAATTATCAACGGTTGGGATGAGGAAGTTTTACCATTTGTAAGAAAAGCCTAGCCGTTGATAATTGCATCCCCTCACGTGTCTAAAATCTAACGCTAAATTGAGCGTCAAGTTAAAGACTCCAACTTGAGCAAATCCCAATCCTGTTTGTACTGATGAGGTTAAATTTTAGATGGACGACTTCTACTGTATCCTATTGAATATTCGAGAGAGAATTTTAGGTCACACTCCCAATTTTTGGTACAACGTTCTTCTCAAGCAAAATGAATGGTCCAGTTTTTGAGTGAAATCTATATCACTTATAACACATAGGATCCTTCATAATATGGATGCTTCAAATTTCAATCAATCATTCATGGAGTGGAGTTTTTCCCAAATTTTTTGACCTTTTCAATACTTTTATAATTTCATCTTACTTTATTGTACTAAAAATTTCAAAGAATTTTTGTAGTTCAATAAATTTTTGAGAGCTCATATGGATTTAATACAGCGTGAAAAAATTTAAATTTTAGTCCATACATAAATCCACCAGCCTTGTAATCCAAGTGATACCTCTCCTATTATAACATAGGTTATAGTTTCGAATCATTTAATAACAAAATTATCGTAACAAGCAGGCTGTGGCACTCGCATGTGCACCCAAAAGAGGTCATGTTGGCCTGTCGGGTGTTGGCTGCAGTGGGGCATATGGACAATGACCATACGTTGAAGGCTTCCCATATCTAATAATTCCTTCAAGTGAGACTCAGAAAATTGTAAAATTTGTGTCTTTGATTGGAGTGAATTTATTTCTTTTAAACCCAAAAGAAAAGGACGACGGTGCAGCAGTCATGGCTTTCACCTTTAACCCTAAGTGAAGCTTGGAAGTTGGAACTTTAAAACCAATTAGGATGTCACAAAACCCACGACCATAGATGGACTGGAACAAATTATGTTACAAATGATCAAAATATATTTTATGTTCTACAAGTTTCAAACTAATTACCAAAAAAAAAAGAAAAAAAAGAATGTAAATTAAAATTAATTACCAAATTCCAAAATATTGGTTGTGACAGCTAGGGAGAGTTGTAACACTCTACCCTGTGTGTTTTTCTCACTATTGCGACCAAACCGCAAACACCACTGCCCATCATCACCGACCCTCTTCTTTCTCATAACACAGCCATGGATATCTGATTGCAGAAGATAGCATTAGAAAGAGATACCAAAACTACAGAAACTGCCTTAACCACCAGACCTAGAGTGTTAAGCAAAGCCGATAATGTTGTTGCACACTTCATGTCAGTGTGTATCCTTTATATTTGAAGATAGCCTTGCATGGCCGAATGAACAGTCTAATCCAGTATCGCTTCCAAAACATTCAAGATCACCTAACAGAGATATGAAATCAACTGATAAATTTCAGAACAATTTCTTTCTTTTTTTCTGTTTTCATTTTAACCCTTTTTCGAAAAATTATAGAGGCATATATTAAGGAATGACAAAATAGTAGTTTGCATCATCTGTTCTCTATCGACACTACCATACCAGACAATTCTCACACTCTATGAACCATCCCCAAAAACACTGCCAAGCTATCATGAGCACTAGAAAACTCAAAACCTTGTATTTTTTGTATTTACCCATCGGCTCGGACACCAGACCGCTCGTGCCTGCCCCTTCTGTCTCGCCCTAAATGGAATGGTACACAAACATTATATCCTCACAGCACAAAACGTAAGAATCACCATGGAAATAAGCAACTTGTTTAAAAGAAAAGACAACGAGGGCCGATGATTGGATAAGACTACCATTACTCATCGACCATCGGCAGAAGTGAAGGACTCTGCAAATCCGGTTGGCCTTGCTGGAATACTTCCCTTGCTGTCATCGAGACTACTATGGCTGCAATCTTTGCTTTCTGCTTCCTGCCAAACCTTCAACATTTGGGGAAGAGGTAAATTGTAATCAATGCCAGAATAGCACTCTGTTTCTTCATTGACTGGTTGCCACTTCTCGACCAGTGGAGACAGCACATTCACTGCATGACCCATATCTGGCCGATGAGTAGGCTCCCTTGCAGTGCAATGTCCAGCCAATTCAGCTATGATGGAGATGCTATCGAAAATCTCTTCATTTGCTTTTAGAGATGGATCAATGGCAGCCATAAGCTTCTCTTTGGTTGATTTCATTCGCCAAAACCACTCGGCCAAGTACCTGCTTTCCTCAGGGCGATCCTCATCAAGTGCCATCATTCCAGTCAAAAGTTCCATCAACACTACTCCATAGCTGAAGACATCGGCTTTAGTTGTGATTTTACCCATCACTGAAACCCACACAAAATTGAATTAGTAGGAGGTTTAAGCACGTCGAGGTGACAATTCAAAAGGATTTAGAATTGGGAGAATTTTGGTGTTATCCTGAAAATTAAAGTAAAAAAGATAGCTGCTATTAGGTGGTAATAGATATTCATGGGCTGGGAATTTCTAGTACCAACCAACAGTATTGACCAAAGGAGGATGTATGACTAAGACATAACCCTAAAGGAAGTATTCAAATTCAATTTTTAATGTCCCTATTAACTTGTAAATATGTGTTCTTGTTCAACATGCAAAGTAACAAAGGACCTGTGGTAACTAAAACAGTTAATGATGCTCAAATATATATTTTACCATTCAGTGCTTTAAAAAGAAATTACATGTCCTCGTTCCATTACTTCCATATGCATGTTCCTTTTAATTTAAATGTGCTCACTACTATGTGGTTAAAGACAAGTATGTAGCGCAGGTGCTTCAACTGAGACCAAATTCATTATTTCTTACACCTTATAACAGTCAGAAAAATGTGGTACATCTCCTTTGTTTTTAAGGTGTTTAGGATTGAAAAACATATTCCACCAAACTGAGACACCAAAAGATATACCCTGTTTTGCATCAAACACCAAAAGGAGAGGAAAAATGTTACAATGTGTTAAAATGGTCATGAAGATACAAAAAGGAAATTAGACACTAGTTGGAAAATCAGAGAACTTTGTTTATTACCACCAGAGGTGTCAAAATCTTACTCATATTATAATTCATAGTATTCAAATACTCAAAAATCCATGATCATGTCTCTATCCAATGTAAAGTTATAGACTAACAGAGGATTCAAGAGGAAGATTTCTTACCAGCATATTCGGGCGCAAGGTACCCAAATGTCCCGGCAAGCCTAGTTGCAACAGACTTTTCTCTATCTGGAGCAAGTTTCACCAACCCAAAATCTGAAACTTTTGCCCGGTAGTCATCACCCAGAAGAATATTTGAAGATTTAAGATCTCGGTGTATAAAGCTCTGGCGGGCCAGATTATGAAGATACTCCATCCCTCTAGCAACATCCAACGCAATAGTGAGCCTCCTTGTCCAAGATAGAGGCTCCAAATCCAGGCTCTTCCAATGGAAGAGATGCTTGCTTAGAGCCCCCTGAGGCATATACTCATAAACTAGAAGCCTCTCATTGCCTTCCACAGAGTATCCCAAGAGAGATACTAAATGCCGGTGCCGGACCTTAGAAAGAACAGCAATTTCAGCCTGAAATTCATCCAATGCTTTGTTGCAAATCACCCCCGACTCCATTCTCTTAACTGCTATTTTTGTCCCATCTTCGAGTTCTCCACTATAAACTGTTCCAAAACCGCCACGGCCAAGCTCATTTTCTGGTGCAAAATTCTTGGTCACCTTACGAAGAACCTGAACAGATATGACCAGGTTCCCAGCGTCAATCAGATGAGAATTTGCCACTCCACTGCTGTTTCTACTCTCAGAACTAGTCCCAGTTTGAGTGGATAAGCTTCCTGTGGTCTTATTCAACACTGAAATCTTAACCATATTTTCTGGATCAGATGGGTCTCTAGGGTGAACCACAACAGCACTAGGAGGCTCTGAAGTGTCCTTCCTCTTCTTACGGCAGCATATAGTTAGAACAATCGCCAGAATAACTAGAATAGCCAAAGCCGCACTCGCAGCCACGATTACAACTAGTTTGACACTTCTGGATTTTTTCAGTTTGGTTTGTACTTGGACCGGACTTGACGAATTAGAGATTGAGCCTGTGATTGGGGAAGGAGGACTTTTGGACGATGGTGATTGTGTACTACCCGTTGATGTCTTGTTTGATGGGGATGGTAAAGACACTGGTGATGGGCTGCTAACTGGTGAGGGAGATGCCTTAGTCTGATTAGCAATCAACTGAGGATTTCCAACAGTAAGGACCCTCACACTGTCATGGAATTTCGGTAATGGAGGCTCCAAATTGTTTCCACTCAAATCCAACAATCTCAAAGATTTCAAGTCAGTCAAATTCGTGGGGATTGGACCAGTTAAGTTGTTTCCTCCAAGCCGAATTTCAACCAATGAATCTAACTTTGCGATTGAAGGACTAAGACTACCATTAAGCTTTAGTCTAGACAAATTTATAATAGAAACTTTGGACTGTGGATTGCAACTCAATCTAAACCATGGCCCTATACATGGATCATTACCAGACCACTCAGAAACAAGATTTACTGGATAATTCACAGCGCCAAGGAAATCTAAAAGTGCAGTAACTTCAAGGGCACATTGAAGCCCAGGTTCAGATTGACAAAATGGATTGAAAGCAAAAGAGGCATTACCGGACTTAAACTTGGGGATCGGACCCATCAACAGATTATTGTTTAAATCCAATTTCTGTAGTTCCATACTGGCTAAGCTCTCAGGAATCAGACCAACAAGTTGGTTCCTATTCAGGTTCAGATCTCTCAATGAAGACAGAGCTCCAATGTTTGCCGGAATTGTCCCAGTGAATTGGTTTCCATGTAGCCATAGCTGTGTCAGCGACACCATTGATGCAATTATGTCAATTGGACCGCTCATCCCGCCTCCAGCTTGATCATTCAACCACAAAATCTGCAACAATGACTGCCCAAAACTCGCCGGGATCACACCGGATAATCTGTTGTAGGAAAGTTTCAAAGCCGCGAGGGATGGCAATGCCCCTAGGAAATCAGGCACCGGTCCAACCAAATTACACTGTACTAGAGAAAGATTTGTCAATTGAACTGATTTTTGAAGCTCATTAGGTAAAGACCATCCAGTGCTGGCATTAAACGGATTGTAATCCAAAGCGAGGACGCGTATACTGCTAAGGCCATCGAAGAAATCATATGGGATCGTGTCGAATTCGTTGTTGTCCAAATACGCGAATTGCAATTCTGACAAACCGCGGAAAGTGGGTAATTTCCCGTTGAATTGGTTTCTTTGAAGACCCAAATTGGAGAGCATTGAGAGCTGGTTGAAGGTCGGAGGGATGGGTCCTTTTAGGCCCAAATTCTGAACCTGAATCTGTGAGACTCTGTTACCAGAACAGAAGACGTGAGGCCATAAAGGAGGGCCACAGGGGTCATCACCATCGGCTGGCCATTTGAGGAGCTCTGGATTATCCAAACCTTTTCTGAAATCATTCAGAATTTGAAGGTCATTAGGGTCTGTGGCACTATAAACCACTGTAATGAGACACAAAAATAACGTAAAGCATAACCTTCTTTGATCAATTTCCATGATCATTCTCAGTACTGAGAAAATCATCAACAAATGAACAGATCCCAATGCACTTCACAAACCAACATCTACCGCCAATTAACACTAAACCCAGATTCAGAGTGATAAGAACTAGTGATGAAAGAAAGAAACAGGACCTGAGATGAGACGCTTGTTCAATTTTGAAGACCAAGAGTTGTATGAAAATGGGGTTTGGGGGGGTTTTTGAAGAGAAATGTGGAAAACCAAGATGGGAAAACGGGAGGGAGTTCAAGATTGAAATGGAGACAAATTTGGGCAGATTTTCTACAAACTTTATAGGGTTTTTATCCATTCAGTTTGAGATCAAACCCTAGAGTCATCAGCCCACCATGACTGCATCTCTCCTCACTGTCTCACTCTTTTTGTTTTCTTTCCTTTTCATATTTTATTTATTTGTTTAATGGCTTTTTTTTTTTTTTTTTTTTTCCCGGATAAGTTACTCCGTATTTGTTTAATGTTGAATTGACTGTATTGCCACTATACTGACAAGTGTCACCAGGAACTGATGACAGAATTTATAGTCGGATATAATAGTCCTGGGTCCTACTGACAAGGTGTCACCACTATACGTGCAAAGTTGCAATCACCACTCTCTTGGGGACCAAAGTGCTTCTTTATTATTTTATTTTTTTCTTCAGGTGTTTCTTATCGTGGAAGCTCCATTTTTTTTTTCTAACCAGAAATCCCTGGGAAATAAGAGCATCACAACAAAAAAAAAAAAAAAAAAAATTTCTTTACAATTTTGGGAATTATAGAATAGAAAAATTATACATTTATTTACTCAGTATTTATTTATTTTGATAGATAAAAAATTAATTTTTCCTCAAATTAGTTCTACTTATCAAATTTTTTCAAATGACAATCAATATATATTTATATATAAAATATGATCAACTTACATTTAGTGCAAGATTGACCTTTTTTTTTTTTTTTTTTTCATACACTTTCATTCTTTATTCATACTTGTCATGCATATCCAATTTTAAATTAATTAGATATTGAAAAGCGATTGATCTATAAATTTACTTTTCTTTTTATAAATATAACTATAATTTGAAATATTTTATGAATGACATAACTCTTAATTTTTAATTAACGTGAAATTTTGCATGCATGATGCGCATGAAGTGAATATATAATCAAATAGGTATATTGATGAAATATTATTCTACAAAAAAAGAAAAGAAAAAGAAAGATAGAAATTAACGAGCATAAGAATAACAAGTCTTATATCATGTGTAAATTGGTACTGCCTCTATATGTATACTATTGAAAATTGTAGGCTTTGATATATTGCTATTATATTTATACATTCCATCTAAATTTTAGGGTACAAGAAACCCCAAATATTTAGCTATTTTTCAAGTAACCCTCTAAAGAAATTATTATTGTAATCTCCCCAAACAATTTACACATTTAGTATTTAATGTCACCGTTAATCATCGTTCATAGAATTAAGGATAGCCGCATGACATTTTTTTCGTTTAATTGCACAAACGTTGATTAATGGTGACGTTAATGGTTAAATATATAAATTATTTGAAAGGACAATGCAGCTATTTTTTCTTTAGAGGGGTTACATGAAAAAAGGGCAAATGTTATAAGAATTTCTTGTAACCTATTTTAAATTTTAAGTTGCAAAGTGTTGTTAGTTCACTTGATCCTGTCAGACAATAAAAATACTTTCAAATTACTCTTTTTAAACACAATATTGACAAGAATATTGTAGTTTACATTTTAAATAATAAAATTGTTCAAATGCTTTTTAAATTTCGAAATTGTTTTATGCTGATCATGAATTGAAGTTACTTAAATAATTTTTTTATACTTTAAACTTTTAAAGCATTTTAATTCATGGGTGCAACAATTAGTAACGGCAGTGCCACACTGCCACTGAAGGCTCCATATTGACCATCCTATCCACTAAGAAGGACAAGAAAAGAAATGTGGCAAGGTGAGGGCACAATGGTCCTTTTGTATCAATGGTGGAGGCGGTGATGGTTGAAATTATGATATAACGTAAATAACATAATTGATAAGGACATTAATCAGTCTCCCAAAAAGGGCCCTACATGCATGCTTACTCCCATGATTTTGCAAATCTTGTTGGGGATGTGTTGGAGACTTTTTGCAATAGCCAATTGAAATAGACAACTTGAGGCCCCATGTGTCAAATAAGTCTCTGGTTACTTGGAGGGGGAGAAAACGTAAAAATTCGAGCTTCAAAAAAATGGACGAGATGTGGAAGCTCAAGGGTCAAAGAGTCCATTTTTAAGTTCCCTCTTTCCCCTCCTTTCGTAACCCTCATTGTTTAAACACCTAATATTTTATAGAGGAATATATGGTATTCAAGCTTTAAATTGGCATCCTAGGTTACACTTTTTAAGTTTTAAAGTAAGGGTTTTCTTAGCGTGTGATGTGGGTACATGTTAAGTTATAATTAGTAACTTAATTTTTACATTAAAAAATATAATTTCACAGTTTTTCAAATATTTTTATATTTTTTTAAGTAACTTTCATAATTTACAATGCATTTTTATCATTTCCAATACAATGGTTATATTATTAATTACAGCTTAACATGTGTTCTTAAGACACACGTTAAGAAAACCCTTAAAGTAATTTAAGAAACAAAACATTAAATTTTTAAGGTACCACCAAGAATGTTTCAATCCCAAACTAAGATATGGTTTGGAAATTCCAAGTACAAATACCAAGTCTGCTTATGGTTCAAGATTCATTTCTAGGTTTTGGTTCCTCCCTAGTGCCACAGTACTGGCCTTTCTAAACTCTTAGCTTTTGGGTTGTTCGGAAAATATAAAAACTTGACCAATTAAATATGAATTTGACTAATTTTGATTTTAATATTATTTGCTAAATAATTTTATTTATCAAATAAATCAGTTTAAGAAACTGCAAAAAAAACAAGACACATTTTTTTCCCCCCAAACACCCATGAGTTGAATTAAAAACCAATTAGCATTAACGGAGTAAACCCAACTAGATTAATTTAGTTCTCAAAATTCCCAAGCAAAGAATACCAACCACAGCGTGCTGTCTTATTTATTCTCACCAACCTCTAGCACAGAATTCTTCTGTTTTTGTCAAGGTACATGCAAGGGGAACTTTCCACTGTCACTGCCAAGGCAAAATAATAGGTATAAACTTCCCTTTTTTAATATGCTGAGTTTAGTATGGTGTCGGCTTACCCCAGTACTACAAGAGAATCTTCCTTTTATTACTACCAACCTCCTACCACGAAAATAAAGGTGTAGCTCAACCTCTTTGAAAATCTAATGGTTCCATCTCCCTTCTTTTCTTTTTCTTTTTGTACGATGAGAATGGTTTGAAACTTGATATACTCTCCTATTTTTTTATCCTACTTCTCTCACCACGAGACTAGTTATGATGGCTTTAATTGTTCTATTTCATTTTACTTCATATTTGAAAAAGTACAAATCTAGTAGAAGAATGTAATCATCCAAAAATTTGGGAGCCATAATGAGAAACAACTTGAACCATCATTTCATAAAAGTTTGTGTGCTAATCTTCTTTCATTAGCTGTTTTGATGGCTTTCATTTTTATGATGGTGTCGCATTCAATTCTTTGAATCGCCTACACGCCTTTAAAGTTCAAACACCATTAATGGCATCTTTTCAAAGTCATAGAAACCAAGAGTCGTATATTAACAGGGGCTGGGCTGGGCCTAGTAAAGAAAACAGTAATAAATATTCTGTTCAAAGGGAGCCGAAAGAAATGAAATCATATTCAACTAGTGTCAATGCCTTTTAGCATGGAGACGTCGGCACCATATAGTAGCGTAGGAGTTAAACATTCCAACTTTATCATTGAAAAATAAAAATGGGATTAGCTGCTCAATTTCTTATCATATCCATCTAACGATAGGGCAATGTTACATTCACCGATTGGATCCACCGAATCCATCAATTAGATGATGTGATGAAGGGACGTGTTTTTTTTCATTTACTTACACTTATGTCATAGACATATCAGTTGATATACATAACCAATATAAAAAGCGAGTAAACCTATCAATTTTCTTATAAAAAGAATGCTAAAAATGTCGGATATATTTACCTATTTCCTTTATTGGTGATGTGACAATCCTAACGAAAGACCAACATGTTTTAAAGAAAGAAAATAAATATCACATCAGCCAATGAAAATATCAACTAAGAAAATTCAATAGATATAACGCCACCGTACTTAATGATGTATCATCGTCGGTTACAGCGGCGGGGTGTAGTTAGGATTAGTAGGAACCATGATCCTTTCAATTTTTTCAAAAAAATTGAAATTTGTTCATATAGGTTCAAAAATTTTTTGAAAAATTGTATAGGTGCCTACTCCAAAATTACTCCAAAATTTTCAACTTGATTTTAAGTGGTGGTACTTATCACACTAAATCAAATCACATCCTATAATTTTAGATATATCTTTATATAAGGGCAATTTTTATTCTCTAGGGATTTGTTTGGTTGTTTAAAAATAATTAAACAATTAAAGTGTATTTTACATAGTATTTGATACACAAATCTATTATATAGAATTGATAAATTTTGCTAATGACCATTGGGCTAAATAGCATATTTTGTTTCAATAAAGGTGTAGCCATGTGGGATTTCTGGATGTTTTGATTTTGACTCGATATGGATATATGTATAGGTTTGAAAATCTTGATAGGTGTAAAAGTAAAATTTTCTACAACATGTGTAATTGAATCATATTTCCTTTTTTTTCTTCCCCTTAAATTAATTATATAGTAAAATGTAAGACTTTAAGATTTAACCAAAAAAAAAAAAAAAAAATTTATCATAATATTTTAAATTAGGCCACCCAACCTAAAATTCCTAGTTCTTCGGTTATCCCTAATTTTCTCTTCAATGCCAATAAGGTCATAAATAGATCCTATTAGAGTATCTCCAAGGATACTAGTTATTTTTTAGCTACTTTAGCTAACAAAATGACATTTTTTAAAATAGCTAACTAACTATCCAAGTGAGTACCCCAAGGGTACTAGTTATTTTTGAGTTATTTCAAATTTTTATTAATAGTCTTTCTTTTTTTATCATTTGGTGGAGAGATAAAAATGAAATAACGCATATAGAAAGGACAAGTGTCACTTTTTTAACTAAAAATAGTTTAGCTAATGCTTAATGAACATTCGCTAGCCAAAATAACTAGCCATATATCTAGCTCATTGGAGAAGGAAAAAAGTGATTTGGTTAGTTAAAATAACTAAGGAGATTGGATACTGGATAGCTTACCCATTGGAGATGCTCAGCACCTCAAAGGGTACTAGCTATTTTTTTTTTCTACTTTAGCTAACAAAATGATATTTTTCAAAATAGTTAGTTAGCTATCCAAGTGAGTAGTTCAAGGGTATTAGTTATTTTTGAACTATTTCAAAAATTTATTAATAATCTTTCTTTTTTTTAAAATATAAAAAGCGAATGATGCATAAAGAGAGAAATAGTGTCACTTTTTTTAACTAAAAATAATTTAGTTAGCGAATGTTCGCTAGTTAAATGTGACTAGTTGAAATGAAGATAAGTAAAATAGTTAGCCATCTAGCTAACCCCTTTGAGAAGGAAAAAAATTATATATAATTAGTCGAAATAAAGATAAGTAAGATAGTTAGCCATATAGCTAACCCCTTTGAGAAGGGAAAAAAAATACTTTCATTAATTAAAATAGTTAAGGGATTGGATATCTAGCCTGGAGATGCTCTAAGCCACCATGTTGCTATCCTTGGACAAGCATTGAACATCGATGCCAATTTCCCAGAAAAGTTAAAACATTCCCACCAATATTCCCTCCTATCAGAATAACGGAAGTAGCACCTTATTTTTTACAAACAAAGGATAACAAGGAATCCAGAGAGAGAGAGAGAGATGTCAAACTGCCAAGATTCGTCACCAACTGCCGTCGGATGTCTTTTAGTAGAACCACTGCTTTGGAATCTCTGACGGACAGTATCCGTTGCAAACATTAGTTAATTAATAAAATCTTTAGAAAAGCTCGACCTGGATCTCATGCTTCCTTTGGCAAGTCAACTGTATATGGAACAGATCTAACAAAGATTTCTAACTAGATAACGAACCAAATAATAAATAAATAAATACCTTTTTAATATTAAAAAAAGGGACAAAGTGGAGAGGGCAAGCATAAATTTCAGATTACGGCCCATAATTTTATTTATTCACTTTTCTAATTAAAAAAACACACAGAGACTCAAAATCAATATCTCCTTAAACTCCACACCTTTATTGGGAGAGGACATGCCATTAGAGTTAAAGATTGACCAATTTTATTTATTCAATTAGGAGATGGTTATTGTAACCCCTCAATGTTATTTGCATACCCCACTTATTTTAATTTTTTGATATTTTATGATAAATATCAAAAATTTGTGTAAAAACTAGTCATGTGGTCTACTCGAAAACATCATTTTGAAAAACTTTGCAAAAGAGAGTTTTTTCAAAATTTGTCGTTTAAGTATCTCTAGTAGATTATGCGGCCATTTTTCATAATTTTTTTTTTTTTTTATATTTATCATAAAATCTTAAAATTTAAAATAAATGTAGTGTGCAAATAACATTGAAGGGTTGTGATAACCTCTCATTCAACTATTACGGAACACATTTCAGAGTAAGACCTAAATTGGGTCTTATCCTATACTTGACATGGTAGCTTTTATATCAAATGATACGAATCCCTGCAAAAAACTCACCTTTGAAAATCAACTTGCAAGGAGATTGGGAATGCTAAAAAATTAATACACATTGTCAAGTCTATACTTAACTAATGTGTGACCTTAGGAACGTAACAAACTCGACTTAAATCACTTTCGTTCTGGCTTTGTAACAATTTGATGAGATGGGATTGAAAAAATCAATTTTCATCCTACTTTTAGCATGCAAGCTTAGACTCGACAACAAAGGGCCAAAATTTAAGTGAAAACACCTAGCCATTGAGAAGCTTCAAAAACCAGTTGAGGCAACAAGACTGATGCTTTACGCTGTTTACTCGAATATTCAGAATCAAGAAGATGAACCAAAGTAATCAGGAGTGTGGAATTGTTGAGGACAAATTCACACCAGATTAAAATGACACTGCTTCAATATTCATTCAATGGTCAAAGCAAGAACGTATCTTGGTCCCTAGACAGTGCATGGATGAACATAGCAAGAATGTCTGTGCTATTGATTGAAGGTGCCTCCCAGAAAGGTTCCCACACTCACGTTAGAAGAAATCTTTATAGAGCAAAGACAATTGAAAAGCATCAAGCTAGTTGCAAAGTTGCAGCGTGTACCTTAGAAAGGCTGATGAAGGTCTTAATTATAGACCTGGGAACCCTTGTAACACCTCAGTTTCTCCAAACAAAGGATGACAAGGAATCAAGAGAGAGAGAGAGAGAGATCCAACCTATTAACCCTTCCTTTAAGGAAGTCAATGTATGGTCCAGGGACCTCCAGGTCTGGAAGGACTGGGCAAGTTCAAATTAAATTTATGGTTTGACGATCCAAGTGGTATTGAATGTAAAAAAGTACAGGAAGTTTGCTGTTATATTGGTGTCTTTTAAGGAGACTTGAGCATAAAATTTATTCAATACCGTCATGCCCAAACAAAATAGAAGCTACTTTTCTAATGCAATAAGGAGCACTGTGTACAAGGTAGAGGGTTCTAAGGAAAGTGTTAACAGTTGAAAATCACTGTTGAAATGTTTCCTTCAAAAAGCAGGTACTGCCTGCTGTATGGAGGATCTAAAAGCATTCAGTATTCAGTCTAGAGATTTAATATAGTTTCACCTTGACTATTTTTCTTAATGAAAACTCTTATGATAGGGAATTATACTCTGCAAAATACTCATCTTGCAATTGCTCTGAGTCTGTGAATGTGTTCAGCTACATGAATCTTTTTACGTCATTCAGCTCTACATGTATTTTTCACAAATCTGAGTTGATCTCATCAGAAAGACTTAACAGAGCCAGCGTAATCCCACCTGATGCAATTGGTAGAGACAAAAAGGAAAAAAAGAAAAGGAACTGCAGAGGGATTTTTTTCCGCAAAAAGTTGATTACTAATCTGGAGGCTTCTAGAAGACATTATTCCTTTTGAGTAGATTTCATACACAACCTTAAAATAACACCAATCAAATAAAGCAAGAAATTGTAGGTAAAGGTCCAAGTTCCTCTCTATTCATTAGTGCTTAATTATAGGCTACTAATGTATGTTTATAAACTATATAAAAATACAAAAAAACAAAACTGCATGCAAAACCAGATATTAAACTAATTGTTTCTTGAACTATAAACAGAAGTTACAAAATATAAAGCATTGATTAATACAGTATGTAAAAAGCGCTGGGAAAACAGCACTTCCTAGTAAAGACACTGAAAAGAAAGAAGAGATGGACTAGCAGTAATCCAGCAAAACATAACAGATTCCATCACCAAAATATCTGTCTTTAATATGATAAACTCAACCCACACTGCATAACAGAGTTTTTGACATCTATGAGAGCAATGTGACACAAACATATATATTTTGAGGCACAAGGACATGCTATCAACATAACTAATTCAGAAATGTAAGTAGACTATAAAAATGCTCCTAATAATTAAAAATGAATTAAAATCAGCACCACCATATGCAAGTAGTTCATCATCATACCTAATCAGAAAGTACTTTAAGGTAACACAATTTAAAGGTAACACGTTGTGCTGTCATTAAGTTGAAATATTAGGATGAAATTACAAAGGGAATTGTAATTAATCTCCAGGTGTCTTCATGTTTTTTTTAATCAGCAGCGAAAATTTATTAATAAAAGGTGTCTTCTCTCAGCTAAAAATAAAAAATAAAAAATAAAATAAAATAGAGAAGGGTGTCTTCAGGTTTCTAAGTTTCAGAACAGCATGAATTATTTAATTGAATCTCTTCCAACAACAACCATGGAAAAATCCACAGAAACCATTTTTCAGCTTATCTTATATTTCCACAATCAACTTCTCCATGTTCCTCCGCATTCTAATGTCAGCAAATAATTAGATATAGTATTCTATATTCTCCAGTGACTAGCTTGTAAGTCAGAAAATAATTAGATCTAATATTCTACATTCTCCATTAAGGTGACTATCCTGTTAACAAGCAATATTTGTTTTTTATTGGAGATTATTCTTGCTTATAATGAAGACTTGTTAAGGGCAATTGAAAGAAAATTAGAGAGATTAGTTCTTTAGATTGTGAGAGACCAATTAACAGGACAAAATCAGACAGAGAAGAAGAGAGCAGACCTGTTTTTCATGTTGTAACTCACATTTAAACATTTAAACCCAGGTTTGAAAGCATGATTGGACCCACAAGTTCTCTCAAATAGTAATTATCAGATAACAGGCTGGACTGTGCAGGAATCACAACATAGAATTCTTTTTCCAAATGTAATGAACATCATAAAACCTGTGTTACTTCACATGCCTTGTAGGTTGTAATAAAGGAAGAGAGATTCATATTTGATGTCACAGTCCTAGCCTAAAAGGAGGGGAAAATTAAACAATTTAGGGCCTGTTTGGTCATCCAAAAGAGTATTATGTGATTATAGTATTTATTTACATAGTATTGAAGGCGCAAATCTGTCATCTAGGATGGGACTATTTTAAGAAAGTTGATGTTATAAGATCAACTTTAGAAATTAATGCTTCCATTTTGAATGTTGAATTTTCACTCTCATTTGTGATGATGATAAAGTTGTAGTCATCACCATAGTTGATGTTATAAGATCAATTTTAGAATTAATGCCTTTATTTTGAATTTTGAATTTTCACTCTCATTTGTGATAATGATCATCATTCTCTTGAATTTTCCCATTCAAGATGATGGATCTGTGCCTTCAGTACAATGCAGAACACACTACAATTACTTAATTATCGTTTGGAAAACCAAATAGGCCCTTAATCAAGTGTTCAATTGATTAGATTCATCAGTTTCTTTAAATATTATGGAGGTCTACCATGGAATATGACTTAATTGCTAATGCAGCCTTCTAGTATAATTTTAGAGTTCTAAATTTTAAAATTTTTTGTGAATGAATCCATGCAATTATGAACTATCATGATACATTATTAATTTAAATAGAGTTTACATTTAACAACAAGCCAAGATTATAATTGCTATCTTTTGTAAACGAAAAATCAATTCCATCTTGCAGTCTTGGCCAAAGTAATTTTACTGGTCCACCAGTTTGCCTATCAAGGTTGTATAGGCATGTAAGTTCTGTTATCTACTAGTGGTTCTTGTCAATCGAGTTCAATTTTCATCCTTTTTAAGTATGCTCCAAACTGTGTAACTGTTGAAATGTGAAGTTTTATGAATGCCCTAAATTTCCAGACTACATAATTTTACATGCATAGATTATGAATGCTCCCAATTTTGCATATGAGACCTACGTGGGTGTGTGCAAGCAAGGTAAGTGTGCATCTGCGTATGTGTGTGTAATGATAGACCCAATTGACACATTTTTTATTTACATGGACCAGGAATTTGGTTAATAAGAATCAAAGGCCCCAATTGCAATCATTAAATTTCATTTTTATTAAGGCAAAATTTGACGAAAAAGATTGATAAAAAAAAAAATAACTAGATAATATTATGTGAGGCTCACTGAGACAATTAACTTGTACTTGTGAAGCTCAGAGTGTTCCTCGAAGGAGACGTATCTGTATCTGATACGTGTAGGGTATATTGCAGGAAATCGAAAGAATTATGATGTAAGAAAAGGCACGTGCTAAATATAGTCACATAGAAAATGGTGAACACATGTAAAGGTACATAGTTATATTGGCAATTTCATGACACTCTAAGATTGTAAATTTTTATTTGTCTTTAGTTATCCAACTCTAGGAGCTTAAGGAATTTCGAGTGAAGGCATCTTGAAGCAATGTAAATCACCGGATTAAACCTTGGAGTGTTTAAAAGTCATTTGACTTCATTTCACCATAAAAGAAGCTTCTTAGTTTTGGCTCTGCAAATAGACCACCCCTAGCCACACGTTGACCGCCAGAAAACAGAATTTCCCAGGCTTTCAATCCATTTCCTGGGTGACTAGTTGTGTGCGATTTTTTCAGTTTGAACTCTTTTCTTAAGCACATGTGGAGGAGCATTGTGATTGGACAATTTCTGGCTGATTAGGGCTTGTTTCAAATGAATTATTCTGCAAGGGCACAAGAAGAGAAGATCATGCACTGTTCAAGGGCAGAAGATCTGAACCAGCTAACTCTAATCTCTCTCTCTCATCAGCTTTCTACTCTTATGAAAAGGAGGAATTTTCAAATGGGTTGTGGGATCGAGTTTATTTCTTAGCTTCTTTTTGGGCTTTGGTTTCCAAGGCTTTTCAGGGAATTCCATTGTTCGTCATTAAGTGTGATTGGAAATTGGCTCATGCTAGTTAAGTTTAACATTTTGTTTTCGTTTTCTGTATTTTGGGTGGACATCTTCTCCTCCCTATTGTATTAGGCTTTCTTTTTTTCTTAATAAAATATCTTCCTAAAATATCTTCACTGTTTATCAAAATAGGGCCACTAGTTGATCCATCCGGCGACATTGGCACCTGTAAACATAAATAATAGGTGGCTGTGGTGTGGTGTACACACCACTAGGACACTCACAATACAAAATAAAAAAATCATTACAATCTAAAGGCTTCCAGTTATCATAAGCCAATTTTGTGTATCCCTAAGGGAACTATCTTCCCCTATCAAATAATATTTCATATGTTTATTAAAAAAAATGAAAGCTTAAAGAGTGCATATAGTTGTAAGTGGTGGCATCTAGTCACAACTCACAAGTGTAGGCTTTAGGACTAGTTACATAGACAGGTTGATGGATTAAACAATTGCAATTCATCAGTACAACATAATTTCACTCTATTGGGAGTTAGCAAAAATATTGGGAATAATCCAGATAAAATTGAAAGGTCGCAACTCTGCAGCTTTCCTGATGAAGAGTGCATATAGTTGTAAGTGGTGGCATCTGATCTAGTCACAAGTGTGGTTCTTAAGACTTACACAGACGGGTTGATGAATTAAACAATTGCAATTCATCGGTGCAATATAATTTAACTATATTGGGAGTTAGCAAAAATATTGTGAATAATCCAGACATAAATTGAAAGGTTGCAACTCTGCGGCCTTCCTATCAAAGCAGGAAAAAAAATGCATCTTATATTTTTGTATGTGTACTTACAGATAGATTGTCATCATGGTATTTCAAAGAGAGATTTATAAGTGCAACAAAAAAATATAAAAATATAAGCCATAATCATAATCTTACAGAGATTCACAATTAAATAGCTCATTCTCACCAAGAAACAAACTACAAAGTCAACATGAGCTCCAGAGAAAATACCTCCTATTTAAACTCCTTTAAGGAATGGTACAGTGTCTTTCTGGTACGTTTTAATGGAGTCAATAACTTTAATGGCCAATGCCACATCTTCCGGGTAATAAGCAATGGGATCAGATAATAGTGGAAGTGGAAGATTGAGGACACCTTCAAGTGCTGCATGGAGACAATAAGCTGAGTATGTAACATGATATCCCCCTTCTTGGACAATTAGGAAGCATCCATCACTATGCTTATCGGCCAGGCTACGAACTATCCGCCCAATCTCTCGATAACCCTCCATTGTCAAGCATTGCCTTCCATTTGGATCAAACTAATGCACAAGTAATATTATTCAAATGAGAAAATCCAACTTTATCACCATCAAGGCACCAACTTTCATGAACGTATTTCTATCTCCTCTATGCTACACTGGCTTAATACTTTTGTTTCCCTTTTAACAGTTCTATCTCTCCGGAAAATATAATTAGTACATGTGCAAGTCCTTCAATACATATAAGTCATAACTCATAAATAGGTCATATTACGAATTTTAACTTTGCTAAAGATTACTAACAAATGAATATACAAGTTCTAATTAGACATAAACACAATGGTTAACTTACAGCACTTGAATCTTGGCCAATAACCAAAACAATCATATCAGGTTCAAACTTCTGTATAGCTGGGACAACCAACTCTTTCATGGCGTACTGATATCCCCTATCCCCTGTTCCATTCGGCAGAGGTATGTTCAAATTATACCCAAATCCTTCCTCTTCACCGAGCTCATCAATAGAACCTTTCTGTGGATGAGAGGGACCCCATGAACCATGATTCATATGAAGCGAAATGGTAAGAACCTTATCAGACCGATAAAACCCCTCAGCAGTCCCATTGCCATAATGAACATCAATGTCAATAACCACGACCTTACCACACCCAGAATCTAAAGCCAACTGAACAGCGAGACCAGCATTGTTAAGAAAGCAGTAACCATCAGCTTGAGCAGGCTGAGCATGGTGACCAGGAGGCCTTACCAATGAATAAGCAATTTTCCCATGCCCATCAAGTATATGTTTCATGGCCGCTAGTGTAGTACCAGCCGCAATAAGTGAGGCATCCCATGAACCAAGGTTCAAGAAAGTCCCGGCACAGACCATCTTTGCTCCATCTCTGTCTGCTTCTACTAGTTCATTTATGTATTCTGGGAAATTTAAACCCAACAGATTAATATGTAGAATCTTTTTAGAAATATAATTGAGATCCTTACCATTAAAAAAATTTCTCCTCAGCCCTCTCTCTTTAGAATTCCAATATGATTTTTTTTTTTTGCTTTTTTTGATGAAGTAATTATGCATATTTAAATGGACAAGCAAAAGGACCCCCATACATAAGACATATACAAGTGCTAAGCACCCAGCCCAACCAAAAAAAGATTGGCAAAAGAAACAAAGGAGGGAAACAACCACCCCCTACTCCCATCTAAAACTTAAGGGAGTCAACAAAAAGAAAAAAAGGAAGTATTACAATCTCCTTTATAACTACTATTCCAACAAAAAAGATAATTATGCAAAAGGCTTAACCCTTGACTATTGTAGATCTCAATTCCATTATGACAACCAAACAACCATATGATAAAAGAAAAATAAGAATCTTTAAACAATCATTTTAACTCCAAACCATTTTAAGATTCAAAATTTTCAGTTCTTTTCCAATATTTTCCTATCAACCAAAGAAAGCGGAGAGGCTTTTTGCTAATAAATCAATCACCAAAATCATTCAATATTACTCATCACCATTTAGGCTCCACATTTTTGTCCCTAACCCACCACCACCCCCCCCCCCCCCCCCCCCCCCCCCCCCCGCCCCCCGGGGGCGCCGTTTTCCTTTCCTCTTTTTCCTCTCACAATCTGTTTGATTGCCAAGAAACCAAACGAAAAGAAAATAAAAGAAGTTTGCAAACTTACAAATGCCATTTTAACTCCAACCCCTTTATAGGTTCTGAATTTCCTTTCATTTCTCATACTTTCTCATTAATCAAACAAAGCATCAAAACCCTTATACTAATGAACCACTATTCAAAATCATTCAATATTTGCACATCATCATTTAGCTATCATATATATATATATCATCCTCCCAAGTCACAAGCAAAACTACTAAATAAATCTAATTCAGCCACGTTCTTAATGTGGGTCATGTCTATAAATAATATACAAGTATAAAAGATTATATATGACATATATAATTTAAAAAATTTGTGAACAATGGCGAACGAAAAAAAAAAAAATTACCTGGGGTGTGAAATGAGAGTAATTCAGGGATGAGAGCAGGTCTTCCAAGGTGCCAAGAGATACAGGGAGAAATAGGGCCTCTTTTGAGGATAGAGAGCATGTTCTTGACCCTGTCTGAGTTCTCAGGGTGCTTTTCTAACACGTCTAGAAAGCCTGGGTCCATTCCGCTGTCAAAGACGCCATTTCCGGTGTCATGTTTGAGCATACCCTCATGCCAGAACACGTCGACGCGATTGGTCGGTGGAGAGGCAGGAGCAGCCATAGAAGGAATCGTAGTCGAGGGTCTGGATGAAAGGAGTTCTGCTCGTGCTCTTTGGATATGCCTAGCATCTATCATTCTATCCATCTATTTTCTGTCTTCTCCCCCATTTTTTTTTTTTTTTTTTTTGAAACAAATAAAATTTATTAAAAAGAAAAATGTTTACATCTAGGAATAACAAGACATCAATAATCTTCTAAGATTATATTTCATAACTTCTTAGAAAATCTATGTTTTTATATATTAACCTTACTAATACAATTATAACCCAAATTAGCTACACAATCAGCTACTCTATTTGCTTGCCTATATATATGTCTAATAGCCACCTGATCGAATTGAGTTAAGAGACACTTGACACCTTGAATGAGATTAGTTATGGTCCAATGGAATTGATATATGCCACAAATCATATTGATTACCAATTGCGAATTACCTTCAATTTGAATTTTCCTAATTCCTTTTTCAAGTGCTATAGCAAGACCATTATGAAGAGCAGTGCATTCCGCAATAAAGACCGATGCATTACCAAGCTTATAAGAAGCAGCAATGGACACTCTACCTTTGTCATCCCGAAGTACAAAACCTCCTGTTGCTTACTTTAATTGATGTTTCCTCGAGCCATCAAAATTAAGTTTCGTCTAATTGATAGGCGAATTCTCTCAAGCAATAGACCTGCAAATTGGAAGAAAACTACACTGGCTATTATAGTTAGAACTAAGCTGAGTAAATAGATGATCCATCTCTTCATTATTAATTTCTTTAAAATATTTTGCTACAAATTCCATGACTTGAGCCGAATTTGGATTGTGACTTTGAAGTACCACTTGGTTTCTATGATTCCAAAGAAACCAACACACAATAGAAATTTTCTCCAAAAATTGGGGATATTTCCCAGCATACATACCATAATTATTATGTAGAAATTCAAGCCAATCAACAAAAGACTCATGATAATTCCTTGGAATAGGACAATGCTGAGAGATATGATTCCAAATATTAACTACAAAAAGGCAAGAAAGAAACAAATGGTTAACATCTTTTTCCTGATTACCACAGAATGGACAATCCAAATTAATCTCAATTCCACGTTTAGAAAATAAACATTTGGTGGGAAGACACTCTCTTATAAGAAACCACATGAAAACTTGCATCCAAGGTAATATCTTAAGGTACCACATCTTACTAAGCAATCTAACTTTAGGATGATCCAATTGAGTTTTATTATTATGAAGTCAAGTAGCTGATTTAATAGTAAATTTTCCATTATTAGAATATCCCCAACAAAATTTATCTTCAAAATCAGTAATTAGGATGGGAATACTAACAATATCATTAACAATTTCATCACGTAAAATTTCCTTTAGTTCATCAATTTTCCAGCATTTATGAATATTATCTATAAAATGGGAAACTTTTAAATTAAGATCTATATTAGGCCTTAAATCCATTGGAATCTGTTCATAAAGGGGCAGAGCATAGACCCAATTATCTAACCAGAACCAAACATTATTTCCATTTCCTATAATCTATCTAATTCCTTTCTTAATTAGAAATCTATATTTAAGGATGGCTCGCCATACAATAGATGCATTAGTACCTGCTTTTTCCTTAAATAAATTTGCATGTTTCAAGTACTTATCACTTATTAATTTAACCCATAAATTTTTTTAATCTGTGAGAATTTTCCATCCTAATTTAGTAATGGATGTGTCACACCCCATTTTTGCACCACCTTACTAGGGCTCATCATTTCATGCATGTTTTTGTTTTGTTTTTGAGTCTAGTCACTTGCATTAGTTTTCTAGAGTCACAAGGACAATGGATATGAATTTTGGTTCAAATTGGAGTTGATCTTGAGGGATAATAAGAGCTTTTGTGACTTGAGGGGCATAATCGTCTTTTAAGTCCCAAACTTTTCATTTGACCTTGGAATGATCTCCAAATTGTTAATTGGAGTTCATATGGATGCATATGAGGTATTAAGTCCCGTGGCCCTGATGATGAGTTTAGTGTGGTTATTTACGGATTATCCTTGAAGAATTAGTGCGAATCACAGCATGAGATTTTTGGTTAAAATGAAAAGAAAATTATTTTATTAAATTAGCCATTTTTATCATGACACTAACACGTGTACGTATGTGATGAGTGTGTGTACGCACATACGATACATGTGCATGCGTGTTAGCGGTCAGTCTCCCAGTTTTTATAAAAGACAATTTCCTTTTCCTATTCAGATTAGAAGTCTTTTATCATTATAAAATACCTTTTGATTATTCTCCAAGGAAACCTAGTCCAGGAAGGAAAGGGAAACTCCAGATTTCAGCTATAAATACTCTCTTAATGTCTTTAAACAAGGGAGAGGAGAAGAGGGTTTGGAGGGAGTGAAATTCGTCATAATTCAGCAGCAGATTTTCTGAAAACCAGCAGTCGTATTTTAATCATAACTTTTTCATCCAAAGTCAGAATTTGATGAAATTGGTCTTGTTAGAAAGATAATTTAATTCTCTACAACTTTGTATTTCACAAGCCTTGTCCAAATCCAACGTTTTCATACCCAAAAACGCGATTGAAGTTGCTGCTGCTGCAAAGTGACGAAAATCACTTTTCTTTTCTCTTGTTCTCTTTTTGTTTTCTATTTCTTTTCAAAGTTGAGTGAGTTTTGATCTCTTTGCTGTGATACCACTTTGACAAAGAGGAGGATTCGTGTTGGTTTGATTCACTCTAAAGACCTGAGGAGCCACGAACAATTACAAACACAAAGGAAGGCCCTTCCTAAGGTATTCTCCTTCTCTATTCAAGCTTAAACTAGGTTTTCATATGGGTTAGGCTTATTGCATGTTAAAGGTAACTTTTTTATCATGTATTAACACTCTAGCTAGTTAATATACATGGAATATCTATTTTTTATCTACTGTTTAGCATGCTTTAGGGCTGTCCTTTAGGTTTTTAATGCATAGTTATGATTCTTGTGCTCCTGTTTGTCCTTGTGCTAGGATTAGTGTCATTGCATGTTAGAGTTAGGATTTTCATCATGTTATATTGCTTTAGTTAGTTAATATGCATGATTTAATTTCTGTTTAGTTTGGTTTTAGCATGATTAAAGTATGTCTTGTGAGTTTTTAAGCATATTTGTGAGTTTAGGGTTTTAGAGTCATTGTTTCGTGTTTGTTTTCATATCGCATGATAAAGTAGACTTTTTTATTGGTTTTTCTTCGTGTTTGCTGTATATGTTTTTCATATGGAGTAAACATGATAGTTTTGCATGCATGTTAGTATGTTTTAGGGTTTTTATGCATGATATGGTTCTAGGAATATGTTAGGACTTATTATTGTTCGCTGTTTTTGCTATTGGCATGCTTAGTGGATGATTTTAGGTCATAATACTATTCTGTCCAGATTTGCATGTTAGTGTTTTCGCATGGTTTTGAGCACTTGTAAGGGTGCAAATAGGTGTGGTATTTGTCCTATGGCAAATAGGGCTGCTTATGTCTGAAATAGCTAATGTTTGGAGTAATTGCGCTTAGGTAAGCGGGTATGAAGGTGCCCCAATTCACCTTTCTTCCTTATCCCTTCTCTTCTCCCTATTTAAGGTTAATTTTTAATATGATCCTATGGTTTAATTAGAGGTTTCCTTCATAAATAAAATTCTGGTTTTTATTAAAAGTTTACATCTTGTGGATTTCTTTCCTAAAATCAAACTTTCTATCATATTCAACTCTTTTGATCAAATAAGGAAACCTAGGGTTTTAACCATAGGTTTATATTAGGTCTTAACCCTAATTCTAATCGAACTACGTGGACTTTGATCCATGTATTTCGTTGCATGGTACGTAGGCGCTCTTCGTGAGGCTCAAGTCCGTTCTAGGATCCAAGCATCCTAGGTTTATTTTTGTTTTCTTTTTTTCTTTTTCTGTTTTTATGTGCTTATTATGCATGGATGGATGAATGAAATATATGATATGCATGCAATTCTTGTGATGATATACTTGCTGATTTTTGTATGGAAAGACTTTAATTTAGCCCAAATGAACTGAGAGACCGAAAGGGTGACATGGGTGCCTATAGGCTTTGCCTAGAACCTTCCCATGTCATAACTTAGCCTCCGAATCCCCGATTTTTTTGGTTTTCAAAAGATTGGTTTTTGCCTTTCCTTTTTTATGGAGTCATTCAAATTGTTTTCCTAAAACAAACTATTTTTAGGGTTTTCCTTGTTTCCTTTAAAAAATAAGGTGGCGACTCCTTTCCTTTTTCTTTTTCAAACCCATTTTCTTTCAATCCCTTGTGGACCCAATTTCCGGGGTTCACAGTTTGGCGACTCCACTGGGGATGTTGTGGGCTAGACTCTATAAAGTTTAATTGGGCTAAGTTAATTTCTTATGTTTAATTAAAATCAATCACATTGCATCCGCTTGATTGTGTGCTTTCATTTATTGCATTGTGTGCGCAAACTCTTGCATGTTAGGATCGATGTCCCTCGATGTATCCTTGCCAACGATCGGCCTAGTCTCAACCTTGGTTTTCCTGATTCCATGTGTTGGGGCGAAAGCTATCAACCTCTCTTGCCTAGTACCCTTGGGCTTGCCCTTGGGTATATTAAATGAGTTAATCACGTACTGCTGGACCCACGCGGCGTTCCTGATGCCACATGTGGTTAGGTATAAGGATTGCTCAAGCAAGTGAAGGACCCTAGCCTACCCTTATCATTAGTCCATATAGACAGACTTGTAGGACACTACGGTCTCACCTTTATGCACCCACAATTGTTTGTAATGATGCTATGCCGTGTTTGTGGTGTGAGGCTTTATATCTTATGCCCTTAACATAGACCTTTAAACCCTAGCCTTCGTTAAGGCCATGGGTTAGGAGGAATAAATTAAGGAAATAGGATGTAAAGCTATGTTTGTGATGTGCTAGTCCTAGGGGATTAATTAAACCTAGTTGAAGGACTCTATGCCCTATTCTTTAAAACATACCCTTAATCCATGATCCCTGTAAAGGTAATTGGATAAAAGGAATGAATTAATTGAACATGGTGTAGAGACCGAGTTCATTAAGGAAAATATGGAGGTTTAGGACAAGTCCTTAGGCTAAAGGTTAAAACTTTTCTATCCATAGACGTGCTGGCTTGGATCCGCAATCCACAAGGGCGTCTAGTGAGTGTTGAGTCTACCCATCAGACAGACATGGCCGACGAAAGAACTAGTGAGGGGCACTTTGACCTTGAGGCTTGCCTGAAAGCCATCATGGCCAAGCTTGACCATACCGCCGAGACATCCGATACCGCATTGAAAATGGCTTAAGAGAACCAACAGAAGATGGCGGATCTTGAACAAAATGGCTCTAAGGCCCATCCCTCGGGTATACCTCATGGGGTTGACACCGAAGAGGGACCTCAATCCAATGAGAACACCAAGACAAGGGGGGAAAGTAGCTCGAAACCTGAGGTCACCAACCTAGAAGGGGAAGCCAAGGGGAAAGGTACTAGCAGTGATTCCGTGTTAGCTAGCAAGGTAGAAGCTTTGGAGAGAACCATAAAAGGGATTCGCAGGGCTGATGACATGGTCGATGTGCGGACTCTATCCCTGTTTCCAACGGCTCGTATTCCACTACAATTCAAGATGCCGGAGTTAGAAAAGTTCGATGGGACGGGTTGCCCTAAGACTCATTTGAAGATGTACGTGCGAGCTATGCACCCTCGAGGGGCTACTGACGAGCTTTTAGCTCAAATGTTCCATGAAACCTTGGCCACTTCTGCTTTGAAATGGTTCTTATCCTTGGATGAGAATAGAACCCGGACTTGGGAAGACATATGCAATGAGTTTTCAGAGCACTACAAGTATAACACAGAGGTGGATGTTACTCGAAGGGACCTAGAAACTACCAAGCAAGGGGCTCATGAAACTTTCTCCGCTTACATTACAAGGTGGAGACAAAAGGCGTCGAGAATGACGGATAGGCCGAATGAGGAGGACCAAATTCAGTTAGTGGTTAAGAACCTGCTGCCCGTGTATCACAAGCACCTATTTGCCCACTATTTCCCAAATTTCAAAGCTCTCATTGGGGCTGGCACGCAGGTTGAAGATGCTATCAATGATGGGACAATCAAGACTGAGGAAGTGAGGAGTCGCAAGACAAACTTTACTGGGAAGAACAATGCCGAGGTCAACACCATAACTCAACCAATCCAACCCTTTTCTCTCAATGATGTCAACCCACCTCGCTAATTCACTGACCTATTCATGCCACTCGAAAGAGTCCTTGAAAAGCTCATAAGTCATGACCTATTGAAGCCACTCGACCCAAGACCTCCACCAAATCCCTTACCCAAGAGCTACAATGAGAATGAGTACTGCAAGTACCACCAATCCAAAGGCCATGCCACCAATCGCTGTATTCGCCTTCGCCACCAAGTCCAAGACCTCATTGACAAGCAAGTCATTTCACCACCAACCCATCCAAATGTCACCCGTAATCCTCTCCCATCACACAACAACACACCCCCACCTAACACCATAAATGCCATTGGGGTTGAATCCTCTCGCCCTCGCCATCCCATAAGACAATACACTCCGCTCCCCATGACCTTAACCCGTCTCTTCACCATTTGCCGCAATAACAGCCTTATCATGCCACTTCCACCAAAGCCAAGACCATCAACCCCTCACCAATATTGCTAATACCATCGTGCACCCGGCCATGACACCGAGGCTTGTTCTATACTAAAGAAGATCATCCAAGACCTCATTGACCAAAAGGTTTTGTTGTTGCCAAAGAAATCTATCCAACAAGAGCTGAAAGAAAGATATGAAGCAGGGGATCCTCAGGTTGACCTATTAGGTGAAGCGTCGGGGAAATATGATTACTATGTGCTGTACTCAAGCCCAAGTCCGATATCAGATAAGTCGATAGTCCCTTCAGGTTGGGATGACTTGCCGACAGAGATGGAGAGCATCGACATGATAGAATGGGATGACTTGATGAATGACTCCGAGAAAGTCCATGACATATGGGCTAGTGATGATGAGCTGGATCATATAACCAGAGGGGGTCGCCATTTCAAGCCTCCCCACCTAGAATCTGAGAATCCGTTGGAAAATTTGGAAGGGCAGAGGCGTCCTAGCTTGCAAGAAGAAGAGGATGAAGTGCTTAGGCAGCTGAAGAAGACCAATGCCAACATTACTATTTGGGGCTTGCTCATGGCCTCGCATAAGCACAGACAGACCGTGTTGAAACTGTTGAATCAGATACAAGTGCCTGTTGACACATCCCCCGAGGGATTGGTACATTTGGTGAATCCAACTCCCAAGAACTCAACCATCGTGTTCACCGATGTGGACCTACCTAAAAGCGGGCCGAGCCATTCTCAAGCTCTCTATGTGACCGTTGACACTATGGGGAAGAGGGTTCCCACCGTTCTTATCGACAATGGGTCCGCACTGAATGTATGTCCTCTCCGAACTGCCACTGTTTTGGGTTTGGGACCCACTGATTTCACGCCATCTGGGCAGACCGTAAGAGCTTATGACAACACCCGCCGAGAAGTAATAGGGGTAGTTACTTTGCCTCTTATCATGGGACCCACTGAATTTAGGGTAGAATTCCAAGTGTTGGATGTGCCGTCATGTTTCAACTTGTTGTTGGGCCGACCTTGGATCCATCCTGCTGGGGCTGTGCCATCTTCACTCCATCAAAAGGTGAAGTTTCCTTATGAAGGAGCCATAGTAACACTTCAAGGGGACTATGAATTGAAACTCGCAGGTGTGCCTATATGTGAGATACAACCTGAATCAGCAGCGATACCGCTATCTGGGTTTGACTATGTCCAATGCATTGAAAAAGAGCTCGAAAAGGGTGAATTAATACCCTTGGACTTTTGCCCCCATGGCAACTTGCACATCGGTGAAATAATGAGAAAGATGAGTTTCTTTCCAGGCATGGGGCTAGGGCGTCGCCAACAAGGGATCCCTACGTCTATTCAAAGCCGTGTCACCTCATACACCTTCGGGCTAGGATATGAGCCCTCTAGAAATGATCATGCGGAAATGCTGAAGAGGAACAAAGAGAAAGTAAGAGCCAAAGCCGAGGGAAGGGTGCCAGACCTGAAGATCTCGCCATATCGACCTACTTTGAATGGTTACTTCGTCAAAGAAGGGGATGATTTTCTATATTGCGGGTTTCCAGAGCCCACCTTTGACCAAGCTACCAAGATCCGAGTTCTGGGTTTTGAAATCTTCTTCACCGAATGGTATCCAATCACAGCTGAAATGGTGGATGATGATGCCATCAATGATGAGTTTTGGGAAAAGAAAGAGGAGGACTGGGCAGAGAACCTTGATGCAGGGGCTATGACTGAAATGTTCCAAGACATGATCCTCATCATGGAAGACTCGACCATTGAAGAACTCCAGGGTTCGTCCATTAGCCATGCTATCTTGCCACTCCTGAATTGGTACCTTGAATGTGGTGTCGTTGCGGAGATCCATGAAGAAGAAGACCTTGGCCTACCTGATAGCAGCTTGTAGGTGTCTTAGTTTAGTAATATTCCCCTAATTCAATAAGATGTATCTACTTTACTCACTTTGTGGAGTCATAGTATTGATACAGATTTGTTTGTTTTCCTTCTTTCTTTTGTGTGTCATTCCCATTATTCCTAGTCAATAAAGTGTGCTTTCTTTCTCTATATATGCAGTGTCTCTTTTCTCTCCTCTATGGATATTTATGGCATGGATATAGATCCTAGGAACGATGTCCCCCTGGAGCTCGTTGAGCAAAGGAAAAGGGGCGTCACCGAACCTAATATGGATGAATTGGAATCAATCAACTTAGGGACGAATGAATTGCCAAGAATAGTTAAAATTGGGAAAACCCTCTCCCCCGTTGAAAAAGAAAAGATGATCTCCCTCTTGAAAGCCAACATTATGGCTTTTGCATGGTCTTATGAAGACATGCCTGGCATTGACCCCGATATTGTGCAACACTATATCCCCACCAATTCCCTAAAGAAGCCGGTAAAGCAGAAACTCAGAAGATTAAAACCAGAATGGGCTCTAAAAGTAAAAGAAGAGGTAACTAAACAACTAGACGCGGGTTTCCTCCAAGTTGTGGAGTACCCCGAGTGGCTGTCGAATATAGTGCCTGTGCCTAAAAAAGATGGGAAAGTAAGGATGTGTGTCGATTTCCGAGATCTCAACGCCGCGAGCCCTAAGGATGACTTTCCTTTACCCCATATCGACGTGTTGGTGGATAGTACAGTGGGACATGCACTCCTCTCCTTCATGGACGGATTCTCCGGGTATAACCAGATAAAGATGGCGCCTCAAGACATGGAGAAAACAGCCTTTATCACGCAATGGGGAACGTACTGTTACAAGGTAATGCCTTTTGGCTTAAGA
The DNA here is from genome assembly GCA_039720395.1 of Liquidambar formosana. Taxonomy (NCBI): domain Eukaryota; kingdom Viridiplantae; phylum Streptophyta; class Magnoliopsida; order Saxifragales; family Altingiaceae; genus Liquidambar; species Liquidambar formosana. The sequence goes on along the minus strand of CM077827.1, from coordinate 26,093,550 downwards.
AACGCTGGGGCTACTTACCAAAGAGCAGCTACGACCCTATTGCATGATATGATCCATAAGGAAGTCGAGGTTTACGTCGATGATATGATCGTGAAGTCCGTGGATAGAGAAGGGCATTTCAAGGCACTAGAGAAATTCCTAGAGCGAGCAAAAAAGTACAATCTCCGTCTCAACCCACAGAAGTGCGCTTTTGGTGTCACTGCAGGCAAGCTATTGGGGTTCATGATCACTCAGAGAGGCATCGAAGTGGACCCAGGGAAGATAAAAGCCATTGTGGAAATGGAGCCGCCTAGCACTGAGAAGCAGATCCGAGGCTTTCTGGGAAGAGTTCAATACATAAGCCGATTCATTGCCAACTTAACCATGGTTTGCGAACCAATCTTCAAATTGCTTAAGAAAGGTGTGCCAAAAGTATGGAACGAAGAATGCCAAGAGGCCTTTGAGACCATTAAGAGATACTTGAGCAATCCTCCAATCTTAGTTCCCCCACGGCAAGGTGCGCCACTTTTGTTATACTTAACGGTCACCAAAACCGCGACGGGGGCTATGTTAGCTCAATATCTCGAAGGGTCTACAAAGGAGAATGCCATCTATTACTTAAGCAAGAAAATGACAGACTATGAAGTGAAGTACAATGCGATTGAAAAAGCTTGTGTGGCACTAGTATGGGCGACGCAGAAACTCCGACACTACATGATGTCCTTCGAACTGTTCTTGATAAGTCGCATGGACCCGTTGAAGTACCTGGTAGAAAGGCCAGTATTGTCATTCAGAACTGCTCGATGGTCAATTCTCCTCAATGAATTCGACATCAAGTACGTGAATCAGAAGTCTATCAAGGGAAGCGTCATCGCAGACTACCTAGCCAGCTGTCCGGTGTCATCATCCGCTCCGTTCAACGGTCAATTCCCAGATGAGGACGTGCTAGAGATTAGTAGAAAAACTTGGAGAGTATACTTCGATGGGGCAGCCAATAAGAAAGGTTATGGGATAGGAGTCCTGCTGGTCTCACCCGAAGAGGCATTTACACCGTTAGCGGTCAAGTTGGGGTTCGAAGCTACCAACAACATTGCTGAGTATGAGGCCTGTATCCTAGCACTGGAAGCGGCACTTGAATTGGGGATCAAAGAATTGGAAGTGTTCGGGGACTCAGCACTAATCATTTGCCAGGTAAAAGGGGAATGGAAAACTCGAGATGAGAAATTGTTGCCTTACCATGCCTATCTGGAAGCTCTAACCAAGGAGTTCTCAGAGATAGAGTTCAACTACCTTTCAAGAAACAAGAACCAGTTCGCCGATGCCTTGGCGACCCTAGCATCCATAGTGGAGATACCTGAAGGGGGAAATGTAAAGCCGTTGGTGATAGAATGTCGAGACAAGCCTGTGTACTGTTGTGCAATCCGAGGAGGAGAAGTAAATGATGGCCACCCATGGTTCCATGACATAATGAAGTTCATTGAAGAAAGGGAGTACCCAGAAGGAGCATCTCGTATCGACAGAAAAACCCTAAGGCGGTTAGCGAGTCACTATGTACTTTGTGGAGGAAAGCTATATTGGAGATCATACGACGGGATCCACCTGCTGTGTGTCACCGAGGAGGAAGCCGAGCATCTGATTAAAGAAATCCATGAAGGAACAGGGGCTCCGCATATGAATGGCTATATGTTAGCTAAGAAAATAATGAGGTTAGGCTATTATTGGTCTACCATGGAAAGAGACTGCCACGCACATGTCAAGAAGTGCCACAAATGCCAACTGTTCGCCAGTGGACAACATTTGCCTTCTATGCCTTTAACGAGTATGTCATCACCTTGGCCATTCGCGGTATGGGGGATAGATATCATCGGACAGATCAAGCCAAAGGCATCAAATGGGCATTGTTACACCCCATTTTTGCACCACCTTACTAGGGCTCATCATTTCATGCATGTTTTTGTTTTGTTTTTGAGTCTAGTCACTTGCATTAGTTTTCTAGAGTCACAAGGACAATGGATATGAATTTTGGTTCAAATTGGAGTTGATCTTGAGGGATAATAAGAGCTTTTGTGACTTGAAGGGCATAATCGTCTTTTAAGTCCCAAACTTTTCATTTGACCTTGAAATGATCTCCAAATTGTCAATTGGAGTTCATATGGATGCATAAGAGGTATTTCTAGGTTCGATTTGGTAAGTCAATGGCTCGGGATTAAAATGGCTCGATGTAGTTCAAGTTGGTTAATTGACCCTTCCTTGGGTTAGCTCTAATTGACTCACAATTACCAACCAAATCTTTTCAAATTGACTTTCATTAGTCATCATTTTACCCTCAAAAGTGTTTCATGAAGTTCAATTTTGATATGGCCTGATGATGAGTTTAGTGTGGTTATTTACGGATTATCCTTGAAGAATTAGTGCGAATCACAGCATGAGATTTTTGGTTAAAATGAAAAGAAAATTATTTTATTAAATTAGCCATTTTTATCATGACACTAACACGTGTACGTATGTGATGAGTGTGTGTACGCACATACGATACATGTGCATGCGTGTTAGCGGTCAGTCTCCCAGTTTTTATAAAAAACAATTTCCTTTTCCTATTCAGATTAGAAGTCTTTTATCATTATAAAATACCTTTTGATTATTCTCCAAGGAAACCTAGTCCAGGAAGGAAAGGGAAACTCCAGATTTCAGCTATAAATACTCTCTTAATGTCTTTAAACAAGGGAGAGGAGAAGAGGGTTTGGAGGGAGTGAAATTCGTCATAATTCAGCAGCAGATTTTCTGAAAACCAGCAGTCGTATTTTAATCATAACTTTTTCATCCGAAGTCAGAATTTGATGAAATTGGTCTTGTTAGAAAGATAATTCAATTCTCTACAACTTTGTATTTCACAAGCCTTGTCCAAATCCAACGTTTTCATACCCAAAAACGCGATTGAAGTTGCTGCTGCTGCAAAGTGACGAAAATCACTTTTCTTTTCTCTTGTTCTCTTTTTGTTTTCTATTTCTTTTCAAAGTTGAGTGAGTTTTGATCTCTTTGCTGTGATACCACTTTGACAAAGAGGAGGATTCGTGTTGGTTTGATTCACTCTAAAGACCTGAGGAGCCACGAACAATTACAAACACAAAGGAAGGCCCTTCCTAAGGTATTCTCCTTCTCTATTCAAGCTTAAACTAGGTTTTCATATGGGTTAGGCTTATTGCATGTTAAAGGTAACTTTTTTATCATGTATTAACACTCTAGCTAGTTAATATACATGGAATATCTATTTTTTATCTACTGTTTAGCATGCTTTAGGGCTGTCCTTTAGGTTTTTAATGCATAGTTATGATTCTTGTGCTCCTGTTTGTCCTTGTGCTAGGATTAGTGTCATTGCATGTTAGAGTTAGGATTTTCATCATGTTATATTGCTTTAGTTAGTTAATATGCATGATTTAATTTCTGTTTAGTTTGGTTTTAGCATGATTAAAGTATGTCTTGTGAGTTTTTAAGCATATTTGTGAGTTTAGGGTTTTAGAGTCATTGTTTCGTGTTTGTTTTCATATCGCATGATAAAGTAGACTTTTTTATTGGTTTTTCTTCGTGTTTGCTGTATATGTTTTTCATATGGAGTAAACATGATAGTTTTGCATGCATGTTAGTATGTTTTAGGGTTTTTATGCATGATATGGTTCTAGGAATATGTTAGGACTTATTATTGTTCGCTGTTTTTGCTATTGGCATGCTTAGTGGATGATTTTAGGTCATAATACTATTCTGTCCAGATTTGCATGTTAGTGTTTTCGCATGGTTTTGAGCACTTGTAAGGGTGCAAATAGGTGTGGTATTTGTCCTATGGCAAATAGGGCTGCTTATGTCTGAAATAGCTAATGTTTGGAGTAATTGCGCTCAGGTAAGTGGGTGTGAAGGTGCCCCAATTCACCTTTCTTCTTAACTCATTCTCTTCTCCCTATCTAGGGTTAATTTTTAATACAAGTCTATGGTTTAATCAAAGGTTTCCTTCGTAAATAAAATTCTGGTTTTTATTAAAGTTTCCATTTTGTGGATTTCTTTCCTAAAATCAAACTTTCTATCATATTCAACTCTTTTGATCAAATAAGGAAACCTAGGGTTTTAACCATAGGTTTATATTAGGTCTTAACCCTAATTCTAATCGAACTACGTGGACTTTGATCCATGTATTTCGTTGCATGGTACGTAGGCGTTCTTCGTGAGGCTCAAGTCCGTTCTAGGATCCAAGCATCCTAGGTTTATTTTTGTTTTGTTTTCTTCTTTTTCTTTTTCTGTTTTTATGTGCTTATTATGCATGGATGGATGAATGAAATATATGATATGCATGCAATTCTTGTGATGATATACTTGCTGATTTTTGTATGGGAAAGATCTTAATTTAGCCCAAATGAACTGAAAGACCGAAAGGGTGACATGGGTGCCTATAGGCTTTGCCTAGAACCTTCCCATGTCATAACTTAGCCTCCGAATCCCCGATTTCTTTGGTTTTCAAAAGATTGGTTTTTGCCTTTCCTTTTTTATGGAGTCATTCAAATTGTTTTCCTAAAACAAACTATTTTTAGGGTTTTCCTTGTTTCCTTTAAAAAATAAGGTGACGACTCCTTTCCTTTTTCTTTTTCAAACCCACTTTCTTTCAATCCCTTGTGGGCCCAATTTCCGGGGTTCACAGGCATGAATACATCCTGGTCGCCATCGACTACTTCACTAAGTGGGTGGAAGCAGCGTCCTTCAAGACCTTGAATTCCAAGAAGGTAGCACAGTTCATTCAGCACAGCATCATCTATCGATATGGGGTACCACATGAAGTTATCTCAGACAATGGCCAGCACTTTCAGAAAGAAACCCATGAGCTCTTGCAAAAGTACAGCATAGTTCACCATCTGTCATCACCATACCGTCCTCAGACTAATGGAGCGGTGGAAGCAGCTAACAAGAACATCAAGAAGATACTATAGAAGACTGCGGACTCACACACAGACTGGCATGAGAAGTTGCCATTGGCTCTATGGGGTTACAGAACATCAATAAGGTCGTCAACAGGGGCTACCCCTTATTCTCTAGTTTATGGAATGGAGGCCGTGTTGCCAGTTGAATTAGAGGTTCCTTCATTAAGGGTTGCTGTGGAGAGCCAGATAGCAGAAGTGGATTGGGTTAAGAGCCGTTATGACGAGTTAGCTTTACTCGATGAAAGGCGGTTAAGGGCACTGTATCATGTTCAGTGGTATCAACGGAGAGTTGCCAGAGCATTCAACAAGCATGTCAAAGATCGAGGTCTAAAGAAAGGGGATGTAGTGCTGAAAGAAATCAGAGCTCCAGTGTTCGATCCGCGGGGAAAATTCAAGCCAAGTTGGGGTGGGCCATACATTATCAAAGAGATATTGCCAGCAGGGGCTGTTCGCCTCATGGATTTAGATGGAATTGAGTTCGCTCGTCCAACTAATTTGGATCAATTGAAGAAATATCATGTTTGAAGCCTGCTAGGTTGAAAACCCGTAAGGGCGGCCTAGGCAAAAGTTAAGGCATAAGAACTACGTAAGACCTGATTCTCCATTCAAAAAAAAAAAAAAAAAAAAAAAAAAAACAAAAGCAAAAAAAAAAACAAAAAAAAAAAAAAGAAGAAAAAAAACTATGGAGATACGTAGGCAACCCATAAAGTTACCTTGGGTGCGGTCTAAATCAAACAAGAAAATCCCAAATTTGATTTATTATTAGCAATTTATCCAAAACTAAAATTGATTGACATAGCAATTCATTGGTATTAAGTAAAAGAACTATAAATATGCCATAAATATCCTATTCTATTGAGTCTTCAGTTTTTCTTGGGCTTCTTTGCAGCTCGCTCTTCAGCTTTCTTCTTCTCTCTTTCATGTCTTCTTTTCTTCCTCAAGTCGTGTTCATAAGCTGCTGTCACTGCTTCCATAATATCTTCTCTGCAAGGTCCAAGTTCATTGTTCTTGATAAGTCCAAAAATCCTTTCTCTTCGAGTAGTCTCTCTCTCACCTAAATTGCTTTTCAACTATTCCTTATACTCTGAGCTCATCATATACAGACCATCAGTATTCGTAACTTGGGTTAGTATCAACTTGCTAGGCCATCGGTCCTTCGCCCAAGTCACTATAGAAAGACCCGCGGGCACCACAGGATAGTCACCTTTCAATGAAGTAGGTATGGTTTGCATGGCACCCATCTGACGAAGAACCCTTAAAGGCCAATAAAAAGAAGTAGACCTCAGTCCTATGAGTCTCACCATGGCGCATCCAGAAGTCCGCAGAAGCACCTGGTCACTGCAGCCCCATATGAATACAAACCACTTGACACTCCTCCAAGAAAGGGTTTGGAAGTAACCTAGCCAATCTCTCAATGAAAATTGCCCAGGTAGTTCAATGCGGCGAAGGCAGTAATGCTGGGGCTTGTATGGTGTAATGGCAACTGGTGACAAGAAATTCAGTCTTTCAAGCAACCATATCTGCAGTAGAATGGGGCTACCTCCTAAAGGAACCTTTGGGTCCTCATGAGTTTTATCCAAACCATTCAGGGTTTCAGCTAGCACCATGGGAATCAAGTTATGGCCCTTGGCAAGGAGAGGAATCAAGTCACAGATTTGAATGCGAATATGTGGAGTACCAGTGGAAATAAGAAAACGACCAATGAGGCAAAAGGCAAGAGCATGCTTAATAGGAAAGGTAAAATTCAGAATACCTTTACTATCATAAGCTAAAAAAGAGGTTGCCAATTTCATCAAGTCTACCATATGGTCCTTTACAAACGTAGAGGCATATTGTGGGTGAATCCCAAGTAGATTGGAGAAAGAAGTAAGAAAGCTTGGGCGAGGAGTAGGGAGAATGAAAGGACCTACCGTTGAAACTCCATATAATGCACAGAATTCCTCCATGGTTGGGCACAGTTCTTCATAGTTGAAGCGAAACACATGAACTTGAGGATCCCAAAAATATGTAGCAGCAGTCAAGAGGTTCGTTTCAAGCCTCACATGCCTCAAGGAGAGCAATGGATCCAAGCCAAAGCACTTGAACTCAGATTTTGCTTCAGCACTCATAACTCTCAAAAACCCTCCTAAAAATTTGTCTAGAGCCTCCATAATTTCTAATGAATGAATACAAGTAGGTTTAGGAACCTCTTGGATGTGTTTTTATAGGGAAAAGGTCACAAATCCAAGTTCAAATAGGAAAAAACCCATCAGAATAGGAAGTTTCCTATTCAAAGTGGGATTTCCGCTTTGGGCTCGGGTAACCACCCAGGCCTGGGCGGCTAGCCTCCCGAGGCCTGGTGGTCACCCAAGCCACTTTGTTTTGGTTTTGCTTCTCGCTTTGTCTCGCCTTGACGCGTGATCAAACCTCCTTCCAAATGAGATATTCAACACTTTTTGAGCTTAAAATCAATCAAATTCCATCTTGAAATCAATTCCTTGAATTGATTTTATGTTCAAAAGGGTTGAATATATTTCCCCTGTGTCATGCCAACTCAAGTGACAATGTGTTAAGTCACTTTCCTCTTGCACCATGCCTGTTCAATCTTGATAAATTGATCATATATCCTCATTTCAAATCTTGATTTTTCATCCCACTTGGTTGAATATACTCATCACTTGAATATATTCTTCCATTTCAAAAGTGTATTCACTCTTTGAATATGCTTCTCGGTTTCAAATTCTCATTCGCTATCCTACTTGGTTGAATATATTCATCACTTGAATATATTTTTCCATTTCAAAAGTGTATTCACCCTTTGAATATGCTTCTCAGTTTCAAATTCTCATTTTCTATCATACTTGGTTGAATATATTCATCACTTGAATATATTCTTCCATTTCAAAAGCATGTTCGCCCATTGAATATGCTTCCTAGTTTCAGATCCTCATTATCACTTACTTGGTTAAATATATTCATCACTTGAATATATTTCTCCATTTCAATGGTATGTTCATCACTTGAACATACTTCTCAGATATTTTGTAACTTACTTGGTTAAGTATATCCATCGCTTGGGTACACTTCTCCATTTCAATGGTATGTTCATCACTTGAACATACTTCTCAGATCATTTGTCACTTACTTGGTTAAGTATATCCACCACTTGGGTATATTTTTTCCATTTCAATGGTATACTCATCACTTGAGTATACTTCTCAGATATTTTGCCACTTACTTGGTTAAGTATATCCATCGCTTGGGTATATTTCTCCATTTCAATGGTATGTTCATCACTTGAACATACTTCTCAGATTATTTGTCACTTACTTGGTTAAATATATTCATCACTTGAATATATTTCTCCATTTCAATGGTATACTCATCACTTGAGTATACTTCTCAGATTATTCTCTATCTTACTTGGTTAAGTATATCCATCACTTGGATATATTTCTCTATTTCAATGGTATGTTTATCACTTAAACATACTTGTCACTTACTTGGTTAAGTATATTCGTGACTAGAATATATTTCTCCATTTCAATGGTGTACTCATCACTTGAGTACACTTCTCAGATTATTCTTATCTTACTTGGTTAAATATATCCGTCGTTTGGATATATTTCTCCATCTCAATGGTATGCTCATCACTTGAGTGTACTTCTCAGCTTACTTGGTTAAATATATCCATCACTTGGATACATTTCTCCATTTCAAAAGTATGTTCATCACTTGAACGTACTTCTCAGTCTTTTTCAATCATTAAGTATACTCATCACTTGAGTATATTTCTCAGCATCTTTTTCATCACTTGGTTAAATATGTTCGTGACCTGAATATATTTCTCCATTTCAAAAGTACACTCATCACTTGAATACACCTCTCAGATTATTCTTATCCTACTTGGTTAAAGATATCCATCGCTTGGATATATTTCTCCATTTCAATGGTATGCTCACCACTTGAGTATACTTCTCAGATTTCATTCTCAGATTACTTGGTTAAATATATTCGTGACCTGAATATATTTCTCCATTTCAATGGTATACTCATCACTTGAGTATACTTCTCAGATATTTTGTCACTTACTTGGTTAAGTATATCCATCGCTTGGATATATTTCTCCATTTCAAAGGTATGTTCATCACTTGAATGTGCTTCTCAGATTTCATTCTCATCACTTGGTTAAATATATTCGTGACTAGAATATATCTTTCCATTTCAAAAGTATGTTCATTCGTAGTGGCTTGAATATGCTTCTCTTATCAATTCTCAACCCTCAGTGGTTTAAGTATACTCATGACTTGAGTACACTTCCTTATTTCAGTCTCAGGTTTTCAACCTCCCATCATTGTTGGTATCAGTGTGTGATTTCTCCGGGCTTTTTGGCCAAAAATGGGTTGTTCTTTATCATTGGTTCACAAGTGTAACTTGTTCGCCAATGAGGGGCTTCTGTCACACCCCATTTTTGCACCACCTTACTAGGACTCATCATTTCATGCATGTTTTTGTTTTGTTTTTGAGTCTAGTCACTTGCATTAGTTTTCTAGTCACTTGCATTAGTTTTCTAGAGTCACAAGGACAATGGATATGAATTTTGGTTCAAATTGGAGTTGATCTTGAGGGATAATAAGAGCTTTTGTGACTTGAGGGGCATAATCGTCTTTTAAGTCCCAAACTTTTCATTTGACCTTGGAATGATCTCCAAATTGTCAATTGGAGTTCATATGGATGCATATGAGGTATTAAGTCCCGTGGCCCTGATGATGAGTTTAGTGTGGTTATTTACGGATTATCCTTGAAGAATTAGTGCGAATCACAGCATGAGATTTTTGGTTAAAATGAAAAGAAAATTATTTTATTAAATTAGCCATTTTTATCATGACACTAACACGTGTACGTATGTGATGAGTGTGTGTACGCACATACGATACATGTGCATGCGTGTTAGCGGTCAGTCTCTCAATTTTTATAAAAGACAATTTCCTTTTCCTATTCAGATTAGAAGTCTTTTATCATTATAAAATACCTTTTGATTATTCTCCAAGGAAACCTAGTCCAGGAAGGAAAGGGAAACTCCAGATTTCAGCTATAAATACTCTCTTAATGTCTTTAAACAAGGGAGAGGAGAAGAGGGTTTGGAGGGAGTGAAATTCGTCATAATTCAGCAGCAGATTTTCTGAAAACCAGCAGTCGTATTTTAATCATAACCTTTTCATCCGAAGTCAGAATTTGATGAAATTGGTCTTGTTAGAAAGATAATTCAATTCTCTACAACTTTGTATTTCACAAGCTTTGTCCAAATCCAACGTTTTCATACCCAAAAACGCGATTGAAGTTGCTGCTGCTGCAAAGTGACGAAAATCACTTTTCTTTTCTCTTGTTCTCTTTTTGTTTTCTATTTCTTTTCAAAGTTGAGTGAGTTTTGATCTCTTTGCTGTGATACCACTTTGACAAAGAGGAGGATTCGTGTTGGTTTGATTCACTCTAAAGACCTGAGGAGCCACGAACAATTACAAACACAAAGGAAGGCCCTTCCTAAGGTATTCTCCTTCTCTATTCAAGCTTAAACTAGGTTTTCATATGGGTTAGGCTTATTGCATGTTAAAGGTAACTTTTTTATCATGTATTAACACTCTAGCTAGTTAATATACATGGAATATCTATTTTTTATCTACTGTTTAGCATGCTTTAGGGCTGTCCTTTAGGTTTTTAATGCATAGTTATGATTCTTGTGCTCCTGTTTGTCCTTGTGCTAGGATTAGTGTCATTGCATGTTAGAGTTAGGATTTTCATCATGTTATATTGCTTTAGTTAGTTAATATGCATTATTTAATTTCTGTTTAGTTTGGTTTTAGCATGATTAAAGTATGTTTTGTATGTTTTTAAGCATATTTGTGAGTTTAGGGTTTTAGAGTCATTGTTTCGTGTTTGTTTTCATATAGCATGATAAAGTAGACTTTTTTATTGGTTTTTCTTCGTGTTTGCTGTATATGTTTTTCATATGGAGTAAACATGATAGTTTTGCATGCATGTTAGTATGTTTTAGGGTTTTTATGCATGATATGGTTCTAGGAATATGTTAGGACTTATTATTGTTCGCTGTTTTTGCTATTGGCATGCTTAGTGGATGATTTTAGGTCATAATACTATTCTGTCCAGATTTGCATGTTAGTGTTTTCGCATGGTTTTGAGCACTTGTAAGGGTGCAAATAGGTGTGGTATTTGTCCTATGGCAAATAGGGCTGCTTATGTCTGAAATAGCTAATGTTTGGAGTAATTGCGCTTAGGTAAGCGGGTATGAAGGTGCCCCAATTCACCTTTCTTCCTTATCCCTTCTCTTCTCCCTATTTAGGGTTAATTTTTAATATGATCCTATGGTTTAATTAGAGGTTTCCTTCATAAATAAAATTCTGGTTTTTATTAAAAGTTTACATCTTGTGGATTTCTTTCCTAAAATCAAACTTTCTATCATATTCAACTCTTTTGATCAAATAAGGAAACCTAGGGTTTTAACCATAGGTTTATATTAGGTCTTAACCCTAATTCTAATCGAACTACGTGGACTTTGATCCATGTATTTCGTTGCATGGTACGTAGGCGCTCTTCGTGAGGCTCAAGTCCGTTCTAGGATCCAAGCATCCTAGGTTTATTTTTGTTTTCTTTTTTTCTTTTTCTGTTTTTATGTGCTTATTATGCATGGATGGATGAATGAAATATATGATATGCATGCAATTCTTGTGATGATATACTTGCTGATTTTTGTATGGAAAGACTTTAATTTAGCCCAAATGAACTGAGAGACCGAAAGGGTGACATGGGTGCCTATAGGCTTTGCCTAGAACCTTCCCATGTCATAACTTAGCCTCCGAATCCCCGATTTCTTTGGTTTTCAAAAGATTGGTTTTTGCCTTTCCTTTTTTATGGAGTCATTCAAATTGTTTTCCTAAAACAAACTATTTTTAGGGTTTTCCTTGTTTCCTTTAAAAAATAAGGTGGCGACTCCTTTCCTTTTTCTTTTTCAAACCCATTTTCTTTCAATCCCTTGTGGGCCCAATTTCCGGGGTTCACAGGATGCTGCGGTAATATCTTCCATTTTCCTATGGCCTAGACCACCTCCACTGTTGGGTTTGCAAATTTTGTCCCATGAGACTAAAGGAATCCTAGAATGTCCCTTTGAAGAGTTATTATGCCAAAAGGAATTTTTGTTCTTCCTATCAATTTCCTTCGTATTGCTCTTTAACATTCTAAAACAACTCATAGTGTGCATTGGCATAGAAACCACATTTGCCTATATGAGAGTAACCTTACCTGCCCGGGTTAACAGGTTAGCTTTCCATCCTGCTAACTTAGAATCCATTTTATTTATTACTTCCTCAAAAGTATTTTTCCTAACATGGTCATGAATAATTGGACATCCCAAATATTTACCTGATTAGATGCCAATATTTGAAGATTTTCACTAATGGATTGTCTTAAAAAATTATCTGTATTATGAGAAAAATAGATGCATGATTTATGATAATTAATGACCTGACCCGAAATGGAACAATATTTATCAAGCAACTCCTTGATATTCCTACAAGCTTTTTGAGTAGCTTTTGCAAAAATAATACAATCATTAGCAAATATAAGATTGGAAACAACCAAACTTCCCGAAGAGAATTTAATTCCCAAGTCTAATTTTTTTATCATTTGACCATTTACAAAGGTTTCGGATAAGACATTTTGCACCAATGATAAATAAATAAGGAGATAATAGATCACCTTGTCTGTGACCTCTAGTGAGGCGTTTGGTTCGCGGGTTGGGAATGTGAGTCCTGGGACTGGGTCATTACTTGGGAATGGGAATGTGAGATATTGAAACCCATTCCAACATTTGGTTAGGGGGTATGGAAAGCAAGATTCCCTCTACTATTCCCATTCACATGTTTGGTAAAGTTAGAAAAGTGATGCCTAATATGGATCAAATTCCCACAATACCCTTGCACATGCCCTTTCCTCAAATCAGACAAACCTAGCTCTACTTACCCGAAAAAAAAAGACAAACCTAGCGACGGATTGCTCAAACCCTTTATCCCTCGTCAACGATTGCTTGGGCTGTCAGAGATCCCACATTTTTAAACTTCCCGATGATCCCACAATACCCTTACACATGCCAACGATCCCACAATACCCTTACCCATGCCCTTTCCTTAAATCACACAAACCTTAGCTCCTATTGCTCAAATCATACGATCAGGAGGAATTTGAGATTCCCTCTTCCTCTCATTGATGATTGCTTGGGCTATAAACGACCATCTACGTCGTCGGAGATCCCACATTTTTAAACTTGCTAACGATCCGACATTCTCTCATATCAACATCGAGGATCCTAGGTTATTTCTCCTCGATGATTAGTTGGCTATAGAAACAAACATCTTTCCATTGTTGCCATTCAACATCAACATCGATCTTTCCTTGGACTTACCCAGGTATGTGTCCAATCGAAATAATTTGTATTTTATTTTATCAATTTAATAAAAAATGTAATATAAAAGTGTAATAAAACATAACAAAGGGAATGATGCATTGCAAATACAGTAAAACAAAGTATATTTGATAAAAATTTTATACATTCCATGAACGATTATGGCTTTTAATTGAAACCCATGTTTCTGTAAACAATGAACAATATTTGTGTGCATAAACAATTTGGACATTTGTAAAGAAATAGAACCCATAAGGTGTTGGCCATAATTTGAAAAATTAATTAACAAAAATGAAGCAAATGCACCCACATAAGCAAATGAACCCATCAGATCAAAGCCATTTAATGACAGGAGCACATATAGTTATTGTTCCAGAAGTTGTCGAGTTCCTTAATTGTGCTCCTGTGTCTTTCTTTTTTCAATGATCCCTATATTAGATTTCCACTAGGCATGCGGTGCTATTTTATTTGTAGATGTACACCTTGTCAGTCTATCATGTAGAATTAGTGAAAATACTTAAAAATAAAATATAACTTTCATCTTTCTTGGTTTCCATAATTCCATTAGAAGAGCCAATAGTTTTACCTGGAGTCACCCTGCCCATTAAAAAAAGTTAAAGTATATAAACAAAGTTCTCACTTAGCAGTTACTAATTACGATAAGGTCGCTAGGTTTATCGTTGCCGAGCTAAATAAGGAGGAGAACACAAAATTAGACATAGAGGAATGCCATAAAGGTAGTCCAAAGTCATTTCTTCGTTTTGTACATCATATGTACACATTGGTGGAGAGGTCTTGGTATTTTCTTCTCCATTGAAGCCTACCATTGGTAGTATTTAGTAGCCTTCTCAGTATTTCCTTCTCTATTGAAGCCTACTACATTAGCACTTAGTAGCCTTGTCAAGGGTAAGCTTTCGAGGGAGATCCTTGATGATGGGAAGGACATTATTAGTTATGATATGTGGATATATATATTTAATTGAATTCATATGGTAACTTGACTCAAATTGTATTGGGCTCTAAATCTTAAGTTCTTACCTCTGCCATGGTGTTAATTGGTGAATCACAAAGCCATGGTTTTTGGATCCTTCATAACTCTATCATGTTTACTTCTACTTGCTGTTGCAGAAGGCTGTGATTATTTGAAATTTTGCTACAAAGTGTTGAATGACGCTAGAGGTTGCTTAAATTTCTGGAGAACTGATGAGTATTTTAGATTTTTTGTAGTTATGTTTTTAAAAGTCTCCAATAAATTAATGATCAGAAGTTTATAGTTGTGACCGTCTTGACTGTGTTCAATGTGTTATACGTTATTTCTCTATCTAGAACTTCCTATTCAGATGAAATTTTTAGATGGCCAATATGTTTTATGATTTAACAAACTGAGGATGTTATTAGTCTTATAGTTCTTTATCTGGATATTGTCAAATTGAATTGACTTTCCTATTTATTTTTGCAGAATTAGGCTGGTAGCTGTTGCTACACATAAGTTCATTGCTGAGGTTGCGATGGATGTTCTTCAGTATGTTTCCTGATTCTATTACTTATGCCTTCGAGTCTTTTAATGTAAAAACCAAGCCTTCTATATGAGTGATGGATTTGTGGATGGATTTCAGGATGTATTTAAGGTTTCTTGTATGATGACCAAATGTTGACAGGATTAGGATTATTGTTGTGCATTTTCCCATATACATCTATATATATATATATATGATGCTTATTTCGTATACCATATTGAATTGATGAAAGTTGAGTTTTTAAGTAATATGCCATTGTAACTAGTTCATACCTTTGTTTGAGTTCATTGTAGGTGGACTATTATAGTACAATGTTGTCTACAAACAATCTACCCCCACCCAACTGTTTGAGAGCAAAACCAATGTTGTGTGATTATGGATGCCAAGCTATTTTGAAAATATCGCACAAGGCACATAGTAAATTTTGCTTATTCTACTCATGCCCTGGATACATTGTGAGTACTATGCAACGTTTTAAATATGAGAGTAGTTTACTTTGTGATAATGTAAATCTTTTAACCTTGTTCACCGATTGCAGGAACGTAATGGCCATGATTGCAAGTTCTTTGCTTGGTGTGAGCCTATGGATAGTGTCCATATCAATGATGACAATGCGTCTTCCACATTTGTTGGAGATATAGTGCATGTTGATAGGAGATGTAATTCCATTTTACCTACGTCCGTGGAGTAGAGGATCATTGTCCGAGTGTTAACAATCTTGATGTTGTGGTATTGTGTTTTAAGTGTATTTTGAACATAGTGTAACTAACTCTTTTGGATTGTACATTATGGTTTGATTGAATCAACATTATTGATACTCAAAACCCACATCATGGATATATGTAATTTCTAACTTTATCAATAGCAAATAGAAGTTTTTTAAAACTTTTTTTTGTGTTTAATGATATGTCCACATTTAAATTGGTTTATCCCTTCAATCGACTAATTTAAAGGCATTAGATAATATGGTATATCAAAATGCTTATCAATATAGTCGACCATAGATGGATATAGTTGACCATTTTGAAGGGAGTGTGATTACACTAATGTATGTAATATAGTCGACATCAGATAGATATAGTTGAGCATTTTAAAGGCATTGTGATTATACTAATCTATATGCAATATAGTCGACCACAGATAAATATAGTCGACCATTTTGAAGACAGTAGTTGAATACATTAATTTGTACGCAATATAGTCGACTACATAAGAACATAGCTGACTATATTAAATACAGTAGTAGTTATTCTAATTAAACTAATTACATTTAATTTAAGCAACAAAGGTACATTGCACTAAATTGTGTATATCATTGAACAACATAAAACTAACTAAAATGATTATAAAAGTCCAAATTGGCATGATCAACTACCAAAATCACCAAATAACACAATGAAGATAAACCAAAAAGTCCAACACTACCCAAACGACTATATTGTCATCATAAAACATTACAAAATGAATATCCATAATAAGAATACAAACAATTGGACTACGGGTCAAGATCAACAAACTTTGGTGGTCCACTCGATGATGATCCTTTACCTCCATGTAGTGGATGGCAATACTGCCGAGTAACTATGGGCAAGTAAGGAGTTTGATATGCCCGGCTATATCCACTTGGTGGTGGTAGTGGCGGTGGTGGATCTCTACCATGCCTTCTCGAGAAAAACTTCTTATTGCTTTAGAACTTTGGTACACCTCCCTTCCATAAAAACCCAGTAAATGCATATCTGCCTTCACAGTGTTTATGGACTTCTCTAACCCCGTAATCCTTGTCTCCAACCTTCTTAACCAAGAACCAAATTCCATAAACCTCTTCTCTATTACCTTTATAGCCTCAACAACTTGTTTCAAATCTAATTGCTATATGGGCCCCTCAGGTGAATGATTATCAGTATTCTGGTATTGCTCCTGCTGTGTGGGCTGCCCTCTACCTTCATTATCCTCATCCTTATCTCCACTCGCATCTTCCTCCTCGGCTTCATCCTCTTCATCTCCACTTTTATTCCTTACCCATGTGTTCTCTTCTTCATCCAACTCAAACCCCATCCACCTTAAGGTTGCCTCCCTAAACACATCAGTCGGCTTTGGCGCAACCACATTTGTCTCATCATCCAATGGGACGTTGAAAAACTTAAAGATTGCGGTGAGTAACATGCCATAGAGAAGTACACCCTTCGTCTTCGTACAATCATTCATATAGTGAATGATAAGGTGTGCAAGGTTAAGTTTTTCACTATTCAAGATACACTACATAAAGAAAACATCAAAATAATTTACATGGCTACAGCTGCTGATGCGTGGCAAGATGCAATAGTGGATCATGTTATGAATAATTCTAGCCTCAACAGTCAATTGGTTGCACAATGGTGGCTTCTTCTTGGGGACGTCTCTCGGTCTCTCACAAATCTATCTGAATGCCTGCTTTTTGCTGAAATCATAACGCTTAACCTAGTGGTGTGTGTAGAATTCCTAGAAAGTATCAAATTGGGGTAAACCAAATAGTTGGTTGATAGTGGTGCAATTCAATGTAATTGGCACCCCTTTGACATATGATGAGCACTGTAAGGTAGATTTGTCCAATTTAAATCCGGCGTAAAAAGTGCAAACCAATCGAGGGTACATCGAGTTGTTTTGATTGAAAAAGCCATGCCATCCAATAGCCCGAAACAATACGGGGATCTGAAACTGATACTTTGTGAAGAAATTAAAGTCCACAACCCTTCCAAACTGAATGGTGCGATCCTTGAAATCTAAATTGTACCTAAGAAGTACGCCGGCGTTAATACATAAATCACCATTTCAGTTTGCCAGGGTTGCACATTCTTCTTACGACGCTTCTTCAATCGCTTTGATTGTGTAGGTTGTGTCTCCGTTGGTGGTTCGGATGACTCTATATCCCTTTGTAGTGGTGGTGGATTGTCAGATACACTATCATCTTCTTCATCATCAATCACTTGGCATTTCCCTTTCCCTTTTGATTTCTCCGCTTTTGATGACGTGCCTTCAGTGCCTTTGCTTCCCTTTGTGCCCTTTGCGACATCAATTGAAGCTTGGAGTAGTTTCTCGGTTCTTCTCGTCATCATCTTTGATATTTGGTAATGGATGTAATGGCTAGGGTTATACCAAATAGATTTTTAAAGGGTGAGAAAGTGACGATTTGGGGAGAGATGCGATTGGAGACTGGAGTGATCGGGTGTAGAGAAATGAGAGAAAGTGAACCAATCTTTATACCTAACCACATGTAACATCAGGAACGCTGCATGGGTCCAACAGTACGTGATTGATTCATTTAATATACCCAAGGGCAAGCCCAAAGGTACTAGGCAAGAGAGGTCGATAGCTTTCGCCCCAACACTTGGAATCAGGAAAACCATGGTTGAAACTAAGCCCATCATTAGCAAGGATACATCAATCTTAAGTTATGCAACAATTTATGCATACAATGCAATAAATGAAAGCACACAATTAAGCGGATGCATGTGATTGATTTTGATTAAACATAAGAAATTAGTTTAGTCCAATTAAACTTTATAGAGTCTAGCCCACAAATCCCCAGTCGAGTCGCCAAACTGTGAACCCTAAAAAAGTGGCCCACATGATTGAAAAGAAAATAGGTTTGAAAAAGGAAAGGGAGTCGCCACCTTATTTTTTAAAGGAAACAAGGAAAACCCTAAAAACACTTTGTTTTAGGAAAACAATTGAAAAGACTCCACGTTTAAAAAGGAAAGGCAAAAACAGTCTTTTTGGAAACTAAAGAAATCAGGGATTTAGAGGCTAAGTTATGACATGGGAAGGTTCTAGGCAAAGCCTATAGGCACCCATGTCACCCTTTCGGTCTCTTAGTTTATTTGGGCTAAATTAAATCCTTGCCATACAAATATCAGCAAGTATATCATCGCAAGAATTGCATGCATATCATATATTCCATCCATGCACAATAAACCAATAAAAATAAAGAAAAAGAAAAGAAAACAGAAAATTAGGATGCTTGGATCCTAGAACGGACTTGAGCCTCAAAACGAGCGCCTACGTACCATACAATGAAATACATGGATTAAAGTCCATGTAATTTGATTAGCAAGTATATCATCGCAAGAATTGCATGCATATCATATATTCCATCCATGCACAATAAACCAATAAAAATAAAGAAAAAGAAAAGAAAACAGAAAATTATGATGCTTGGATCCTAGAGCGGACTTGAGCCTCAAAACGAGCGCCTACGTACCATGCAATGAAATACATAGATCAAAGTCCACGTAATTCGATTAAGAATAGGGTTATAACCTAATATAAACTCATGGCAAAAACCCTAGGTTTCCTTATTAAAAGACAGAAAGTGTATTGAATAGTCCAAATTTGAAAACTTCCACAAGATGGAAACTTTGATAAAAAAGGGTAACTTTATTAATTAAGGAAACCTTTAATAAAAAGAGACTTTATTTAACAAGGAAACCTCTAATTATTGCCATAGATTCATATTAGGAAATAACCCTAAAGGAGGGAGAAGAGAAAGAATTAGGGATAAAAAAAAGTGAATTAGGACACCTTCAAACCCACTTACCTTATGCAATAACTCCAAGCTTTAGCAAACTTAAGCAATAACAACCCTATGTGCAATAGGACGATAATCACACCTGTTTGCACCCTTACACGTGCTCAAAACAAACCAAAAAGAAGAAAATACAAATCTGGACAGAATAGTATCAAGGCCTAAATCATCCACTAATCATGCATATAACATAAACAGTGAACTTACATAAGCCTAATGCAAATCTAGAACCATGACATGCATAAAAACCCTAAAAATCTACTACATGAATGCAGAAAATATCATAGTTATTCTATATATATCATTTATATAACAACCATGAAGAAAAATAAAAAAGAAAACCTATTCTATCATGCTGAATGAAACTAACCTAAAACAAGGACAATAGAAACCCTAATCTCACAATCGTGCTTAAAAACATATGAAATAAACTAAAAACATGCTAGACTAATCATGAACAGCAATTATTTCATGTATATTAACTAACCAAAGTATTAATACATATAAAAAAGCTATATTTGACATTCAATAAGCCTATTCTATAAAAAATCCTAGTTAATTTAAGCATAATTTAGAACAGAAAAATACCTTAGGAAGAGCTTCCTTGCTGCTGTAAAGACTCTCTTCTTAACTTGTGGATGACTTGAATCAAGCTTCTTCAAGGCTACAACAAGAACTCCAACTCTCCTTTAGCTCTCTCTCTCTTATTGTCTCTCAAACACTCAGGTTTAATGCATAAAGTGACCTCTAATTGCCTCCTTTGGTGCTGAAGTATAAGGGGGGTATTTATAGAGTTCAATTAGTATAAATCAATGGCTGGGATTAAAACCCTAAAAATTAAACCAAAGGTTATTAGAGATTCCCTTGGTGTTTAAGTAACTCAAAAGTTACTAAAAACTAAAAAGAAACACATCCAAAAGAGTCCAAATACGTCAAAATAGGAAGAAGTCCGCTTTAGCAAGGAAATAGCAAGAAAATAGGAAAGTGGCCTCGGGTGACCACCAGGCCTTGGGTGGTCACTCGAGCCCACTTCAGCTTTTTGCTTTTCTTGGACTCCTCCTTCTTTTAGAAGTGTTTCAGGGGTCAAATTAACTCCGATTTTGATGAAACAAAAGCCCAAACGATCGTGTTTCAATGAGGAATACATTTTTGAACATTTTAGGGTGAAAACCACTAACTATGGGTGCATGATTAAGTTTGACAAAGGCGGTTAACTATTATACTTTACCTTTGCAAAGCATAGATATGCACATAGGATTAAACCAAATGTTTTCCAAACAAAAATTAAACTTTCTAAAACACTTTTAGGGATAAAATGATGACTAATTAAATTCAATTTGAAAAGATTTGGTTGGTAATTGTGAGTCAATTTAAACTAACCCAAAGAAGGGTCAATTAACCAACTTAAACCATATTAAGCCATTTTAATCCTGAGCCATTGATTCATCAAATTGAACTTAGAAATACCTCGTATGCATCAATATGAACTCAAATTGATAATTTGGAGATCATTTCAAGGTCAAATAAAAAGTTTGTGACTTAAAAGACGATTATGCCCCTTAAGTTACAAAAGCTCTTATTATCCCTCAAGATTGATTCTGAATTGAACCAAAATTCATATCCATTGTCCTTGTGACTCTAAAACCTAATGCAAATGACTACACTCAAAATCAAAACAAAAACCTACATGAAATGGTGAGCCCTAGTAAGGTGGTGCAAAAATGGGGTGTGACAATATCATATAGAATAGTAACAACATGGTAAGGTACTGTACAAATCATTCGTTGCGTCGTCATCATAATTATACTAAATTAAATACAAGAAACAACCTTGAGTGTAAGGCCAAAAGACGGACACAACATAAAACTACATAGTCTAATCAATAACACTACCAACTAATTACTTCTCTAAAGCACTTCCATAACCATTTCCTTACGCTCCTCACTTGTGCTAGATAAGAAGAGAGTGTTTAAAGATGCGCTACTAATAATGCGTTCACTAGCTTGCATGAGTTGACCCGTAGTAAGGCCATCTATCTTTTGTAGCTCCTTAGTGACCTGCTTGTTGGAATTACTTTCCTCGGTCAAAGCATTGCTAATCTTGTCAAGATATACCATAGTACTGTCTACCAGCTTATTGATAGATCATGATACTTTAAGCATACCACGAGTCCAGCCATTTGTGTTCTTTCAAGTCTTTTGTTGTGACGTCCCAGATGACGATGGTTGGGCTTGAGTGCTAGAAAAATCAATGCCATTGAGACTTTCCTCAAATGGCATACTTTGATCGACATCATTTCCACCAGTGGCTTCAATGGCTTCTTCTTCTGCAGCTGGGGTAGTAGCTCCCAATCCATTCGTATGATCCTTTTCGAATATTTCCAATAAAGTGTCATAGTGTGGGAAAATTTTGTTTTGCAACCCACAAGCAGTTGGATGACTCTACAATTTCAATTGGTAAATATGTAAACAAATATGTTTGATATCTAGTAATGTACGTATTGGAATTAATCAAACTAATAAATACAAATTAATAAATATATAATTACCTTAACCCACAAATCAAACACTTCCTTCTTAGCTATTACCATCTTATTTACATCATTCCAAGAGAATCCGCTTTCGCTTGAGAACATTTCGGTGATAGCCATGGTCTACTTCTTCAACATCTTCACGTGCAATCTAATGTGAGGTGATGCTTTTAACCCACATCTAGGTGTCTTCTCTTCTAGCATCTTCTTCAATTTAACTAAGTATCCGGATTTGAATTCGGTGTCGCATTTCCAAGTACTCATAGTATACAACTCATATAGACTCCTGACTAGTTTATCATCCTCAGTTGGAGTCCATTGATGTTTCTGATTCCTTGCAACGGGTGTGGAAGCTGAATCGACGGATGCCATCCTGTACATTTAACACAATACAATGCGTATGCAAATATAATTGAAATATATACAAGTAAGACTATGTTAGTGCCTTCTCAAGAAAATGTTATGTACCAATAATAAACTTTAAAATTAACAATTAACCATATAACAATCACATACAAAGCAATTAACAATTAAACAAATAACAATCACATAGCATAATACCAAGATTGTCCAATTAGTCTAACATCTTATAAAATTCTTACAAACCAATAATAAACTTTAAAATTATCCAACAAACAAATCTACGATATCCAACAAACAACTACACACTATGCATTCCTAGATGCCCTCCATTTATTAAACATCTCGTTTGCAATTGTATCCCTCCAATCTTGCCATTGATCAGAGGTATCAACATATTCTAATGGTTGACCATGTGGTATAGTATAATTTTTAGTAAATGGCAGTTTAGCAAATGGGTTGGTTGGTATCTCTCGGGTTATGTGGTTGTGCAAAAGAACACATGTGATAATGATCCGGTTGTGTATCTTCACTGGATAAAAAGACAGACCCCTTAAAATGGCCCACCTCTGCTTCAAAAGACCAAAGTATCCTTCTATAACATTCCTAGCACTTAAATGTTTCATGTTGAAAAAGTCTTATAGAGTAGTAGGTTGGTGATTGGTCCTCCAATCATTCAGATGATACCATTGGCCTCTATACGAGGCAAGAAAACCCTTTCCGTTAGGGTATCCAGCATCAACAAGATAATAAAACCCTAAGAACAGTAACGTTGATTTTAATGTATGAATGTACAAAAAACATAAGATAATTATAGTAACAACTATTTGTAACGTACCGCAAGGAACTTTAAGACCATGTCACCTATTAACAGCATCTCTTAATACTCACGAATCAGCGGCAGATCCTTCCCAACCAGGCATAACAAAAATGAATTGCATGTTTTAGGAGCAAACTCCGAGGACGTTGGTTGCAATATCATTTTTCCATGTTCAATACCTAGGTTTATCAACCTCAGGCACAGTCACACTAACATAAGTTCTATTTAAAGCTCCTAAATTGTTTTACAACACAAATGGTATAAATATAAAAAAATTGAAATAAACCGTAAAAATGAAATAGTGTATAGTTGGACCATTTGTTTGGTATATATACCTTAAACCATTTCCATCATCCATCCGTGGAGTTTTCTAAAACTGCTTTTGGTTGTTTAAGCAAATGGCTTTGCAATTGAATAACTCCATCCAACACTAGATTGAATGACTCCATTCTACTAATAGTTTTACCAGACCGCATAAACTGATTTATTATGACTCTATTTTTTACATGGTGGGCAAGAATATGTATGAATATAGCAGTCATTTCCTCAACTATTACGTGCTTGGTGTCCTTTAACTTGCTAATAGTGCAAAGCAAATCACACAACTTAGCAAAAAGTTGACCTATTCATATGCAATTGGTTTATGCATGTTGTGTCATCGTGCAATATGATATTATGAAGGTGCGCTTCATGTGCATCTACTGTGAAGTAGGACTCAGACTTCAAATAATATTTTCTATAATGTTGTTCTAATAGTGAGTACAACAAAACTTCAAGAAAACTAATACAATTGAGTAGACACCAAATACTTTCCAACATACAAATCAATCATTTCTTCTTAGACATCGTAAGTCTAGCCATATTTGTGAATCATTAGTGTTCAATAGTCACAAAACTTTTTAATACGAATACAAATGGTTTAGTCATGTAAGAAAACAAAAAATGAAATATATATATGACCATAGATAAACACATATAAAACATTCATTATGATATATGATAAATATGTAAATGTATATACAAATTGAATAATTTCTAACAATTTGTGAAATTTATATAAAAAAATATCAAAAAATATATAGTGAAATTTATAATAATTTCTTCATGCTTTCCTTCATTTTAGCATTTGTTTGCTAGTTACTTAATTGGGGAAGACAACTAGATAACTTTCACTTGTCAACACCATAAAGATAAAAAAAATAATGTCTCTTTTTTAGATTTTGATGTAATATAGCAGGAAATTATAATAACACGATAAATTATAGAAAGGTTAGAATAAAAGTATTCTTATATAGGGGCAAAATTTATCATACTGCTAAAAGTTTGTGCACCATTGGAACCAAAACCAAAGTGCAGAGTGATGCTGAGTCTTGCACTTGCTCACTGTTGTTTACAAGCTAACCTTTTCTCTAGGCATGAAGGTTAATTCAAGGAGTTGTTGCCATGCGGCCTTTCCCCATAAAAAGCTAGTGGCTTACAATTATGGTGTCCAGAGTGATATCCACAGCAATAACTAAATGACAGAGTATATGTGAAATTTTTTTAAATTATGAAACGTATGAAATTAGTTAACTCCCAAGTCTAATAGACAACCTGATCGATTAATGCTCTCCAAGTCTAATAGAATGAAAATGAAGTAGAACAACTTATAAGATGAGAGTTGAAGAAACCACTTCATAACAGAGCACTAGAACATGAATAAACTACTTACTCACATGAATAAAATCAAGCAAAATGACTCAAAACCACTGCTAAACTAATTACTCACATGAATAAAATCAAAATGCATGATTTTTGCCTTAAATGTGTCATATATTAAATATAAAAAAATTGTAAATCTAACATTTTGTTTAATTAACCCCTTGAAATTTCCAGATCTAGATTTATAGGATATACCTAGACCATCACGATACACCCAAACCCACTTTGCTACAATAACAACATCGAAATCTATAGGGATAAACACGAAATTGCGAAACCACACACCTAATACCCATTCAACTACAAAATCATATTATTCCCCAACTTGAGTGTGAACCCCGGAATGTGGCCCCGTAGATTGAAAAGAAGTCGCTACCTCATTTTTTTAAGGAAACAAGGAAAACCCTAAAAATGTTTTATTTTCAAAACAAAAGTGACTCCATGTTTAAAAATGGAAAGGCAAAAAGTCTTTTGAAAACCAAATATTGTGAATTCAGAGGTTAAGTTACGATATGGGAAGGTTCTAAGCAAAGCCTATAGGCACCTAAATCGCCCTAATAGGTCTTTTAATTTAATTGGACTTAATCAAAATCTTAAACACACATAAATCAACAATCATCATTACAAGACAGCATGCATATCATCCATTCATCCATTCACATAAGTAAAAGAATAATAGAGAAAACAGAGAAAATGAGGGAAAAGAAAACCTAGGATACTTAGTATCCTAGGGCGAACTTGAAGCTCAAAGGAGTGCCTACGTACCATGTATGGAAGAACATAAATCAAAGTCCACGTAGTTCGAAAGGGAATAGGGTTATAACCTAATTATAACCTAATAAAGGCCTTTAGTAAACCCTAAGTTTCTTTCCATAAAATAAAAGAGAGTTTCCAAAGATAAATGATTCTCAAAAGATCTTTGGAAAATATGGAATTTTAATAAAGATAGAAACTTTTATTTACAAAGGAATCTTTTATGAAAGGAAACTATAGAACTTACTATATCCCTCTATTAGGGAATAACCTAAGAAGGGAGAAGAGAAAGTTTAAGGAAAGAAAGGAGAGGTACGTTCCATACCCATCACATTTACCATATGCAATATCAACCTGTCAAAAATAATCATCCTATTTCATAAGGTAATTACCCTATTTGCAAGATTTCTTTTTGCAATAGCCAAACTAATCACCCCATTTTGGTGGGTAATTGCACTTGCTATACTTATATCCCACTTTATATGGGATTTGTACCTACCAAGTTACCTATGATTTGCATGCAATATCCACCAAGAACAACAACTAACCAATCCAAATTTTCAACCAAGCAATTGTTATGCTTACAAATAGGTGATTACATATTCAAAATATCATCACAATGATAATAAAAAAATTCGGACAGAATTGAAATACAACCTAAAGCCATCCATAAATCATGCAAACAATAAGAATCATGGACTAATAAAACCCTAATACAACCCTATATGCAATAATTCAACTAATATGCATAACACTAACAAAAACATGCTAAAACTCATGAGAACATCCAATAATATCAATAAGCATTACAACAAAGCATATTCTAAACAAAAAGGCGATATTTTATGTAAAATAATGAAAAAAGGCCTTCTTACAACGAGCTTTCTTAAGCGAAATTATCCTAAAATGATTTCACGTAAAAAACTATGGGGAGGTGTAATCAACATATTCTATGTAAAATATATATGCTTAAATACATCATAGAAACCTCTCATGCAAAACCCTACCTAACAAAAAGGATAATTATCCTCCGAAAAGGATAATGTCTCCAAAATCCTAAGAAATCAACTACAAGAAAATGAGTCATCCACGACGTCATATCTACGGCGTGCACATGTGGCAAGCCGTAGATGAGGTGCATTAACGGCATACTACATATGTACGCCGTTGATAATATACATATTACACATTTAACGGCATGCGGTATAAGAACGCCGTAAATAACGTTTTCTACGGCGTTCCCCGCACGCCATGAATAACTTAGGACCCACACTGCGAAAATTTTTGGCGGGTTTGTTTCCCTCTTCCTTCGTAGTTATAATTTTCCTTTCTTTTTTTCTTTTGGTTTCTTTACTGGAAGCTTTTGTTTTGTGACTGAGCTTTCTAGAAAAACCTTCAAAACTAAGGGTTTTGACCCAATCTGAGTTCCCCAGATCTGTTACCCTCCTTCCGCAAACTGATACCTGGGCTTGACCCGCGGCTGAGCCATGGGATTTGGAGAAACACCCAGCTGATTCCCCAAATCGAAACCCTCCTTCTCTACGCATCGACTGAGTGAACGATGGCTGAGCCAAGGGTTTCGGAGAAGCACCCACCGCTGATATCTCCAAATCGAAACCCCCCATTCCTCACGCATCAACTGAGCTTCACCCACGGCTAGTTATCTCTCTCCACAACACCACGGTTGATATGGAGTGAGGGTTTGAGAAGGATTGAGGGTTTTGAGCTTTTTTTCTTTCCTTCTCTTCAGGTATTTCTCTTCGCTTTAATGTTTTCTTCTTTCAATTTTCAATTTTCAATTTTCTGCATAGAATCCCCCTCCCCCAACCCCCATTTTTTGTGTCTTTTTTTAGCATCCTTTCAAAAACCCTAAGTTTCTTTGTCAGATTCCCTTCACACTCCCTCTTTGTAATTTTTTCTTATCCAATTTTATTGTAAAGTGTAGAAACAAAACAGATTTTGGATCTATGTGGGTTTAGGCTCTGTTTTTTATTTTTTTATTTTATTTTTTAGCATCCTTTCAAGAACAGAGTTAGTGTCTTAGTTGGTTTTTTTTTTTCCCCTGTTTATGTCTTAGTTGGGTTTTCTTTGGACTGAGGTTTTGCTGTGTTTATGTGATGCTTTGTGTATATTTTCTATTTAAGGGGAAGTTTTCCCTCTGATATGGATCTAAAATAAAAAATACAAGGCTTGAAAGTAGGGTTCTACGCGAAGACATGCCCCCAGGCTGAGGCTGTAGTGAAGAAAATAATAGTTCCAATCATCGCAATAGCACCTAGCCTTGCTGCCCCTTTGCTGAGATTGCATTTTCATGATTGTTTTGTTAGGGTACGTTGATTCACATTTTTGTAATGCATGCTTGGTAGAATGTAGCTAATTTTTTTCTAGAGAAGTTTTAGCTAAATGAGGTTTGTCTGCAGGGTTGTGATGGTTCAATGCTATTGAACTCTTTGACCCATCAGGCTGAAAAAGATGCAACTCCAAATCAGAGCCTCAGAGGATTTGAAGTGATCGATAGAGTGAAGACTACATTGGAAAAAGCCTCTCCTGGAGTGGCTTCATGTGCCGACATCTTAGCGCTAGTAGCTAGGGATATGGTGACTGCGGTAACAAATCTTGTTGCATATAATGTTCCTTTTATGGATTAAATTTTATTTATTTATTAAAGCTTATATAAAATTCATCGATCCTTCTCAGATAAAGGGACCATCCTAGCAAGTTATAGAGAGTGAGAACAGATATAAAAGAAAATAAAACAGAGGGTAAATTTTGTTTAAAGGCAGTGAGCTAGAAGAGAGGAGAGAAGAACAATAAACATGCACTGTTTAGTAAATTTTGTTGCTCTGTTTTTTATTTATTTTTTTTTAAAAAAAAAATTAAAAGGGAGACCCCTTTTGAGAAATGGAATGCTTCTATTTATTACCAGCTATTTAATAAGTGTTTTTTATCGGTTTCTATGTGAAGGTGAAGAACAATTGGTTTCATTAAGGAGGCTTGAAGCCCTTTTTGCCTTGACCATGTCTTGGTAAGCTTCTTCTTACTCAAACATACTTTTTAAAATCATTTCATAGCAGAAAACTTGTGATGAGGAAATTATTCTCTTTATAAAAATGCTTTATGGCTCTGTTTAGAAATTTCTTTAGCCTTGGTTTGTTTTCTTTTACTCCTATTAGGTTGTTTCCCTTTTTTACCTTGTTCATAATGTGTACCTTCTTTACATGTGTGTTGGGAATGACTAAGTCAAGTCCAAAATGGGTATCTAAGTTGAGTTCAAAGGTTTGGTGTTTTGAGATAGATCTTTGGAGTTCCTGGATCTTTAGTTTTTTCTTATAGTCATGTTCCGTGTCGCTTTGTTGTTGGTTTGCTATTATGGTACTATCCTTGTGTAGCTATGTTGGTGAGGTTTCCAGGTGGTTTTTTGCATTTCTTCTCTTAAATTCATTTTAGGTGTTTATTGCTTTGTCTCTTAGTGGGGTCATCCTGTTTGGGGTGTTGTTGATTGTGCTAGGCTGTCTATATTGTTTGTGTGAGTATTGTATATTTATGAGGCTGTCTTTTTTGTTTTTGGGGGGTTTTGTAGTTATGAGATCCCTACAACCTTCTTTTTGTGAATAAAATTACCTTTATCAAAAAAATAATAAGGACCAATATTTATATAGTTTGTCTATCAAACAAAACATAAGTGTCAGAGTATAGTAATTAGTAGCAAAAGATTTAAACATGTTCAATGGCAAGAGTAAAAGAAGAGTTTCAAAGGAACATGAATAATGAGTTCTTTTCATAATTTATAGAGCAAGGTCAACAGGCAATTAATTTGATATACAAAGAAAGCAAGAATATTGAAGGAAACAATTTGTTCTTATCTATTTGCTATTGGTAAGAAAGATTTTAGTTTAACACGTGTGTTTTGTGTCTGATCTTCTAGGCATATTGAATATTGCATGCATAGAGTAAATTTGCTATAGTATTATGGTGTTAAACCTATTCTTGTCTTTGATGGAGGTCTTCTACCGATGAAAAGTGAACAAGAGAACAAGCGTGCAAGGTATGCTAGATATGTTTTAGAATGTCAGTTCCACTTTTGTTGGTTGGGTTCCCTTGAATGCATATTTGGTAAATCATTTTGTTGGTCTTGGTCAATTGTTCATTTGTTCCACACTTCTTCCAACTCCAAATATCTAAAATAATTCTAAATATTTGTTTTTTGTAAGGTTGGCGAAATTTTGGGTCCTGGTCAGTTTTGTTTGGGCAATGAACATGGATAATTACGTTCTTTCTAACCTAAACCCAACATATGTCTATCAGCATGCCATTTTTTTTCCTGCATCTTTCATTTCTGTTTTATACTTTTTAATATAGATGTAAATTCTTCTACTTTGTACTTGATGGCTTCTGTTTTTGCAACTTGCAAGTGTGCCTATTTGGAGATGGTAGGACTATCTGTAGGATTCATGTTCATTTGGGTTTTTCTAGAACTTTTGCACTAGTTGTTGACCTAATGCAACCCTCAATTTTCCGAGCATGTATTCATGTAGCTAACCCCAAATAATTGGGATGCGCCTTTGATATATATATATATATATAACTTTGTGTGTGTGTGTGTGGTAGTAAAGTGATATAGGATTCATCTAGCTGACCCTATTGGGAGAAGGATTTTTGCTATGCTGGGTTGTGCTGTGCTGTGCTGTGCTGTGTGTGTGTGTGTGAGAGAGAGAGAGAGAGAGAGAGAGAGAGAGAGAAAGAGAGAGAGAGATTCTGCAGGGGCATGGTTCTAGCCTCAGCTGCAATAGTTACTTGGGGGGTTTCAGAGGTGAGGCAAGGGAAGCACTATAACCTAAGCCTATGTCTAAATTGTTCTTATTTCCTATGTGGACCCAATAACATGTAAATCTTGTTGTATATGTTCCTGTTGTCTGATTTCTATATCAATTTCCAAGTCAGATCCAGGGGGTTTGTTTTCAGACTTATTGTGTGCTTACTTGACGGTATATATACATCTATATATATATGTAGATATGTATGTCGGTATATATGTTTATAACTTTATATAGTCTTCATGATATATATTGCTCATTTTGTAAGACTATTAAGGGAAGAAATTGAGCTGGTATGTCTTGCCTATTTGATTAAAAACAGTATCCTAAAAGTCTAAAACTATAGAAAGAAATCCATTTTCCCTTATTTTGAAGAACTGCAGAATTGTTGTAATATTTAAGCTCTTGTGCTGTGAGAACAACAATATATTGGTTTTTTTTTCCTCCCTCTACTATATCCAGGGTTTACCTTTTTCTAAGCACCAAATGGAGTCAGAGTGTATGCGATTTGTACATGTAAGTGTCTTTTGTTGGATGTCAAGAAGAAACTCAGAAAGAATAATATTACCTGGAATCTTATGAAGTATTTGGGGTTGGAAGGGATTTTCTAGATTCCACATTTCTTTTTCATTTGCTTCTTCTGTTTTTTTTTCCCCTTCTTCTTGACAATTCTAGTAGAGCAATGGTGAATTTGCGCTCTTTAGTTATGAGATTTTTTTATTTCCTTCGGAGAATGAAAGATATACAAAGTATCTGATTATCTATCAACTTGGATGCTGTTGAATCCTAAGCTCTTAAGATTATACAATCCGCTCAAGCTTTCAGAATTATACTAACTAATGTTTCTTTGCCTTTTTTAGTTATTAGAATTTTAAGGAACTTTTTGAAATTGAGTACAAACTCCAAGCCTATTCAGATGGGCAAGTGTTGGAAGAACATGGCATTGCTGTCCTTAATTGCTCTTCTAGTCCTTGACCCCTCTGAGGTGCTAATCTCTTATTCTATTAACATTTTACAATTGATAGGTTAGGTTCTTATCTTCTTTTCAAGTTAAATATGGATGGTGATTGACTGGAAAAATGACTTTTTAATCTAGATTTCGCAAACTTTCCCCTAACAATAGGTAAACCAGAAGTGGAATGAGGCCTTATTTCAGCTACATATTAAGCTTTCAACCCTTCGTGACCACTGGGATTAAGTTAGAGCTGGTTAGGTGCTTTAACTATGATGGGAAACTTTGGTACACGTTGACATGTCATCTCCAATGACTGACTGTATTAAACAGAGATGACTAATTGGGGAATATAATAAAAGCCAATTTAGTATATGCCTCTTTATGGGCACTTATATTATCTTCACATTGATGACAGGGTATCCTAGGCTTGAAGGTAGCAACCATCGAGTAGTGTTCTATACTTGCTAGACTAGGGGATAAGGGAACCACACTAGGGTTTGGAAATAATAACCTGTCTCGAGTGAACTATGTAAAAGAATAAGAAAAAGAAAACAGCAGATAATTTGGTATAAATCTTGAATTTGGTTGGACAATTTTTAGGAAAACTAAGGAATATAACAGAAACACTGACAAATATGGAGATACAAATATTGTTGTGGTTTCTAGTGCTCTTCAAGACTCTCAAAGCAATGCTATAAGATTTCCTACCTGGTCTCTATAAACGTTAGGTGACTGAAATTTTTTTCTGTGGGTAGATCATTAGATAACATACCATACATATTGGGTGCTAAATTCACTTTGTGATGAATCATTCCTTGGACATTCCATGGCTAAAGGGAGGAAGTTTTAGATGAATAAGATTTGGCTCATCATTAATATTTCATTGTACTAGCTATTGTCGTGAGGTGTTGCTTAAGTGCAACTCTTAATCGAAGATTCAAAGTCTTGACTGAATGCATGAAACATGGCCTTATTATGTTTTTTTTTTTTTTTTTTTATAATTCAGATATGGTAATTCTCATTGTTGTCATTGTGCTGTAGAACAATTAGTGATATGCAGGTTTAAATAGTGTTTCCTGTTAAGTTATTACAGAACCATTTGTGAACCCCGGAAATTGGGCCCACAAGGGATTGAAAGAAAATGGATTTGAAAAAGAAAAAGGAAAGGAGTCGCCACCTTATTTTTTAAAGGAAACAAGGAAAACCCTAAAAATAGTTTGTTTTAAGAAAACAATTTGAATGACTCCATAAAAAAGGAAAGGCAAAAACCAATCTTTTGAAAACCAAAGAAATCGGGGATTCGGAGGCTAAGTTATGACATGGGAAGGTTCTAGGCAAAGCCTATAGGCACCCATGTCACCCTTTCGGTCTCTCAGTTCATTTGGGCTAAATCAAGATCTTTCCATACAAAAATCAGCAAGTATATCATCACAAGAATTGCATGCATATCATATATTTCATTCATCCATCCATGCATAATAAGCACATAAAAATAGAAAAAGAAAAAGAAGAAAAGAAAACAAAAATAAACCTAGGATGCTTGGATCCTAGAACGGACTTGAGCCTCACGAAGAGCGCCTACGTACCATGCAACGAAATACATGGATCAAAGTCCACGTAGTTCGATTAGAATTAGGGTTAAGACCTAATACAAACCTATGGTTAAAACCCTAGGTTTCCTTATTTGATCAAAAGAGTTGAATATGATAGAAAGTTTGATTTTAGGAAAGAAATCCACAAAATGGAAACTTTAATAAAAACCAGAATTTTGTTGGTTAAGGAAACCTCTAATTAAACCATAGGATCATATTAAAAATTAACCCTAGATAGGGAGAAGAGAATGAGTTAAGAAGAAAGGTGAATTGGGGCACCTTCACACCCACTTACCTGAGCGCAATTAGCTCCAAGCATTTAGCCATTTCAGACATGAGCAGCCCTATTTGCCATAGGACAAATACCACACCTATTTGCACCCTTACAAGTGCTCAAAACCATGCGAAAACACTAACATGCAAATCTGGACAGAATAGTATTATGACCTAAAATCATCCACTAAGCATGCCAATAGCAAAAACAGCGAACAATAATAAGTCCTAACATATTCCTAGAACCATATCATGCATAAAAACCCTAAAACATACTAACATGCATGCAAAACTATCATGTTTACTCCATATGAAAAACATATACAGCAAACACGAAGAAAAACCAATAAAAAAGTCTACTTTATCATGCTATATGAAAACAAACACGAAACAATGACTCTAAAACCCTAAACTCACAAATATGCTTAAAAACATACAAAACATACTTTAATCATGCTAAAACCAAACTAAACAGAAATTAAATCATGCATATTAACTAACTAAAGCAATATAACATGATGAAAATCCTAACTCTAACATGCAATGACACTAATCCTAGCACAAGGACAAACAGGAGCACAAGAATCATAACTATGCATTAAAAACCTAAAGGACAGCCCTAAAGCATGCTAAACAGTAGATAAAAAATAGATATTCCATGTATATTAACTAGCTAGAGTGTTAATACATGATAAAAAAGTTACCTTTAACATGCAATAAGCCTAACCCATATGAAAACCTAGTTTAAGCTTGAATAGAGAAGGAGAATACCTTATTCTCTCTCAAACACTCAAGTATTAATGCATAAAGTGGCTCCCCTTGTGTTTGTAATTGTTCGTGGCTCCTCAGGTCTTTAGAGTGAATCAAACCAACACGAATCCTCCTCTTTGTCAAAGTGGTATCACAGCAAAGAGATCAAAACTCACTCAACTTTGAAAAGAAATAGAAAACAAAAAGAGAACAAGAGAAAAGAAAAGTGATTTTCGTCACTTTGCAGCAGCAGCAACTTCAATCGCGTTTTTGGGTATGAAAACGTTGGATTTGGACAAGGCTTGTGAAATACAAAGTTGTAGAGAATTGAATTATCTTTCTAACAAGACCAATTTCATCAAATTCTGACTTCGGATGAAAAAGTTATGATTAAAATACGACTGCTGGTTTTCAGAAAATCTGCTGCTGAATTATGACGAATTTCACTCCCTCCAAACCCTCTTCTCCTCTCCCTTGTTTAAAGACATTAGGAGAGTATTTATAGCTGAAATCTGGAGTTTCCCTTTCCTTCCTGGACTAGGTTTCTTTGGAGAAGAATCAAAAGGTATTTTATAATGATAAAAGACTTCTAATCTGAATAGGAAAAGGAAATTGTCTTTTATAAAAATTGGGAGACTGACCGCTAACACGCATGCACATGTATCATATGTGCGTACACACACTCATCACATACGTACACGTGTTAGTGTCATGATAAAAATGGCTAATTTAATAAAATAATTTTCTTTTCATTTTAACCAAAAATCTCATGCTGTGATTCGCACTAATTCTTCAAGGATAATCCGTAAATAACCACACTAAACTCATCATCAGGGCCACGGGACTTAATACCTCATATGCATCCATATGAACTCCAATTGACAATTTGGAGATCATTCCAAGGTCAAATGAAAAGTTTGGGACTTAAAAGACAATTATGCCCCTCAAGTCACAAAAGCTCTTATTATCCCTCAAGATCAACTCCAATTTGAACCAAAATTCATATCCATTGTCCTTGTGACTCTAGAAAACTAATGCAAGTCACTAGACTCAAAAACCAAACAAAAACATGCATGAAATGATGAGCCCTAGTAAGGTGGTGCAAAAATGGGGTGTGACACCATTTAACATCAATTATTTGCTAATTTTATCTTTGGAAAATAGTTCTTTTCCAGACTTGGGATGCCTTGCTGCCACAACCTGGAAAAAAAAGAAATAAAAGAAATAAATAAATTACTTTGCAGTCTAGACATCCATACTTTACTTGTACTTGTTCTATAGTATGAACAGGCTAGAGCTTGTTGGCACGTGTTTTTTTCTTTTGGAACAAGAATTGCATCTTAGGTTGGATGGTTGCTGCTAATGTTGAAGTAGGTTGAAAGGCGTCCTCCACTATGTTCTAAAAAAATAAAGAATTGAAGCCTACTACATGGAACCCTCTCGTCCCCAATCTCCCTAAACCATCCCCTACCCTGGGGGATGCACAAAAAAGGGGGAAAAAGTCCTTGCTAAAATCTGAGACTAAAAAACAGCATCAATGGTGTTGAATACACCGAAACTATGTTAACAGGCTTGTGCAAACTAAGTGGTTGACAAATTTCGGCTCTGTTTTCTGTTTGTCTGCTTCTTAGCACTTTGTATCGGATGATGCTTTATTTTGAAATATGTTTTTATGCAGGTAGTAAAGAGGAGGCCTTTTTTTATTCCCAACCTTGGTTAGTAAAGGGGATGGAATTCATAGTATGGATGATCAATCACAAATTGAATGTTGTTGTTTTGATCAGTTTGGGCTGCTTCTTGCTGTAATTTTTTGTATTGGTATTTATAATTCTGCATTTGGGTTGTGGTATTCGGGAAGTTATATGGAAAATTAAATCAGGATTTAATTTGGTGACTTATGATTGTTTACAGATCAGGTTTGGATGGGCATTGAAGTAGTCATGATTGCAGTTGCGAGTGTGGTGGGATTTTGAGAGATTGTATGCAACTTGGAAATTCAGAAAATAGTAGTTGAAATTACGAGGGCAACTACAGATTTTTGCTCGTCTTACAAACAAACTTATATGAGAAACCTGGATTAATTTTTTATTGCTCTTATGAGAGATTGTTTTTTTAGAGGTGAGATCTTGGGAGATGGCATATCTAAGAGATTGTTTTTTGTAGTGCTCTCATGAGATTAATAAATATAATTTGTAATCCGTTTTTTGACTTCTAATTTTAATAGTAATCATGGATTATTGTTAGGATTACAAATTGGTGCTTATTTATTGCTTTAGAATGTATGTGATTCAGAAATTATTGAATAGTAAACAGGTGAATATCAAAAGGCTAATTAAAAGCTAGGTTTAAAAAAAAAAAAAAAAAAAAAAGAACCACATTAATGGCGCGCATCATATGCCGTAGACAACTTATTGACGGCTTGTATTATATGCCATATAAACTTTATTCACGGCATGCATTGTATGCCGTAGATATGTTATTCACGGCATGTTGCGCACGCCGTGGATAACCTTTCACTAAGTCATTCACGGCATGCATAAAACACTAGAAATGGGTATTGCAGGTAGTTTTTTACGGCGAGCATTGTATGCTGTAGAAAACTCATTCACGGTGTACTTCGCATGCCGTGGATAACCTTTCACGGCGTGCAATATAAGTCATTCACGGCGTGCATAAAACGCCGTAAATAGACTATGGTTTTCCATGGCGTCGCCCAACACGGCATATTTTTGCACGTCGTGAAAGGTCATCCATGGCGTACTTTGCACACCGTGGATAACTATCTTTGTTGTAGTGTATATGCATGCAACAAACACTATATTTATTCTACATGTATCATATATATAATCACCATGAAGAAAAATCAGTAAAAAACTCTAACCTAACATGCTATATGAAATTTACCCAAAACAAGGATAATAGCAACCCTAGAATCACAATTATGCATTAAACCACATGAAATAACCCTCTAGTATGCAAAACTGATCATGAATGACATTTAAATCATGTATATTAACTAATAGAAACATCAACATATGATAAAAACCCTAGCTTTAACATGCCATAGAGCTATTCTAAGCAAAACCCTAATTCCAGCACCAAGAGAGAATATCTTACCTAGGGTTTAGCCTTCTTATTGTTGTAGAGATCTCTCTTCTCTTGTCACCAACTTGAAAAGGTCTCCTTCAAGCCTCCAAGA
Source organism: Liquidambar formosana (assembly GCA_039720395.1). Taxonomy (NCBI): domain Eukaryota; kingdom Viridiplantae; phylum Streptophyta; class Magnoliopsida; order Saxifragales; family Altingiaceae; genus Liquidambar; species Liquidambar formosana. Next base: position 26,056,336 of record CM077827.1, on the reverse strand, counting down.
GAAACTCCAGCTCTCCTTTGGAAGTCTCTCTCTTATTCTTTCTCATAAATTAGGTTAAAATGCATAAAAGTGGCTCCCCTAGTGCTGAAACATAGAAGGGTATTTATGGGGTTTAGGCCTCCTAAACCAATGGTTGGGAAACCCTAAATATCAATCCAAGGGTCATTAGAAACTCTTTTGGGGTTCAAGTCACTCAAATAGCAGGGCTGAAAATATGATAGAAAGTTGGTTGGAGGTGGAAAAATCTGTCAAAATAGGAAGGGAATAAAAAACCCCTAAAAAATGATGGAGTCCCTCGGCTTGTTTTGCCTTTTTTGCACCCTTTCAGCTTCCAAAAGTGTTTTAGGGGTCAAATTAATTCTGATTTTGATGAAACAAAAGTCAAAACGACCGTGTTTTGAAAAGGAATATAATTTGAGACATTTTGGGGCAAAAATCCTTAGCCATGGGTGTATGGTTAGGTTTTACAAAGGTGGCTAACCGCTATGCACCACCGTTGCAAAGTTTAGGTATGTATACAGGGTCGCATCGAATGCTTTCCAATTCAAAATTCAACCTATTAAAACAACTCTAGGAATGAAATTGAGACTAATTAAAGTCAAATGAGTGGGAATTGAGTGAAAACCATGAGCCAATTTGAGCCAACCCGAAGTAGGTCTCTTAACCAACTTGAACCATATTGAGCCATTTCAATCCCAAACCATCAATTCATCAAATTGAACCCATAAATATCTCATATGTATCAATACGAACTCCAATTGACAACTTGGAGATCATTTCAAGGTCAAACGGAAAGTTTGTGACTTAAAAGACGATTATGCCCCTCAAGTCGCAAAAATTCTTATTAACCCTCAAGATCAACTCCAAATTGAACAAAAATTCATACCTATTATCCTTGGGACCCTAAAAACTCAATGCAAAGGACTAGATTCAAAAAGGAAACAAAAAGTCACATGAAATGACAAACCCTAGCTAAGGTGACAAAAATGGGGTGTGACATCGGGAAATGCTGATTGTGAAAGAGAGAAACAAGAATACCTTACTAGAAGTGAGAGTAGAGTGAGTCACGAAGAAAGGTTGAGGCATTTTCGAGCTTCTTCGTGCTTCGATTCCTTCACTGCTGCCAGTGTTGTGAGAAAAGCGTAGGAGAATTAGGGCTCCAACCCGAGAACGACGAGAGGTAATGTCGTGAATAGGGGAAGGGACATGGACGGAAGAAGAGTTTGTTGTGAGAAAATGGCAAGGGCACACTTGGTATTAAAATTCTTAGTAAATGGGATTCCTGATTGGAAGGGAATCAAACCCACAAAAAATTGGGGAGTGTTTTGGGCTCATTTGGTGGGAATGTGAAGAACTGGGAATCAAGGTTTCCTAGGGATATTGTAAGCCAAACACTGGAATTTGGAGAGGATTCCACTTTCCCATTCCAGATGCCCCCCAACCAAACGCCCCCGAGATGGAACAATATGTCCTTCAAGAGTACCATTAATAATAATAGAGTAAGATACTGTGGAAAGACAATTCCTAATAAGTGAAATCCATTTATCACAAAAATCTAATTTTTTCAAAATAGCCAACAGAAAATTCCATTCCATTTTATCATATGCTTTTTCCATATCTAATTTAATTGCCATTAAACCAGTCTTGCCATCTAGTTTCTGTCTATACTATTATATAAAAGGGAATTTTCTTTGATGTTGGATTGCATTTAAATTTACTAAAAAAAGGCTTTACAAATTCATAAGACTAATATATGATTTGGTAATGAGTCAGATTATTGTCACCACATAAAGTACTCTAAACTCCCGCTTAATTTATATTTTTTAAGGTTTTACAAAAAATTGGGAAAACAAACGAAAAGTCCATTTTCAAATAAACATTAAGGCTATAGCAAATCCAAAAACATCTTTAAATATTAACGTTTTATGCAGAAGTAGAATTGGATTTTTATTTAATGCCTTTTTTGTCCTCTCAATTATTATGGTAAAACCCTATAATAGCTATTTAAGGTATTAATGCTTATATTATGTTAGGATATTTTTTTTTTGAATTTTTCCTATGATTCATTCAATCAATTAATGTACATCAATAATTTTCCACCTCAATTGTTATGGTAAATATTTAATGTATTAACGCTTATATTTTGTTGAGAGATTAATTATTTTGAATTTTGCCCTACAATTCATTCAATCAATGACAGAATTTCCATTTTTAATATCCATTAACAATTTTCTTTCTCAATTGTTATGGTAAGTATTTCTTTTACCAAATATTGGGATGGAATGACCATTCTCATTCTCATTCCATTCCCTCTCCATTCCATTCCCTCAAACCAAACGCAGCCTAAAATTAAAGGAGCAATGGAAGGCTCTCTTTGCTTAAGGTTTCCTAGATGCTAAACGAACGTATGGCAACAAAGCAGAGAAAGAAAGAGAGAATGGCTGCTAATACGGCAAGAGTGGTTGTTAATTAAGCTGTTAAGTCCTAGAGTCTAAGGTTGTGTATTAGCGAATTCTGATTCCAAAACCATGTGTTTAATTACTACGTCTTGATTCGTTAGTGAATGAAGAAGATGCTATGAAGCTAAACTCTCACCTTAATTATCTGGAGCATCTCAACAGTGTAGGCATGGTAAGTGACCTAAAAGGCCTTACAACTACATTAGGTCGATCGTTAATTTCTTTTTGTTGATTTGTGTTATGTGTGTAGGAGATGATTTTGGTTAAAACATGTATGGTTTAGAGATCATCTTCGGAATTTTACAGGATCCGTTTGAACACATGGTTGATGTTGTTCGAACCCTATGTAACTCGAGATGTAACTTTATCCTCGGGAGATGCTACGTTGAACTTGCAGTATGGATCGTTCAAACACTGAAGTGGTTGCAATGTGCCTTTGTTCACAACCATCGTACCATTCGAAGGCACTATGCTAACCATTCAAATGACACAGTACCTAAAGCAAATCTTTGAATAGGTCTCTTGCGCATTTTGGAAACCCTACACACATTCCACCCTTTAGTATAAAAGGAACATTTTGCCCCTTTGCCTGTTTGAGTCTTTTGAGCCTCTTAGCCTCTACAAGAGAGATAAGAGAACTTAAAGCAAGAAAAAGAAGAACCCTTGTTCTTGAGAGACTCCATTGTTGTCCTCAAGCTCTTCCTTCCAAGATCACATCAAGCCTTTCATCCTTATCTTCAAGATTCTTGTTGGTTAGTTCTTGTAGCTTGACCAAATACCTTCCTCACAAAGGTCATTGAGATTTGGTGTTCCATTTACATCGCTTGTGAAGGATTTCTTGTAGGGAGGATCTTTAGAAGCCGAATAGGATTTACGGGCTACGACTAGGGGATATAGCATATAGTAGTTTACATTGACAGAAAGCTCAACACCACTAGTTGGCCATGGGTATTCGGTTATAAGTTTATGTCGGTTATTCTTGAGTTATTGTAAGTGTCTTTCACATAGTGGATATTTTTGGTCTACGTGGTTTTTTACCCATTTGGGTTTTCCATGTAAATCTCGTATTTTCACTCTTTATTACTTTTCATATATCTTGTGATTATAAGTTGTTGAATGGATGATAAGATGATGTGCCTTGAATGTGTTTGATATTTGGCCTATGAGGAGTTTATGTTGATTCTAATGATAGAAGTCATGTGGTGAATATTGTTTATGCTTTTGCTGATTTAATTGTTGTGAATGATATAATGTGATTCTGAAGGGGATTTAATATTTGGGTAATTCGGTTTAATGTTAAATGGCCAAAAATTTGGTTGAGACCTATTCACCCCCTCCTTCTTGGTGTTCGTGCGCTAATCCTACACTAAGGTCGAGACGTTTTATTGTTGCAAACAAATTTTTTCATAAGCCAAGTTTGTTGGAGAATCTTTAGGATGCCTGAGAAGATCAGAGAGAGCTCTCTGACGAAGGTGATGTGATGCCCATCTACATACACCACAAAGACGAAAAGGCTAAGGAATTAGAAAAGCAGAGAGATAAATTGGTGGGGCAATAAGGTAATTTCATGATAAGATACCAAAAAGACCAAAGGGCCAATAGAATAAAAATGAGAAAAATTCTATTACGGAGGGCAAGATCGTCATCAGACATGGTGCTACCCATCTACAGTGCATCGATCTACAATGCTCTACAGTGAAATGCCTCACAAAAACAGGTCGTGAATAATGGATCTACAATAAAAAGCCTTATTCTCTTTTATTAAGGTGTTAGAAATGGAATGACCAAGCAGAGAAGATGGACATTCATGTATATATATATATATAGATTTCAAAACTAAAGACCAAAGAAATAAAAAAGTTTTAGAGAAAGCAGAATTTGTATTAAAAATTTTCAAATTTTGTCAGTAGCTCGTAATTATTGCTAATATGCACGAGATCATATTATTTTTTAAATTAATTTTTAAAATAAATAAAAGATAATATATCATGTTGGTGTCTACTAGCAGATTTAGGACATTACAACCTTAATGAGTTCAACGTTGCAATCAAATTACTATGACACACGGAAAAAAAAAAAAAAGAAAAAAAAAATAGAGAAAAGAAAGAAGCTCTTTTGCATTGTTAGGAATCTAACAATTATGTTAGTTCTTATAGTAGATTTCTGGTAAGGTTTTTTGAGGGAATTGGTAATTAGTGCATGCTTAAATAAAATATTTGCAATTACTCAAGTAGATGGTAGAAAATTTGCAAATGGATAGTAGAATATTACTTTTTGCTTTTAAATCTTTCTCTTAGGTACTTTCTTTTTCTTTCCCCTTAACCAACAATAGTGAAAATTCACTATTTTAACTCTTAAACAATGAAATTATTTTAATAAAATGAAATAGTAAAAGTTTAATGTTTGACATAATAATATAATCGACAGTGGAAAATAGTAAAATTTTATTGTTTTATCATTTTTAATATTTTCCTGATCATAATTGGTATTGTTTTCGAATATCTCTACGAGCAAATTTCAGAAATATAATTATTTTCTAAAACAGATATTTATATTGCAAGTTATGAATTTTCAAAAACTACAATACTAAAAAACAAAGTTAGTTACATATGGTGACCTTAATAACAAAAAATAAAGTAGTCTTTGTGATAAATAAGGGTAAATCTAGCTTGGATTTTTTTTTTTAATTTTTATTGTTATGGGATTTTTTAGTTTTTATTTTTAAAAAGTGACTAATTGCTAAATAAGTTTTACTTGCATTGACTAATTGATTTAGAGAAACTTTTGCTTGAGTAATTACTAATATTGTATCTAATTATGGACTAATTTCCAATTTCCCCAACAAATAATGAGGACAGGTTCCATACGTCCCTATTACCATCTTTCGGGCTCCATTTGACTGCTTCCATAAGTCCCTATATCCATCCTTTGGACTTGATGGAGCGTGATTACAATTTTTTTAGTATATTTACTATTTAGTGGTGCTTACTTCGAATTTTTGTTTATATTATTAATTTTTTTTGGGGTGAGTAAATAACTCATTTACTTTAGAGGGCAAATTTGTGTCTAGCTTCCAAAGCTTTTTGCTTGTAGCCTTTACGGGATTGATTGGGCAGTCAGGCCTGAATGTGCTCTCTAAGGGTTAGTGTTTCCACTTCTTTCAGAGATCGTTACCTATTTAGGTATGAGGCATCTAATACAGGCCATTAGAAGAATAGTTTGAACTAAAACTTTAGTAGGAGTAAAACCTGGATGCCCTTAATGGTGTTTGTTTTTTTCAAGGCCTTTCTAGTTGTACTAGCTGCAGCCTGCAGGCTTTGCATGATAAGTTTTTTAGGTTAATAGATCTTCTAGTACCCGTCCAAACCAGTTAAAGAATGAAGTTTATAATGAACCTGTCTAATTTTTGAAGCGGTCTGAGTTAGCCGCCCTTACTGTACACCTGACCTAGCTATGACGTTTCTAGACGAACGTGGATCTTTTATCCCAGGAGCCCGCCGTGGGCTTCTGTGCCGGTGTTATGGCGATGGCATGTAGCTAATTGGCCAGTCAATGCCTAGACCGAATTAGAGTCTAATATAGCAGACAAGAAAAACGAGGAAGAAAAATTGGAAATTAAATTCCCCGAAGGTCACGCAATTGTTATGGTCTCCCCCTCATTCTCCGCTGCTCAGATGACAACTTTGTCCATGCACCATCGTAATTCAGCCACTACAAGAAGGAAAATGGAAATTCCCTGTGGAGCTTTCAAACCATTCATACCGAAAAATCCAATCCCAAACCCAGCCAGCGAGGGAGAAGGTGTATATATTTCAATCGGAAAGAATTTCGTTGAAATCTCATTCCATTCCATTCCGATTCCCCCCAAATTCCTACCAAACAAACATGCCATTACAGTCTTTGTTTACCAAAAAAAAGGAAAAGAAAAAGCACTGCTTTGATATACATAAGAAGCGAGAAGACAGATCTGGCAAAAGATCGATCACCAGCACTTCAACCACTGAAATAGCAGCTAATATACATATAGTACTTTTCTATGTATATTCTTATTTTAATAAGATCATACCCATGTCTCACATCCAATTATACAGTTTTGAGTATTATATATTCATAGGCTATATGATGGCAACATATATTTATATTTTCCATTCCTCAACCTGTCTTCAGTACTGGCCCATTTTCATTTTCTGGGGAACCTGAGGACGATTCGTCAACTGTAATTACATGATGTGGTTCAGCATTGCTGGAGAATGGCTGTTCTGTTACCTGGTGAACTATCTGTGGCTGTTCTGGTTCTGTCACTGTTTGTTCAACGCTCTTGAAATGTGCAAGGGAGGCTAATTCCTGAACAGCCTCAGAGATTTTTTCGGTGCAGGTGACAATGTCGATTAGTAGTGAGGCCACTGCAGCAGATGGTATTATCTCTAGGAGATCAGTTTCTTCAAACAAACCTGTGTGGAGTAAGGCTTTGAGGTTGTCAGCAGCAGTTTTTGAGTTTTCAATGTGGGAATCAACGGAGGATGGTCGAGTCATTGTTTTAATTGCATTTGCTAATTCATTTAGAGTTTGGCCAGCTTCGGAGATAATCTTTGTGCATGGATCTTGAATCTTGCTTCGCATTTTTATGGGCATCTGTAACATGCATTAGCACAAGATAATTCAGTTGAGTTCTATAAGTGCATGTTAGCAAATCTATTTGGGTTGAGTTACTACCTAAATACAAGTGTTATATATATACGGTTATGTTCTCATCAATACGTGTTGATATAAATTACATCAGCACCATACATTAAAGGTTGTATTCCTTGCATTGCTCCAATATATCTCATATCTCACTAATACAAAAGGTACAACTCTCAATGCGAGTGTTGATATAAGTTATATCAGTACGTGCTTACCTAATCATCATCCTATATATATATATAGATATATGAATGTATGTGTGTATATGTATTAAGTAGTGTCTAAATAAAATGAAAGTTTGTTATCTAAGCATGAAATATGGAGGAATGGGTTTTGCTATAATACTTGCATCTTCGAATTGAGGAAGCTGTTAAGTGCTTCGATATTGTAGGCACATTGCCTAGTTAGGGTTGCGATTATCAGATATTGTTTCCATGGATGACGAAATCTGAATCGACCATGACAGGGTTCCCATCTTGCTAAATTTGCCTGCAAAATAAAGAATTCAATTGGAATCGGGTGGTGGGTTCAGTTATTTTTAATGGATTGAGATTTATTTACCCACCATGGACTCTTCACTCGTTTTTGAACTGAGAACACTTTTATATCCTTCCCGAAATGACTTATCATCGTTAGACTGCCCATCCTCTGCTGTTTTAAAGTATTCAACGCCAAATCCTGTGACTTTGCTTCGGTTTGTAAGTTCATTAAAAAGGATCAAAGAGAAACACCAGGGAACATTATGGTATTTATATGCTTCTAGTGTACCTTCTAAGAAGCTCCCCAGCTTTTCAATATTGACAGCAACCAGATTTTGAAGATCTTCACCAACCCATACTGGGCAAATAAAAATGCAAACAATCACAGAAATACAGCTACCAATCGCAACTGTTGAAAGCCTTTGGTGGGCGAAGACTAATACTTCATCCTCTCGATAACTTGATACAGTTACCAAAGAGAATGTCAAAATAAATATCATCAACCCATAATCGTATCTCGCCTTAATTTCAGGAAAGAATCGTAGAAATGTAAAAGCAGCACCTGCATGACATTCAATTTGATTAAATCCATAAGATTGTCTACAATGAAATATGTCCAAAAATTTCTGAGTTATTGGTAATAATTTGATTCTGTTTGTATGTCTATGGAGTAATCTACACCACATACCTATTAGGAAGACAAAGAACCCTAGTAGTACTGGCTCACCCTTCTCCCCAGAAAGACTTGCTAAGTCATGAGCTTTAACACCAAGAGCACCAGCCGCCATCGTTGCAAAGATCCGATTTAAACCTCTTCCAAGTGTTGCTCCTGAACATCAAAGTTAGTGTTTCTAGCTTTTAGAACTAATAAGTACTACCTTTATTTTGTTTTTTTTATTTTGATTTTTACAGGTTGGAACCATTGGTGCTGGTTGAAGTCAATCTGGCCTGTGAAATGAGTTGGTGTTTTTTCGATCACAACAATTGAGCTTAATTAAAAACATTAATGCAAGCTTACCCACATAGAACTCAAAGACAACTACAACAGTTAAAACAGCCCATGTTGCATTCACACCGAAAGCATCATATAGTGGTCGACAGTAGTAGAACAGAGAAACCAATGCGAGAGCCAGTCCAACTTTCAGCGAGTGAATAATCTTTCTTGGATCGTCTTGTCCCAGCTTCTTTGCCTTCCGGGCTGCCTCTACCACTTTGGCCACTAACTTCTTAGGCAATGCCTTGAGCCAAAGCCAACCGCGATTATATGGTCCAGCATGCTCGTGATTAGAAGATGCCACTTCCATTGGCAATTAAAACCAACAATCGAGAGAGAGAATAATCTGAGAACAGCCCAGAAAGAGTGTCAGGTTGAGGAAAGATAGAGAAGCTAGCTTACGAGGAAGATGCCATTAGAGTGATACACCAAGACCGCTATTTATAAAAGAACATAATATTTGGGTGGGGGAGGAGGTGCATGTGGATCATGTGGTGTTTGGCAACTAGATATGACTGAAAAAAAGAACAGCTTGATTCCCTGGGTCAAAAAAAGAAGCCAGCTAGGATAAAAAATGGGCAGCCACATTTTTATCATCGGATTTGCAATTCCAGAGAGGATCTTTAGTGATGTGAACTAGGGGTGTTAATGGTTTTGGTTAAAACCGAGAACCAAACCGAACCAAATCGAATCGGGCGGTTTGGTTTGGTTTTTTGGTCATTAGGTTTGGTTATGGTTTTAATTTTAGAAAACCGAACTCAATTGGTTTGGTTTTGGTTTTTAGTTTTAAAAAACCAAACCAAACCGAAAAACCGAAAAAACCGAAAAATATAATAGATATATATATAAACTTAAAGTTTGCAAATTCCCAATTCTAATAAGGGTAAAATAGGTAATGGCCTTGTTTTTGTTGATTTTAAGTTTCTTATTGTTTTCCCTTTTTTAGATTGGCACGTATTAAACTAGCTATTAATGTTGTGTGTGATATATGTCAATATGTTTTTATTTTGATACAATGTTTGGTTTTTTTTAGTTGCTAATGTAATGCTTTTATTATAAATGTTTTTATTTAGAGTTTGGCATGTCATTTTTTTCATTTTCAATTATTTGTTGTTACTTAATAGGTTAAAACCGAAACCGAACCGAACCAAACCGAAATATAATGATTTGGTTTGGTTTGGTTTTTTTATAGTATGGTTTGGTTTTGGTTTGGGAGGAATAAAACCGAAGATAATGGTTTGGTTTGAAATCTCCCCTAAAACCGAACCAAACCGAACCATTAACACCCCTAATGTGAACTCCCAAATGCTGGATAGTACGTGGTTTTTTATTCAGAATAACAGTGATTTATCCTACCAAAGTCTCGAAAATTACAGCCAAAGCGACCATGGTTAAAACTTGATTATGAGCATGGTCTGAAAATTCACATTAAGAGAGGTAGGTGTGCGGGAGGCCCAAGGGCCTCTATTGGCACCCGAAGACTTGTTTTTCATCCCCCATTTATTTTACACTTTAAGGTTTCATGAAAATTATAAAAGATTTTTATAAAAATCAGATGCGCTATCCATTAAAAAATATCATTTTGAACAATTTTGTAGAATAAAGTTTTTCCAAAATTTATTATTTAAGTGAAACTTTTGGCCATTTACAGTAGTTGTTATATAAATAGTTATAAAGTCCATTTAAAAGATAAATTTTTAAAAAACTTTCTTCTACAAAATTGTTCAAAATGATTCAGTTTTTATGAAACCTTTTATATTTTTCATAAAACCTTAAAATGTAAAGTAATTGGGGGATAAAAAACAAGTCTTGGGGTGCCAATAGAGCCCCCTTCTTAAAATGAGACCCTCATACTCAGTTTTTTTTTCCTAGTACAAAAATAAAATTTGTTTGCACATCTCACTAATTTTAATTTCTTAAGATTTTAGAAAAATATAAAAGGTTTTAAGAAAATTAACTACGCTATCTACTAGAAAACATCATTTTGAACAACTTTGCAGAAGAAAGTTTTTACAAAATTTTTCGTTTAAGTTGACTTTTTGGCGTAAAATTAACAAAGACCGTAAATGATCAAAAAATCCACTTAAACGATAAATTTTGAAAAAACTTTCTTTTGCAAAGTTGTTCAAAATGATATTTTCTAGTAGATTACGTAACAAATTTTCATAAAAACCTTTTATATTTTTGGTAAAATATTGATAAATAAAAATTAGTGAGATGTGCAAATAAAATTAAGGGGTTGCAATAACCATTCTCTTTAGAAAAAAGAAAAAAAAATTAAACCTACTACAAGGGTTAGTCTCAAAATGAGGCCCTTATTTTTGAGCAAAAATGTGGGGCCCCAGGCGGCCGCCTTACCCGCCTTGCCCCAAAATCGGCCCTGATCATAACCTGCATTTGCTTTTAGTTAGTTTGGATTTTTATTTGGATTTGTTGTTGTTTTTGGTTGGTTTTTTTTTTTGTTCAATGTTGGTTTTCTTAACGTGTGTCCTAATGACACATATTAAGCTGCATTTAATAACCCAATCATGACAGTTTTTTTCTGTCTCAAACCACCGCATCACGTTGAGGGGAGGGGGCCGAAATAGGTGGATATTGTCACAGTTCCCTAGGGTGCCACATCATTGCAGTTTCATTGCTTTGTCATCACTTTGTGGACACCAATGGGTCAGCTGGAAAAAGACGCCCAAAAGAGTACAATGGCCATAACTTCTTCTACGGAACCCCAAATTGCAAGCCATTTGAAGTATTGGAAACTAGACTTTGTGGGATTTAAAATGACATGCATAAGGCTTAGTACCATAAATGACCAAGGAAGAATAAAATCTGACAAAGAACAGAGGGTAAATTTTGGGTTTTACAAATTACAACCTAGCTAGCTTCTAGTTTCTTTTACCTTGAAGTTTGTTCCAACTCACTTTGAATCTTTTTTGTTTACCTTAATTTTTCCTAGTTCTTTTAAATCCTATTTCAAGTCCCCAAAATCTATCTAATTTTCGTTAAGTGGTATTTCAATTTTGGTCAACGCCCAGCTGATCGGGAAGCCTTGATCGGAAAAAAGGCGTATCTGCTAGATTTCTCATAGTAAAAGATATAACCACCCTCTTTCTCTCTTTTAATTCAAGCATGACAAGCATATATAATATGAATATAATGGTTGTCACCAAGGAAAGAGATCAATGATGTGTGCATTGGTCTTTAAATTGAAAAGAAAAATGAAAAAGAGTTTGTGGGGCAACTATGGTGCCCTATGGCTATTTTTTTTAGACCCAAATTTATTAATTGAATAAAAGAGAAGAAAAATTACAGAAAGAAGAAGGAAAACCTCGTCTTGATGACTTATAAAACATCACGATCTAATTCACAACCAAGATAAATTAAAACCTAAACCTATAATTAGGAAGGTTATACATGTCATGACAAACCAAAGTAAGCACCTCATCCGGAGTAGTCCACCACCACTTCATCCCAAAATGATGCAGATCAAGATTTACTACTCTATCTACAAGAGAATCGCCTTCCCGAAAAATATGAGAACAATGGAAAGCCATGGACTTTAGATAGAGTTTGCAATTATGCCAACGAGTGAACAAGACCTTAATTGCCAAGGAGGAAAATATGAAGGATCTAGCAAACATTGAATAACTAATTGAGAATCACATTCTAGCCATAACTTTTTCCAGTCTAATGACCAAGCTTTCTCAATACCAATAATGACTGCTGACAATTCCCCTTAAAAAGCAGTTTGCACACCTATATTAAAAGCAAAAGCACCCTTAACAAATCCTCTATGATTTCGGAAAACCCCCCCGCAGCAGTTGGGCACGGATGACCTTTTGTAAGACTATTTATATTAAGCTTAATCCACGATGGAAGAGGACACTGCCAAGCAACAGATACAATTAAAGGAGCTTTCCTTGGGATCCCACGAACACCAAAAGAGTGAAGAATCTGTGAATCTGAAATAGAATTACCTCATATAATCGGCACTCAACCTACTAACAAAAAAAAGAAGGGATTGAATATGAAGACAAATTCGTTGAACATTAGGCTGCTTATCTTCAAAACGGAATACATTCCTAGAAACATTGAGGCAACTAACCATAAAAGTCAAGAAACATTAACAATTGGAATTGAACCCAGCAAGCATTATATGGCTAAAATCGAAAGAAGCTGGGAGTTTATAAAGGTAGAAATATTGATTTGCATGGTTTTAAAAGGTGTGAGAATCTTGAGATTTTTCCATCTGATGGAAGCATATAAGGGAGGTCAATCAGCTTGGGGTGGTTTTTCTTTTAACATCTTGCTAGAATTGGATATCTTCATGTGTTTAGCTTGGTGTTGTAATTGGGTGGTGGCTCTTGTTTGTGATTGTAATAGCTTGTTTTGTTTTTTATTAATAAAAATGGTTTTCTTTTGCTGATAAAAAAAATGATATATATGCATGATCCCCTTCCCCAAGGTTTTATCGTTCATTGGAAAATATTAGCATAGAATGCTAGAATTGTTATGATTTCTAAAGTTATTGTACGATTTTTAGAAAAATCCCGTATTTTTTAACAAGATTTTATTTAAAGAAAAGCAATTTCATAGATTTCACATTGACACTTTCCGACAAAAGATAGAACCTCTCTTTCATGAAGAAACTACATCGGCTTTGATTCTCTTTATGAGATACGCAGGTGACTCATAGTTGAGCTCAATTCCAACTGGGTTAGAATTAACACACCCAAAAAACCAAAATAGGCATCCTACCAAGAACCAATAGAGCCTACACACCCCCAAGGGGTAGCTCAATTTGCAAGGGATCTTGCCTTAAGATGTAGAGATCTTGAGTTCGATTCTTGCTAAATTTCTTGGGGCCACCCACACAAGGTTCCATGGTTCTCATGGGTCTTGGACTTACCTAGTCCATATAGGTTGTAGGGTCTTGTAGCCCAGGGTTTGGGCTTCCTTGTTACAAAAAATAAAATAAAAAATAGAGCTTATACGCCCACTACAATATCACTATATAGGACAACACCACTACCAATAGAGATTACCCCTAGACAAAACCACATATAATGGTTTGCAAACATGAAAGACCTTAGAGTTGAACCCAACCTCAGATACCAAAGAAAGCAAAAATACAAAACAATATTAAAATGCAAAGAGAACAACATTACACAAGAATGTGTTAATGCAGTTTGTAACTGTTAGCACGCTATTCATTTATCAAAGAACTAGTTCCATAGAGGCAAAACTAAGCACATTAATATCTTACTTCACTTTGTTAAATGGATTATCAGAGATGGTGAAATTTTTTTGTAAGTTGGCACCAAGGTAAATCTGGTTGATATAAGGACTATAGTAGTTCCCATACTCAAGTTTGAGTAGTGCTTTTAATTGATAAATATCCTACTTGTTTTATTACTAGGTAAGACGTTTTGTGATGGCGATCATGTAAGGGTATTCTTAGTTACTTAAGGGAATCGTCATTGAGATTACTATAATGTAGTGGCAATGAGGCTTAAATTTTCATAAAGATAGAGAATTGTTGAGGTTGGCCCAAATATAGGTGTTGACACCTTATTTTGTGTCGCCAGACATTTCAGGTCACCTTTAAGATCAATGATGAAGTGTAGAGTCAAATAGAATTATTGTGGATAATTTTCAAAGGTCGGCAAGTGCAATCATAGCCTGATCCGCCATAAAATTCGAGTGGAGAGTGCCACTGCACATATATGCATCCGAGTTGTGAATACATACATTTTCAATGTACAAACATGCATTTCCCCAAATCAGTTCTATTCTCATTTTGGTATCCTCTTCATTACCTTGTGTGGATATTACCTAGTTGATAGCCAACCTATGACAATTGAAAACCCTACCTAACCTTAAAGAAACCCTAATCCTACCTCTATTTATATACCACTTTCAACTTGAGAAAGGGGGACTTTTGATTTTTAGCCACCATTCGAACGAACCCTAAATTATGAAAGAGAAGGAGACGACTATGATTGCTGAGGCTCTAAGGAAGGAGTTTACTGAGTTCCAAGCTTTGCTACCACCCAACCTGAGGGTAATCATTATTTCTCTTATCATTTCTTTTGATCTATAGAATGATTGATTGTTATTAATTCCTTGTAGAATAGACATAGCGTTTATGTTGCTTTCTCTCTTATTATGCATATAATTAGTGGTTAGTATGATTTCATGCATAGCTTATACGTCATTATAGCATGATAGACTAGGTCATTAAATCATATAAATATGTTCTTTTTTCACCCATGAATGTTTAGGATTCCAATATATTCATTTGTATAGATACCATGCTATATTTCTTTGCTAGATAGATCATTTAGTTCATTTATTTGAGTAGTTATCTTCTTTGGTCATTTCATTTTTTTCAAATATGCAAATCTAAGGTTCTCATACTATCGTAAAACCATGCCTCCATAGTAGAGATATATGCCATGTTATCATTCATAAACACATGCACATAGTTGGATATCATTGCATTAGTGGCTGAATTGAGGTAAATATGCATTTCTTGAATTATGCATTTTGGTAAAGTGCATACGTGCTTGTCTAATGCACATATGTGCTTGTTAAGTGCACATATGTGTTTTGAAAATTCTAGACAACTTAAGTTTTGTTTTGCAATCAGTGTATGCTTTAGTCTGATAGTTTGATATTGAGAAAATTAGTGAGAAGTCCAATTTATAGGACTTATGGAGGCATAAATCCACAACAAAATCTTTTTTATTTTTTATTTTAAGCAAATCATTGAATTAAGAAGAAAATCAACTATTGCTTTCAACCCCATCACCTTTACTCGCAAAGATTACAGCATCTGGTAAGGTGATGATGGGAATGGAACCAAAGCAATTACAACGGGCTACCCATTGGGCAAGGGAATGGGTTGCTTTGTTAGCCAACCTACAAATACATCTCACAACCCTAGAAGGAGTACAATCAAGAAACACTTTGGCATCACAAATGAGATCGAGATTGAATGGCCTAATTGGGAGTCTATGTCCAGTCTAAGAGGCTAGGGGATCAAGAACAAGGGTGGAGTCCCCTTCCACAATAATAGATTTGACTCCAATATAGGAAATCTTAGAAAGGCCCAAACATAAAGCTTTGGCTTCCACAACAATTGGAACAAAGAATCCTTCCTTGGATGTCCAAGCAAACAAAAAAGTCCCTAAGGAATCCCTGAGAACAACACTAAGAACTGAAAAGGATGGCCTAATAGCCACATCAAAGTTAAGCTTGAGCCAAGGCTTAGGAAGCAACAAAATCTTATGCAGCCATAAGTCTACTTTTAAATGAAACAGGTTTATTTTGCGAGAGTGTTAAATGTATAAAGTCATTGTTACCCTCAAGTGTTATTTTTTTATTATTATTATTATTTTTTTTGTAAACTTTAAAATAGCATAACTCTCACTATACACATTGGTTTTGGATAAATTTTATATATTTGGAATCTATTCGTCGAGGGCTTCGAAATAAGACCTACATTAAATAGGGAATTATGTAAAAAAAAATAATTAAAAAAAAAAAACAAACAATTACATTGATCAAATGTAACTATTGTTGAAATAGTTACATGTAATTGTTTTTTAAACATTTAAATTAAATTGTTTTTAATAGAGGTTAAATTGAAATTAATTATTTTGTGAGTAATTTAAACATAAAAGTTATGAATAAAACAACTAAATCTAGTATTAATGGTTTGAAAATTCTTGAATTTGAGAGAATGGAGTGCTTTTAAAACCATTACATGTAATTGTTTAAAAAACCCATATGTGACTACCATTTTTAGTGAAGAGGAGAGCAAGAGAGAGGGAGAGGGAGAGAGAGAGAGAGAGAGAGAGAGAGAGTAGGCTTCAAAACCCACTCACTTAGATGCACACTCTTCCCTTATCTTCTTCACTCGACATCTCTATTAAGCAACAAACCCCCCACCCAAAAAAAAAAAATCTCTGTTAATTAAAACAAACCTATATGAGATTATCCATTTCTAACCTCTTTCACTAGAAGCAAAACCCATAAATATTCTTTTCCTTTTTTATTTTTTTTATTTTTTAAAGGGATGTGGGCAAAACTACAAAGATCTCTATTTTCAAAGTGACAGTACTTGTCTTGGTAGTAAGGTGTCAAGAAGACCCACAAATGCTCTGGCGTCTTTATCAACCTTTGCTCAAACCCTACTTCCCCTCCTCCAAGAAATTAATGCTTCACAACCTAGCTTTTTCTACTCATATATATCAGCTGAAGTTTTTAGCAAGAATTATGTCGTATTTTGATCTTTGACATTTGTGCTGTGTTTGGTTAGGTAGAAAAAGGGAGGGAAGGAAAGGGGAGGAGGGAAAATGGGAGGAAAGGATTCAAAATCCCTTGTTTGGTTAGGAGGGAAAACAGGAGGGAAAGGAAAACATGAAGGACGCCCTTTCCGTTCCCGCCCACCAATTTCAATCTGCCCAAAAATGGGCGAAAAAGTGGATGGAAATGCAAACAAGAAACAGAAGTGACCAAAATACCTTTGAATCGGTTTGATGAAGAGAGAAAGAGTGTTTGATGAAGGAAGAGAGAAGTCAGAAGAAGGACTAAACTAAAACTGTTGCGTCACAGTTGTCAGAGGTGGACGAAACATCTTTGCAAATTGTCGGCGCGCAGTGTAGGCCTCCCTATTCTCTCCGATTCTCTCTCCATCGCTTTCTTCTCTCCCTGCTTTTCTCGATGCTTGGACGCATGGATAAGAGTGCATTTTTAAACCAGAACTAGTTTTATGGTTTCCCTAAATTATAACCATAGTTAATCTATGAGAAAAATAAAGGTGTTCTACCTTTATAGAACAATAATTTTTTACATGGAGAATACGCCCCTTATGATGGAATGCAAAAAACAATTACCCCATACATATATATACATATACAATTCTATACATATATAATTATAAATAAATAAATATTATATATATATATATATATATTTATATATATATATTTATTTATTTATTATTTATATGTTGTCATATCCCTACCATGTCGTGTCCTGAGTTTTTTAGAAGTTGTCGTGTCGAGGTGTCCGTGTCCCATGTCCGTGCTTCTTAGCTTGTGATTTGTCTTCAAATAAGATTTGAATTTTATAAAAATTGCATTCATTTGTTTGGGAGTTAAATAAATTAGAAAAAAGAAAAAAAAAACCAATTGGCCATAAAAAAAAAATGGGTTATTTACTTTATGAGGGTAATATGGTAAAATACCTCTTTTAACTATTATCCCTTTTTCTTCATCTTCCTTCTTACCAAACAAAGAGGGAGGAAAGAAAGACCCTTTCCATCCTCCCTACCAAACAATAGGAAGGAAAGAGGATTTCCTTCCCTAGGGATGGGTTTTCCATTCCTTTCCCCTTTCCTTTCTTTCCCCCTTTCCATCCCCCCAACCAAATACAGCATTGGATTCTTGAGAGAAGAGAGAGAGAGAGAGAGAGGGGGGGGAGGGGTAGGGTATGTTGATAGTATCGAGAATGGAGGGGGTCAATGGGTTTATTGTGAAATCAAGAGATCAATAGAGCGTGAGAATGAAAGAGAGAGAGAGAGAGGGGGTATTTGTGTTTGAAAAAATAAAATATGGACTTTAGGCCGCAAAAGAAATGCGCGTGGACCTTTGCCTATACAAGTTCTATTTTGTGGATCTATCACCAAAGTCCCCTTTAATATTTCCACCATGTAAATATATTTGTGTTCTCTTATGGTGCGTTTAGATGAGGGATTTGCAGAAGAGATTTGAGTTAAGATGGGATTTCTATTCCAAATTATGACAGCTGACATTGAAATCCCATCTTAACCCAAATCCCTCATCCAAACACACTGTTATTTTATTTTGATTCATGTGTCATCATTGTGTGCTTTCATTTGTGTTAAATCATATATTTGCATGAATTGGGTTAAATTTAATTTAAGTCCTTGTTAATTAAATCCAACAAATATGTGTGGGGGCTAGTTTCGGCCGGGCGTTGTTGGGTGCCTAACACCTTTTTAACAACATACCCTAACTTTGAATTTGGATGAAAATTTCTAGTTATGACGAGTTAGACCTTTGTTGGGGATCAATTGGTTCCTAAAACAAAAATTAGGTGGTGATTCCTCTTCGTGCTAGCCTTTCGTAGCTAGTTAACATACTCTCGAGCTGCATGGTCAGAACACGACGACGTTTACAATAGGTTTTCATTTTTGGGAAGTGATCGATTGATTTATGACTTAAACAAATTGATCATAGGTGGCTAAGAAATTTTCTTCTCGTAGTAGTTCAAGGGATCAAATTCATCAAATGAATAGAGCAACTCTTTTGGTGCAAATTCAATTTTTCTAGTCAATTTGGATTCCAATTTTGAGTAGGCCTCTTGTAAATTATATTGTAGGGTTTTGTTCTCTAAAAATATGGTATTAAACATAGGTTATGCCTAGTTATGAAAATTATGATATCATATCTATTCACAGAAGAAAGAAATCAATTTTTGTTTGTACATATGCTTGAAAGAAACCTAAAAGTTCAAGTCCTTCACCTTATGTGGATACCGTTAGAGGCCGAGCACGAGGGTGGTTACAAAGGAAAGGAATTTCAAAGGATTGATTAAGCAAGCTTCAAGGGTAACTAACCTAAATTCTTCTTTTAGTTTAGGTTTTATGCAAAACACGAATATGATCATGAGTTAAAGAAATAATTTTTTTTTTTTTTGTCTTTTTTCTTTCCACTGAGTTTTCTATAATGATTTCTTTTCTACTATTGTGCAATATAGATAGATAAATAAATAACAGCATAATTGAATGAATTTATCATCTAATTTACAAAGACATTTAAAGTTTTCTTATCACTCAAAGAAATCACTTATTTGAACAAAAGTTTTAGGGTTTAAATAATTGGTCCATGCTAAATTTTTGCTCAGTTAATCCTTTTAAATTGTTCATGTGCAGTAGTACAATTTGAGCTTTCCAAAAAGTAGAGCATGGATGTCCAATCACTGGACATGTCCAGTGAAATCTAGATCATTCATGTGTGGGCCTCACCTCATATGGATAGTCTAGATTTCACTACACATGTCATGTCTAGTTACTAGAGATGATTCTCAAATCTTTCTAAAATGAAAATAAACATGTAACATGGTTGGAGAGGACAAGACTCTCTCTCTAAATGGCAAATAAACATGTAACATTGTGAGTAGAATGTTTTTGAAAATACTAGCAATCAGACACATGCAATGTGCAACACGCATCTTCCAAAACAAATATAAAAAGAATAGATAGAGTGGCAAACTGTTTTTGTAATAGATTGGGAAATGTGGGAATGTAAGAGAGGAGAAACATGAGATGGTGGGAGTTTTGTATAATTGTTTTTTTTTTTTTTTTTTTTTTGGTAGATGAAAAATCAATTCCCCCTCAAACTAGTTCTACCTATCAAATCTTCTCAAATAACAACCAATATTTCTGAAGGAAAACTAGATTCCCATAAATGATTACATTTACAGTATATCCTAACTTTATAATGGCATCAGCAGTTTTATTTGCTTCTCTACACTATGATTAAGCTTAATATCCATATTATTCTCAATAATAATCTTTCTACAATCACTTATTATATTGTAAATTGTCTAAGGGCAATTATCCAAATGATGTAAACTACTAATAACCGATTTAGAATCACATTCAATAATAACCTTGTTACAATTTTTTGCTTTGCTAACAACAAACCATTTCTTAATGCAATAGCTTCCATTCTAGGAATAGAAACATTCTCCTCAAAGTAATTACAATGCATAGCTATTGGCTTACCAAACTGATCACAAATTATTGATCCTGTAGTCCCATTATTTTTTTAACAGATCTATCAAAATTTAATTTAAACCACTCATCATCAGAAGGAATCCATCTAATAAACTTTGAACTTTTTAAATTTCTTGTTTTCACTATTTGTGGATTTATCAAAGTTAATATCATTTCTTGATAAGTTAATCACATAGTCTGAAAAAATATTAGTAATTTGCTCTATAATTAATAATTTATTAAAAGTCATTCTTAAAAATAACATTATTTGAGCACACCAAATTTGCCAAAGCAAATTAGCAATTTTATCCATCTTATAATCTGAATTATTATTTTTGTAGAAGAGCATTTGTTTAAATTCAAAATCCAATTAATCAAGTCATTATCATTATCTGTAGGTACAGGACAAGAATTACTAACCAAATTCTACACTTCTTTAACCCTAGTACAGGTGATAAACATGTGATTAATATCTTCAATTTTTTAATTATAAAGAGGACAAGAACTATCCACATTTACTCCTCTATTAGCAAGAAATTTTCTACTTGGAAGTTTACCATGAGTTAACAACTGTGAACCCCGGAAATTGGGCCCACAAGGGATTGAAAGAAAATGGATTTGAAAAAGAAAAATGAAAGGAGTCGCCACCTTATTTTTAAAGGAAACAAGGAAAACCCTAAAAATCAGGTTGTTTTAGGAAAACAATTTGAATGACTCCATAAAAAAAGGAAAGGCAAAAACCAATCTTTTGAAAACCAAAGAAATCGGGGATTCGGAGGCTAAGTTATGACATGGGAAGGTTCTAGGCAAAGCCTATAGGCACCCATGTCACCCTTTCGGTCTCTCAGTTCATTTAGGCTAAATTAAGATCTTTCCCATACAAAAATCAGCAAGTATATCACAAGAATTGTATGCATATCATATTTCATTCATCCATCCATGCATAATAAGCACATAAAAACAGAAAATAAAGAAGAACAAAACAAAACAAAAAGAAGCCTAGGATGCTTGGATCCTAGAACGGACTTGAGCCTCACGAAGAGCGCCTACGTACCATGCAACGAAATACATGGATCAAAGTCCACGTAGTTCGATTAGAACTAAGGTTAAGACTTAATACAAACCTATGGTTAAAACCCTAGGTTTCCTTATTTGATCAAAAGAGTTGAATTTGATAGAGAGTTTGATTTTAGAAAGAACTCCACAAAATGGAAACTTAATAAAAACCAGAATTTTATTTATGAAGGAAACCTTTGATTAAACCATAGACTTGTATTAAAAATTAACCCTAAATAGGGAGAAGAGAAGGGATAAGGAAGAAAGGTGAATTGGGGCACCTTCACACCCACTTACCTGAGCGCAATTGCTCCAAACATTAGCCATTTCAGACATAAGCAGCCCTATTTGCCATAGGACAAATACCACACCTATTTGCACCCTTACAAGTGCTCAAAACCATGCAAAAACACTAACATGCAAATCTGGACAGAATAGTATTATGACCTAAAATCATCCACTAAGCATGACAATAGCAAAAACAGCGAACAATAGTAAGTCCTAACATATTCCTAGAACCATATCATGCATAAAAACCCTAAAACATACTAACATGCATGCAAAACTATCATGTTTACTCCATATGAAAAACATATACAGCAAACACGAAGAAAAACCAATAAAAAAGTCTACTTTATCATGCTATATGAAAACAAACACAAAACAATAACTCTAAAACCCTAAACTCACAAATATGCTTAAAAACTCACAAGACATACTTTAATCATGCTAAATCCAAACTAAACAGAAATTATATCATGCATATTAACTAACTAAAGCAATATAACATGATGAAAATCCTAACTCTAACATGCAATGACACTAATCCTAGCACAAGGACAAACAGGAGCACAAGAATCATAACTATGCATTAAAAACCTAAAGGACAGCCCTAAAGCATGCTAAACAGTAGAAAAAATAGATATTCCATGTATATTAACTAGCTAGAGTGTTAATACATGATAAAAGGCTACCTTTAACATGCAATAAGCCTAACCCATATGAAAACCTAGTTTAAGCTTGAATAGAGAAGGAGAATACCTTATTCTCTCTCAAACACTCAAGTATTAATGCATAAAGTGGCTCCCCTTGTGTTTGTAATTGTTCGTGGCTCTTCAGGTCTTTAGAGTGAATCAAACCAACACGAATCCTCCTCTTTGTCAAAGTGGTATCACAGCAAAGAGATCAAAACTCACTCAACTTTGAAAAGAAATAGAAAACAAAAAGAGAACAAGAGAAAAGAAAAGTGATTTTCGTCACTTTGCAGCAGCAGCAACTTCAATCGCGTTTTGGGTATGAAAACGTTGGATTTGGACAAAGCTTGTGAAATACAAAGTTGTAGAGAATTGAATTATCTTTCCAACAAGACCAATTTGAGTGAATCCGAAGTCAGAATTTGATGAAATTGGTCTTGTTAGAAAGATAATTCAATTCTCTACAACTTTGTATTTCACAAGCTTTGTCCAAATCCAACGTTTTCATACCCAAAAACGCGATTGAAGTTGCTGCTGCTGCAAAGTGACGAAAATCACTTTTCTTTCTCTTGTTCTCTTTTTGTTTTCTATTTTCTTTTCAAAGTTGAGTGAGTTTTGATCTCTTTCCTGTGATACCACTTTGACAAAGAGGAGGATTGTGTTGGTTGATTCACTCTAAAGACCTGAGGAGCCACGAACAATTACAAACACAAAGGAAGGCCCTTCCTAAGGTATTCTCCTTCTCTATTCAAGCTTAAACTAGGTTTTCATATGGGTTAGGCTTATTGCATGTTAAAGGTAACTTTTTTATCATGTATTAACACTCTAGCTAGTTAATATACATGGAATATCTTTTTTTATCTACTGTTTAGCATGCTTTAAGGCTGTCCTTTAGGTTTTTAATGCATAGTTATGATTCTTGTGCTCCTGTTTGTTTGTGCTAGGATTAGTGTCATTGCATGTTAGAGTTAGGATTTTCATCATGTTATATTGCTTTAGTTAGTTAATATGCATGATATAATTTCTGTTTAGTTTGGTTTTAGCATGATTAAAGTATGTCTTGTGAGTTTTTAAGCATATTTGTGAGTTTAGGGTTTTAGAGTTATTGTTTGTGTTTGTTTTCATATAGCATGATAAAGTAGACTTTTTTATTTGGTTTTTCTTCGTGTTTGCTGTATATGTTTTTCAGATGGAGTAAACATGATAGTTTGCATGCATGTTAGTATGTTTTAGGGTTTTTATGCCTGATATGGTTCTAGGAATATGTTAGGACTTATTATTGTTCGCTGTTTTTGCTATTGGCATGCTTAGTGGATGATTTTAGGTCATAATACTATTCTGTCCAGATTTGCATGTTAGTGTTTTGCATGGTTTTGAGCACTTGTAAGGGTGCAAATAGGTGTGGTATTTGTCCTATGGCAAATAGGGCTGCTTATGTCTGAAATGGCTAATGTTTGGAGCAATTGCGCTCAGGTAAGCGGGTGTGAAGGTGCCCCAATTCACCTTTCTTCTTAACTCATTCTCTCCCTATCTAGGGTTAATTTTTAATACAAGTCTATGGTTTAATCAAACGTTTCCTTCAAAATAAAATTTTGGTTTTTATTAAAGTTTCCATTTTGTGGAGTTCTTTCTAAAAATCAAACTCTCTATCAAATTCAACTCTTTTGATCAAATAAGGAAACCTAGGGTTTTAACCATAGGTTTGTATTAAGTCTTAACCTTAGTTCTAATCGAACTACGTGGACTTTGATCCATGTATTTCGTTGCATGGTACGTAGGCGCTCTTCGTGAGGCTCAAGTCTGTTCTAGGATCCAAGCATCCTAGGTTTATTTTGTTTTCTTTTCTTCTTTTCTTTTTCTTGTTTTTATGCTTATTATGCATGGATGGATGAATGAAATATATGATATGCATGCAATTCTTGTGATGATATACTTGCTGATTTTGTATAGAAAGATCTTAATTTAGCCCAAATGAACTGAGAGACCAAAAGGGTGACATGGGTGCCTATAGGCTTTGCCTAGAACCTTCCCATGTCATAACTTAGCCTCCGAATCCCCGATTTCTTTGGTTTTCAAAAGATTGGTTTTTGCCTTTCCTTTTTTATGGAGTCATTCAAATTGTTTTCCTAAAACAAACTATTTTTAGGGTTTTCCTTGTTTCCTTTAAAAAAATAAGGTGGCGACTCTTTCCTTTTTCTTTTTCAAACCCATTTTCTTTCAATCCCTTGTGGGCCCAATTTCCGGGGTTCACAGTTTGGCGACTCCACTGGGGATTTGTGGGCTAGACTCTATAAAGTTTAATTGGGCTAGGTTAATTTCTTATGTTTAATTAAAATCAATCACATTGCATTCGCTTGATTGTGTGCTTTCATTTATTGCATTGTGTGCGCAAACTCTTGCATGTTAGGATCGATGTCCCTCGATGTATCCTTGCCAACGATCGGCCTAGTCTCAACCTGGTTTTCCTGATTCCATGTGTTGGGGCGAAAGCTATCAACCTCTCTTGCCTAGTACCCTTGGGCTCGCCCTTGGGTATATTAAATGAGTTAATCACGTACTGCGGGACCCACGCGGCGTTCCTGATGCCACATGTGGTTAGGTATAAGGATTGCTCAAGCAAGTGAAGGACCCTAGCCTACCCTTATCATTAGTCCATATAGACAGACTTGTAGGACACTACGGTCTCACCTTTATGCACCCACAATTGTTTGTAATGATGCTATGCCGTGTTTGTGTGTGAGGCTTTATATCTTATGCCCTTAATATAGACCTTTAAACCCTAGCCTTCGTTAAGGCCATGGGTTAGGAGGAATAAATTAAGGAAATAGGATGTAAAGCTATGTGTGATGTGCTAGTCCTAGGGGATTAATTAAACCTAATTGAAGGACTCTATGCCCTATTCTTTAAAACATACCCTTAATCCATGACTCCTGTAAAGGTAATGGATAAAAGGAATGAATTAATTGAACATGGTGTAGAGACCGAATTCATTAAGGAAAATATGGAGGTTTAGGACAGATCCTTAGGCTAAAGGTTAAAACTTTTCTATCCATAGACGTGCTGGCTTGGATCCGCAATCCACAAGGGCGTCTAGTGAGTGTTGAGTCTACCCATCAGACAGACATGGCTGACGAAAGAACTAGTGAGGGGCACTTTGACCTTGAGGCTTGCCTGAAAGCCATCATGGCCAAGCTTGACCATACCGCCGAGACATCCGATACCGCATTGAAAATGGCTCAAGAGAACCAACAGAAGATGGCGGATCTTGAACAAAATGGCTCTAAGGCCCATTCCTCGGGTATACCTCATGGGGCTGGCACCGAAGAGGGACCTCAATCTAATGAGAACACCAAGACAAGGGGGGAAACTAGCTCGAAACCTGAGGTCACCAACCTAGAAGGGGAAGCCAAGGGGAAAGGTACTAGCAGTGATTCCGTGTTAGCTAGCAAGGTAGAAGCTTTGGAGAGAACCATAAAAGGGATTCGCAGGGCTGATGACATGGTCGATGTGCGGACTCTATCCCTGTTTCCAACGGCTCGTATTCCACTACAATTCAAGATGCCGGAGTTAGAAAGTTCGATGGGACGGGTTGCCCTAAGACTCATTTGAAGATGTACGTGCGAGCTATGCACCCTCGAGGGGCTACTGACGAGCTTTTAGCTCAAATGTTCCATGAAACCTTGGCTACTTCTGCTTTGAAATGGTTCTTATCCTTGGATGAGAATAGAACCCGGACTTGGGAAGACATATGCAATGAGTTTTCGAGCACTACAAGTATAACACAGAGGTGGACGTTACTCGAAGGGACCTAGAAACTACCAAGCAAGGGGCTTATGAAACTTTCTCCGCTTACATTACAAGGTGGAGACAAAAGGCGTCGAGAATGACGGATAGGCCGAATGAAGAGGACCAAATTCAGTTAGTGGTTAAGAACCTGCTGCCCGTGTATCACAAGCACCTATTTGCCCAATTTCCCAAATTCAAAGCTCTCATTGGGGCTGGCACGCAGGTTGAAGATGCTATCAATGATGGGACAATCAAGACTGAGGAAGTGAGGAGTCGCAAGACAAACTTTACTGGGAAGAACAATGCCGAGGTCAACACCATAACTCAACCAATCCAACCCTTTTCTCTCAATGATGTCAACCCACCTCGCCAATTCACTGACCTATCATGCCACTCGAAAGAGTCCTTGAAAAGCTCATAAGCCGTGACCTATTGAAGCCACTCGACCCAAGACCTCCACCAAATCCCTTACCCAAGAGCTACAATGAGAATGATTCGGTGAAGAAGATTTCAAAACCCGGAACTCGGATCTTGGTAGCTTGGTCAAAGGTGGGCTCTGGAAACCCGCAATATAGAAAATCATCCCCTTTTTTGACGAAGTAACCATTCAAAGTAGGTCGATATGGCGAGATCTTCAGGTCTGGCACCCTTCCCTCGGCTTTAGCTCTTACTTTCTCCTTATTCCTCTTTAGCATTTCCGCATGATCATTTCTAGAGGGCTCATATCCTAGCCCAAAGGTGTATGAGGTGACACGGCTTTGAATAGACGTAGGGATCCCTTGTTGGCGACGCCCTAGCCCCATGCCTGGAAAGAAACTCATTCTTCTCATGATTTCACCAACATGCAAGTTGCCATGGGGACAAAAGTCCAAGGGTATTAATTCACCCTTTTCGAGCTCTTTCTCAATGCATTGGACATACTCAAACCCATATAGCGGTATCGCTGCTGATTCAGGTTGTATCTCACATATAGGCACACCTGCGAGTTTCAATTCATAGTCCCCTTGAAGTGTTACTATGGCTCCTTCATGAGGAAACTTCACCTTTTGATGGAGTGAAGATGGCACAGCCCCAGCAGGATGAATCCAAGGTCGGCCCAACAGCAAGTTGAAACATGACGGCACATCTAACACTTGGAATTCCACCCTAAATTCAGTGGGTCCCATGATAAGAGGTAAAGTAACCACCCCTATTACTTCTCGGCGGGTGTTGTCATAAGCTCTTACGGTCTGCCCAGATGGCGTGAAATCGGTGGGTCCCAAACCCAAAACAGTGGCAGTTCGGAGAGAACATACATTCAGTGCGGACCCATTGTCGATAAGGACGGTAGGAACCCTCTTCCCCATAGTGTCAACGGTCACGTAGAGAGCTTGAGAATGGCTTGGCCCGCTTTTGGGTAGGTCTACATCGGTGAACACGATGGTTGAGTTCTTGGGAGTTGGATTCACCAAATGTACCAATCCCTCGGGGGATGTGTCAACAGGCACTTGTATCTGATTCAGCAGTTTCAACACGGTCTGTCTGTGCTTGTGCGAGGCCATGAGTAAGCCCCAGATAGTGATGTTGGCATTGGTCTTCTTCAGCTGCCTAAGCACTTCATCCTCTTCTTCTTGCAAGCTAGGACGCCTCTACCCTTCCAAATCTTCCAACGGATTCTCAGATTCTAGGTGGGGAGGCTTGAAATGGCGACCCCCTCTGGTTATATGATCCAGCTCATCATCACTAGCCCATATATCATGGACTTCCTCGGAGTCATTCATTAAGTCATCCCATTCTATCATGTCAATGCTCTCCATCTCTGTCGGCAAGTCATCCCATCCTGAAGGGACTATCGGCTCATCTGATATCGGACTTGGGCTTGAGTACAGCACATAGTAATCAAATTTCCCCGACGCTTCACCTAATAGGCCAACCTGAGGATCCCCTGCTTCATATCTTTCTTTCAGCTCTTGTTGGATAGATTTCTTTGGCAACAACAAAACCTTTTGGTCAATGAGGTCTTGGATGATCTTTTTTTAGTATGGAACAAGCCTCGGTGTCATGACCGGGTGCACAATGGTATTGGCAATATTGGTGAGGGGTTGAGGGCCTTGGCTTTGGTGGAAGTGGCATGATAAGGCTGTTATTGCGGCAAATGGTGAAGAGACAGGTTAAGGTCATGGGGAGCGGAGTGTATTGTCTTATGGGATGGCGAGGGCGAGAGGATTCAACCCCAATGGCATTTATGGTGTTAGGTGGGGGTGTGTTGTTGTGTGATGGGAGAGGATTACGGGTGACATTTGGACGGGTTGGTGGTGAAATGACTTGCTTGTCAATGAGGTCTTGGACTTGGTGGCGAAGGCGAATACAGCGATTGGTGGCATGGCCTTTGGATTGGTGGTACTTGCAGTACTCATTCTCATTGTAGCTCTTGGGTAAGGGATTTGGTGGAGGTCTTGGGTCGAGTGGCTTCAATAGGTCACGACTTATGAGCTTTTCAAGGACTCTTTCGAGTGGCATGAATAGGTCAGTGAATTGGCGAGGTGGGTTGACATCATTGAGAGAAAAGGGTTGGATTGGTTGAGTTATGGTGTTGACCTCGGCATTGTTCTTCCCAGTAAAGTTTGTCTTGCGACTCCTCACTTCCTCAGTCTTGATTGTCCCATCATTGATAGCATCTTCAACCTGCGTGCCAGCCCCAATGAGAGCTTTGAAATTTGGGAAATAGTGGGCAAATAGGTGCTTGTGATACACGGGCAGCAGGTTCTTAACCACTAACTGAATTTGGTCCTCCTCATTCGGCCTATCCGTCATTCTCGACGCCTTTTGTCTCCACCTTGTAATGTAAGCGGAGAAAGTTTCATGAGCCCCTTGCTTGGTAGTTTCTAGGTCCCTTCGAGTAACGTCCACCTCTGTGTTATACTTGTAGTGCTCTGAAAACTCATTGCATATGTCTTCCCAAGTCCGGGTTCTATTCTTATCCAAGGATAAGAACCATTTCAAAGCAGAAGTGGCCAAGATTTCATGGAACATTTGAGCTAAAAGCTCGTCAGTAGCCCCTCGAGGGTGCATAGCTCGCACGTACATCTTCAAATGAGTCTTAGGGCAACCCGTCCCATCGAACTTTTCTAACTCCGGCATCTTGAATTGTAGCGGAATACGAGCCGTTGGAAACAGGGATAGAGTCCGCACATTGACCATGTCATCAGCCCTGCGAATCCCTTTTATGGTTTTCTCCAAAGCTTCTACTTTGCTAGCTAACACGGAATCACTGCTAGTACCTTTCCCCTTGGCTTCCCCTTCTAGGTTGGTGACCTCAGGTTTCGAGCTACTTTCCCCCCTTGTCTTGGTGTTCTCATTGGATTGAGGTCCCTCTTCGGTGCCAGCCCCATGAGGTATACCCGAGGAATGGGCCTTAGAGCCATTTTGTTCAAGATCCGCCATCTTCTGTTGGTTCTCTTGAGCCATTTTCAATGCGGTATCGGATGTCTCGGCGGTATGGTCAAGCTTGGTCATGATGGCTTTCAGGCAAGCCTCAAGGTCAAAGTGCCCCTCACTAGTTCTTTCGTCGGCCATGTCTGTCTGATGGGTAGACTCAACACTCACTAGACGCCCTTGTGGATTGCGGATCCAAGCCAGCACGTCTATGGATAGAAAAGTTTTAACCTTTAGCCTAAGGATCTGTCCTAAACCTCCATATTTTCCTTAATGAATTCGGTCTCTACACCATGTTCAATTAATTCATTCCTTTTATCCAATTACCTTTACAGGGGTCATGGATTAAGGGTATGTTTTAAAGAATAGGGCATAAAGTCTTTCAATTAGGTTTAATTAATCCCCTAGGACTAGCACATCACAAACATAGCTGTCACACCCCATTTTTGCACCACCTTACTAGGGCTCATCATTTCATGCATGTTTTTGTTTTGTTTTTGAGTCTAGTCACTTGCATTAGTTTTCTAGAGTCACAAGGACAATGGATATGAATTTTGGTTCAAATTGGAGTTGATCTTGAGGGATAATAAGAGCTTTTGTGACTTGAGGGGCATAATCGTCTTTTAAGTCCCAAACTTTTCATTTGACCTTGAAATGATCTCCAAATTGTCAATTGGAGTTCATATGGATGCATAAGAGGTATTTCTAGGTTCAATTTGGTAAGTCAATGGCTCGGGATTAAAATGGCTCGATGTAGTTCAAGTTGGTTAATTGACCCTTCCTTGGGTTAGCTCTAATTGACTCACAATTACCAACCAAATCTTTTCAAATTGAATTTCATTAGTCATCATTTTACCCTCAAAAGTGTTTCATGAAGTTCAATTTTGATATGGCCTGATGATGAGTTTAGTGTGGTTATTTACGGATTATCCTTGAAGAATTAGTGCGAATCACAGCATGAGATTTTTGGTTAAAATGAAAAGAAAATTATTTTATTAAATTAGCCATTTTTATCATGACACTAACACGTGTACGTATGTGATGAGTGTGTGTACGCACATACGATACATTTGCATGCGTGTTAGCGGTCAGTCTCCCAATTTTTATAAAAGACAATTTCCTTTTCCTATTCAGATTAGAAGTCTTTTATCATTATAAAATACCTTTTGATTATTCTCCAAGGAAACCTAGTCCAGGAAGGAAAGGGAAACTCCAGATTTCAGCTATAAATACTCTCTTAATGTCTTTAAACAAGGGGAGAGGAGAAGAGGGTTTGGAGGGAGTGAAATTCGTCATAATTCAGCAGCAGATTTTCTGAAAACCAGCAGTCGTATTTTAATCATAACTTTTTCATCCGAAGTCAGAATTTGATGAAATTGGTCTTGTTAGAAAGATAATTCAATTCTCTACAACTTTGTATTTCACAAGCTTTGTCCAAATCCAACGTTTTCATACCCAAAAACGCGATTGAAGTTGCTGCTGCTGCAAAGTGACGAAAATCACTTTTCTTTTCTCTTGTTCTCTTTTTGTTTTCTATTTCTTTTCAAAGTTGAGTGAGTTTTGATCTCTTTGCTGTGATACCACTTTGACAAAGAGGAGGATTCGTGTTGGTTTGATTCACTCTAAAGACCTGAAGAGCCACGAACAATTACAAACACAAGGGGAGCCACTTTATGCATTAATACTTGAGTGTTTGAGAGAGAATAAGGTATTCTCCTTCTCTATTCAAGCTTAAACTAGGTTTTCATATGGGTTAGGCTTATTGCATGTTAAAGGTAGCCTTTTTATCATGTATTAACACTCTAGCTAGTTAATATACATGGAATATCTATTTTTTATCTACTGTTTAGCATGCTTTAGGGCTGTCCTTTAGGTTTTTAATGCATAGTTATGATTCTTGTGCTCCTGTTTGTCCTTGTGCTAGGATTAGTGTCATTGCATGTTAGAGTTAGGATTTTCATCATGTTATATTGCTTTAGTTAGTTAATATGCATGATTTAATTTCTGTTTAGTTTGGTTTTAGCATGATTAAAGTATGTCTTGTGAGTTTTTAAGCATATTTGTGAGTTTAGGGTTTTAGAGTCATTGTTTTGTGTTTGTTTTCATATAGCATGATAAAGTAGACTTTTTTATTTGGTTTTTCTTCGTGTTTGCTGTATATGTTTTTCATATGGAGTAAACATGATGGTTTTGCATGCATATTAGTATGTTTTAGGGTTTTTATGCATGATATGGTTCTAGGAATATGTTAGGACTTATTATTGTTCGCTGTTTTTGCTATTGGCATGCTTAGTGGATGATTTTAGGCCATAATACTATTCTGTCCAGATTTGCATGTTAGTGTTTTCGCATGGTTTTGAGCACTTGTAAGGGTGCAAATAGGTGTGGTATTTGTCCTATGGCAAATAGGGCTGCTCATGTCTGAAATGGCTAATGTTTGGAGCTAATTGCGCTCAGGTAAGTGGGTGTGAAGGTGCCCCAATTCACCTTTCTTCCTTATCCCTTCTCTTCTCCCTATCTAAGGTTAATTTTTAATATGATCCTATGGTTTAATCAAAGGTTTCCTTCATAAATAAAATTCTGGTTTTTATTAAAGTTTCCATTTTGTGGATTTCTTTCCTAAAATCAAACTTTCTATCATATTCAACTCTTTTGATTCAAATAAGGAAACCTAGGGTTTTAACCATAGGTTTATATTAGGATTCAACCCTAATTCTATTCGAACTACGTGGACTTTGATCCATGTATTTCGCTGCATGGTACGTAGGCGCTCTTCGTGAGGCTCAAGTCCGTTCTAGGATCCAAGCATCCTAGGTTTATTTTTGTTTTCTTTTCTTCTTTTTCTTTTTCTGTTTTTATGCGCTTATTATGCATGGATGGATGAATGAAATATATGATATGCATGCAATTCTTGTGATGATATACTTGCTGATTTTTGTATGGAAAGATCTTAATTTAGCCCAAATGAACTGAGAGACCGAAAGGGTGACATGGGTGCCTATAGGCTTTGCCTAGAACCTTCCCATGTCATAACTTAGCTTCCGAATCCCCGATTTCTTTGGTTTTCAAAAGATTAGTTTTTGCCTTTCCTTTTTTATGGAGTCATTCAAATTGTTTTCCTAAAACAAACTATTTTTAGGGTTTTCCTTGTTTCCTTTAAAAAATAAGGTGGCGACTCCTTTCCTTTTTCTTTTTCAAACCCATTTTCTTTCAATCCCTTGTGGGCCCAATTTCCGGGGTTTACAATAGCTTTACATCCTATTTCCTTAATTTATTCCTCCTAACCCATGGCCTTAACGAAGGCTAGGGTTTAAAGGTCTATGTTAAGGGCATAAGATACAAAGCCTCACACCACAAACACGGCATAGCATCATTACAAACAAATGTGGGTGCATAATGGTGAGACCGTAGTGTCCTACAAGTCTGTCTACATGAACTAATGATAAGGGTAGGCTGGGGTCCTTCACTTGCTTGAGCAATCCTTATACCTAACCACATGTGGCATCAGGAACGCCGCGTGGGTCTAGCAGTACGTGATTAACTCATTTAATATACCCAAGGGCAAGCCCAAGGGTACTAGGCAAGAAAGGTTGATAGCTTTCGCCCCAACACATGGAATCAGGAAAACCAAGGTTGAGACTAGGCCGATCGTTGGCAAGGATACATCGAGGGACATCGATCCTAACATGCAAGAGTTTGCGCACACAATGCAATAAATGAAAGCACACAATCAAGCGGATGCAATGTGATTGATTTTAATTAAACATAAGAAATTAACCTAGCCCAATTAAACTTTATAGAGTCTAGCCCACAAATCCCCAGTGGAGTCGCCAAACTGTGAACCCCGGAAATTGGGCCCACAAGGGATTGAAAGAAAATGGATTTGAAAAAGAAAAAGGAAAGGAGTCGCCACCTTATTTTTTAAAGGAAACAAGGAAAACCCTAAAAATCAGGTTGTTTTAGGAAAACAATTTGAATGACTCCATAAAAAAAGGAAAGGCAAAAACCAATCTTTTGAAAACCAAAGAAATCGGGGATTCGGAGGCTAAGTTATGACATGGGAAGGTTCTAGGCAAAGCCTATAGGCACCCATGTCACCCTTTCGGTCTCTCAGTTCATTTGGGCTAAATTAAGATCTTTCCCATACAAAAATCAGCAAGTATATCATCACAAGAATTGTATGCATATCATATATTTCATTCATCCATCTATGCATAATAAGCACATAAAAACAGAAAATAAAGAAGAACAAAACAAAACAAAAAGAAGCCTAGGATGCTTGGATCCTAGAACGGACTTGAGCCTCACGAAGAGCGCCTACGTACCATGCAACGAAATACATGAATCAAAGTCCACGTAGTTCGATTAGAACTAAGGTTAAGACTTAATACAAACCTATGGTTAAAACCCTAGGTTTCCTTATTTGATCAAAAGAGTTGAATTTGATAGAGAGTTTGATTTTAGAAAGAACTCCACAAAATGGAAACTTTAATAAAAACCAGAATTTTATTTATGAAGGAAACCTTTGATTAAACCATAGACTTGTATTAAAAATTAACCCTAAATAGGGAGAAGAGAAGGGATAAGGAAGAAAGGTGAATTGGGGCACCTTCACACCCACTTACCTGAGCGCAATTGCTCCAAACATTAGCCATTTCAGACATAAGCAGCCCTATTTGCCATAGGACAAATACCACACCTATTTGCACCCTTACAAGTGCTCAAAACCATGCAAAAACACTAACATGCAAATCTGGACAGAATAGTATTATGACCTAAAATCATCCACTAAGCATGCCAATAGCAAAAACAGCGAACAATAGTAAGTCCTAACATATTCCTAGAACCATATCATGCATAAAAACCCTAAAACATACTAACATGCATGCAAAACTATCATGTTTACTCCATATGAAAAACATATACAGCAAACACGAAGAAAAACCAATAAAAAAGTCTACTTTATCATGCTATATGAAAACAAACACAAAACAATAACTCTAAAACCCTAAACTCACAAATATGCTTAAAAACTCACAAGACATACTTTAATCATGCTAAAACCAAACTAAACAGAAATTATATCATGCATATTAACTAACTAAAGCAATATAACATGATGAAAATCCTAACTCTAACATGCAATGACACTAATCCTAGCACAAGGACAAACAGGAGCACAAGAATCATAACTATGCATTAAAAACCTAAAGGACAGCCCTAAAGCATGCTAAACAGTAGATAAAAAATAGATATTCCATGTATATTAACTAGCTAGAGTGTTAATACATGATAAAAAGGCTACCTTTAACATGCAATAAGCCTAACCCATATGAAAACCTAGTTTAAGCTTGAATAGAGAAGGAGAATACCTTATTCTCTCTCAAACACTCAAGTATTAATGCATAAAGTGGCTCCCCTTGTGTTTGTAATTGTTCGTGGCTCCTCAGGTCTTTAGAGTGAATCAAACCAACACGAATCCTCCTCTTTGTCAAAGTGGTATCACAGCAAAGAGATCAAAACTCACTCAACTTTGAAAAGAAATAGAAAACAAAAAGAGAACAAGAGAAAAGAAAAGTGATTTTCGTCACTTTGCAGCAGCAGCAACTTCAATCGCGTTTTTGGGTATGAAAACGTTGGATTTGGACAAAGCTTGTGAAATACAAAGTTGTAGAGAATTGAATTATCTTTCCAACAAGACCAATTTCATCAAATTCTGACTTCGGATGAAAAAGTTATGATTAAAATACGACTGCTAGTTTTCAGAAAATCTGATGCTGAATTATGACGAATTTCACTCCCTCCAAACCCTCTTCTCCTCTCCCTTGTTTAAAGACATTAAGAGAGTATTTATAGCTGAAATCTGGAGTTTCCCTTTCCTTCCTGGACTAGGTTTCCTTGGAGAATAATCAAAAGGTATTTTATAATGATAAAAGACTTCTAATCTGAATAGGAAAAGGAAATTGTCTTTTATAAAAATTGGGAGACTGACCGCTAACACGCATGCACATGTATCGTATGTGCGTACACACACTCATCACATACGTACACGTGTTAGTGCCTGTTTGGGATAGCTTCAGAGTAGAATCAGAAATTGAATCAGAAGTTGAATCAGAAGCTGAATTAGAATCAGGGGGGAGGCAGCTTGAGTAAATTGACCTCAAAATCTCTTTTGGGCTTACAATCACTTTTCTCATTTTTTATCCAAACACTCTTAAAAGTGATTATGGGCCATCAGAAGAGATTTTGGGCCTCCCAGAATCTCATCCAAACAGGCACTTAGTGTCATGATAAAAATGGCTAATTTAATAAAATAATTTTCTTTTCATTTTAACCAAAAATCTCATGCTGTGATTCGCACTAATTCTTCAAGGATAATCCGTAAATAACCACACTAAACTCATCATCAGGCCATATCAAAATTGAACTTCATGAAACACTTTTGAGGGTAAAATGATGACTAATGAAAGTCAATTTGAAAAGATTTGGTTGGTAATTGTGAGTCAATTAGAGCTAACCCAAGGAAGGGTCAATTAACCAACTTGAACTACATCGAGCCATTTTAATCCCGAGCCATTGACTTACCAAATTGAACCTAGAAATACCTCTTATGCATCCATATGAACTCCAATTGACAATTTGGAGATCATTCCAAGGTCAAATGAAAAGTTTGGGACTTAAAAGACGATTATGCCCCTCAAGTCACAAAAGCTCTTATTATCCCTCAAGATCAACTCCAATTTGAACCAAAATTCATATCCATTGTCCTTGTGACTCTAGAAAACTAATGCAAGTGACTAGACTCAAAAACAAAACAAAAACGTGCATGAAATGATGAGCCCTAGTAAGGTGGTGCAAAAATGGGGTGTGACAACAACCACATAAAATTCTTGATCTTAGGAGTACTACGTAAACTTCCAAATCCAATTAAAATTTTTCTTATTGCATAATTTTTTTTACTTTCTTTTTACATCTCAACTCCCGATGAAGCCATATAGCCTTTTTTGAACCGAAAAACGCCCATTGGACGCTAGACCCTACCAGATCTTATCAGGAATATCCATAGTTGGGATAGGAAAATTCAATATTTTTCTTGCTAATGTCTCCCCTACAAGAGATATAATAAACTCTTGATTCCATGTCTTATCTTAACAAATAGTATCATTTCCTTTCAAATCTCAATTAATATTATTAAGATACTATCTAGGAGCAAGTTCAAAAATAGCTTTATTAGATAGCCATTTATCCACCCAAAAATAAATATCCTTCCCATTTCCTAGCATCCACCTAATACCATGACTAATGAGGTCATGCCCTTTAAGTATATTTCTCCACGCCCATGAATCTTTATTTTTTAAAGGGACTTGAAAGAAATTTTCCTTATTTAAATATTTTGATTGTATCAATTTGACCAAAACATTATCTTTATCAAATAGTATACGCCAAACAAGTTTACCCATATAAGCAAAGTTGATATTAGAAGTATTACGAATACTTAAACCTCCTTTTTTAGGAGAACATGCAAATGGTATCCCAATTTATCAGAGCCATAGAATTTTTCTCTAAATTATTACTCTAGAAAAATTTTCTTTGAATTTTATCAATATCATCTCTAATTTTCGTGGGGAGTATGTAACAATTCATGACATGCCGACTAACACTCGAAGAGACTGATTTAATCAAAATTTCTCTACCAGTTCTAGAGAGTACATTTGCTTTCCAGTTCTGCATGCATTTTGTTTGCAACACAATCAAGAACTTGATTAAAAACTCGAATTTTACCTTTACCCTCAATTAAAGGAGTGCCTAAATATTTTCCTAGTGAAAGATTATCTAAAATTCTAAACTCACCTTGTAACACCCGTAATTTTAAAGTAAGGT
Organism: Liquidambar formosana; assembly: GCA_039720395.1. NCBI lineage: Eukaryota > Viridiplantae > Streptophyta > Magnoliopsida > Saxifragales > Altingiaceae > Liquidambar > Liquidambar formosana. The sequence goes on along the minus strand of CM077827.1, from coordinate 26,018,801 downwards.
ATTAAGGGTTTAAACCGTTGAAATTTGGTTAAGTGTTGGGAAAAAGTAAATTTTCATAAATGTTTATTTTTAAAGATAATTTTTGGTGGTAATAAAAGTTTATAATATTATAAGACTTCTGTGATTTTATGGGATTTTATTAGTATGTTTGGATTGAATTCCTCCCATGTTTGTTTTTGAAAAATTTGTCGGGAGACTGATTTTGTACTAAAACTTGGAAATGAGATTTCGATATACTTGAAATTTGATTTTTCTAATATTTTATTTGGATTCAAATGGGGGGTTATTTGCTTATTTTCATTAAATAACTTAAAGTAAATGTCCTCTTTTTGTTTTTCATTTACTTAAATGTTTTTAATGAAAAGAAGGCTGAAGTCTGTGTTGATAGGGAAGTCCTTGACTAATGGCCAGTTTCAGCTATTTGAATGTTTCAGACGTCTGAAACTCACTTTCAGATGTCTGAAAGTTACAATTCAGACGTCTGAAAATTCCAGAGAATGATGATTTTGAGGTTTAGTTTTAGACATCTAAAACTCACTTTCAGAAGTTTGAAAGTGTTGGCGAACAGTTTTTTAGAAAAGGTTATTTGACGATTTTATCCCCTCTTTCCCTTATTAAACCCATTCCTAATGAGTTTCTTACTCATTTTTAGTAGAAAAGGGAAGAGATGAGAGAGAGATCACTACTACAAAAACGTTGATAGATGACTGTATTTAACAGTCATCTTTTAGCAAAACAGTCATCTTTGTTTTTAGAAAAAACAGTCATCTCTTCAGGCGTCATCTTTTATCATCAAATAAGATGACCGTTTTTTACGGTCATCTTTGAGAGTAATAGATGACCGTTTTTTAAAAACAGTCATGTTTGAATTAAAGAAAGAAAATCCTTTATTCATTAGCACGGTCATCTTTTGTGCTATAGATGACCGTTAAAAACAGTCATATATTCAACAAAACATGACTGGTTTTATCTTAAAAATAGTCATATATTACTATATAAGATGACTGCTTTTCACAGTCATCTTATGTTCTTAAAAACAGTCATATATTACTATATAAGATGACTGCTTTTCATAGTCATCTTATGTTCTTAAAAACAGTCATATATTACTATATAAGATGACTGTGTGACTATATAAGATGACTGTAAAACACAGTCATCTTATGTTTTTAAAAACAGTCATGTATTACTATATAAGATGACTGTGTGACTGTATAAGATGACTGTTTTTCACAGTCATCTTATGCTCTTAAAACCAGTCATCTTATGTATTAAAAGATGACTATAGAAAACAGTCATCTTATCTATGACACCATTTTTTTTTTTTTTAGTGGTATTTATATACAAAAAATGTCATATACTATTTACTACCCTACAAACCTGTTATTAAATTTGATACATCAACCTGTTTATACAAATTACTCAATAATTAAATTCTCAATATGAAATAAAAGAAATTAAGACAAATAAAATAACAAAGGAAATTAAATCACTCATATTAATTATAAAACCATCATCTTCATTTCATTGGATTACAATAACAAGGTTTCAAAAGTCATCACCATTCCCTTGACTTAACTAGCTAGTGTTACAATATTTTTGATGTTAAAATGAAAAACAAATCTAAAAAGACAACATCCTCAAAAAATTTTCACCTTTTGCCATGATGCATGATTCAACTACACAGAAAGAAGCCATTAGGTGAGAACAAAAAAAAAAGAGGATGAATTAGAAGAATGAGCATCCACAAAAGCTTCAATGTTAATTTGCTCCCATTTCTTTGACTCAATCAAAGCAAAATATCCCTTCCTCTCTCTCTTTATCTCACCCACATGCACTGCATAGAGCTAATAGCATTTCCGCAGCTATCCCATCTCTTTCTTACATATCTACCAAAGCTCTCAGCAAAGTTGCTACACCAAACACTACATCACGTATAGATGAACAAGATGCAAGTAATTTGAATTTAAAGAAATCTAATATAACTGCAAACTGCAACAAAAACCTGGAGTCCTTCCAAAATGATTTCGGGTCCAGCTTGGGAACAATGAGAGTAGCACTTAAAATATGGGCTGCAACAACAACATTTGTTATCTGCAGTCATGGTGGGTACGATATACTCATTGCCAGAATCTAATTCATCAACATATCTATTATAACACACAATGTTCAAATAATAAGCTATGAGATTTTGGAACTGACTGAATAACACCAACAACAATAATGCCTTTATGGTCAACAGCATAATTCAAGAGTCCCACGTTTGGTGATTATTATGAGTGAGTTCAAAGACAAACAATTCCACTCACATTAAAAGTGGGGGAAAGGTTTAAAATAGCACATGAGCAATGGCAACAAGTAACCAATTGAAATGCTATTTAAGTATGGCAATGCTGACATCTGACTCATATACAAAGTAATAGAACATAGAAACAGTACCAAAGGCCAACATAATAGCTTCAAAAAACCTACAAAATTATTCCTAAATGAGGATCTTCTTCCTTTTTCCCTCGTATGTGTATATTAAGGGGAAAGTGACAGGGCACAAACTACAATTGGAGGGGCAAACAAATAAAACCCACATTTGAAAACAAAAAACTGCACGAAAATAGATTGCAATGGAAGGGGCATATTAACAAAAACTTGGTAGCCCCTACTTCTTGCCTACAATAGGATCTCATTGCATAAAACAATCGCCTCAATAAATATAAGATATATGATCTCATTCCAAAAACCACCCTTTTTTTCCCCCTTATTTTCTCAGGAGCCAAACAGGGATTGTAGGGAAAAAAAATGATGCAATGAGCGTGGATCGAACACGAGACCTTCAGATCTTCACTCTAACGCTCACCCAGCTGAGCTATCCCCGCAACAGAGGCATGCACCAGCTGGGAATCGAACCCGCGTCTGTACCGTGGCAGGGTACTATTCCACCACCAGACCACTAGTGCTTGTTGATGCTATCTTACTTCCAAAATGCTTATAATCACTAAACCTCCATTTTTTAGGATAATGCTTGCTTTAGATGAGTATGTATGGATTTTCCAGCATGAATAAATAGATATATGATCACAATCAAACACGTGGCATACATTTATATTTATATGAACATGTGGATATGTAAATACAAAGAAATATATGATGGCTTGTTTATAATTATGTAAACATGAGGATTCATTCAATGAACTAATTTTCTTTGATTATTTAGATAAATGATAGAATATGAATGAGTGTAAAGAGAAAGTTCCTCTCTACATTGATGCAAAGGTAAATATTGTCGTTTATGAGAGCGACCACTTTGACGAATTCTCCTTGAATTTTAGAAGATATTGCATAAATATTGAGACATGATCCCCTATCATTGAATAAATAAGGCACATTTCAAAGATTTAACATAGAAAATGGTGTATGAATAAGGTTAATTAGATATCTTTTTGGGAGGTTAAAGATTAATTATCTTTATGAAAGGTTGGTGTATGAATTAAGGCTCATGTGTTAACATCTTTATTATAAAAAAAAAAATATAAAAATTATAAAAAAATAAAAGAAATAAAAAAAAAACCCATAGAAAATGGTGTTTTAAATTTTAGGGGTTGTTTGAGGTTATTAAAATAAATTTAAAAAAAAAAAAAAAAAAAAAAGGAGTTTGTTTGAGAATTTCGAACTTAGGTTCCGGTCGGACCCACACGCAGCAGGCCAATTGGTTTGGAGGAAAACCAATGAGGATAGGTTTGAAATGCCACCTATTTTAGGCGTGTTTCCACTGATTCAAGTCACCAAGTAAAGTAAACTGTGTGACAAATGCATCAACGCATTTCCATTAAAAAAAAACCAAAAAGCTGGGTTGTCCTTTTACAAATTGCAAGTGTGAATACTGGCAAAAAAAAAAGTCCCACATTGACACAAAAATGGGTCCCAACCTGTGTTTGCACAAACCATCCATATACAAACAATATATCATTGCTGATCGCTTGACTCAAAAATCCAATACTTTTCAAAATAATTTATGGAAAATATTATTTGTCTCAAAATTATTTTCTCAAATACAAGGTCTCAAATGATGTGCAAGAGCGAAGATGAAAATGAAATGTTCATAAAATCCTCTACTGGAGTGGGTTTAAGTTATATCTAAGAGCACTTGATTAATGTCCAGAGTACACATAAGGGTGCACTTGTTACATTAGTAGCCCAAGACAGATATGTGAAGCAAGGCCAAAAACAGCCAGGGGAAATGGAAGTTTGAGAGGATTTACTGACACATGTGACCACCTAATAATAGACATGGACCTGAGAAGTTCCAACCTTTTTTTTTTTTTTTTTGCAAGAATGGCACAGATTCAAAGCAAAAGTAACAATGGTAAGCTATAGCTAGCCGGTTGAAGCTATCTAAAACATTGATCCTATAACTTTAGTTATAGTAATAACTCCAACTTTTTTAATCATTCTAATTTAAGATGGATTTATGTTTTCATTAATCAATACTACGTAAAATTTGTTGAATGATGTAATTTCGAATTAGACACCCAAACAGATCCTTGGAATATGCCTCACATTCTAGCAATTTTTTTAACCATTAGATAATCAAAATCATGTACAATCATAATAAATAGAGTCCAACTGAGGATTCATAAAAAACTAGATCAAAAAATGAAAAGAATTGACACCTATCATTCCATGGAGGTCCCACTTGAAATTTCTGCATTTAGTTTTCATCAAACTATATAACTAATCAAAAAAATGAAGGTGATTCTTGAAACATTCAACTGCAACAAAAGAATGGGCAAATGACATAGACAGCATCATAACAATGACCATATACGTGTCTTGTGATACAGAGTGACTAGCCAGGTCTGACTAAATTATATTTCAACTTTGCAATTTTTTTTTTTTTTTTTTGGCTTCTAATACAATATATAGATTCTTGGCATCATCGTTTCAGTGATTCGAAGATGACACACAGTTCACCCTTTTGTGATGTGATCACACAGAGTTCACCCTTTTCACTCATTTTTAGATTATGAATTATAATAATATATACATTTTTTTTTTCCATAATTGCTTCAACAGATTAACCAAATTATGAATTATAATAATAATGGAAAATTACAAGTTAAAGAAACCATTGTGCATATTACAAGTTAAAGAAAATGTGTTCTAAAATCATTGTGAAATACAAGTTAAAGAAAATGTGTTCTAAAACCAATTTACAGCACGAAACTCCACCCAAAACCACATGAATTCACCCTACACAGCTCCTAAAACAGTACGAAACCACAATTTTTGTCCTGAAACAGTAGAGGTAAACCATTTTGGCCAACCCATCAACACTATTCTCCACCCACACGAACCAACCCATCACTGCCCTTCTTCCACCACCTGAAACCCCCATCAACGAGACCTCAAACCCACGAATCCATAATACAAGTTTTTCTTAAAAAATGGAAACCCTACATTAATGGCAATAGTTCTTCTGTTGGATGCATCAATCTTTAAAAAGGAAATACAATAAGATAAAATTTAAAAAAAAAATGAAAAAAAAGGGGTTCTATAGCATCAGAAGCACTAAAAGCCTACCAATCAGAAAATACAACACCAGATCTTCAACTTCTCTACCTTCAGATCCCAAAAATTTCAACAAGCCCACCACTAGAAAAATCAGTTCTACCCTCTAAACCCTTGCTCCGATGATTTCCAGCACCCATATATTTCTGTACATATATATGTAATCACAAATTCATTCATATATAGATCTGGTAGAAGAAATTTTCCTGCACAGTGAGTTGATCTAACGAGAACGTACCTCTGAATCTGTGGTTGATCGAGTCAGAAGTTCCATACCTCCTTCAGTGACGTTAATATATCTCTGTTTCGAAGAGAAGGGATACCGCAAAAACTCAAAAACCTGGTGGTTCGTTGAAATGTTGAATCGCCTTGGAGTATATGAAATGAATCCAGCTCAGAGCAAATAGATTTAATTCTAGAATCAATACCACCAAACACATCTTTGTTCTAAATGAGAAACCCTAAAATTGAATCCCAAATCTTGAAACCCTAAAAATTGAATCCTAGAATTCCTACAAATTTACAAACTTGACAAAGATACGAAGAGAAATTTCGTTGCCAAATAAACAAAAAAGCACAACTTAACTCCCCTGGCTATGGAGATGACGATGACAGCAAGGGAAAAAGGTGAGGGCAGCCTTGGGTGACGGCAATGGTGAGGAAGGCGTTGGGCGACGGCAAGAGTGACGGCGGCTTTGGGCGACGACGACGGTGAGGATGAGGGCTGTGGTGATTGATGCGTGAGGGCTGTGTGTCAAAGGATGGAGATTGGAGAGGGAAAGAGAGAGAGAGAGACTGAGAGAGTGAAAAAAAAAAAATACATAGCTTGTCTTAAAAGGGGATCGCGGAGCTGACACGGGAAGAAAGCCTTTAGAACGTGAATTCATGACTGGTTTTTTAAAACTAGTCATCTTTTGCTATGCTGTTTTTAAAAACCAGTCATCTTTACTTTTCAAAGATGACTGCTTTTAAGTTTGGTCTTACATATTAGTCATCTTTTCATCTTAAAAATCAAAAGATGACTGGTTTTTAAAAAACAGTCATCTTTTTAAATTCTAAAAGTGTCATCTATCAACCTTTTTCTTGTAGTGGATAGAAACACGGAGGAGAGAAAGAGGAGCCTGACAGTGAGGAGCGTGACCGCAGGAGCTCGGATTCAATCACACAACGCTTGGATATTGCGATTTCCACCCCAATCTACGCGTGTACACCCTTAGATTCATGTGTCTAGCTACCATTTGAGAGGTAGGTGCATTTTTCATGGTTATAAACCATTGTATGCATGATTTGGTACATTATCATGAGTTTTTACATGTTTACATGATATGATACATGTTTACATGGGATTGGGGTTTGAATTTTTTTAAAAATTCATATATTTGGGAAATTAGGGTTTTGTGTTGTTTTGCATACCCTCACATGATTTAGGGTACAATGGGTTGATTTTGAAAACCTATTTGTTAAATTCTTGCAATTGACTATTTGGGGATCACTTTTATATAAGTGTTGGAAACCTGTTTTTCTACCATTATAAATAAAATGGTTTTGGGAGATTAACATGTAAATGGATATGATGACAAGGGGTACTTTCCGGTCTTAACGACCATAGTGTTACCGAAATGAGATTACTTTTTGGATCTATGTAGGATTCATAGTGTTTCCTCAAGATGAGATTACTTTTTGGACCCATGTAGGGATCCATAGTGTTTACTCTTATTTCCGTGCGTGAGAGCCCCACATGACCTGGGGAGGATTATCCAGTTTAAAAGACTGATGATATGGATTGCCAGATATGGCGGATTTATGTTATGGATGATTTTCATGTTCTCCTATACTTATTTTAAAATTTGTGATATGCAACCCTTTGTTATCTCATTTTATTTAATTGTTCATAATAGTTTTAAAACCTTCATATAGAATTTTGAAAAATGTATCATATTGAGTTTATATTCAAGCCTATTTTTAAAATCTTTTGCAAACTTTGAGTAAAGTAAGGATGACTCTTATAAGGAGGCATCACATCAGGCTTAGTATAATCATTGCATTATGGATGTTGTGCGGATGTATTTTACAATTTTTATGGCCTGTATATTGTTTAGACAGAATTAGTGTATTATATATTGCTTGTATTGATAATAGAACTCTGTGGGAATTAATGCCAACTTATTTTATTTACCTGTTGTGGATGGTTGAATGATTTGGATTTTAAATTGAACAGGTTTAAACTGTTGAGAACTTGGTATGTCCTATTTTTAGACAGGACGATGCCAGATTTTCTAAAAATATTTCATAAAGCTATAATTTTTATTATAAACCATCCTTGAACTTCATTTTATTTATTATTCTTTCTATTAACACGTCATAGCCTATTTTCGGGTCATGACACACCTTTGATTGCATTTCTCACCGAATTAGGCACATTTCAAGAAAAAGAAATAGCTGATTTATGGAAATTTACCTTTTGTCTTGAAGCATTGCCAAACTCCTGCAATACCTTTAAAATATTTCTACAAGCAGGTATCGTAACATTAGCATAAATTAAGCAATTATCTGCAAACATAAAATGACTAATTTTAGAAGCTTTTCTACAAATTTCAATACCAATAAGATCACTCTTTTTACTTCTTTCTTTATTTTGACAATTAGTAAGTGCTGAGGAAAGCGCTTCCATACATAAAATAAAGATATAAGGAGATAACAAATCACCTTGTCTAATGCCCCTAGTAGCTAAGAAATTACCTTTTGGAACTCCATTTAACAAAATGGAAAAAGAAGTAGATTCAATGCAACTCATAATCCAGCTAATGAATTTATTATCAAATCCAAATTTAGCCATTACAGCTTTAATAAAATGCCATTCCAGCCTATCGTATGCTTTCTCCAAATCGAGCTTAACGCTCATCCATCCTGTTTTTCCTTTCTTAGTTTTCATAGCATTACGTATCTCATGAGCAATAAGGATATTATCAGAAATGAGTCTGTTCAGAACAAAAGCACTCTGGTAGGGAGAATTTAATCTCTCCAAAAAAGGTCTCATTCTGTTAGCCAAAATTTTTGCTATGATCTTGTAACTAATATTATATAAACTAATAGGTTTAAAATGATTTGACTTTGTAGGATTATAAATTTTCTAAATCAAAGTAATATACGTTCTATTTAATTCTTTAAGTAAATACCCTCCATCAAAGAAATCAAACACATAATTATAGATAGAAGGAGCTACAATATTCCAAAATTTTTAAAGAATATTGCTGGAAGTTCATCAGGTCCTGGAGCTTTCAAATGTTGCATTTGGGAAATAGTTAAATCAATTTCTGTTGTAGTTATTGGAGCAACAAGACAATTGTTATCTACATCATCTAACATAGATGGAACAAACTTAATAGCCATATCAATGTATCTACAACCTTCAGTCCTAAAGCGATGAGAAAAATCATTTATGAGAATATTAGCTATATCCTCATTGTATAACTATTTTAAAGTTGTTGAATTTACTAATTAGTCTGTAGGGAAGATAAAATTTTGAGGGCGCTTTGGTAAATCTAGGTGTAATCCAACCACTAAGAGAATTCCCTTAATACAATAGTATAAATAGATATGCAAGAAATTAATGTGACTTTTGTGACCAAAAAATAGAATTTATTGCCCTATTTTAGGTATTGACTGTGTCCTTTATGGAACACTAAAATTTGACCCCCTATCCCATCCTACTATTATAGCTTTGAAGATATCACCACATTTTAGATTTTTAATTGAATGAATTCTACCGATATATCTAAACTATGAAAAATGTTAGTCATTCATAAGATTTTCTCTAAAACAGTTTTTAATCCCCACGTGACCAAACAGTGACCAATGTTTAATTTAAGGCCAAACAGTTCACCTGTCAAACCCACCCAGAAAATACATACATTAGTAATTTACTACCAAATAGATTATAGGAAATCTAAGAACGTTATGTAAAGAAATGGGAATTATAGATTGTACAATTATGTAATTTAACATTCTAGTCTAGTTCTTGTATAGCTATGTAAAAAAAAATGCAAATAATAAAGGGGAATGTTCATCACTTGTATAGTGTACAATAATTTTAAGGGGAATTACAGATTGGTCCGGCTACATGCAAATAATTATAGTTAATAGTCATTCATAGTTAAGTTAGTCGTTAATTATTCCTAAATTAATAGTCATTTGTATTGATGTATAATTATTTACTCATAGCCGGACCAATTAATGCAAAACCGGTATGTCATAAAACCTACCTCCCATATTGCAAAAAGCTAAAAACTGAGAAAATGAGATCAAGCGATGGCTTGATCTTACCCATGTGGCCATGTTGTTTTAAATGAAAGTTGAACATGTCACTCCTCACGTTTCCTAAATATTAGGCTTAATAGGATGGCCTTACTATGGGCAATCCAGGCCAGCTGATCATTTTTTTTTTTTTTCTCTTAGTAATAAAATTTTTCTTTTGTTGATAAAAATAAAAAAGTAAAAAATTCTAGGGCCAACTGCAATAGAATGTGTTTTCAGGAATTGTAGGGGTTTTTTTTGTGCAAATATAATCACTCATACTTCTTTTTATGCTGAATTATTAGTAGTAATAATGGGCATCGAATAAGCTTGGATAAATGGGTAGAGGTATGTTTGGCTAGAGTGTGATTCAAGTGTTGTAATATCGTGTCTCAGAAATAAAGAGTTTGCTCCTCCATGGGATTTATGGATTAGATGGCTTAATTGTTTGTGTTATATGCATATATGAAAGTTCAATTTAGTCACATATATAGAAAAGACAATGCTGCTGTGGATAAATGTGCTAATTTGGGATTTCAATTTTTTAGTTTTCATTGGTAGTAGGCTGGGATTCTTTTATCTGTCATGACACTTCTCTTTGTCTTCTTACAGATTTCTACCTTATTGGGCTTTATTTTTGTTGTGAGTTGGATTGTGGCATTTATACGTTACCAAGACCAGACTTTTTTTTTTTTTTTTTTTTTTTCTATTTTCTATTATTGGTACTCCTTTTTCTTTCCTTAATAATTTCTAGAGCTTTGATGCACATGATAGTAAGGGTTTAGATTGAATGCCAACATAGTTGGGATGTTAGACTTCTCTTTAATGCTCAAGCTCTTTTATTTAAAAATAAAAAAATAAAAATAAAAATAAAAAAAACCAAATAAGTTTTACTCTACTTTCTTTGTACGTGGCTATCGACTTGATCGAGCTAGTGTCGTATTAAATGAGATCAACATATGGTATCGTCCTTTATTCAAATGTAAGGTGCCAAATTAAATTGATTGAAGTAAGTATTTGGGGCACTAGATTGTTTTTTTGCAACTTGGATTTATATATATTTTTTATTTCCATATATTGAAACCTTAGGACTTACCCTCCTAATCAAATCCTCTTGGTTGTAGACTCCAATAGAGGCATGGAAGGAGTGAAGTGCCAAATTTAAATTGACGGTTACAACTATTTGTGGCACTAGGTTTTATGCAACTTAAATTTGTATTTTCCTTATTTCCACATACTAAAACGGTAAAACCCTAGGACTTGATCTCCTGAATTGTTTAGGGTTATAGACTCAACTAAAGGGAAGAGACTAGCATATGATGTCTAGGGGGTCAGCCTTGAGGTTTTTGAATTGGGCCCTGAGCAAACTCATAAGAGGAGACTCTCAGAGGAGACTCTATACACATATTAACACACAAAATTTTTTTTAATTACTATCCACAATATGTTTTTCAAGTAGCCATACAAATATTGCATGCATGTATAATTACTAATATTTGCTTATACTCTGTATAAATTAAGATCACAAGAAATCATTACAAGAATTCAAAAAGATAACATCAGTTCTTCTTTCTTCTAATTTAGCAGAATCCACTTTAACAATTATTTTTTACTCTTTGTACCAATTTATTCTTTACACCCTTTCTCATTCTTACCCAAAAAAAAAAAAAAAAAAAAAAAAAAAAAAAAAAATTCTAGAAATGTCAACAAAAGAAGTTTTTTTATTTATTTATATTTTTTTAAGATAAGAAAATTTTTTTAAAAAATTTATTGAATGCCTACATGAGAAACAATAAAAAACGAAAGAAAGATGATTTATTTATTCAATTGAAGATGGAGCATTGGAGTAATAAAAAGATAAAAGAAAAAGAAAAATTCTTTGGTTTTTGAGTAATAAAATAAAATAAAACAAAAAGATAAAGATTAAAAAAAAAAATCACAAGAACTTTTAACAAAAATAGTTTTTACAAAAAAAGAAAAAAAGAAGAAGAAAAAGGGCAAGTAATTACAATTAGAGAGAGAGAGAGAGAGAGATTTTTGTCCAAAACCGAGAGTATTTTTTTAAATTTATAAGTGTATGTTTTATTTTATTTATTTTTATTTCGACTTGAGTTGAGAATCCTTTAGAGTTTGGACTTGGGCATAAGTCCTTTGAAAATTAAATTTGCTTTGGGTTACAGTCCTTATTTAATAATAGTTATAGCACATGTGTATTGCACGCAAATACTTTTAAATAATATTAAGAGACAGGCTAATGTAGCCCCAAAAATTCCTTAGCACCCTCTATTAACTTTAAAATTAATTTTAAAGGTTTATGAAAATATAAAAGGTTTCCATAAAAACTTCTTACGTTGTTCACTGGAAAACATTATTTTGAATAACTTTGTAGAATAAATATTTTCTCAAAATCTATCGTTTAAGTGGACTTTTTGGTTATTTACAATTTCTATTTCATTTTATAGAATTTTTCATGAAAAATTGTTAAAAATTCTACTTAAACCATAGATTATGAAAAAAAAATTCTTCTACAAAGTTGTTCAAAATGATGTTTTGTAATAGACAATGTGTCCAGTTTTCGTTTTTGCGGAAACATTTTATATTCTTCATAAAACCTTGAAAAGTTAAAAGGTAAAGATCAAATTAGTACCCTAAAATTTCCTAAAAATCTCAGTGTGGTATCCAGACTATTTTTTCTCCCAATTTAATACTTAAAGGACATGTCACGTGCTGTCATGTGATCGATCGAGTGACATGTGGCATCTTTTATTATGTAAATGCAGGTCTTACAACATCATAAAATCAAACCATGTGGTTCATTCTCCATAATAGTCAAAAAGTACCATCAGGCCAAGAAAATGAGCATCATTAATGCATTTAAGTTCAAAATTACTAGAAATCAAAGGGAAGCAACTAAGGGCTGTTTGGATGTTCAATTCAAAATTAAACTATTTAATCAGCAAAATTTACATAGTATTCAAAGCACAATCTATTACCTTGAATTAGAATATTTAAAAATTTTGGAGTACGTCTGTGAGCGCCGTGTCTTGAACCACGCGGCTTGAGAGTACGCCACTAACCATGAGGGTTAGCGTGGAGAGGGAGTTGCCACCCAATTTGGCTTTAGGAACTACTTGACCCCTAGCAAGGGTCTAACTCATAATAACCTTCAGGTTCGTAGCTAGGGCACGTTATTGGGAAGGTGTGAGGCACCCAATAACGCCCGACCGAAGTAGGCCCCCACATATACTTATTGGTTTTATTTATTTATTTATTTATTTATTGATGAAATAAAGTATGTATTAATTACAAAGGGCAAGGCCCAAGTACATGAGACATACAAGAACAAAGCTCTAAGTCACAAAAAAAGACCCCTTTATATCTTTAGGGAATCTAAGAAATGAACAAAAGAAGGTTTACTAATCTTAGTACTGCTAAAGTACCACAAAAAAAAAAAAAAAAAAAAAAAAAAAGATCCTTAGTAAATCATTTGAGATCAATGATGGACTTTTCAATCCCTTTAAAAGTCCTATGGTTCCTCTCCCTCCAAAGGCACTAAAAAATAGCATGGGGTGTCATCCTCCAAACCACTTTAGCCTCTTTATTACCCCCTTTAAACCACCAACTTGAAATAAGAGCATAAGTAGACGAAGGAAGAACCTGCAATGAACACTAAAAACATTGAAAGTGAACATCCATAGACTCCTTGCCACCTTACAATGAATGAAAAAGTGGTCCACTGTTTCCGTTTCTTCTTTACACAAAATACATCTATTGGGTAAAATAAAATCTATCCCAATAATGTGATCCAAGGTCAAACACTTATCACTACCCACCAACCAACAAAAAAAGGCCACTTTAGACGGAACCGAGGCAATCCAAACAATATTCACCGGGAGGAAAACAATTATAAGAGGCCTTAAAATATTGTGGAAAGATTTTACAGAGAATAGCCCTTTTGAGTTCTTACGCTACACCAAGGAATCATTCTCACCCACCAAAATCTTGCTATCGTAAAGCACTTGGTAAAAAAGTAAAACACTTTCCAACTCCCAATCATTGAAGCGTTTTGTAAAGATGACATTCTAAAAAATAGCACACTATTAACATCTAAATAATCTTTGACTAAAGCATTCTTGTCTTGTGCAATATTAAATAAAGAGGGAAATTCATTCATAAGAGACAAATTGGAGCACTAAACTTCCTTCCAAAAACTCACTCTACTACTATCATCCACTTTAAAGCCAATCTCTTTGAAATCATTAAGGCCTTGCATAATAGCCTTCCAAAGACCCAAACCATGAGAACCTCTAATATCCTTGGTCCACCACTCATTATTAGTAACACCATACTTCCATACCACCACATCCCGCCATAAACCTTGATCTCCCTTACCGAACCTCCAAAGCCACTTAGCCATAAAAGTTTGATTAACACATGAGATAGATCTAATACCCAAACCACCCATACTTTTAGCAAGACCGACGGTATGCCAATTAACAAGATGAAATTTTCGATCCCCTCCCACTCCACTGCACAAGAAATCTCTTTGAAACTTCTCAATACTATTAGCTACTGATCTAGGGATTTTGTGAATGGACATAAAGTAAATGGGAATGCTAGATAACATACTTTTAAAAAGAGTCAATTTACCTCCGTTGGAAAGGTATCCTTTGTATCAACCACTAAGCCTCTTATCAACTTTTTCAACAACAAGATCCCAAACTTTAGTATCTTTAAAGTGAGCTCCCAAAGGGAGACCAAGATACCTAACTAGCAAGGAACTAACCTTGCAACCAAGGATATTAGCAAGACTACTAATATTATCCACCCTACCCACCGGGATAATATCACTCTTACTAAGGTTCACTTTAAGCCCCGAAACTACTTCAAAACAAAGGAGAATCCCCCTCAAATTAAGCATTTGGTCTTTATCAACACCACAAAATATAAGAGCATCATTGGCAAAAAGCAAATGCAAAATCTTACCACTCCCAAAATGACCATCACCAACTGTGAAGCCTTCCACAAGATTAGTAACCATAGCGTTAGCAATAAACTTGCTCAAAACCTCCATAACAAGAATGAATAACAATGGAGAAAGGGGGTCCTCGCTGTGAACCCCAAAAAAGTGGCCCACATGAATAAAAAGGGAGTCGCCACCTCATTTTTTAAGGAAACAAAGAAAACCCTAAAAATGTTTTATTTCTAAAACAAAATTGACTCCATGTTTAAAAATGGAAAGGCAAAAAGTCTTTTGAAAATCAAAGATTGTGAATCTGGAGGCTAAGTTACAATATGGGAAGGTTCTAGGCAAAGCCTATAGGCACCCATATCGCCCTAATCAGTCTCTTAATTTAGTTGGGCTAAGTTAATGTCTTAAACACACAAGAATCAATAATTATCATCACAAGACAACATGCATGTCATCCATTCATTCATCCATATAAGTAAATAAATAAAAGAAAAAGAGAAAAGAGAAAAAGGGAGAAGAAAACCTAGGATACTTAGTATTTTAGAGCGGACTTGAACATCAAATGAGCGCCTACGTACCATGTATGGAAATACATGGATCAAAGTTCACGTAGTTCGAATGAGAATAAGGTTATAACCTAATAGAGGCCTATAGTAAACCTTAAGTTTCCTTTCAAGAAAATATGGGAAGTTTCCAAAGATAAATGATTCTCAAAAGATCTTTAGAAAATATGGAATTTTAATAAAGATAGAAACTTTTTATTAAAAGGGATTTTATGAAAGGAAACTATAGCAATTGCCATATTCCCCTATTAGGAAATAACCCTAGGAGGGAGAAAGGGAAAGTTTTAAGGGAAGAAAAAGTGAATTAGGGCACTTTCAAACCCTACTTACCTTGTGCAATAGCAACCTATCACAAATAATCACCTTATTTCATAAAGTAATTACCCTATTTGCAAGATTTCTTCTTGCTATAGCCAAAATAATCACCCCACATTGGTAGGGTAATTGCACCTGTCATATCCCACTTTCTATAGGTTATGTACCTGTCAAGTACCTACAATTTGCATGCAATATCCACCAAAAATACCAACAAACCAAACTAGTATCCAACCAAACAATTATCATACCCACAAATAAACTATTACATGCTCAAAATATGACATCAATGACAAAAAAAAAAAAATCTGGACAGAATAGTATTAAGGCCTATATTCATCCACTAAACATGCCAACAACAAAAACAGTGAATAAACACGAACCCTAATTCAATCCTAGAACTATGACATGCATAAAAACCCTAAAATCCACTATATGAATGCAGAAAATATCATAGTTATTCTATATGCAATACATATACAACAACTATGAAGAAAAACCAACAAAAGACCCTAGACTACCATGCTATATGCAACTTTCCTAAAACGAAGACAACAAAAACCCTAGAATCACAACTATGCTTTAAACTACATGAAATAACCCTCTAGCATGCAAAACCACTCATGAACAACATTCTAATCATGCATATTAACTAATGGAAGCAACAACACATGATAAAAATGTAAGCCTTAAAATGCAATTGAGTTATTCTAAGCGAAACCCTAATTTCAGCACTATAGAAATCCTAGAATCACAACTACGCATTATACCACATGAAATAACCCTCTATCATGCAAAAATACCCATGAACAACATTCTAATCATGTATACTAATTAATAGAAGCATTAACACATGATAAAAATACAAGCTTTAACATGTAATAGAGTTATTTCAAGCAAAACCTTAATTTCAGCACAATAGAAATAGAGGTATACCTATGGTTCAACCTTCTTATCGCTGTAGAGACTCTTTCGTTCCCTTGTCAATGACTTGAAAAACTCTGTTTCAAGTCTCCACAAACCCTAGCTCTCCTTTGGAACTCTCTCTCTCTACCTCTCTTTCAGAAATTAGGTTAAGTGTATAGAAGTGGCTCTAGATCCCCCCTCAATGTTGAAGTATAGAAGGGTATTTATAGGGTTTGAGTGGAATCCATCAATGGTTGGGATTAAATCCCTAAATATTGATCCAAGGGTCATTAGAAACTCACTTGGGGCTCAAGGCACTCAAATAGGGCTGAAAATAAGATGGAATGGTGGTTGGAGGCGGAAAATTCGTCAAAAATAGGAAAGAGATGAAAAAACCCTAAAAATTGACGGAGTCCCTCAGCTAACCACCTAGGGCTGGGTAGCTAGCAACCTAGGCCTAAGCGGCTAGCCACCCAGGCCTGGGTGGTCACTCGAGGGCCTCGTCAGCTCTTGCCTTATTTGAGCCATTTCAGCTTCTAAATGTGTTTCATGGCTCAAATTAGCTCCGATTTTGATAAAACGAAAGCTAAAACAACCATGTTTTGAAAAGGAATATGATTTGAGACATTTTAGGGCAAAAATCCCTAGCCATGGATGCATAGTTAGGTTTTACAAAAGCGGTTAACCACTATGCACCACCGTCGCTAACCTTAGGTATGCACACAAGGTCGCACCGAATGCTTTCTAATTCAAAATTCAACATTCTAAAACATCTTTAGGGATGAAATTAAGACTAATCAAAGTCAAATGAGTGAGAATTGGATGAAATTCATGAGCTGATTTGAGCCAACCCGAAGTGGGTCTCTTAACCAACCTGAACCATATTGAGCCATTTTAATCCCAAACCATCAATTCATCAAATTGAACCCATAAATACCTCAAATGTATCCATATGAACTCTAATTGATAATTTGGAGGTCATTTCAAGGTCAAATGGAAAGTTTGTGACCTAAAAGATGATTATGCCCCTCAAGTCACAAAAGTTCTTATTAACCCTCAAGATCAACTCCAAATCGAATCAGAATTCTACACATTATCTTCAAGACCCTAGAACTCAATGCAAAAAACTAGACTAAAAAAGGAAATAAAAAGATACATAAAATGACAAACCCTAGCTAAGGTGATAAAAATGGGATGTGACACCCTTGTTGGATATCTCTAAAGCTATGAAATAAACTATAAGGAGTACCATGCACCAAAATCGAAAAAGAAAGGGTAGAGGTACACCAAGAGATCCATTTATGCCACTTTTCTCGAAAGCCCATTCTCCCAAGAATATAAATAAGGAAATTTCAATTGACATGATTATACGCCTTTTCTAAATCAATTTTAACCAAAAGCTTGGGAACCCCACTTTTAAGTCTAGAATCAACATATTCATTAGCCACAAGCACCACATCCACAATTTGTCTACCACTAGTAATGGCAAATTGTGAAGGAGAAATAAGAGTTCTAACAAATTTAGAGAGTCTTAAAGCTAAAATCTTAGAGAGAATCTTATAAACACTACCAAGAAGGGAAGTAGGGCGAAAATCCCACACATCAACAACCTCCCTTTTCTTAGGGATAAGAACAACAAAAGTAGCATTGAGACTTTTTTCAAATTTTGCAGTTTCAAAGAACTCCCCAAAGACCTTCAATAAATCCTCTTTTATCACCACCTAATATTTCTTAAAAGGTAATAGACATACCATCCGGGCTAGGCGCTTTATCCCTACCAAAGGAGTTAATGGCTTGTATGACCTCCCTTTCTTCGAAATCACTTTCCAAAAAATCCACATCCCCATAGTTTAAGGCATTAAATTCCAAATCATCAACAAACAGTCTCTAATCCTCTTCTTTATAGAAAAGATCTTGATAGAAGTCAACAATATCTTTAGAAAAGATATCCTCATCATCCACAAGAACCCCATTAACCTTTAATTTCTCGATGAAGTTAACCATCTTGTGAGAATTAGCCAAACTATGAAAAAACTTTGTATTTTTATCCCATTCTTTTAGCCAAATAGCTCTAGATTTTTGTCTCCAACTAATTTCTTTAAATCTAGCTAACTTAGCAAACTCCGTTTTGCCCTCCATTCTACTAATTTTATCCTCTTTCAACAAACTATCTACTCCTTCCTTCTCATCATAAGAATGAATCACATCTAACACCTTTTCCTTGGCCTCTCTAACATTCCCAAACACTTCTTTATTCCAAACCTTTAAACAATCCTTCAAAGCTTTCAACTTCTTAGCAAAAACATAACTTGGATGACCAAAGAAAGAGAAAGAATTACACCAATTTTTAACAAGATCAACAAAGCCATCCTCTTCTAACCGCATATTCTCAAAACAGAAAGGGCCTCTAATGATTCTCAAACCTTCACTATCAAGAAGAAGAGGTATATGATCCGAAAGAGGTCTTGGGAGAACGGATTGAATAGTTCTAGGAAAATAATCTTCCTAAGAATAAGAAAAAAAGAATCTATCTAACCTAGATAGACTAAGGTTATCCTGATTGTTTAACCAAGTAAACCAGCCACCAACAAGCGGAAGATCACACAACTCATTGAAGTTTACAAAATCCGAGAATAATCTCATAGCCGTAGAAAAAACCATACAATCTTTCTTCTCATTAGGGAAGCAAACAACATTGAAGTCCCCGCCACACACCAAGGGAGATCCCATTTAGTTTTAACTCCTTCCGATTCTAACCAAAAAGGCTTCTTCAAAGCATCATCATTAGGACCATAAACTCCTGATAAAACCCATTCAAAGCCATCATTGAAATTCTTGAAAACGCAAGATACAGAGAAAGAACCCACCACTTCATCAATTTTGGATAACATCCTACTATCCTACATTACAAGAATACCTCCATCTGTGCCAACAACTCCCAATTCAACCTACTGAACATAACTACCAGCCCACAAATCTCTAATAATATCCCTATTAGTGGTTTCAACTTTGGATTCCTTTAGAACAACTATATCTCCTCTCCATTTTTTAAAAGCAGACTTAATCCTCCTCCTTCTTTCTAAACTATTAAGCCTCCTAACATTCCAACATATAATTTTTAACTTCATAAACAAACTAAATCAAGACAACAATTCCCCCCTGCCGTCCTCAACCCTAGCCACTACACTACTCTTCTCCTTCCCTACATAATTAATAGTCCATTCAAGCTTTTTTAATTCACGTTTCCTTCTCTCATCCGGACTAACCAACTTTCTCCAAGGAGAAACCATATCATTCGACCTATGATTTTTTTTCAATGGAAGAAAACAAAGTAGTCAATTCCTCCTAAAACCCTCTACAAGAAAACCCAAGAAATTTGCTCAAACCTTTCACTCGGGATTTAACTAAATCAGAAGTTTCCATTTCATTAATTGATCCATTTTTAAGCAATAAATTACCCTTCATATCCATCCTATTTCAAAAATAAAATTCTGGTTCAATGCAATCAATCGGCATACAAGCAATGGGTTTGAAAAAACCCGTACTTAAAGAGTGACAACTCGCATTATCGTCTTCATAAACAGAAGTTGTACCCTTGGAAACAAATTCTTCGATTGAAAAAAGACCTCTATCCTCATTAGAAGAGCATCTACTAACATAAGTATCTTCAGTTCCAGACGCCATAACCTTTAACATAGGTACTTTGAACCAGCAAACTTCCTCTTCTCTAGGACGACAATTAATAACAGCTTGTGCACTATCAGATCTAATCTCAGACTGGTTAGATTCTACAGTGGAGCAATCTCTCCTACTAATTTTGAAATGGTTCCCCCTTCTCACATCAGCTGTATCGACATGATTAAGAGGACGAAGCCCTCCTTGGACGACGACTAGAAGCAACAAACTTCTCTCTGGAACATTTGAACCTGGTACCCTATCCTCAGAATACAAAGAAGGAATAGAAGAGGTCTTAAGAGTGTCTTGGGCCAAAGCTTGAAGTCTAGAAGAAGACCCAAAATCAGATTTGGAAAAGGATGGGCCGACACTCTAGCCCATATCCAAACTCACACAGTTAGTGTGTTTACGTACCTTGTATACCAGTTCTTTTCCCTTCCTCTCACATGACGAGACAACATTCGCTCCTCTTATTTTATTCAAATTTTGAACCTTTGCCACCAACCTCCATAGAGTCATCCACAGATCTAACACCACGTGTCCTGAAATTTCTAGTCCTCACTGCTTGGTCTTTGCCCACTCGTTTCCAACGCGTGTGGTGCTCTGTCTATCGTCTACTTCGATCACCATTCTTACATCGAGCATCACCATCAAAATCAACATCGTCCCCCCAGGCCTTACCATAAGATCACGACGAGAATGATTCTGGCCACCGAAAAAATTACGAACCGGCACCAGAAGTGGAGAAGAATCAATAGAAATATGGATTCTATAGCACTCCCTGAAAGCTAAAACCTCCACAAAATTTGGTATGGAACCAATGTCTCGAACCAAAAAATGTATTTTATCCCACTTGCCTTCCCAATCCACTTTAACTTCCAAAAAACCTCCACAGAAATCACGAATGGATTTAAATAAATCCTAACACAAAAAATGAATAGGTAAACTCATTAAGTCAACCCACCTTTTGCCTTTACCCTTCAATACACCTGTGCAACCCACCTTATAACCCCATTGATCAAGAAAAAGGGTAACCACCCCTTTAGATCTACTACTCTCGTTAAGGATTTTGTTAGCAACTTCTTCAGAAGGGATATAGAAGAGCATCAATCCATTAGACAAAACGTGTATTTTCACACTTGTATTAATACCCCAAACCTTTGAAGCCCAATTCTCAATCACAAGAATCGAGCCACTATTGCCGATAAATCTTCCCACAATACATGAATTTAAAAACCTAGTTCTGTATTCCACATCCTTCTCGCTGACCTTGAAAACAAATCTGTTATCCACCGCATTAATCTCACAATCACCGTCCATCGAAAACATCGGCAACTTTGCCAAATTCAGGTAAGAAGGATGAGGATTACGCTATATTCCTAGCACAGAACTACGCTTAACACTAGAGAAATCCTAGAAGCAAATATTCAAAGAGTTTAAAAAAGAACGCCATCCGATAGTATCAACACCTTCAAGAATGATCACTATACCCTCACTATGGTTGAAAGGAAATTCATAGAAAAAGAGAGACCTTCCTCTATCGTTAGATTGGACCATAGCCACCACTTCCCTGAAAACACCCACCTCCATCCAGAATAACTTGGCCCTCGAACCATTGCGTAGGATGCCTTCAACAAAATCAATGGCTTTCTTAACAAAAAGTCTTTCCAAAAAAACGTTTCTGGGAAAACTTTTACCTTTTTTATTAATCCTCAAAAACCTTCCCCTATTTTCATCGGAAACAGCAAAATCGAAGGTTTTCCCTTCGATCTGGAAGATCCCCATACAAAATCCTAGATTTGAGATCAAAGATCAAAGAACTCGCCGGAGAAGTGACGACAGATGTATGAGAGTCGGAACCATCCTCTGGTAATGGCAGAGACTGGCAACGACGAATGACAGCGACGTATATGTGGGAAAAGAGAGATAGAGAGACAGAGAGAGACAGAGAGTGCTATAAATGATGAGCTGATTCTCACTTAACTTTAATAAAATTATTATAAATTAAAATACCAATTAGGTTTCCCCCTCTTTTGAGTTATTCTTAATCCTCATTGGTTTTAATTAAAAAGGACTTAATTGGATTCGACCATATTCAAGAAATTATGTAATTCAATTCGATTATGGCACGCAATGATGAAAGGAAATAAAGAATCAAAATAAAACAGGGAAAATGAGTATATATATATATGTATACAGAAAATAGAAGCACTAAGAACTCAGATCGAACTTACACTGCCTATAAAACAAAGATTAGTTTCCCAGGCATACACGTACATGCATATGTGATGCATTTACGTACATGCTCAAAACCCAGTGTATGCAAAAATGCAGATTTGAACCTATTATGCAACTATTATGTTTGTATAGGCCTACAAACAACTAAGATATGCACATAAACCATCTAAGCATGCTTTGAAAGCAATAACAACATCCTAGATCTAAACATTGAGAGACAATGGATCGACTATATGAAAGAAATGCCAGAATTAATGAATCATTTAAGCCGTACAGCATAATCGATCATGCCTATATTTAGGAATGTAATAAGCAAATGAACATATGCTATTTAATCCTAGTTTACATGCTTTAAGTATGCGCTAAATCATGCCTCAAATCATTGAATGCTCATTATGTATGCAAATGAAAGAAATACATAAGGAAATCCTAAACCTATTTCATGAAGATCAATCAATAAGCATATTGAAGCGATAAGAAAACAAAAGTAAAGGCAGGAATGATTACCTTTAGGTTTGGGCGGCAGCAAGGACTCCTTGAGTTCACCTTTCTGGACTTCTCATGATCACAGCTACTGATTTCTTAGGGTTCTTCGGGGGTGGTGGCTTAATGCAAAGTTGGATAGAGGCTTAGGAAAATTTAGTCCCCTTTCCTAGGTTGAAAGTCGGATATTTATAGGAGAATTTTAGGGTTTATTCACAAGGTAACCAGGGTTTCCAACCACCACAAGGTAGCTGGCATCGAGCTTGGTCCTTGTAAGGTAAGGGAGAGAATCTGGGAAATGTTGATTTCTACAAATTTTGGGTGATGCACGTACGTGCATGAAGTATGCATGTATGATCATGGGTTATGGTTTTGTGTTGATTTTCAGCTATGATCACGTCGGTCCTTCGGGAATCACTCGTATAATTCTATTTGATATCACCCTTCATCATTTGGCTTAAAGGTGGTCTGAAATGTCAAGAGGTAAGAAATTGGGTGTCAACAATGTCATCACTATGGTTGATGTTTTGAGATCAATTCCTAAAACTTCATGAAATACCAACATTTTGAAAGATTTATGTTGGACAGCGTTTCAAAATCAAATGCCTAGGAAAAACAAAAAGTGGCGAGTTGTAGCGAATTTAGGTTTGAGAGTTCATTTGTCCAATGAAAAATGAAATTACCTGTATAAATTGTTTAAGAAATGGAACTTTAAAAAAAAAAAAAAAAAAAAAAAAAAAAAAAAAGGAGTGGCAGATATAGATTACACGAAAATCTAAAAATTATTCCCATGCAATTAGGTAACAAATGTCATAATAAAAGGAAAAACCTAGGGGGAATTACAAAAGGGCTCAGTTAAGGCCAGGCATATAATTACGTACAAGTCAATGCAATTGACTAATAACATTCTAGTCATTTTTTGTTAAATTAGTAGTAATTTATTTGTAGTTATTAGTTAATTATATATATTGATTTGTAGTTATTTGCCCATAACTGGACCATTTTATAATTCCCCCAAAAATATCTACATATGGGAACACTCAGAATGTTTGATGGTTGAATTGTGACCATCTACACCTCTAAAATTAGAGGGACAATGTTTGGCCACTGAACCTTGAGGAGGATCTCCTCCTAAATTTTGAGGTGACGTGTTGTATAATTGCCACTTGTTCATAACTATTAAAGAAAGTATGTTGCTCATGTCAAATTATAATGCCTTCCATTCCTTTTTTTTCATTTGGACCAAAATATCCTCTGTCGTAGACAGAAACTTATCCTTCTTCATTTAGTCAATTCCATATCGGCAGACCTGTAAAACCCCTCTCTCCAAAACCATCTTCGCCCTTGTCAGATTTTAACAGATTTGTATTGACCATTCGCATAAAGGGTGTGCTTTGCCTTGATCTGGAAAAAAAATGACACAGAAGAAAGTAATAAAATAAGCACTTAGAAACTCCATTTTTTAATTGAAGCTTCGGATTAAAGCTTTATTTATTAGCTTTTACGGGAGCTTGAACTCCCACGGACAACAACTCTTTTTATTTTCTTTGTTTTCTCCATCTATTTGTTTTTGGATTTTTTTTTTTTTTTTTTTTTTTTGAAAGGTTTGGGGAGAGAGCTACATATATGTGGGATTGCAGTTGCAGGGTAGTAAAAAATGGGGTGGTTTGGAAAAGAGTGGAGAAACAGAGGGATGATGCTTACTTGCTTAGATACAGAAAAGTAAATAGGAGTGGAGAGTAGGGGTATGTTGGTCATAAAGAGAAAACCAGAAAAGTGTATTACCATAGTCACGGGTAGCATCTTTCTTTTTCTATAACTCTGGATACGTGGCAATTATACAGCACACCACCTCAAAATTCAGGAGGAGCTCCTCCTCAGGGTTCAGTAAAAGCATTGTCCAAATGGAGCTTGATATTTTCAATGCCCACAGTAATCGAAGCCGTCTTTTTAGACTATATATATGTGTCATCGTATTTATACCTCCACGTACACAATTCCACCACTTTCAACATTGAGAAAACCTCACGTCTCAGGCCTCACGTCTTGTGAATAACGCTGTCTTCAATCTTACAATTTTATGTTTGAAAAAAATTTGGATCCATTATTCCTTCTGATGTTATACGTTGTGACCCCCGTACGTCTGGTTAGACTAATATCTATACCCCTTTCTCTTTGATTTGATATTTCATATATGCTCATGTTTAACAGTACTGAGATGGTGATGTCGAAAACAAACCAGGGCCGGCCGCCAGAGCTGCATGCATGCCTACCCAAACAAACTCGGTGTATAGTTACTAAAAGATAAAATTGTGGGTACTTAGAGTAAATTTTTATTTTTGTGCGTAATATATATAGAATGCCTTATTTTATTATGCTCCTAAAAGACTCAGCTACTATGAATCTAAAATATAAAAAAATAAAATAAAATAAAATAATCAACCTCAGCTACTCAGGGCTAGTCCAACCGTTGGAGCTGAAGTTTTATTGGGCAAGGCTTTGGCCATGGGCGGAGCCACACGGTACCGAGGGGGGTCCGCCGGCCCTCCTCAATAATGTTTTTCATTTTATTTTACACCTATATTTTTGTACAAATCAAGTATTTGGCTCTTCCCAATAGTTTTTATCTTTCATTTTACACCTATATTTTTATACTAATCACATATTTGACCCTAGCTTCTCAAAGTTTTTTTGCTAGTTATTTTATATATGGGATGAGTTTTTGTTTTGGTTTCTTCACTTCCCTAATTGTAATCATTCTTTGTGGTCAGCCCCATTGTAATCATTCTTTTATATATATGGAGGTTAGGATATTATTGCACTCAATTTTTATATGATTCTTTAACATTGAATCTTGCTTGATCCAAAAATGTCCAAAATTAGTTAAGTGAAAAAAGAACTAATGTAATAATGAGATCGTTGGATCTTGCGAGATTTAATGGCTTAAGAGTGGTATAAAAAATTGGGATAAAAAATTGTGAACCTTGATTTTGACCCTAAAATTTTTCTCGTCTAGTTATACATTCTTTGGTATTTTGAATCAAGATCAACATAAAAATCCAAAAATCACTAAATTTTGGTCACCCTAGACCAAATTCCTCGCACCGCCCTTGGTTTTGTCTAACCACTTAATTTGGCCGCCCTACACGACTGCATGAAACATGAATCAAGAAACATATGCATGGAACAAAGAAACATGGGGCTGTCCATGGAGACTTCGCGCGAGTAGTCACGGTCCGCCCACCAGACTTTTTGAGAATCGTACGTACATGCCTTCCTACTCGTGTGTTTCAAACACCCAGCATGATATTATGACAGCACGATGAAGCTGTGTCAACGTCTATGCGTACATTCCTTGCTTTTTTTCGCGTCGTTTATCCTTGACAGACGGCGCCTCCTCTCACGTTTTCTAAATAACAGTGATTTCATCCTAGCCATAATTTTATGTTTAACCAAATTTGAATAAATTATTTCCTGTGTTAGACATTGTGTACGTGACCCCGTCTGCTCTCTTGACTAATTTTTCCGTCATCTTTCTTTGATTTCATAATTAATTCTCAGGTTTAATACTGTGAAGCTGTCATCCAACGACGTTGTTGGTTTGAAAAGAAAATCTGCAAATAGAAGAAAATGACGATACTTATGCTTCAAGTTGCGGTAGCTATGAGGTCGCTATCCTTAAGACAATGTTTGTCCCCACTACGTGCCACTTCGTGTGTTGCATCATTATAATTAGCACCACGTTTATCTCCACGATATAGTAAAACTCAATTCTACCCCTTCTTTTTTGTAGGGTTGTGTATTAATGAAAACAAACTCGAACAGTGTTTGAATTACAAAAATTGGATGCGGGATTAGATTTTAATTTTGAAAAAACCTACATGTGAGGTTCAAATTGTAATTATAGAATATTGGGTGTGACCAAATTAGAAGTGGAGTTCATATATATATATGTGATTGTAAGAAGCTGTATGCAAGAGGGAGGGTGGGTTATTTTGTGGAAGAATAAAATTGCATGCCTTTTGGTCCCTTTAAATCTGCCTTGATGGTGGTCTTTGCAATTGATGGTGATCTAAGCTGTAGAGGTGATGGATGGTAGTTGTGATTAGGGGTGTTTGTGGTTTGGTTTGGTTTGGTTTGGTTTTAAAGTAAATTTTACAAATCAAAACCAAAACCAAACCATATTATTGAAAAAAATAAATATATAAAACCAAACCAAACTGAAAAATATCGGTTTAGTTTCGGTTTTCTCCTATCAAGTAGTAACAAATCATGAATATTGGATATACGTACATAACAAAATGAGAAAATTAACGATCCAAACTAAAAATAAGAACAAATTTAATAATAGCATTAAAGATTTTTAACTAAAAAAAAAATATTAAACATTGTATCAAAGTGGAAACATATTAAAATAAGAAATTTACATATTGAAGTTTAATATATAATAAACATATATTATAATATATTATATATACTTTGCTTTTTTTGGTTTTTCGGTTTGGTGAATTGCACTTACATCATGATAGAACTATTGTTCTATTTATATAGAGATTGTTCCCCCATCAACTTGGATCCCACTTTTTGGGGCTGATTGGGATTAATTGGCACCAATGATGGTTGTACGGGGTAAAATCTGCTCCCCGAACTAGGTGTTGGTGATGGAGCTTGCTCCCTCGCCTGGACCTGCAATCACAAGCTTGGAAAATGGGTCAGAGGGTAGGCCAAGGTGGGGTTTGGCCGTGCCCTCTCCGAAGCTTAAGTCAGAAAGCTATACTGGGGAGAATGAGGCAAGGAAGAAGATGAATATCCAGAGAATTAGGTACTGTAGCTTACCAAATTAGGCTGTATCGTATTCTTTTTATACCCACCTGTACGGACTGACCATGTGAGGTCAGATAACTGCTTGGGTTAGGTCAGATCTGACCATGGTTTACCCATAACCGTCTGACCATAGTTTAGTGACCATGGTTGGCCAGGGAATCGTGGTTTCTTGTAACCGCTGTGTCAGGAATTACAGCTACTAGGACAGTTTTGGACTGTAGTAGGATTTGGAGTGTAGTATGAGTCATAAGACAGGTGTCCCGAGGTGAAAGCCAGGAACCGAGTTGGGAGATCACGTGCCTTGCAGCGGGTCCTACTGTGCAGGCCTCCCACGTGTCAAGTGAAGTGATTTAACTTCTTACCCCGAGCTGGATCTTCGGAGGTGAATCACGTGCGTTGTGGTTGACCTGGTTGAGCAATCTTCGCCACGTGTCAGCGTTTCAGACTTGAGCCCTCCATCCCGAGTTGAGACCTCAGTTCAGATATATTTCCACACAATTTGCCCCAAATTATGACATTCCCGAGCTGGGACTTGTCATAATTTTATTTTGCTAAGTGTTTTTCCCTGTGCCCCTATGCCGTTTGGCATTCTAGGGCTTACCTGGCAAAGAGGCGGTTAGGCCTTTCCGTATTCCAAGGCGCTGACGTCATGTGCCTTGGGACCGTACGATCTGCATTTAATGCGCCAGAAGTATTATGTCTTTGGAGGGAAGCAAATTACTGCTCATTTTATCTTCTGCACTCTCTCTCTACTTTCTGCCTTTGCTCTCTGCATCCTGTTCTCCGTTTTCTCTCTCTACTTTCTTTGCTCCTGCCTTCTGTTTTTTCCAGGAAAGTACCGTATTTTCCACCGGAATCCACTGTCTACGCCGTTCGCTTGTGGGAGAAGATCCGTTCCTCTCTTCTTTGTTGCCCTTGCGAATCGTTTCTCCGGCGCTGTTCTCTGTTGGTGTTCCTCTTGCTCGCTTCCACCGTTCAAGAGCGACTTTTGAAGTTTTCAGCGCCGTGCCGTACAGTTTCTCCGGCGAAGCAGCTTTTTTGACCACCGCTTAATCTTCTGAGAAGGTATAACTGGTTTTTGTTCTTTGTTCTTCAATTTGTTCGGTGTATTTTTCTCTTTGCGGTTGCTGGAGGTGTTCTTGGGGTTTGCTTCGTAATCCTAGGGTTTCCCTCTGGTTTTTGGGGCAAATCACCAAGATACTGATTTTCCCGCCTTTTAGGGTTTGAAAAACTCCATCTCGGGGTAAACTTGAGAAAAAAGTTTTGGTGCCCTTTTTAGTCTTTTCTCAACTCCGAGCTGAGTGCTCCCCGAGCTGACACTTAGAAAAATTTTAGGGTCTGTCAAGGCAGGGGTAACATACCTGTTAGAACCTGATCATGGAGTTTTAGGTCGGGACATATTGTCATGGGTTGAGTTATCCTTGGATTTAACCTTCCCCTTTCGTCTTGGCAGATGTCTTCTTTTTATGATATTAGGGGGAACCCTGCAAAGATAGCAGAGTTCAATGCTTTATACGGCTTTGAAGACGGGAAGTTTAGCTTCCGCTTTGCTGAGCCCGGGGAGGACGTCTTTAGGTCAGACGCCAAGGGTGGCCTCCCCGTTCCTATTGCTGCTTTCATGGAGGGTGGAGTTCGTGTCCCCTTCCCAGACCTTCTCAACGACTTCCTCCTCTACTGTGGAATAGTCCCAACCCAACTAGGGCTGAACTCCTTTAGGATCATCATGGGGGTTCATGTCCTTAACCAGCTTCTAGGGACTTCTGTCGGGGTGCGTGAGATCCTTCACCATTACAAAATCTGCGCCCTTAAAAATAAGCCCGACGTTTACCTCTCCCTCAAGCGCAGAATGAAACCCTTTGTCACTCACATCCCAGACTCCAACCCGGGAGCTCATGACATTGTGGTCTTCGTTTATGGGCCTGTAGATGGGACTCTTCCCCCTGATCCTCCCATCATTCCCCGAGAGAGAGGCTCTAGCTGTAAGAAATCAACGACGTCATTTAGCTTCTTTCTGTTTTATCTGACTTCGAGTTGAATCTTGGATTTAATATTGATACTCATGTCTCGTTTCTTTCTAGCAGCTCCTCACGCCAACGAGCCCGCGGACAAGCTGAACAAGGAGGATATCCAAAGATTGCTTGGATATCAAGTCAGCCAGCGTTGCCGTGCGGCGGAGACCTTGCTCAACTACCACGCGCGGTACCAGACTTGGGGGAAGGCGAGTTACCCCCATTGGGAGCAGCCTGACGACGAGCTGACCCGTGTGGTGGAAGAGGACCTTGAGAGAGGAGAGCAAGAGGAAGAGGAGGAAGAAGGGATCCGCCTCCGACCTGAAGGGGAGGGAGCTGAGGAGATTAGGCCCTCCGAAAAGACGGCTCGCCGCGCCCCCTTCGTCATTGAGAGCTCCAGCTCTGAGGAGACTGTCTCCCAAGCCATGGAGAGGAGAGGCTCCCGTCCCCCCCCCCGCCAAGAGACAGAGAACAGACTCCAGCAGCCAGAGGACCCAGAAAGACTCTGGGATGAATTTGAGGGCTCTGGTTGCTGAGAGAAGGGCGGCGGAGAAAGAGGCCCAGGAAAAGAAGGCTGCTGAGCAAAATCAGCAGCAGCAGAATCAGCAGCCGCAGCAACAGCGGCAGAATCAGCAGCCGCAGCAGCAACAGCGTCAACAGCTGCAGAAGACTAACAAGGCTGCTGCTGTTGTTGCTCCTGGGTCAGGTCGGGACGCTAGGAAAAAGCCCACTGACCCCAACAGCGGAAAGCTCATGTCCCACGCCATGAGGGGGCAGGACGTGGGCAGGCCCCAAGCGCCCGAGGCTACCGGGAAGGGGAAGGCTCCTCTGGTTCCCCCTACGAAGCCCCGGAAGCCCTCCACAGTCCCTGAACAGCAACCCGTTGTGCAAGGGCCTGGACAGGGGGGTTCCAATGCCTCGGGGGCCGGAGATGGGAGCGCCCCTGCCCGTGCTGATGTGATAGCAAAATTCCCCGAGGTAAACCTTCACTTCTTTCTGTGCTTTTTATCCGGAAGTCTATTATGAACTCTGACTGACTTTATGTCTCTGTTCGCGTGTGCAGTTCCCCGTACCCACAGATAGGGGTGTTACCAGCTCTTTCTCTGCGGAGTACAACTTCAGGCAGCTGGGGAATCCCATGAGGTTGCCGGTGGACATGGAGCATTTCAGGAAGAGGACCGCCCTCGACAACCTCCGCTTCGGGTTTACCAGCCTTTACCGAGTAAGCTCCGTTCTTTTGTGGTTTCCGTTACTTGTTGTCCCACCTTATTTTTGACTTGATGATGTCTGCATAGGGCTGCCAACAAATCCTGCTGGCGGGAGATCGACTTGAAGAGGAAGACAACAAATTGCAGGTCGAGCTCGCCAAAGTCCGGAGTGAGTACGATCAGAAGCTAGGGGAAGCTGAGGCCAACTGTGCTGCGGCTATGTCTCAAGTTCAGAAAGTAAAGTCTGAATGCGAGACTCTTAAGTCTACAGCCGAGAGTGCCATCAGCAAGCTCGAGCTCACGAGGAAGGACTACGCAGACTTGGAGGCTGAGCTGAGGAAGGCAAAGGATGCCCAGGATGGGTTGGCCTGGGAGAAGCGCGAGCTGGCGAGTAAGGTCCGGGCCCTTGAGGCTGAGGTAGAGAGGGAGAAGGCCTCCGCGAAGAAGGCCGTGACTGAGGAGAGGGAGAGCGTGACGGCTTCCCTCGTTGGGCAGATGACCACCGAGCTCGAGGTCACCTACAGATTTGCGTGGGAGACCTTGGTCGAGTTGGCATCTGCCCAATTTCCTGGCATTGCCGATATTCCCTTTGAAAGGAGGGATATTCCCCCGGATTACGATCCCGAGGGAGGTGATGTCGGGGAAGCTGAGATGGAGGTTGCTGGCGGCGATGAGGCCGGGGAGAACAATCCCGAGGTCACGTCTCTGCCTAATGCCACCATTGAAGCCGAGGGGACTGTTGACGTCCCCGATGACACTTCAGTCGCTGCCAACGGGGACCCACCCGTAAATGCAACGGAAAGCACCTCGGAGGCTATCCCTGATCTTCCTCAGACTCCCGTGGTTCCGCCTGTCTCTACTGATCCCGTTGCGGCTCCCGAGGTCATTGCTCCAGCTGCCGGGAACTCGGGGGAGAATGTAGCTACTTAGGTTTTTTCCTTTGTTTTTTCTTTTTCATTTCTTCTGGCTGAATGCCCCAACTTGTACAGAACATTGTAATACTCCTTCTATTGGAATGAAATACAGAATTTTTCTCTCTAGTGTGCATGTGTCTTTTATTTTCGTACTGGTTGTATGTTTGAATGTACTATCGGGATAAGATACCTTGTTGCTGGGGTGAAAATAATTAGGCCCAACCTGAGTACGGGCTTTAGTTTGTCGAGTAAGAGACCCGAACACCTGTCAGTCCTTTAGACCCATCTCTTGGTATGTTGTTGCGTTGAACCTGTTCCTAGGTGAGAATTCGTCGTGAACCCATTCTTAGGTTCGGTGTGCTCAAGCCATTTATTAGGTGAGACTTGTGCCCATTCTTAGGCGATTTTGCTTGGACCCGTTCTTGGGCAAGACTTTGTTGTGAACCCATTCTTAGGTTCGGTGTGCTCAAGC
Organism: Liquidambar formosana; assembly: GCA_039720395.1. Taxonomy (NCBI): domain Eukaryota; kingdom Viridiplantae; phylum Streptophyta; class Magnoliopsida; order Saxifragales; family Altingiaceae; genus Liquidambar; species Liquidambar formosana. The sequence continues at coordinate 25,986,367 of CM077827.1, read as the reverse complement.
CATTTATTAGGTGAGACTTGTGCCCATTCTTAGGCAATTTTGCTTGGACCCGTTCTTGGGCAAGACTTTGTTGTGAACCCATTCTTAGGTTCGGTGTGCTCAAGCCATTTATTAGGTGAGACTTGTGCCCATTCTTAGGCAGTTTTTGACTTCGACCCGTTGTTGGGGAAAATGCCTTTAGCTCAACTAATAAACAAGCGATGACGTTCTTGAATAATCTCTGAACTTGTATTGAATAATCATTGAATGTAATTACAACTTTGGCTATCGGTAAAACAATCTTAGGTTAGCTATGTTAACTGATCTTGGGAGCTCTTGTCCGGTCTCCAAGCTCTTCAATTTGTAAGAACCTGTACCCCCGACGTGGATGACCTCGTAAGGACCTTCCCATGTTGCCCCGAGCTTCCCGTCTGCAGGATTTCTGGTTCCAGCGTTGACTTGTCTGAGTACCAACTCTCCGACATTGAACTCCCTTGATTTTATTCTTCGGTTGTAATATTTTTTCAGCTCTTGTTGGTAAGATGCCATTTTAATTCGAGCCCTTTCCCTTCTTGAGACTAAGTGACCCAGGAATTTTCCCGAGCCTATCCCAAATGAGCTTTTCTTCGCATTTAACTTCATCCCATACTCCCTGAGTCGGGCAAAAGCCTCAGTTAAGTCTGCCAGGTGATCTTTCTCTGAGCTGCTCTTAACAATAGTGTCATCAACGTACGCCTCAAGGTTTTTGCCGATCAGTCCTTCAAACATCCTGCTAACAAGACGTTGGTAGGTGGCCCCTGCATTCTTTAACCCGAACGGCATCACCTTGTAGCAGTACGTTCCTCTAGGAGCAATGAACCCCGTTTTGTCTTGGTCGTGTTCTGCCATAGGAATCTGATGGTAACCCGAGTAGGCATCAAATATACTCAGTCTCTCATACCCCGAGATAGAGTCTATAAGTTGGTCAATCTTAGGCAAGGGGAAACTGTCCTTTGGGCATGCCTTATTGAGGTCTGTGAAATCGATACAGACTCGCCAGTCCCCTGTCTTCTTTCTTACACATACGGGATTGGCCAACCAACTCGGGTACTTTACTTCTCTGATGAACCCTGCTTTCAGAAGCTTATCAACCTCGGCAGAAATTGTTTCGGCTCTATCATCTGATAATCTTCGTTGCTTCTGAACCACCGGCTTGTAATTCGGGTTAACTTGCAACTCATGAGTAATAATTCTGGGATCAATTCCTGGCATTTCATGGGATGACCAAGCAAATACATCAATGTTATTCTTCAAGAATTCAAACAGCTCTGCTGCGTCGGAGTCACTCAATGACTTTCCTATCCAGAAAAACCTCTCTGGATCATCAGGATTGATTATCTTTTTAACTAACTCCTCCCCTGTTCTGTCTGCGGGTTCCAGAGCTGTTTCCTCTACTCCGGGCCGTTCTCCCTTTCGTTGCTACAAGGGGACCTCATCAATCTTAGCTTTTTTCTTCTGCTCAGGCTCTTGCCTCGGGGCTTTGAGTTTGCCAGTTCCCGAGCTGGGAAGGCGTGGGACCTTGGACTTCAGTTTGTCCTCGGAAGGCGCTGAGTGGCCTGCATACTCTGCCAGAAAACACTCCCTGGCCGCTGCCTGGTTTCCCTTTATCTCCATGATTCCCTCTGGGCTCGGGAACCTGATGGATTGGTGGTAGGAGGATGGGACAGCCTTTATGGCATGAATCCAGGGTCGCCCGAGTATAACATTGTAAGCTGACCTCTCCTGGATCACCACAAACGTTTCCATGGATTGCACTGGCCCTGCCCGAACTGGGAGCGTTATCTGCCCCAATGGGAAAGTCATGTTGCCATTAAAAGCTTTCAAGCTGACGTGGCAGGGCTTCAGGTCGGAGTCCCTAAGCCCGAGTTGACTGAACAACTTCTGGAACATGACGTTCACAGATGCTCCGTTATCCACATAGACTTTGCCCACGTCGTAGTTCCCTATGAGCATGCGGACAACTAGAGCATCGTTGTGCGGGCAGCGCATCGTCCCATCAGTCTCGGCGTCCCCGAAGAAAAGCAGTTTCTCACCATTTTCTCCATCACTCTGAGGTAGTAGTACCGGCTCATCCCCAATATCACTGACTTCAGCATCTTGACAGGCCATCCTATATTGCGCCCTAAGCTGGCTGGTTGACAGGGCTGTTTCCTCATATCCTCCGGTGATCATGTCTATCCTCCCGAGGATCTTTGGTTGAGTGGATTGAGGAGCCCTGTTCTCGGGTTTTCTCTGTTCGGATGGCTGTCCTTTGTCCTTTCGGACTATAAATTCATCGAGCTTTCCTTCCTTGGCCCAAGCCTCGAGATTGTACTTCAGAACCTTACAGTCCTCAGTTCTGTGGCCATGATCCTTGTGGTAACTGCAAAACAGCTTCTTATTTCTCTTCTCGGGCTCTGCGAACATAGGTCGAGGTTTTTGGAAGAAATCCTTGTTCTCCAGTGCCTTCATTAACTTGTAGATGGGGAGAGTAAATACGGTGAAGATGGCCTGGTTCGGATTGGTGGGTGGCCTGGATTTCTCTCCTCGGGGGTTGTCTCTTTGTGGCCTAGAGTCCTTCTTCTTGTCATCTTTTTCGCTAGCTTTGGCAGACTGTGGGGTGTAAAAATCATCCAACTTGGAATAATTAGCTACAGTGGAGAGTAGCTTGGCTAAGTTTCTGGGGGGATTGACGGTGAGTTCCTTAAACAGAGGTGATGGCTTCCTCAACCCGAGACGAAACAGATCCATTGCATTCTTCTCGATGGGCTCGTCGATCTCATTGTAGACCTCCCAGAACCTCTGAGAGTACTCCCGAAGTCCTTCCCCATCCTTCTGTTTCAGCTCATATAGGTTCTGCATTGTCCTCGGGAATTTACAGCTAGTGATGAACCTTTTCTTGAACAGCTTGCTCAGTTCGTGCCAGCTGTCAATAGACTCATCTGGGATCTTGGCCCACCACTTTAGAGCCACTTCCCCCAAACTCATAGGAAATATTTTGCAAAGAAAACTCTCATTTCCAGCATATAACGACATACGTTGCAAGTAATAATTCAAATGATGATCGGGGTCTATTAAAAGAGAGTAAAGAGTAAAGGTTATCTCGGAATACCCTCGTGGGATTGGGACCCGTTGAATCCATCGTGTGAATGGGCTCCGAGCTATAGCGAGGCTTTCAGGTCTTTCTCCCCCTCTACTCTGGTTGCCCCGGTGTCTCTTGGAGGCTTCCTCCTCGTTTCTTTCACGCCTGGGTGACCGAGAGTGCTTTCTGCTTGTCCCCCCAGTACTTCTCTCCCCCCTTCTTTCAAGAGACCGAGACCTGTGATAGCGTCTCTCTTCTCTGTGAACTTCGTGCCCAGAACGCACCTGAGAGCGAGGTCTTGGGTGGTCCTCATTCCACCTTCGCGCATGATCTGAACGCCTTGAACTGCGTTCTGGGGACCTCTGAATCAGTGCATGATGTTGTTCATCTCCCCCTCCCAGATGTCTCTGTTCTGGATCAGTTAATCGTGGCTGATCGTCATGTCTGCTGCGGTGGTGGTGGTGTGAGGCCCCGGGCCTGGGTGAGCTCTCCTGATGCCTAGTGCGACGGAGTGGACTGGTTTGGCTAGCCTCCTCAGCGACAATATTGACTCCGCGAGGGGCGAAGGTTCGCTGGAGGTAGCGGTGGTAATTTTGCTCTGCATTCAGCTTTGCGAGCTGCGCCGATTGAATCTCCGACTGCATGGTTGCAATCAGTTCCACTACCGCCGCTGGGTTAGGGTTATTTGTCACAGCCTTATCAAAGGCAGCTTTCAGAACAGGCTGGTCATCGAGAGAATGCAGAACAGCAGACATTTCAGGGGAAATCTGGTGTTGCTGAATCGGAGGAAGCTGACTGGTTCCCGCCGCAGTCAATGGCGGGTTAGCCTGTGAAGGCTGGGTTTCTGCTCGTTTCCCAGCATCGCCTGTAATGGCTTGGTCTACGCGAGTAAAGTTCGCTCCAGATCTGGTTCGCCCAAAGGTGGGCGGAGGTGGTGTAGCCATCTTATCGCGATGGTTCCCACAGACGGCGCCAAATTGTACGGGGTAAAATCTGCTCCCCGAACTAGGTGTTGGTGATGGAGCTTGCTCCCTCGCCTGGACCTGCAATCACAAGCTTGGAAAATGGGTCAGAGGGTAGGCCAAGGTGGGGTTTGGCCGTGCCCTCTCCGAAGCTTAAGTCAGAAAGCTATACTGGGGAGAATGAGGCAAGGAAGAAGATGAATATCCAGAGAATTAGGTACTGTAGCTTACCAAATTAGGCTGTATCGTATTCTTTTTATACCCACCTGTACGGACTGACCATGTGAGGTCAGATAACTGCTTGGGTTAGGTCAGATCTGACCATGGTTTACCCATAACCGTCTGACCATAGTTTAGTGACCATGGTTGGCCAGGGAATCGTGGTTTCTTGTAACCGCTGTGTCAGGAATTACAGCTACTAGGACAGTTTTGGACTGTAGTAGGATTTGGAGTGTAGTATGAGTCATAAGACAGGTGTCCCGAGGTGAAAGCCAGGAACCGAGTTGGGAGATCACGTGCCTTGCAGCGGGTCCTACTGTGCAGGCCTCCCACGTGTCAAGTGAAGTGATTTAACTTCTTACCCCGAGCTGGATCTTCGGAGGTGAATCACGTGCGTTGTGGTTGACCTGGTTGAGCAATCTTCGCCACGTGTCAGCGTTTCAGACTTGAGCCCTCCATCCCGAGTTGAGACCTCAGTTCAGATATATTTCCACACAATGGTTATCTGATTGATTCCTTTCCTTCCCTGCTTGATTGTGAGAGATTTGCGACTGTCCTTCTCCTATTATTTCTTATCTTTGAATTTGAATCATCCCTTTCTTCTGGGGCAATTATTACAACCCCTTAATTTTATTTGTACACGCTACTAATTTTAATTTATCAAGGTTTTACGAAAAATATAAATGATTTTTATGAAAATTGAACACATGATCTACTAGAATACATCATTTTGAACAACTTTAGAAGTTTTTTTTTTTCCAGAATCTGTCTTTTTGGACTTGTTGGCCATTTGGCCAAAAAGTCCACTTAAACAAATGGTTTTGAAAAAAACTGTCTCTTGCAAAGTTGTTTAAAATAATGTTTTTTAGTAGGACACATGGAAAGTTTTCATAAAAATCAGTTATAATTTTTTAAAACCTTAAGAAATTAAAATGAGTGAGATGTGTAAATAAAATTTAAGGGGTTGTAATACCTATTCCCTTTCTTCTTGCAGATAGGGACAAGATCTCATGGTATTACGACCAAATTCGGACCGAATCTAACGATATGCTCATATCTGGGCCTTTTTGGGCTAGCTTGCTAATTCCCCGGTGTGGACCTTTGTTCATTCGTGGACTGGTTCATTGCTCTTGGTCCGAGCCTAAGTTTGGCATTAGGTCCTTGTGCTTTGGGTTTAGGGATCAAAACAGTATTGTCAATGGATATATAGTTTAACCTTATGAATGCATGTTAGCTTTCATTACAGGCACATACTATCACATGTTATCTTAACATTAATTCATATAACTCATAAGTCATAAGGTATGTCTTTGTTGCCTCACACAACGCACCTGAAAGCCACAAGAAAAAACTTATACACACCGGCTACCCACACAGTGTGTAACGAAAGCACAGTTGCCACATTTTAAACATCTTTTCTTTGTGGTACGTAGTTCAAAACTAAAATTAATTTTCCCCCTTTTGTAAAGATATATGCATGCATATAATGTTGAAACTGGATTTGATTTTTAAAAGATGCTTTGAAAGATAACATTTGATTTGATTTGATTTGATTTGATTTTGAAAGCTGCTTTGAAAAATGGCATTCAATTTTATTTTATTTTTTTGTTTGGTAGAAAGTTGGAATTGTTTTTTGGCTCCTTAGAGTGAAAATGAAAGATGGGTGGCTTTAAAACTCACATGTTTGTTTTCTTTGATTTCATAATTAATTCCAAGTTTTAATACTGTGAAGCTGCCATCCAACGACGTTGTTGGTTTGAAAAGAGAATCTGCAAACAGAAGAAAATGACGATAATTATGCTTCAAGTTGCGGTGGCTATGGCCTTAAGACAATATTTGTCCCCACTATGTGCCACTTCGTGTGTTGCATCATTATAATTAGCACCACGTTTATCTCGACGATATAGTAAAACTCAACTCTACCCCTTCTTTTTTGTAAGGTTGTGTATTAATGAAAACAAACTCGAACAGTGTTTGAATTACAAAAATTGGATGCGGGATTAGATTTAAATTTTAAAAAACCTACATGTGAGGTTCAAGTTGTAATTATAGAATATTGGGTGTGACCAAATTAGAAGTGGGGTTCATATATATATAAATATATATAGATATAATTGTAAAAAGCTGTATGCAAGAGGGAGGGGGGTTTATTTTGCGGAAGAATAAAATTGCATGCCTTGGTCCCTTTAAATCTGCCTTGATGGTGGTCTTTGCAATTGATGGTGGTCTAAGCTATAGAGGTGATGGATGGTAGTTGTGATTAGGGGTGTTCGTGGTTTGGTTTGGTTCGGTTTTAGTGTAAATTTTACCAACCAAAATCAAAACCAAACCATATTATAAAAATAAATAAATAAATAAAACCAAACCAAACCAAAAAATATTGGTTTGGTTTCGGTTTTCTCCTATCAAGTAATAACAAATCATGGATATTGGATATACATAACAAAACGAGAAAATTGACAATCCAAACTAAAAATAATAACAAATTTAATAATAGCATTAAAGATTTTTAACGAAAAAAAAAACATTAAGCATTGTTTCAAAGTGGAAACATATTAAAATAGGAAGTTTACATATTGAAGTTTAATATATAATAAACATATATTATAACTAGTTGGAGCATACGTGCGTTGCACTCGACATATGTAATTTTTTTATATCATGTGTGCATTAGTCAATCTAAAATAAGTTAGATTTTAGATTTTTTTTTTTCACTGATATTTCTTTTTTTTTCCTTTTTGGTATTCGTCCTTTTTGGGTTTCGGTTGAAACTCTTGAAGTATGTATTGTATTTTATTATTTTTTTTTCTACCTCCTTTTTTTTTTTTTTTTTTTTTTCAACTGAATGAACAGTTTCTCAAAGCTATGGGTTTTGTGATTTTGTATGATTTTTCTTTCTTTCTTGTTTTCTCTTTTTTTTTTTTCTTTAATCACAGTACCTATATATTATGATTATAAATTCATCTAACTTATAAAGTCAACAAAAATCAAACTTATTCTCTAACAGTACCATATATATATATATTATTTGCAAAGCAAAACTTACCAGAGAAGGTTGAAACTACTGTTAATGGAGAAAGTATAATTTAGAAACCTGCTTAATGGAGAAATGATATATGTTGTGTTATGTAGTATAGATATAGATATAGATATATTATATACACTTTGGTTTTTTCGGTTTTTTTATTTGGTTTGGTTTTTTTAGCATGCAAACCAAAACCAAACCAAAAAAAAATATATAAAAATAAAAATAAAAATAAAAAACAGAACCAAACTGATCAATTTAGTTTGATTCAGTTTGATTCTCGATTTCAACCTAAACGATCAACACCCCTAGTTGTGACTACTTTGACAATGTGTCGGGAAACATTTAGCTAGGTGATAAGTGTTGTGTGCGTTAAATTCGATTGACCTCATAGAAGGACTTGTCTACCCCTCAAGCTGTTCAAAATCAGGTTTCTTGGTAGGTTAAGTAAAGGGATCACCTTCCCTTTAAGGACTCAGCCCAATGTGCTGCTTATCAAGGCCAGTCTTAAGTTTTTTGAGACCCTAGGCAAACTCCTAAAATAGGGCCCTTTATACATATTCACAAGCATAATAAAATTTAGGAGAAATATCCAAAACCTCCCTTAAATATAAAATCATATCTAAAAACCCTATTAAATATTTTTCCTATTCATCTAATCCAAAGAAAAAAAAATTATATCAATTAACTCTAATCAGTTAGATTTTTGTTTACTGCGGTTAAAAGTAATCCGACTAAAATGCTCTTCTTTCACAATAATATGTTTAATGACAAAAATGCATATTCAAGTGAATTTTCCCTTTTGCCCCCTCTTTTCCTGAACTTACATACTACTCTCCCACTCCTTTTTCTTCTCTCTTCCCTCCATGTGTATATTAGAGAAGAATTAATTAATGATAGTTAATTTTTTTCTAATTACACTACAAATAATAAAAGTAGAAATTCAGTTAAATATACAATTTTTTCATAAAACATATTAATGTCAAATAAGGATATTTTAGTCGGATCACTCTTTTCTTTTAACGACAGTAAAAAAAAAATTAACTAGTTAGAGTTAATAGATATGATTCTTTTTATTTGGATTAGATGGATAGGAAAAATATTTAATGGAGTTTTTGAATATTTCCCCTAAAATTTATACTCAACAATTTTATTTTTCTTTTTGGTTTTGGGCTTGAGTTTAGTAGATAATTTGGTCATTTGTACTATTGTACATGGACTTGGGAAAGGAACTTAACACTATGTTTGGATAAAGAATTTGTAAGTAGAATTTGCTTTTGATATGAAATTTGTAAAATTTTTATAAGGATTTTGTCTATCTCATCCTTATAAAATTTTACAAATTCTATCTCAAAAGCAAATTTCACTTAAAAATTGCTTATCCAAACATAATGTAAGAATTATTTAAGACCCTTAAACTTGGATTGGGGCTTTGCTCATTTAGTTATTAAAATTTATTTATTTATTTTTTTTTTACTTACTACAAGGGTACCAACTAAATTGGGGCCCTTATTTTTTGTCAAAATTTTGGAGCCTCAAGCAGCTACCTGAGTAACGCCTGGCCGGCCTGCTGTTTATCAAAGGGACTCCGATGCTCAAGTTAGCAGGGAATATGAATTGCAAGAAGGGAATAGGCCGGGTTGGTGAATTGCACTTACATCATGATAGAACTATTGTTCTATTTATATAGAAATTGTTCTTCCATTAACTTGGATCCCACTTTTTGGGGCTGATTGGGATTAATTGGTACCAGTAATGGTTATCTGATTGATTCCTTTCCTTCCCGGCTTGATTGTGAGAGATTTGCGACTGTCTTCCTCCTATTATTTCTCATCTTTGAATTTGAATCATCCCTTTCTTCTGGGTCAGTTATTACTACCCCTTAATTTTATTTGCACATGCCACTAATTTTAATTTATCAAGATTTTACGAAAAATATAAATGATTTTTATGAAAGCTAGATATAGCACACGTGCGTTGCACGTAGATATTTTTAAATAATATTAGTTATACAAAATAATAAATACATAACTATTTTATATTTTTTTCATAAAAGATAAAGTTTAAAATTCAAAAATACATTTTTTTTTTATATCACAATTGTTAACGAAAGATTAAAAACTATTTAGTTATACATTCAGAATTTTTTTTTTCTTCATAAAACGGAATATTTAAAGAGTTTATATTAACATATATTATCATGCAACTTGATAGTTGCTCTAGGAAAAAGAATTTGAGTAAGAATCTAATTTTAATTTGTTAAGAGTTTGAGTTAAAATCTAACTTTCATTTGTTACCAAATGATAAGAATGTTTACTATGTGTTTCAATTAAAAGAAGGGTATATATGTATTTTAAAAAGAAAATAAGGGTATATCGGTCGTTCAAAAGTTTTTCTGAGATTCAACTTTTTATAGGTAGTATAGATGCAACGCGTGATCTACTAGAATACATCATTTTGAACAACTTTAGAAGAAAAAAAATAAAATAAAATTCCCAGAATCTGTCCTTTTGGACTTGTTGGCCATTTTGGCCAAAAAGTGACTTTCTTCAAAGAAGTTTGTAACCTTTTGGCTGAATGGCCAAAAAGTCTACTTAAACAAAGGATTTTGAAAAAACTCTCTTACAAAATTGTTCAAAATAATATTTTTATAATGGGACACATGGACAGTTTTCATAAAAATCTGTTCTAATTTTTTAAAATCTTGAGAAATTAAGGGGTTGTAATAACCTATTCCCTTTCTTCTAGCAGTTAGGGACAAGATCTCATGGTATTAGGACCAAACTCGAACTGAATCTAACGATATGCACATATCTGGGCCTTTTTGGGCTAGATTGCTTAATACCCCGGTGTGGACCTTTGTTCATTCGTGGACTAGTTCATTGCTCTTGGTCCGAGCCTATGTTTGGCATTAGGTCCTTGTGCTTTGGGTTTAGGAATCAAAACAGTATTGTTAATGGATAAATAGTTTAACTTTATGAATGCATGTTAGCTTTCATTACAGGCACATACTATCACATGTGATCTTAACATTAATTCATATAAGTCATAAGGTACGTCTTTGTTGCCTCACACAACGTACCTGAAAGCCATAAGAAAAAATTATACACACCGGCTACCCACACAGTGTAATGAAACCACAGTTGCCACATTTTAAACATCTTTTCTTCGTGGTACGTAGTTCAAAACTAAAATTAATTTTCCCACTTTTGTAAAGATATATGCATGCATATAATGTTGAAACTGGATTTGATTTTTAAAAATGCTTTGAAAGATAACATTTGATTTGATTTGATTTTGAAAGCTGCTTTGAAAAAAGGCATTCAATTTCCCTTTTTATTTTTTTTTGGTTGAAAGATGGCATCTGTGATTTTGCTCTTTAGAGTGAAAATGAAAGATGGGTGGCTTTAAAACTGACATGTTTGGCATGTGTGTTTCAACACATGTCAATCAACCATTGGGCCACATGGATTTTCAGCAGGAGCTACGTACTTCACATGATTCATCAGACAAGCTTCGTCCTAAATGAAAATAACTTGGAAAATCCTGATCATTTGTACGTACCGTTTGGATTGTCAATTTGACGATTTCCCCAAAAATGTGATTTTTGTGCCCTAGACACCTGGTAATCATTGAATATTGATATCTTGACATGTAAAAGTTCATCTATAAATTTTTCATCCAAACATAGCTTATAGGAATTTCCACAGATGAATCGAAATCACTTGTCCAGTACGTACTAGGAATTTCTTAGGGTCTATCGTCTTTATGAGAAAGTAAACTACAAGGCCATGTACGGGCCTCGGCCCATTCCACCCAAGAGAAAAACTTGGGTAGGACATTGTTTTAACCCCTGCAAAAAACTAAGGCGTACATACAATTACAATTCGCAATTGAAACCAAGGTTCACTCTGCATGTATAAAAGTCCAAGACTCAAAACTGGCAATCCTTTGCATGCTCTATTATAATCCTGTTTTCACTCGTCAACTTTAATTACATGATGCGGTGCATCATTAATAGAGAATGGTTGTGCTTCAGTCACTATCAGCTCCACACTCTTGAATTTTGCCTGGCTTGCTAGTTTCTGAACTGCCTTGGAAATTTGCTCTGTGCAGGAGACGATATCAATTAGTAGAGAGGCCACAGCTGCTGCTGGTATTATGTCTAGGAGACTAGTGCCTTCCCACAAGCCTTTCCGGAGTAAGGCTTTGAGGTTTTCAGCAGCTGTTTTTGAGTTTTCAATGTGGGACTTGAAGGAGGATTGTCGACTCATTGTTTTAATTGCCGCTGCTATTTTCTTCAAAGCTTGGCTTGATTCTGAGCTAATCTGCATGCACGGCTCTCGAATTTTGCTTCGCACTTTTGGGGGCGTCTGTAACATTAGTACAAAGACAAATTAGTTGAGCAAGCAATTGATGATATGGATACATGTTAGCAAATCAGAAGAAGAAAAAATAAATTTCTTTTTCTAAATGAAATGGAATTTTCAATGGGGAGGAGTGTGTTTTGATATAATACCTGTATCTCAGAATTAAGGTAGCTATTAAGTGCTTCGATCTTGTATGCACATTGCCTAGTTAGGGTTCCAATTTCTAGGTATTGTTTCCACGGATGACGAAATCTGAACCGACCATGACAGGGTTCCCATCTTGCTAAATTTGCCTGCAAGTTAAAGAAAATGGTGTTTTAGGTTATTTTGAGACAGAGAGAGAGAGAGAGAGAGAGAGAGAGAGAGAGAGAGAGAGATCATTTTACCCACCATGGACTTCTCACTGTTTTTTGAACTAAGGACTCTTTTATATCCTTTCAGAAATGACTTATCATGGTTTGACTGCCCATCCTCTGATGTTTTGAAGTATTCAGCACTAAATCCTGTATGTTTTCTTTTCTTTGTAAGATTTAAAGCTCACATTAAAGATCAAAAGAATTAAAAAAAAAAAAAATTAAGAAAAAAGGGGGAAATACTAGTGCATGTAGTATGGGCAGAAAATTTTATTTCACCAGGTATATACTTGTAACTCATAAGCAGCATAATGCCACTACTTGAAATATACCTTCTAAGGAGATCCCAATCTTCTCAATGTTCACAGCAACCAGATTGTGTAAATCTTCACCTACCCATACTGGGAAAATTAAAACGCAAACAATCACAGAGGTACTGCTTCCGATCATGATTGTCAATAGCCTCTTCTGGGCCATTTCTAATACCTCATCATTTCGATAACCAGATACTGATATCAACGTGAATGTCAACATAAATATCAAAAGCCCATAATCGTATCTTGCCTTCATTCTAGGAAAGAACCTTAGAAATGTAAAAGCAGCAGCTGCATCACTTTCGATTATAAGTCAAATAGAAAATCTATTCCAACAATAAAATGAGACCGAAAGTTTTGAGTAATTTGTGTTATTTGATTCTATTTATTGGAGTGTATGTAGTAATATACCTATTAGGAAGACAAAGAGCCCAAGCAATATGGGCTCACACTTCCCTCCTGAAAGACTTGCTAATCGATGAGCTCCAACACCAAGGGCACCAGCTACCATGGTTGCAAACATCCTATTTAGGCCTTTTCCAAGTGTTGCTCCTGCATGAGAAAAAGAGCGTGTTTAATGTTTAACTCCTAAAGTACTCCTTGAAGTTCGTATGATTGATGATACATTATTTTTTTAGGTGACTAAAGATGACCCATAAAAATATAAAATGTGAGTTTTCTCCATGGATCGTAATGAGCTTAAGAAGGTACGTTGCAAGCTTACCAACAGAGAATTCAAAGACAACCACAACAGTTAAAACAGCCCACATTGCAGAGACGCCGAAACCATCGAAGAGTGGTCGAAAGTAGTAGAATAAAGAAACCAACGTGATCGCAAGTCCTATTTTTAGGGAATGAGCAATCCTTCTCGGATCATCTTGTCCTAGCTTCTTTGCATTCTGGGCTACCTCCACCACCCTGACCATTGACTTCTTAGGCAAGGCCTTGAGCCAGTGCCACTCCCGAGTAAACAGTGGAGCGTTCTTATGATTAGCAGATTCGACTTCCATGGATAATGGTGTGCAATATCTGATCGAATGAGGTAGTAATGCGAAAACAGCCCAGAATTTTGGTCGGGCTGAAGTGTTTTGGCCTTGTTTTGAATTGCAGCGTGTAGAAGATTAGAATTGCTATAAGCAATCATTAGATTCTCATTATCATAAGATTTTCATTGAAACAATGTTTTACCACGTGACCAAAACAATGGACAATGACGTCCAATATATTAGAGTCAGACAGTTCAATTATCTGACCGGGCCGTGATAAAAAGAACCAAAAAAATTACACTGAAAATAGGGAAATTCTGATCGATTGAGAACATTCTAGTTCTAATGCAATTAATTAGGTACTATAAGAGAGTGGAATGTCTAACAGTAGTACACGATAATTTTATGAGAATTTGGTGACTGTCCTAAAATCCACCTGCAAAGTTCGAAAGCCAGACTGTTTTGATGGTTAAAGTATTACCCATGTATTTCAGAGAGAATTCTATATTTTAGCAAAGTGATAACTAATACGTACCCATAATAATTGAAGCTGGCATTTAGTTTTTTGTCATTATATTTACCTACATTCCTTTTTAACTTCCAGTATTTCATTCAAATTCATGGGACGACAGGGGCTTTAACATTAACAAAGCCCCCCATCACGTTTTCTAAATGTCCGTGACTTGATATTGTTAATTTTTTCCTTTTTTATTTTTTATTTTTTATTTTTTTGGTTGGAGTGAAATATTCCATTAACAAAGCCCACCATGCATGTTTGGTCTGACTAAAATATTCCATTTCATGGCAAAGTTGCACATTCAGATCGATAGTGATCGAGGGTGAAAACCCTCCCAAAATTGAGTGTAATTGGGGCTGGTTTTCCGCTTTCCTGCTTTGAGGGCCAATTGCTACTACGTGAAACAGGAATATAATAAAGAGAAATTTACCAAAACAATCTATCATTGCAGCATTTCATACCAAATTAAATATGTCAATCATGTGATTCATATTTCATAACATTATATTCTATCATACAAACGAGAAGTTTAGAAGCCAAAACAAGACAAATAAAATGAAAACCATCATGCATGGCTTCCAAATTTTTGAATCCAACATTGCAATGGTCGATAAACTCCACAATTTGTTATACATGTTTGTACACCGGCCACCACAATGGGTCGTGTGCAGATAATGCTTGGAGGCTAGGGGTACGGTATACAGTCTATATATGCAGGGTGAACATCTTTTGGTGTCGCATAGATCAACCAAGGACAAATAACCCATCTGTTTCACAGGTAGTTCCAGAAATGAAGCAGAACCTTGTTTTGTTTTTTTTTTTTTTTTTTTTTTTTTTTTTTTGGGGTTCAAAGTATATATGTAAACTCTCTCCCCCTACAGTTGTTAATCGACCGAGCTAAATCTTTAGGTCGTGTTATACGTAGAATCATAATATAGCACCTGATATGGCAATAAACTCCTTGTGGCGATATTAAATAGCTTGGAAGGTATTTTTGTCAACCAACTTATGCCATGTCAGGTGTTATAAATAGGAGTTGTTTATAGCATTTCCTTTTAAATCCAAACACGTTAAGAATGTCCCCCTATGTTACATGTACATTTTCGAATTTATGACCTTGTAAAGTACCTATGTCCTACCACTCCCACACATGGTATGAATGACTATTTCAGCTAAAGACTTTAAAATAGTGAAAAATATTTAAGAAGTAAACAAATTTGACATCTGGACACATACTAGTTGCACACGATACCCAAACCCAAGTCCATTTAGCATTGATAACCCCTAATATATTGCAGCAAACAATACTTTTATAATTTATTTATTATATTTGAGCCTAATTTTATGCCCAAAATTGTCTTTCTAATTTTTTCTGATCTCTTAGAAAGAAAGGATGAAATAATTTATCTGATTTCACTTTTAATCAAATCCATGCTTTATACAGATCCAAAATCTCCTTATGAACAGGGTCATATGCAGAATTGCCAGTGTTTCTCTTTTGTTCCTTTCAATTTTGGTTGCTAATGTAATGGCTAAAGAATTTCCCTTCTCTTACAATCTTTTGGCAGGGAAACAGTTTAAATATGAAGAACAAATAAAAAGCGGCTGGGGAGGGAAAAAGGAAAGAAAAGGAGAAAAACCACCTATCCAAATAATAGAATTATAATAGCACACAGTTGAAATACAATAAGAGGAAATGAAATTTAATTGGTTAGGCTTTTGCTCTCAATTTTCTCATCATTGTGAGGACAAACAGGAGTTACTCAACATCAATTAGTGCAATTTTCTCGTAGAACATCTTCATGGGAAAAATGATGTCTCGTTCAATCACTGAACCATTGAATTATGCTGATTGATGTGACTGCTACAGTTTGGAAGTAAATGAGACAATGTTGAGTATTTTGTTTCAAAATCAAAGAAAAAGAGTGCCTTGCCAGGGCAGTCCAACTCAGAAGTCAATTTGAGTCGGCTTGTGTAGTATCGTTATCGGGCCAGGTTACATGTTAGTAACATGAGAATATTTACTATTCCAATTGTCAAACTGTCATAGGTGCCAATGGATGCTCCTTTCCAGGACAATCCGGAGGTGATCCATCAATTGTAATGACATGATGGAGTTTATCAATGCTGGAAGATGGCTGCGTTGTTTCCTGGTGCAGTTTTGGTTGTTCTGGTGATATTATAGGGTCCATGCTCTTGAAATGTGCCAGGGATGCAAGTTCATCAACGGACTCTGCGATTTTCTCAGTGCAGGTGACAACATCAACTAGTAGAGAAGCTATGGTAGCGGCCGGTATCACTTCTAGCAAGTCAATATCTTCCCACATCCCTGTTTTAAGCAAGGATTTTAGGTTTTTGGCAGCAGTTTTTGAGTTTGCAATGTGAGTCTCAGCAGAGGACGGTCGAGTCATTGTTTTGATTGATGATGCTAGTTCTTTCAAGGCCTTGCCACATTCTGTGCTCATCTTTGTGCATCCTTCTTCAATTTTGCTTCGGATTTCAGGTGGTGTCTTCAAGAGTATCACATAAAGTCATAATTAACCTTAATGTATATATGTTAAAAGAACCTACTGTTCTTTTTTTTTTATTTTGGGACTGACAATAACAAAGTTCAGAGGAGTCATTTTGGTGAATGGGCTTTTGGTATCATACCTGAATCTCAGAGTTTAGATAGCCATTAATTGCTTCAATTCGGTAAGCGCAGTGCCGAGATAAGCTTCCAATTTTCTGGTAATGTTTCCAAGGATGATGGAACCTGAAGGGACCATGGGGAGGCTCCCATCTTGCAAAATTAGCCTGCAAAATAAGATTATTGACAAAATTATAAATTTTTAGCCACTCGGAGATCGAGGGCAGAGGAATGGGAGAGTTTTTCCTACTCACCAATGATTCTTCACTGTGTTTTGAATTGAGAACAGTTTTATATCCTAGCAGAAATGTCTTCTTCTCCTTAGATTCTCCATTCCCTGATTTTTTGAAGTATTCGCTTGCAAACCCTGTAAGTACAATTTGCATTATAAGTACAAATCTAATAGAAGTATGGTGGCTATTGGGGTTGAAGAATATTCTTAATCAGAAGTGTACCTTCTAAGAAACTCCCAAGCTTTTCCATATTGTTGGCAACCAGATTGTGAAGATTATCACCGGCCCATACTGGGCATATGAATATGCATATAAGCACAGAGATAGCGCTACCGATGAGAATCGTGGACAGCCGCCGCTGGGCCATGTCTAATACCTCATCATCCCGATAGCCCGACACAGATATCAAACAGAACGTCAATATAAATATCAGCAGTCCGTAATCATATCTCGCTTTCATTCGGGGAAAGAATCGTACAAATGTCACTGCCGCAGCTGTTACAGCCAATCACGCTTCCAATAAATAAGCCTTTTCAACAATTTTATATATATATATATATATAGATACATATTTTAGGACTGAAGTATCAAAGAAGATTCACCATCCTAAGTAAGTAAGAACCCTGAAGCAAAGTAGGCAAAGTAAGAGTGTCTTTGGGTATGTGTATTTACCTAGTAGGAAGACAAAGAGCCCAAGAAGTATGGGCTCACCTTTCTCTCCGGAAAGACTAGCCAAGTGATGAGCACCAAAGCCCAGAGCACCAGCTAGCAGTGTTGCCAAACCCCTGTTCAAACCTCTTCCAAGTGTTGCCCCTGAAATTAATGTATATAAAATTATTTCGATTTGATTGAATATTTTAAGTAAAACCAAGATGTCCCATAAAATGGGATGAGCTTAGCTTACATTATGTTTGGATAAGAAATTTCTAGGTGGAATTTTCTTTAGAAATGAAATTTCTAAAATTTTTATAAGGATGAGAGGAACAAAATCCTTATAAAATTTTTACAAATTCCATCTCAAAAACAAATTTCACGTAAAAATTCCTTATCCAAACATAGCGTTAAGGAGTTTGCAAACTCACCAACTGTGAATTCGAAGACGACGACCACAGTCAAAACAGCCCACATTGCAGAGACACCAAAGCCGTCATAGAGAGGCTCAAAGTAGTAAAATAATGAGACCAAGGTGATGGCCAGACCGACCTTAAGCGAATGAATAATCCTTCTCGGATCTTCTTGTCCCACCGTTTTCGTCTTGCGTGCTACCTCAATCACCTTGGCTTTAAACTTTCCAAGCATGATCTCGAGCCACGCCAACCCGCGGGTAATGGGTCCTGATTTCTCATGATTAGCAGACGCTATTTCCATCGTAAAATGAAAGATCTGTTTGCAAGAAGTTAAATTTATATATATATATAGAGAGAGAGAGAGAGAGAGACCGAGAGGGGAAGTTCGAAAGAAAACAGAGAGAGAGAGAGAGGGGAAGAGCTAGCGTAGGAGTGTCATGTGAAGGTAAGGAAAGTTTAATTTCAAGAGCTCATAGAGAGAGAATGTTGCACAGTGACTTTGGCTTTCCCCTTCTTATAAAGAAGTAGAGAAGGAGATGTTGCATGCGTGACGAGAGAAACGCGGTTCTCTCTTTTTGAAGTGGGAATTTTTGGAGTCTTGCACAACATGCAGGTGCATAGAAACTTCTCACGCGCGCACACCCAGAGAAGCAGAGAGATGACAGTGTGGCGTTAACACTTTTTTTTGGTAAATCTGTACTCGTTATTGTGGCTTAGCGTTATTGTATTACAGCTCAGAGGTCCCCATGCGAGACGCGATTGTGACAGCTAACTTCATGTGTCGACCTGGCCAAAAGGGACACCTAGCTATACGTGATTCACTCGGTGACGGTGACACCTACCTATATGTAACATTCTTAACGTACTGTATGCGGGACTGTAAAACAAGCTAAATTATTTAAGTTTGACTCAAAGTTAGCTCGATGTAAAGTTCCTTTCAGCTCATTTATGAGATAAACGAATTGAGTTCAAATATCATTTTAAAACTTATCAAAAATATAATTCGGACTTGACTTGATAAAAGACTTGTTTATAATTAAATGAGACAAACTCAAACTTTACTTTTGAGCTAGCTCGTTAATTTTACAAGTCGAATTTAAGCAATCTATTACTCGGCTAGACTCGACTCGTTTACACTTCTAACTATATGCCATTATTCAAAGAGCTTGATGACAATGGCAACTGAATACTCAGTCTCAAAAATTATCCGCGTCAAATATACATCCTCTCTAGTCTCCTCTAGCTCTAAGAATCTTGAAATCCCAATATATCCATAGACATATCTAGGTAAGGCATGGAGTTCACAGGCAAGATACATGTGGCTGTGACCCCCCCAAATTATGGTAATAATTCTAATCAAACTCTGTGTTACCTCACGTGGTTGATGATTGACTCACTGAAAAAGGGAAACTTCAGCGACAGGTCCACAATAATTTACTTACGAACTCCACCATAATTTAACGCATAAGTCTCTTATCTAATTTTCCGATAAAAATACCCTCCAACACTCGGATGATTTTTACTCACTTCTGTTGCCCAATTGTCATTTTTTGTTTTTCAAACTTAAAAATAGAACAAGTTTTGTTCAACGGGTCTGTGTTTTATTTTTATTTTTATTTTTTGTGGGCGGGGAATCTACACACCAAGATCTACCAAAGAAGCCCATGATCAATTAACACGGAGTATTAAAATATATAAAAAGGAAAAAGGAAAAAGGAAAAATTATTGTTGATTGGACAAAGAAATTTCTATGGTGAAATAGTAAATTTTCACTTGAGAAAATTTAACAAAGAAATTTCGTGATTTGGCTGGGAATTTTATAAATTACTCCGTAATCCATTGTAGAGACAAATTTCTCTCATTCCAAAATAAATTCTTCTATATATTGGCGAAAAAGCATCAAATTCATGAAATTCCTCCCTTAAATTGCTGGAATTTTTTTGTTTGACTGCTAAAATTTCTCAACCAAAAAAAAAAAAAAAAAAACATTGAAATTTCTTTTTATATTTTAATTTGACTCAACACATAAATTAAGTTTCTCTCTTGATTGGACAAAGATAGAGAAATTTCGTTAATTTGATGAAAATTCCATAAATTTCTCTACCAATTAGTCTAAGACAATTAGTTATTGAAACAATGAAATTCGCTCAAAATAGAAATTTTTTTATTTTTCTTTTGTTTGAAGAGAAAAAAAATTCATGAATTAAATGAGAATTTAATAAAATTCTTTATTGGAGAGTCTAAAATAATTATTTTTTTGAAAGGGTGAAATTTCCCTATTGATTGGGCATTAATTTTTTTTATTAAAATATTAAATTTTAGTCAACTAGGAAATTTATTTCTTACTTATTTCCTTTTTTTTTTTTTTTTCTATTTGACAAAAAAAAAAAAAAATTCATAGATTTTCCTATTGAAGAATTTATCCAACATTCAAATTTCCACATGGCAAGATATGACCGAAGAATGTATATTTTAGGGTGAGTGGTGTCTTGGAAGAATGTGCTTTTTAAGTATTTCGCCATAGGAGATGCTAGTTAGCCTCACACTTTGCCATATTATGAGAGAATAAAGATTGTCTCATCAATATACATCAAAGGCAAAGATGCAAGATCCAGTGATTGAATGTAGGCAAAAAACACACCCCAAAAACAAACTACTTCCTCCGTCCCACAAAAAGAGCTATTTTTACTACATTTTTTGTCTTAATTTTTGTCTATTTTGAAAAGTCAAATCATAATTTTTCTGAAGTTTTTATATCATCCTTTATTATCTTAATAATGACTCTCAACGCAAAACCCAATACCAAGAGGGTATAATATATTTTAGAAAGATAGAGTTTAATAAATAGTAAGTCAAAGTAATGATGGTTTTTCTTAAATGGCATATTTTGTCAAGTTTAGCCTATCTTTATGGGACTAAAAGAGTAAAAAAAAATTACATCCAACACTTGAAAACATTCTTGTTATGGCCCCACCTCGAATTATTTTTCAACATGTAAATCATTATAATTCCAAAACACTAATTCTAGCTACATGCATCGAAAGGGATAATCAGTATGCAGACCAGTTAGCATACAACGGAGCAGCCGTGAACGCATTTTTCGGGACTTGGATTTGCTGTAGTAGCACCCTTTTTACTGCATGGTGCAGTAGATGTTGTGATCGCGCCACGTGGCAATTGGGGGTCAATGGATGGCTGTGGTCTAAAACGACTCAAAACACAGCCGTTTAAGAGACAAACTCGCCTGTGTGAGGCGTTAACGGCGTCTGCCCATTGAGGGTCAAAAACACTTCCAAAACACTGAGTGTTGGCCAGCTGAAGGTTTCCCCCAAAACGCAGACTCTCCGCCACCCTCCCGCCGGCCAAGTAACCTCACTCCGGCCATTTAGGGAGAAAGGAGTAGATCTGCATTTTTTATTTTTTTAGTTTGTGTTTTTTGTGAAAAATTTGTTGCGTAGAAAACTGGAAAAATAGAAAAGAAAAAGAAAAATTGTAGATGGAGGCTCGCCGACGCCATTGTCCAGATGAAGGGGGGGGGGTTTGGACGGGCTGCGCTGACGGGAGGGGGAAGGGCTTTTGATCTGGAACGAGAGGGAGAAAGAGAGGGAGAGAGAGAGAGAGATGCCTTGATGAAGCTACAAAATCTGATAGGAGCTTCGACGGCAGATCCGAATCTTGACGGCAACACCCAATTTTTTCAGATTTGAAGCATCCATCCACAACCCAAATCGCACCCCACTGCCTCTGTGACAGCAGCCATAGTTGTGATTAATCCAAACCAGATGAGTGGATCTGAGAGCAGATCGTCGTCGCCGACGGTGACGAGGATCGGGACCTGAGAGAGATAGATATGGAGATGGAGCAGCGGCAGCGGCAGGGGAAAAATGATAGGCGTCTCCTAAACCAGACGACTAGCTGGCCGACTGCCTTCATCCGACGGGGGAGTGGATGAGAGAGAGAGACAAACTCGTCGCCGCCGGTGAGTGGATGTGAGAGAGAGAGAGAGAGAGGATGGAGAGAAAGGAGAGGGGGAAAATCTCAAATCTGCTTTTTCACTTGGGGGAGACGTTAAGCTATAAAACGCTGCGTTTTGGCAGCGTTTCCGTCACACGCCGTTAACGTCATGCACTTTTACCTCAAAACGGATGCATTTTTGGGCGTTTTAAACTCCAGCTGCTAATTCACTTCAACTTGCCATGTGTCACGCATCGTGTGTGGTAACTGCATGGTGCAGTTAAAGTAACAAACTGCACCAAATCCAAATCCCATTTTTCGTACTATAGTATTCGATAGGATTTACTCTTCATCATTTTTTCTTTTTTCCTTTTTTTTTTTTATCAATAAAATTTTCCTTTAATTTACTCTTCCCTAACCCTATCTCCCTAATATCAACAAATAAACGTCAATGCTTCTCCATAAGTTTGAATTTGAAATCACTCATTTAACAAGTGAAGCAAATGCTACTAAACGACAAAACCATTGGTGACTAGATCAAAGGTGGAGTCGAGATTTAAAATTAACCTAGGCTAAGGTTTCACCATTCTATTATATATGAAATTACGTTCTTTTTTTGGGGGCAACTATTAGCACCCCAAGGCTTTGTTTTTATCCCTTACTTATTGTAAACTTCCCAAGGTTTTATGTAAGATATAAAAGATTTTCATAAATTTTGAACAACTTTGTAGAAAAAAGTTTTTACTAAATCTATAATTTAAGTAGCCATTTTGGCCAAAATTTATGATTTAAGTGAACGTTTTGGCTATTTAAGAAACAAAAATTGTAAATGAAAAATTCTATTTAAACAACAAATTTTGAAAAAAAAAAAATTCTTTCAAAATGATGTTTTCTAGTAAAGAGTGGTTAATTTCTATGAAACATTTTATATTTTTCATAAAACTTTAAGAAGTTGAAAATAAGTGTGGAATTAAAAGAAAGTCTTTCTTGGGATGCCAATAGAACGTTCCTCCCCATTTTTTTGTATAAATAAAGAGTGACTTGGGCTTTATCTAACCTTTGCTTGAGGGCTATTGCCATGTGTTAGGGCAAAATCTTCCTTAAACTAAAGGGCCGGTTAAACCCACTTTTCATATACATAAAAATAAATAATAAAATTTGGTGCGACTTACCCCGGGCTACCCTAGCCCTACGGGTAGCTCCACCCTAGGGATGCTAAATCCTACCACTAAATTTTTAATACGTACTAAACATTTAATCCAAAGTCCCATCTTATCTCCCAATTGCAAGTAAACTATATAACTACTAAATTTCAAGTGAATGACTATTAACTTAAATAAGAATGATTACTAACTTATATTGATACGTAATTATTTACTTGTAGTCAGACTAATCTGTAATTCTCCCCTTAAATATTGTTAGGGATGAGCTGCGCATGTGTAAGAAACTACTCTAGAAAAGAAGACAGTGAATGGACTACCTGCTGTCGCATGTCCTTCTTAGAGAATCACCTACTAATCAAACTGTAATTTCCATCTTGGGCAAAAAAACAAACATTATTGCTCAAAATTGACCAATATTATTAAATAATCAAGAAGAGCTAAAAAAATAAATAAATAATTAAATAAAATTGCATTATTAATTAAGCTGCCCTTGTCGTGATATGCATGTAGGTAGAGTACGTTTTCATTTTGCTCGCCAGATATATTCCTTTAATTTTGTCCTCTTATCTTAATATTTTAACATTATGCTAGATCGTATTCTTCCAAAAAAAAAAAGAAAAAAGAAAAAAAGAAAAGAAAAAGAAGAGATGTCTGATGACAAGCCCACCGTCCCCGCCAGCATCTAGAACGCAGATGACCTTTTTTTTCTTTTTAATTTATTTATCTTATTATTATTATTATCATCATCATGTGTTGTTTTGTTTTCTATTTGCCCTTTGTTTTTTCTTCTGTTTGTTGTTCTTTTCTTGTTTTTTTTTTTTTTAAATTTATTTTTTTATCTGTCACAATGCTTATAAATATTCTTTGTATGCTTCAGTTTATTCATATTAATAATATTTCTTTTTTGCGGATAAAAAAAAATGCTTATAAATATTCTTTCCCATATTCTCCTAACATGCATCTTTTGAATAAATAAATAATGGATGGCCTTCCAATTTTGTCCCTAGTCATGCATGATTTGCAACATCAACGGAAGTCACGTGCTACATATTACTAAATAATTTTGTCTGTGTGTGAAAGAGAGATATTGTATCTATGCGGTGCTATATAATAACACAAGCACTCCCCGTAATTCTTTGTCCCAAGTCCCCAACTGAGGTGGCAGGGGGGAATGGTCCAGGAAAAGAGAGAGTAATTAAAAAATAAAAAATGAAAAATAACTACAGAGTGAAAGAGAGAGAAGGAAGAAAATTTTTTGATGAAGTTGAAAACTGTGCAAAACCACGACCAATGTCAATAGTTTGAGTTCTAAAATACTTCAAGGAAAAAAAAAACTCACAAGAGAAGAAAATACCAATATTATTAATCAACATTTCATTATGCCAAGAGGCGACAACCTTATTTGTAGAGAACTAATTCTAAGGAATAGAAGTCATTTTTTTTTTTTTTTTTTTTTGAGGGGTGGGGGATAAGTATAGAAATCAACTTGGAATAGGAAATAATAAAGACAAGAGATCGAAGTCCTAAAAAAATAAAAAATAAGTACTTAGAATGTATTGCTCTCATATTTACAGGAAATGCAATTCTGTAGTTGACTTCTGTGCGAACTTAGTGCTCTAGCCCCCTAGATTTAAATGGTGGTGGAAAGCTTCCAAAAAAACTCCATTATCCTTTATGCAAAGACATGTATTCTTTGACATCATATAAGCCAATTTCGACCTTAGGCTGTCTTGGTTATGTTTTTCTGTGAGTTAGATTGTGACTCCTTTATAAGTTACCAAGATTAGACATGATTCTATTTTTATCTTTAATTCTATCATGTATTCTTTTTAATCTCTTTTAATAATATTGTGAGTAGTAAGCACGTGATAGGGAATGGCTTAAGGTGCCAACCTCGTTGGGATACTAAGTTATTCTTTGATGCTTCTACTCTTTTCCCGAAAAAAAAAAAAAAAAAAAAAAAAAAAAGCCAGCCCCTTCTTCCATCACATGCAAGAACATTGTTTACTACATTGTGAACTTCCTTGGGCATCTATCACAAACTCATCTCCGGGCTTGCTCATGAATATTGGTAAACACTATGCATGCCCTTCCACTTTGGAAGAGTTATTAGTAGGAGGTCGTTTAGAAGCTAGGAGTCATAATAATTTTTCTTGATCCTTGATAAACGAATATACATTGTCTCTACCCTTATAGGTCGACATGTCTACATTTTCTTGCCGTGGCCTACCCAATAACGCATAGCTATGATCCAAATCATCGATCTGATCATAAACTACCTCAGACTTATAGTGCTTGCCAATAGATATAAGAACACAAATAATTTGGTCACCTTCATCGTGGGCTCCTTCTTTATGTAGCCAATGGTGTATGGTGAATGATATTTTCCCCTAGGTAGCTTCAGATGGTCCACCAACTTCTTTGCCACAAAATTATCGCATCTTCCACTAGTCATGATAAAATCACCAACTTTCTAATTAATCGTGTAGCATGCATGACCAAAAAATATTATGACCGTTGGCTGATGTCTTCCTGCTTTCTTGGCCAATGCTGCACTGCACAATTAATGTACTCTCTTTGCTCCTTTACAAATTCAAGTCCTTCATATAATTCTCCAGCACCCGCCACTTGTTCGTTAACGACCTCTTCAATGCTTCCTTCCACCAAATTTACTGGTCGACAGTTTGGGAAAACATTGGAACAATGGCCAAGATTTCTACATGAGTTACTTCTCATTAACTCAGAGGACAAGGGGATAGGAGGAGATCATGCATTGATGCCACAGCTTACAAGCTCCCTACCACAATTTTTCTTTTTTGTCTTTTTCAAAAAGATGAAGAGCACCAGAAATACTATAGAATATTAAACAAGGAAACAATAGTACACTAAGCTCAAACTCAAGACCTCCTTCCAATAAGAGATGCCATTAGACTCTAAGGCAATTGGCCCTACACTTTATTGAGTGGAGAAAAAGAAGTACAGCTTTTGGATTTATCAATTGAAATTATTTAATGTACTCAATTTTGGTTGCCTTGAAATTAAAGGACTATATATGTTAGTGTTTATAATTAGTTGAGATAGCAATGGAATGATAAAGATCCAAAGATATTATAGGACAAACACAATATATAGATATATATATGGGTCAAGCTCGACAGACAATTTTATCTACCCAGTTCCTTATTATAAATTTGAGTTTCACCTTATGGTTCTCTGTACCATTGGCCTCAGAAACTGACTTTAGGAAAACTGACTTTATTATATATAAAGACTAACTAGGATTGGAAACCTATGGCTGAACCTTCAACATAGAAGTATTAATATTGAAGAAATAATTGGTGACAAACATGAGATACAGTGCGCCTTATTACACCATATAATTAATTTAGGGAAAATAATTTCTAGAGGAATATTCTCAAATATTTCCATGTAGGTATAAGGTATATGTGATATGGTCCATTATAATAAATGAATCATCACACTCTATTGGTTTAAGGAGAGATGTGTCTATTGGGATAAAGTCAATTAAGGTTCAGCATTGGTGCCTTTTGAGTATCTATAAATACACTTAATAATAGCCCATCCATTTATTCACGAGTCAACAAAAGCAAGTGACGTTGATATTTCTCCTCCATCCAACTTTCTTCCTATATGTGATAAACAATCTAATTAACCTCGAGGGGAGAGATCCACGAGAGATTCTGGTGCGCCTAAAACTTATTTCAAGTCTTTCTTTCAATCAATAATAAAATCCTTCAAACATTAGCCATGGTCGTGTTCGAATCTAGAGGGAATAAAAACGAATAGAGCTTGCATTGCACATAACTACTACTACACAAAACTCTACACCCCTTCTGACTGTCAGATGGTTTGAAATTGCCCACAACAATGGCATAAATTTCCCAAAAAGGAAAGAGAAAAAGAAGAAGCACCACCCATCCAAAGAATAGCATAATACTATTATAGGGCAGAAAGTATGACAAGAAACGAATTGAATCGGCTTGTTATTCTTAGTACAAATCAAATTTTAATTTGACATCTCTACGGGAAAATGAGATGATTTTGGACTGAATTGTGCTAATTGCTCATCCATATCGATGTGATGCCGACACTTTCGAAGAAAATGACACAATTTCAAGCAGTACTCTGTTTAAAAATGAAAGCAGAGAAGTCCGATCCCCTGCCATGAGAGTCCGACCAAGCCGGGTATCGAATTGAGTCAGTTCGTGTCACCCACTTCATGGTTTTATGTTAGTAAAATATACACGATTACTCTTCCATTTTTCGAACTGTTATCACTTATCAGAGCTAATGGTCGATCATTCCATTGTAATAACATGATGGTTTCCATCAGTACTAGTAGATGGCTGCAATGTTATTGGTTGTTCTGGTTCTACAATGTTCTTGGAAAGTGCAAGGAGATCTTGTATGGACCCTGCAATTTTCTCAGTGCAGTCGACAACATCGTTTAGCAGAGAAGATACTGTAGCGGTTGATATTATTTCTAGGAGATCAATATTGTCTTTCCACAACCCTGATTTGATTAAGGATTTCAGGTTTTTCGCAGCAGTTTTTGAGTTTACAATGTGAGTTACAGCAGAGGATGGTTGAGTCATTGTTCTAAATGCTGATGCTAATTCCTTCAAAGCCTTGCCAGATTCTGAGCTCATCTTTGCGCATCCTTCTTGAATTTGGCTTCGGATTTCAAGTGGCGTCTGTAAGAGTAACACAAAATAAAGCCATGTGAGTTGAGCAGAAGCTTTATCTATCTATATATATATATATATATATATATATATATATATATAAGAAGGTTCTAAGATGCTTATATATCCGACTAATCCACCTCACTACAGGTTTGTCCCCTTGTCCTTCTTGGACAGGGTCAGGGACGAAACCATGATTTTATCTTAGCGGTGGCCAAAGTGTAAGTAAAAAAAATTTTACCATTCAAATTTGAGAATCATGTTAAGATTCAAGATTAAATTAATACATCGAATGAGAGATAAACAATGGACCTTGCTTATAGTTATCAAAAACCATGACAAAAAATAAAAAAGAAAAAGAAAAAAAAAAAGTGGGGTTGATGGCAACAATTAATCTGATGAAGAAGAGAGGTAAACAACTGAACCTCGTTTTGGTAATCACTTCCCAATGTAATACCACAAAAAATAAAATTGCTAGTCCTTTGTAGCAAGTTAATAATCAATCTGTAATAGGTTAACAAGTAATACCTTTTTTTGGTATTAGATTGAAAAGTGGTAACAAAAATGTACTTTACTAGACAATTTTGTGCAAAGCTAATTTTGTGCAAGCTAGGGGTGGCCATGGCCCCCCAAGGCTTAGCTGTAGTTCCGTCTCTAGACGGGATAATTATAGGACATAAGTCCATGGAAGTGGCCGTGAGGGAGAGTGATGAGAGTTGAACTCAATACCTCATTGATGTATATTAACTAATTTAATATATATATGGATGAAAATAACGAATTTATGGTGAGTTATACATGGCCTATATGTAATTGGTATCATACTTGAACCTGAGAGTTAAGGTAGCCATGAAGAGTTTCAATTCGGTAAGCACATTGCCGAATCAAGATTCCAACTTTCAGGTATTGTTTCCAAGGATGATTGAACCTGAACCGACCATGGGGAGGTTCCCATCTGGCAAGATTAGCCTGCAAAGTCAAATAATTGAATCAATTAGAAATCTTAGTGACTTGGAGACCGTACCCGCAGGGGGTTGAGGAGGTAGGGATCTTTTTTTATTTTTTCTTAGAAAAAAATTTCCACTCACCAAGGATTCTTCACTTTGTTTTGAATTGAGAACACTTTTATATCCTAGCAGATGTTCAATGTTCTCCTTGGACTCTCCGTTCCCTGATATTTTGAAATATTCAATTCCAAACCCTGTATGTTCATTTTTAATTGTAAGTTTTATTGCTCACCGTCCCAAGAAATATGTCTGTAAATTAATGAATGTAATGCGCAATGCCACTAGTTTATTAGAAGTATACCCTCCATGAAGCTTCCAAGTTTTTCCATGTTGCTGGCGACCAGATTGTGAAGATCATCACCAGCCCATACTGGGCAAATTAATATGCAGATAAGCACAGAGGTGGCGCTACCAATGAGGATCGTTGATAGCCTCGTACGGGCCATGTCTGATACCTCGTCAATGTGATAGGCAGAAACAGATATCATACAGAATGTTAATATAAATATAAGCAGTCCATAGTCATATCTCGCCTTCATTTTGGGGAAGAATCGTACGAATGTCACTGCTGCAGCTGCATGACAGGCAATGGATTAGAATTCATAAATTGTTATAACAATGAGATCTTTGAAGCAAAGTAACATTTTTTTTTTTTTTTTTTTTTTTTTCTGTCTCTATGAATTTTTACCTAGTAGAAAGACGAAGAGCCCAAGGACTATGGGCTCACCTTTCTCTCCGGAAAGACTGGCTAAGCGATGACCAACAACGGCCAGAGCACCAGCTAGCAATGTTGCCAAACCCCTATTCAAACCTCTTCCAAGCGTTGCCCCTAAAATGCATATATATTCAATTAAAATTATTTAGTTTTCATTGATTTCAAATTAAAAGACCATGATTCATAAAATGTAAGCCGTCTTGGGGACTATTACACGAGCTTAAAGCACTTACAAAAGGAAAAGAAAGATAAAAAAGGGAATGGATAATCCTTAAAGCACTTACAAGAGGAAGAAAAAAAAGGTTGCAAACTTACCAACTGAGAATTCGAAGACGACAACAACAGTTATAACAGCCCACATTGCAGACACACCAAAACCTTCATTGAGAGATTCAAAGTAGTAGAATAATGACACCAAGACGATGGCTAGCCCTACTTTTAGGGAATGGATAATCCTTCTCGGATCGTCTTGTCCCAACTTTTTCGTCTGCCTTGCAACCTTGACTACCTTAGCCATTAACTTCTCATGCTTGGCCTTGAGCCACGCCAACCCGCGAGAGATCAGTCCTGAATTCTCTTGATTTGCAGATGCCAATTCCATTGTAAAGTTATAAATAATACGTATGTATGGAGAGAGTTCTCAAGAATTCAGAGACAGATACAGAGATGGAGTGGTTTTGGTTTGCCTTTGCCCTGGCCTTTCGCTTTCTTATACAGGGAGATGCTGCATGAGTGAGAGAGAAACGCGGAGATGTTTGGGAAGAATCTGTCTTGGAAGGGTCAAACCGGGTCTCCTTTTTCTTATTATTAAAATCCTATATTTTTTGGTTGTTGAAACTTGAAGGGGAAGTGGCTATCTTGGGAGGGTCACACCTAGGCCTATATTTTTCCCTCCTTTAATTTTGGGGGAAGAAGCTGTCCAGGGAGGGTCACACCCAGGTGGGTTTTTTTATTTATTATTTTTCCCTTCCTCCTTTATTTATTTATGTAGTACTAAAACTAAGAAAACCCATATAATTTTTTTTTCGGTTATCACATGCTATAGTACCCGAAAACTTTAGAGAGAGGAGTCACGGACTCGATCACCGAGTATGATCGAATACAAATGCGACTCTGTAATTAAAAATAGAAAATGCTATTTCTTTCAATTTTTTATTTTTTATTTTTTTGAAATCATTTTACTTCAATCTCTCAAGCTTCACCTGATTAAGCTTGAGAGTGTTAAGAGGCGTAGCACTGTAGCACACACGACTGATTAGGAAAACAAAACCAATCCAAATTCCATCTCGGGTGCCACGTTGGTTATGCCATCAGTTTATAAAATCGAAATAATAGAAATAATTATATAATTATGTAAACTTCTTTATTTGTATATATATGTTTTTTTATGTGTATTTAACTATTTAACAACAAAAATAAAAATAAAGAGAGAACAATATTATTGATACTCCCTCATGTTGTTTCCTTTTTGCCCCGCTTTAAACCAAAAACAAATAAATAAGTAATTAAAACAAAAACTTTATTGTGGGGGAAATATTAATTATGGCAGTCCTTACGGAAAAAAGTGAGTGATTTATTTAATATTATTCATTTAATCTGTAAAGTCCACCAACTTCGAAAAGCTCGTAGCCCAACTAAGATCAATATAT
The DNA here is from genome assembly GCA_039720395.1 of Liquidambar formosana. Taxonomy (NCBI): domain Eukaryota; kingdom Viridiplantae; phylum Streptophyta; class Magnoliopsida; order Saxifragales; family Altingiaceae; genus Liquidambar; species Liquidambar formosana. The sequence goes on along the minus strand of CM077827.1, from coordinate 25,955,419 downwards.
GAAGGGTCAAAAGATGCGGCCTCAATTACAATTAAATTCTGTGCGTTAATGCTATATATGCTTCGAATAAGGAATTTTTAGGTGAAATGTTTTTGAAATGGAATTTGTAAAATTTTTGTAGGAAATTTTTTTATTGGTTCGAATCAAGACATCGTGCATGTTCTGAGTTATATCAGCACTATGTATTAGGGGTTGTATTATATATAATATTAGTCCAATGTATCTCATAACAAACCAATTAATGCACATAATACAACCCCAATGCGTGTGTTAATATAAGTTATATGTGCATGCATCTTCTCTCCTAAACATCATCATATATAGATATACATTATACAATCCTGCATTGAAGTGGATTTTTTTGGCCATTAACATCTCCGTTTCATTTTTTACCAAAAAGTCACTTAAATGAAAGAGTGAGAAAAAACTTTCTCATGAAAAGTTGTTCAAAATGATGTTTTTTTAGTGGATGAAATGATCATTTTTCATAAAAACCTTTTATATTTTTTTAAAACCTTGAGATATTAAAATTAATGGAGTATGCAAGCAAAGTTAAAAGATTGCAATAACCAGTCTCATTGCCATGTAGGGATTTAAATTTGGCCCACATTGGCCTAGCTCGAGAAAAATTGGCCCCAGACCCTTTAAAATCTGACCGGCCCTAACCCAATCATTAAAATGAACAAGACTGGGCTTGCGATTTGAGACCTGGCCCAACTCAATGCTCGTGACCACGTCCAGCTCAAAGTTGGCGTTGGCGTGTGTCTTTACGTACATATCCATACTATTATATAAATGAGAAATGAGAAATGAGAGTACATCCCTTGACAATTCTCTCAAGCCTTTCCTTTAGGCTGTGTTTGGTTCATGGAAAAGGCGACCGAGAGGAAAAAAATTGTGAAGGAATCTCTGTTCCCACGTTTGGTTGCAAAAGAAAAGTGGGAGGAAAAAAAATGATATGGAAAAGGGCCAGGCTATTGCCACCACATAAAATATTTTAAACCCCCTACCTAATTTATATTTTTTAAGTTTTATGAAAAATATAAAAAAAATTTACTAGAAAACATCATTCCGGACAACTTTGTAGAAGAATTTGTTTCTAAAATTTGTCATTTAGGTACACTTTTTTGCCATTTTTCATGGAAAATGAAATAAAGATTATAAATGGCCAAAAAGTCTGCTTAAATTATAGATTTTGGAAAAATTTCCTTCTACAAAGTTGTTCAGAACAATGTTTTCTAGTAAATAATGTGACTAGTTTCTGTAAAAACCTCTTATATTTTTTATAAAATCTTAAAAAGTGTAAATTAGTGGGGATCTTAGAGTATTTTATGTGGTGGCAATAGCCCCCCCTTCTATGGAAAAAAGGGCAGAAAATTTCATATAAGATTTTCCTTTTAAAACTATAAGGAAAGTTTGGGAAATTTTTTGAGAAAATTTTATTGGGCTCTAATTTCACTCCCTCACCTCTTTTTCCTTTTTCCTTCTTCCTCCTTGCGGTCACTATCCATGATCCACACTAAACACCCCCATCAACCTTTGATCAACGGCCACCATCAATGACTTCCAATTGTAGATAACTACCGACGTACTCTGACCGGTACCTTCCTTCAATTGGCGGAGGGAATAAATTGAGCTGAAGGATGGGTATCGGATCTAGTGGCGATGGCTAGAATCAAAGGATTTGATAATTCCACATTCATTTTCTACTATTTTGCTATAATTCATTTTCTCATTTTTCCTTTTTTAATTATATTATTATTAAATTTCTTGGATATGTGTAATGTATTTGATTTTGTCTTTTTAGGTGATTTCATTGGAATTGTACAGAGTCGGATACTCATATGAGTCTTTTGACCGTTCAGTTCATAGCACTTAGGATTTAAAAAATAAATAAATAAAACAAGAATAAAATAATATTGCCATAATGTTCAATTAATAAAATTATTTTTCTTACCCAATGATCCATTTGCATGTGTCTTATTAGAATTTACAAATTAAGTTTATTGAATCATATCAATATTTAAATATTATTAAAAAAAAGTGTAGATGTTGTAAACAATATGCAAATGTCTTATTATAATTTCTTTTTCATCTTCCGATTGACAATTATAGAGTTTAAACTTTAAATGTTGTTAAAATAAAATAAAAAAATAAAGTAGCTAGGCTCAATTAGGCTCAACACAAAGCAAAGCATTTCCTAAGCCCAAGAGCTAGGGGCCTGAGCTTTGACCTCTGGTAAGTCCTAAGGTTAGGTATAATTGCAATATAGAAAAATTTTCATTGACCTCCACTAAGATTTAGAGTAATTGCAACTACACCTACATCCTTGAGGTTCTATTTAGTGATAGGGGCCACCTTCCATTAGTCAATGCATAAACCTCATAGATTTTGGGTCAAAATAATATTTTTACCTCTACTTGATTTGATCTATGTTCTAACTTGGCGCTACAATACTCTGGATTTAAATGGTGGTGGAATGCCCCCAAAAATATTCACCCAGCTTCATGCAAATCCATAGTACATGTCTTTCTCATTTCATCATTCTTCAAGTTGTTTAAAAATATTTTTACAGGTAATCCACCCACCATGTTTAATTTTATGTTGTTCTTGGGTGTTGTAGTTTAGAGCCCAATCTTGACCTTCCAAAGCCTCAATAGCCAGTAGCTCAAAATCATTTCCATGGTACTCAAAAACTAGTGGAGAATCAAAATCCAATAGTTTTTCAACCTCAACTTCCCTTAAATCTGTAGAAGAATTCTTCTATAGACTCATAATTCTTACTGTCCTCATCTTCTTGTACCATGTCCATGAAGAAAGAATTATCAAGTTAAACACATATTTAGAGGTGTGATGAATCCAACCACCAACACATCTTAACGTCATGATGCATGTACAAACACAAGCCTTAATACTAATTGATGCAACGAGCGTCTAGGGATGTGATGAATTGGGCTAAGCGATTGACACTTTCTATGAAATCTACTAATTTCCTCACCAAAAACACCAGACAACTATGGGCATCTAAGGTTTTGTTGATTTCATACAATACCAAAACCATTGGAAAAGATAATAAAATCTAGTGCAACGTACCCTTATTTTCTTAGTCAAATAAAAAGTTGAATACACTCCTTATTACAACCCTTAATTATAAAGAACTTGTTTACAAATTGTCACAAAAACTTTTGATGTAACTGTTTATAAATAGATGACATGGTGATTTTGAATTGTATTTGGTTTCATATGACTATTTCGTGTACCATTTTATAAGGCACGTAACTTTCCTTTTTTTTTTTTTTTTTTTTTTTTTTGGGGGGGGGGGGGGGGGGGGGGGAGTGTTTTCAAGATTAACACATGTGGTTTGTGAACAAACATGCAGTGACAATAATAGATGGAATTGTATGCAAACTATTACATGAATTTTCAATAAGATATTATAGAAACAATTATACGAAAGTGCATTGAACAATTTAGGTAAAAACTATTAATTATACTATTACACGAAATCATGGAACAAAGGCAAAAACTGTTAAGGATACTATTATACGAAATCTGGAAATATTGTTGATGGACATCAAAATAGGAAATTGTTAATTAGAGCAAAAATCATGGGGGAAAATTCGAAAACAAAAACTCTTTAGAAGATCAGCCATAACACCAATTAATTACTTACCATAATAATTGAGATGGCAAAACTGGCATTTAAAAAAAAAAAAAAAAGGATTTTCCCAATATATATTGAAACATTAACATTTCAGCTTGTTGATGGACTTGGGGCTGAATAAGAAAGTTGGGAGGACTGATGCCTCCATAACTCCTTCGAAAGGAACTTTTCGCCGATTTCCCCAAATATAAAGGTTTATTAGATGTTGATAGGAGTAAAATAGGGTTTTCAAACCCATAAAAATAGTAAAGTATGGGTAATATAGTAAATTCCTATAGTAAGCCCCAAATTATAGCTTAACTAATAATTCCGGTATTGAATTAATGTAATTTAAACTTTAAATCTTAAAGTAAAACTTGATCCAAACTGTGGACCCTAAAGTGTAATTTACCCTAGAATTTATTACGATATTAGAATTGGAGACACCAATTCCTAGGACATTGGCCACAGTATGTATAAATCTAATCTCTTGGACTCTTTCTTTCTATGTGTGTTTTAGATATAATTATGATGAAATATAATAATTGTAAGTCATGTGAAAGCTTATAAAATACTCTTAATGGATTATGAAATTGTAAGTGAGATATTACATTATACAATTTTAAGATCTAAAAGATATAAATGTTTAATTTGTGTTTTGAATCTTATATATATAATATAATAAATAGTATAGTATAGTATAGTATAGTATAGTATAGAAATGGCGAATTTTATATTAATTATTATTATTATTATAACAAAATTCCCATGCATTGCATGGGCAAACAGCTAGAAGTATATTAAATAAGGGAACAATAGTACATTAAGTTCGAATTCGAGACCTCTAAGAGATGCCATTAGGCTACAAGGCCATTGAAGATGCTACACTTCAATGAGTGGAGAAAAAGGAGTATAGCTGTTAAATTTTTCTTGAAATTATTTACTCAATATTGGTTGCTTTGAAAGGATTATGTTAGTGTTTATTAGTTGAGACAGCAATGGAATGATAAGAGAACCAAAGATAGGACAAACACAATATATATATGGGTCAAGCTATATATAAGAGTGCTTTTGCTTTCAATATAGGTGTGCAAACAGCCTTTTATGCGGAATTGTTAGCAATCATTATTGGTATTGAGAAAGCTTGGTCCTTGGATTGGAAAAAGTATACTTTGAACAACAGAATAAGGATATATTGGTCAATCAAAAACTTTTCTAACATTCAATCTTTTATAGACAATATAGATTAATAAATCTGAGTTTCGAACACATGATTGAAGGTTTTATATAAGGTGCCTGCATAGTTGGAATGCTGGAGGATCTTATGATGCTTGAGGTTCATTACTTAAAAAATGCTAAATATTGGGTTCAGGCTTGACGGACAGTTTCTTGTTATAAACTTGGGTTTCACCTTATGATTCTCTTTGCCATTGGCCTCAGAAACTGACTTTGGCATAGCAAACTGACGAGGAGTTTAGGATTGAAAACCTAGGAGTCTTGGACTATACTTCACCGTAGAAGTATTAAATATTGAAGATATAATTGGTGTCAAACATGAGATACCATACGTGTGTCTTATCACACTGTATAATTAGTTTAAGGAAAATAACTTCCTGAGAAATATTTCAAAATATTCTCATGTAGGCATACGTTAAGGTGCATTCGGATTCAGTGCTGAGGCGCTGTCTTCTCGGCACCGTGCCAAGGTGCTCCAAATTGCGACATGTGGCATAATATCTCATCCGACGTTTGAAACAAATTCACTTGATAAAACGACGCCAGTCATGTGCGTTTTGACTCCAAACGCAAGGTTAACGGAAGCAACCCACCGTTACCCCAAAATCGCCCCTTCTCCTGCGATCTCCCCTGCCATTCCTTCCTCCTGCCCATTGATGCCCCTCTCTTGGCCAACTCCATTTTTTCCGGTGATTGATTCATCAATAGAAAATAAAAATAAAAATAAATGAAACAAGATTTGGACAGCTTACTTACAATAAGCTTTAAACCAAAAAAAAAAAAAAAAAAAATGAAGAAGAAGAAGCGAGGGTTTGGGCTTTCATAGCAGGATTTGGTGGTGATGAGTTTCTAGGAGGTCCTCACCGGCAGTTCCTCCCTCCCACGGATCCTCTCCTGCTCGCACAGAGTCGAAGCCACCACTTCATCCCTCTCTCAAGTCGTCGGCCATAACCCCGCTGAACCCACCGTCGCTCACACCCACACATCCCAATTCCCTAATCAATCCTTACCGCTGTTCCCTGTCCGCCGCTCCCTGTCGACCATCGCCTTCACCGTCATTCACACCCACATATCCTAATCGTCCATCACAGCGTCAAACCCCTTACCCAGTCACTCCACTGCCGTCAACACCTAACCTCGCTTTCGATTGACTAATACCCCATTTTCATCACACCAAAAAATAAATAAATAAATAAATAAGAAGAAACCCAAAACGCAGATCAGTGAATCAACCCAAAATTATGACCTTCATACCCAAGTCGCACACAGATCTAAACACCCTTGCCGTCGGCAACAACCTAGAATCTCTTACCGTCAGCAGCTAGCTCTCCAACTATCGAGAAGCTTTAACCTTCATTGACCACCACTAGATCTTGTCGCAGCCGTCAGATCTCACCACCGACCTTCTGCCGCTGCTAACACAGCTATCGAGACCTTCTTTTGCCATCGACGACTCTCCTAGCCTCAGATCCGTCGAGCTTTTCTTGGTGACAGCTGCTGTTAAGCAAACCCTCCTACTGACGACCACTACTATCGACGGCTCTCTGTCGCTGATGCCTCGCCATCATCGATCCCCTCCCTGAGAGCCGGCTATAGTCGCCGGTGGAAGCAAAGGTCAAAGAAGAACATGGTAGCTTTGAATGCCATGGCTGCTTTTTGGGGTAACGGTGAAGTGTGCCGTTAAGGTTATGTTTGAGAGTTAAACGCACATGTGAGAGTCGTTTTATCATGTAGACCTGTTTCAGCTGTCGGATGAGATATTACTCCACGTGTCGCAATCTGGAGCACCTTGGCACGGTGCTGAGAAGACAGCGCCTCAGCACTGAATCCGAACGCCGTTAAGGTATGTGATGGTCTTGCAATAAATGAACCATGCATTGCACCCTATTGAATGGAAGAGGGATGTGTCTATTAGAATAAAGTCAAAAGGTCACCAATAGTGCCTTTTTTTTTTTTGGGTGCCTTTTTAGTATGGACAATGCTTGGCTCCTGAACCTCTAGTAGGAGCTCCTATTGAAAATGATGTGGCACTCCTTGTAATTGTTACGTTTTCAATTATTATAAAAAAAGATACTGCTTATGTGAGAACTTTAATGCTTCTCCCTCATTCTTTTCATTGGTCAAAAATACTCTCACACTTTGCTCCCTGTTACGGCTCTCTCCCTAAACATTTCCCCTTTCCCCTCTCTTCCACTTTCATCGTCCAAACTCTAGCCTAGTGGCCTCCACCCATTGCTCGGTGATTGACTTTTGAATCTCTTCCCACTGCTCAAATAATATTCACAGATCTCCCATTTTGAACATGGTTATAACTCACTAGGCACTGGCTAAAAAAAAAGAAAAAGATTTTGTCCAATGTGAAGATATGGGTTCTAAAATTGGGTTTTCAAAGGTTGTGGATTGGAAAATGTGGGATGAAATTATGGTTATGTGGCTGCCAAATCTGAGGGGAGGAGATGATGGCTCTTGGATGATGGTGAATGAAATGGGTAATCGTGGCTTACGTGAGGATTTCGGGTCCAAAAATGGAGGAAGCATTGAGGTTGGATGAGCAATGTGGTTGCTGTTGGTGGAGGTTTATGGATTTGGGTGGTGAGTTGTCGAAGACGAAGACGAGGACTGGACGATGAGGGTAAGGTAATGTTAGGGTATTTTGGTCCTAATGAAAATAAGAGAGGGATCACGTTTTAATGGTAACTAGGTAACATGCTTTTTTTAAACTACCGAACAAGTGGCAAACATATGAAATGCCACATCATTTTTTTAGTAGGAGCTCCTACTAAATGTTCAGTAGCCAAGCATTGTCTTTTTATTATTATAAATACATCCAATAATAGCTCGCCCATTTATTAATAAGTCAACAAAAACAAGTATGACTCTTTTTCTTCTCTATATATGAAACTCTCTTCCTATATGTATGTGACAAACATTCTAGCGACAACAAGGGCAAAGATCAACAAGATTTTGGTGATTGCACCTAAAAATTATTTCAACTTTTTCATTCAATCATTAATAAAATCCTTCAAATATTAGCCATGGTCGTGTTCCAATTAGGCCTGGCAATTCTAGCCCAAACCCATGAACCCGCCCAAACCCACCCGCGATAAATGGGTTTGGGTTTATAAAATTTTTAAGTGGGTTGTTAATGGGTTACCCAAAACCAACCCAAATATAAATGGGTTGGTTATGGGTTAAATGACCAGACCCATTGGGTTCAAACACAACAAACAAAACCTAGGGCCATCTGCGTTCTCTGCCTCCAAACTCCAGCCGTCTAGCGTTCCATCATCGGCGGCGAGAGCTCGTTTCATCGGTGATGAGTGTTAGCCAGTTTTTCGAACGGCATTGCAAAACCCACAAGTGGATACCTTCGGAGAAGGCAGCTCAATCGCCGGAGACACCTTGCCGGTACGATAACCACATCCTCCTCCGCGGCCGTTGGATCGGCTTCTGTCCAAATTGTTTGATCCGATAGTCCTGGAAGGTGAGTCTTAGCCGGTTTCATCGGCGGCGAGAGCTCGTTTCATCGGCGATGACTCTTAGCCGGTTTTCCGAACGGTGCCGCAAAACCCACAAGTGGACACCTTCGGAGAAGGCGGCTCAATCGCCGGAGACACCTCGCCGGAACGGTAACCACGTCCTCCTCCGCCGCCGTTGGATCAGCTTCTTTCCAAATTGATTGATTCGACAGTCCTGGAAGGCTTACCACTTACTTTGATTTCTTGGTCTTGTTCTACTTCTTCTTTCTGATTCACTTGGTTGAGCTCACCTAACACAAACTTGTCTTCCCATACCAACCCGACGAGCCTTGCCTCCTAAAGGAAATTGCAGATCTTTGCAAACCAGCCATACCCTCTTCTCCTTCTCTTCTCTCTCTCTAGATGTTTCTTTTTTCTGTGTGAAAAAAAAAAAACAAAAAAACAAAAAAACAAAAGCAAAAACTAATTAGGGCACAAAATGGGTTGGGTCAGAAAAACAGGTCGGGTTTAGATATGGGTTGGGTCATAATTGGATCCGTTGTCCATTTATTTCACTGTCAGTGTGCATCAGTGTACATGTTTTGTAACTTGTAAGCTGATGGAATGGCTTAGTGAAAAGAATTTTTAGGATATTGGAGAGAGAGAGAGAGAAAGAGAGAGAGAGAGAGAGAGAAAAAAAAAAAATCTAGGGCACAAAACGGGTCGGGTCAGGGAAACGGGTCGGGTAGAAATAGGTCAGGTTTAGATCTGGTTGGGTTATAATTGGGTCAGTTGTGGGTCAGTTTTGGGTATGCACAGTAATTGGGTTAGGCATAACCCAACCTATTAATGACACAAATTACATGGGAAGACAAAAAGAAGAAGAAGCACCACCCATCCAAAGAATATATAGCATAATATTATTATAATAGAGCAGAAAGTATGACAAGAAGAAATAAAAATTGAATTGGCTTTTTATTCTTAGTACAAATCAAATTTTAATTTGACATCTCAATGGGAAAATGAGATTCGTTCGGACTAAATTGTGCTAATTGCTCATCCTGATCGGTGTGAAGCACTGACATTTTCTAAGAAAATGAAACAATTTCAAGCACTCTGTTTAAAAATGAAAGCAGAGAAGTCCCCTGCCATGAGAGTCCAAGTCGGGTATCGAATTGAGTCAGCTCGTGTCACCACTTCATGGTTGTATATTAGTGACATATACAGTACTATTACTCTTTCCATTCTGAACTCTCATCGGTGCTAATGGTCATTCAATTGTAATAACATGATGGTTTCCATCAATACCAGTAGATGGCTGCAATGTCCTTTTTGGTTGTGCAATGTTCTTGCAAGGTGCAATAGATGCAAGGACATCTGCTTGTATAGACTCTGCAATTTTCTCAGTGCAGTTGACAACATCCATTAGTAGAGAAGCTACTGTAGTGGCCGGTATTATTTCAAGGGGGTCAATGTCTTTCCACAACCCTGTTTTGATTAAGGATTTCAGGTTTTTGGCAGCAGTTTTTGAGTTTATAATGTGAGCCACATGAGAGGATGGTTGAGTCATTGTTCTAAATGCTGATGCTAATTCCTTTAGAGCCTTGCCACATTCTGAGCTCATCTTTGCGCATCCGTCTTGAATTTGGCTTCGGATTTCAGGTGGTGTCTGTAAGAGTAGCACATAAATTAAAGCTTTATATAAATATATACACACACAAAAGTAAGTTCCGAGATGTTTATGCACCCGACTTGTTAGAACACCACTTGATCCCAAAAGTTTAAGTTAGTAAGGAATGGGTCAACAATATATATCAAACTAACACCCCCCCCCCCCCCCCCCCCCAAACACACTCGCACATGGAGAAATGAGCAAATACATGGCAATGAAGTGAGCTAAACTGAGTTGAACCAATAAACTGTGATAAATGAATGGGAGGAGGAGGTGTGAAGACTTGAAAACAAGACTTCCAAGAGACAAGAGCTCTAATACCTTGTTAGAATACCACTTGACCCCAAAAGCATAAACTTATAGAGAACGGATTAACAATGTATATATATCAAGCTAATATGACTAATCCCCCTGATCACAGGTAGTCCCCCTTCCTACATGAATGGGGTAATTACAGGATATAAATCCATGGAAATGGATATAAGGTGGATTGATTGATGAGAATTGAACTCAAGACGTCATTGATATCTGTGAACTAATTCAATATATATATGGATGAAAATAACGAATTTATGATGAGTTATACATGGCCTATTTGTAATTGGTATCATACTTGAATCTCAGAGTCAAGGTAGCCATGAAGAGTTTCAATTCGGTAAGCACATTGCCGAATCAAGATTCCAATTTTAGGGTATTGTTTCCAAGGATGATTGAACCGGAACCGACCATGGGGAGGCTCCCATCTGGCAAAATTAGCCTGCAAAATAAGATAATTGAAACAATTAGAAATCCTAGTGACTTGGAGACCCGTGGAGGGTTGAGGGGGCATGCAGGTTTTTTTTGTTTTTTTCACCCACCATGGATTCTTCACTTTGCTTTGAATTGAAGACACTTTTATATCCTAGCAGATATTCAATGTTGTCCTTGGACTCTCCATTCCCTGATATTTTGAAGTATTCAATTCCAAATCCTGTACGTTCATTTTAGTTGTAAGTTTTATTGCTAACTGTGTAGGAATATATCTGTAAATCAATGTCACAAGGAATATATTGTAAGTGTACCTTCCATGAAGTTTCCAAGATTTTCCATGTTATTGGCAACCAGATTGTGAAGATCATCACCAGCCCACACTGGGCAAATCAATATGCATATGAGCACAGAGGTAGCGCCACCAATGAGGATCGTCGATAGTCTCGTACGGGCCATATATAATACCTCATCATCGCGATAGCCGGATACAGATATCATACAGAATGTCAATATAAATATCAGCAGTCCGTAATCATATCTCGCCTTCATCTTGGGAAAGAATCGTATGAATGTCACTGCTGCGGCTGCGTGACCGGCAATGAATTGTTTCAACAACGAGATGTTTGAAGCAAAGTAACATTTAAAAAAACAAAAATAAAATAAAATTTGTGTATGTATGAATATTTACCTACTAGAAAGACGAAGAGCCCAAGTACTATGGGCTCACATTTCTCTCCGGAAAAACTGGCCCAGCTATGACCACCAACGGCCAGAGCACCACCTAGCAGTGTTGCCAAAGCCCTATTCAAACCTCTTCCAAATGTTGCCCCTAAAATGCATGTATATTCAATTAAAATTATTTAGTTCTGATTGATTTCAAAGTAAAAGACCATGATTCATAAAATGTGAGGCCGTCTTGGGGAATATTACACGACCCCTTTTTTTTTTTTTTTTTTTTGGGCTAAGGAGGCCATACTAGTACACGAGCTAGCTTAAAGCACTTACAAAAGGACAGGAAAAGAAAAAGAAAAAAAGGGTTGCAAACTTACCAACTGAGAATTCGAAGACGACAACAACAGTTATAACAGCCCACATTGCAGACACACCAAAGCCTTCATAGAGAGGTTCAAAGTAGTAGAATAATGACACCAAGACGATGGCTAGTCCTACTTTTAGGGAATGAATAATCCTTCTCGGATCGTCTTGTCCCAACTTTTTCGTCTGCCTTGCAACCTCGACTACCTTGGCCTTTAACTTCTCATGCTTGGTCTTGAGCCACGCCAACCCGCGAGAGATCGGTCCTGGATTCTCTTGATTTGCAGATGCCAATTCCATTGTAAATTTATAAATGGGACATATGTATGGAGAGACTTCTCAAGAACTCAGAGACAGAGACAGACATGGAGATGGAGTGGTTTTGGGCTTGCCTTCCCCTTTCCCTTCCTTATACAGAGAGATGCTGCATGAGTGAGAGAAACGCGGAGATGTTTGGGGAGAAGCTGTCTTGGAAGGGTCACACCCTGGTCTCCTTTTATCTTATTAAAATCTTTTTGTGGGTTGTTGAAACTCGAAAGGGAAGTGGCTGACTTGGGAGGGTCACACCTGGGTCTCTATTTTTCCTTCTTTTCATTTTTGGGGTAGAACCTGTCTAGGGAAGGTCACACTCAGACCCAGGGGTAGGCTTTTTTATTTCTCTATTTTTTATTTTTATCTAGTACTAAAACCAAGAGCACCAATAAATTTTATTTTTTTTCGGTTGTAAAATGATAGTACCTAGAAGCTTCAGATAGGGAGATCGAGCCACCGACTCGATCCTGGTGTATGAATACAAATTTGACTGCGTAACTAAACTGGAAAATGCTGTTTCTTTCAATTTTTTATTTTGCTGAAATTTTTCTAATTCTCTCTTATGGGTCGGATTTGCCTGAATTTCACCTGATTAAGCCTGAGAGTGGTAAAAAAACTTTAAAAATTAATAAAACAAAATAAGAATAGTGAGAAAACAAAATCAATCTAAATTCCGTCTCAACGTCTGCGCTTCCTGTCATGGATCAAGAGGATACCATGTTCGTTATAGAGTCGAAATAATAAAAATAATAATATGATTATGTTGCTTAAATAGGTAGGCTTCATAATTAATTTGTGTCTTGTGTTTATGTATTTCCTACGTGCGTGCGTGTTATGATCAATACTTCCAGCTTCTAGTGTTTTCTTTTTGCCACGCTTTAAACCGAAAATAAATAATTACTTAATTAAAAAAATCTTTATTGTGGAAGAAATATTATAGGAGTTCTTACGTTAAGAAAAAGGAGTGATTTGCGGAATATTTAATTTGTAAAATCCACCCACTTCGAAAAAGCTCATAGCCGCAACTAAAATTTTGCCAATGTGTGAAGGGTCAAATGCCACGGCTTTGATTCCTTCCAAAAAAACAGATGTGGCTTCAATTATAATTAAAGGAGTATGCTCAGGTGAAGGCAATAGTCTATAAAGTGATTTATTTATTTTGACAACCTAGACTTAATGGTTCAAATAATACAGTAGACCCCATATTTCCATTTTTAAAGAGGTTTGTGCCAAACCCATTCAACCCGCCGGACCAAACTGTTTGTGACACTTGTACAAGCCTCCCATGTTATCGATGAACCATCTTATATAAATGTACATGCATATCAATCTATATAGAAAATGACTCTCACCTAAAATTAAAATTAGGATTATAATATATATTTCAGATAAGGTGAGTATGTGAACACTTAACTTATATGAGTACCATACATTAGAATTGTACAAATGTACAATGTGCATTGGCCTAATATATCCCATGCATAACTTATTAATACACGAAATACAACAACTAATGTAAAGACTAATATAACTTATTTCAGTATGTGCTCACCTAATCATTATTATATATATATATATGTAAAATATCAATATATACGCATTTTTTTTATTTTTTTTATTTAATTTGGACTAAATTTTATACCTATTGATTGCATTTCTCTTGTTAGACCTTTATTCTTTATTTTTTTTGGCTTGAGTTGTTAAACGTTGAACTGTGTCTGGTCTAACGTACTAGAAGGCATCCTTCATTAATCAATAATGACGTCCTACAAGACACTGAGGGTGGGCAAAGCAGCCCCCCTCCCAAGGCAAACTAAATGTGGCTTCATCCTTGCGTAAAGTTATAAACTCAGAGCTACTCCAATAAAGGTAGACAATCTGAATTTGTTATCTCAAACTCAAACCACTTCGAAGTGCCCCTAAGAAAGATGGTAGATACAGGTAGCAAAATTATAAATAATTTCTCTCTTCAAAATTATACTTCCTCTATCTCACAAAAATAGATAATTTTTGTAACTTCTATGTCCCAAAATGTGTGTCCATTTTAAAAAGTCAAATCATCATTTTTCTTAATCCTCCTATAACACCCCTTGTTATTTCAATAATTACTTTCAACACAAAACCCAATAAAAAGTAAAAGAGGGTATTTTTGAAAAGAAAGAGTTTAATAAACGAAAAGTTAGTGAATGATGATTTTTCTTAAATTGCGTGTTTTGTCAAATATGATCTATCATTGTGGAATGGAGGGAATAATAAAAGAGATGAGATAGCAAATTTTATATGTCTAAAAAAAATAAAACATTATAATATATAAAATAATATTACAATATTCATGTTTGCTATTTCTCTTAAATTACCCATCTTCAAGTGAAGTGGTGAATTGCACCTAAGGTAACAAAGTATTCATTTATTACTTTTTTCTTGTCTCCTCTCTTGGAGATGGTTAACCACAACATCTCAAAAAGGGTACAATTTGGCTCAATTTAGATTGAAAACCACATCAAATCAATCTGTTAACATTCGGATCAAGTATGTGACTTATATATCCGGATCAAGCATTCAATTGATTATTGTAATATGATTTTTGTACTTATCTATGTCTTGCTCGAACAAATATTTTCTTTATGTTTCAATTGAATATTTATATAGTTGTGTTCACGTAAGTTAGAAATCAATTATAAATTTATAAGCTCCTTTAATTAGTTTATGAAAAATAATTCTTAAGACCACTGCTGTTAGCCTAATGAGTAAGAGCATGGCACTTTTGTAAATATGACAATTAATGTATAACAGTTTCCTATTCTCATGGAGATACTAACATTTTACTTAAAAATACAATAACTTTTTTTTGAAGAGTTTGATTTCGAGAAAAATCATATTTTTGGATTGTACCCATCAAGAGCTTCAAAACAAAACCCATGTTGATTAGGAAATTTTATGGGGAAAAAAAAAAAAAATTGAAGTTAAATCAGAAATAAAATTAAGTTTAATATAACTTGAAAATCAAGTTAAATTTACTATTTAATTTGAAAATCAAGTTAAATTTATGTTGAAAATCAAGTTAAATTAATTTGAAAATATTCCACACCTATCTCCATTGAAAATCATTATTGATCAAAGGACTTGAAATAGTTATGAGGTAAGAGTATTTTGGGTAGTTCAACCGAGTAAGATAACGTCAATTTAACGTGCAATTTGACAATATAAGATTTCTTTCATTACTGGAGAGTAGACTAACTTGTTGGTCTTACCACTTTATTTCTTTTGTGTTTATTGGGTTGTTTTTTTACCTCAACTCAACATAATTTCAAATCTTGGCCCTGCCAATGCACCTAGTCGCTAGAGACCGTAGGAGTTCTTGATTATTAATTCTTGGAATAGCATTGCATCTTTTCGTGCATGGGTCTTGGTCTTGCCGTTTAATTTGGTTGATACATGGAACTCATCCTTTTCTAAAAACTTCTTTTGGGGATCGTCAAGAAGAACTGAGAATATATTTGTTATATTTAGACTATTTAGTTCAAACACATAGCGATAAGTCTGAACCCCACTTCCCAGATTCCAAATGAGTTTTACGAGGAAAGAAGAGGCGGTGGCATTGTTGAGCTTTCCATATTGCTCCAGAAATCCTTAATCTGCGCGTCTATTAAATCCTTCTGCCGTTTCCTTGAAAAGTTATTATTCAAGAAATTATCCCGTCTCCTCAGTGAGTTTATCCAACCCAACAAAAGATGTTACATCAAGATTTCTAGTTTTCATGGTTTTTTTATTTTTTATTTTTTAAATCGATCCCATGTGCAGGGTCCATAATCTTTGTAATTATTAGCCTTTGTCATCACATTTGCGATGTGTCTCTATTGGCACATCCAACCCTTTTGTGATTTTTTAAGGTTTATGAAAAACATGAAAAGTTTTCATGAAAACCAGTCTCGTTGTCTTTTAAATAACATTATTTTGAACAAATTTGTGAAAGAAAGTGTTTTTTTTTTCAAAATCTGTTGTTTAAGTGTAGGTTTTTCACCATTTACAATTTTTTTTTTATAAAAATCCAAAAGGTTCACTTGAATGAAAATTTAAAAAAAAAAAACATTTTTTCTACAAAATTATTCAAAATTATGTTTTCCAATAAACTGTGTGACCAGTTCTCATTAAACTTTTTATATTTTGTATATAACTTTTAAAAACCACAGGGGTTGAAGGTGCGACGCAAGTCTTCGGGTGCGAAATAGAAGCCCTTTTGTGACATAGGGATGTGATTGGGCTTGCAAGCCCATATTGGCCCAATGCTCATTTGGATCCGACTAGCCTTTGCCCAATCATTAGGATGGAGATTGAGCTTGAGATTTGACACCTCGCCTGACCTAATATCCAAGCCCAAGGCCTGATATTTGAAAGCCCGCTTCAAAGTTAGTGAATCTTTTTTTCTTTTTTGGTAAGATGGATATTCATTCAAAGGCATGGGGTTAGAAACACCAACCAGGTCCACAAATAGGAAATTACAAAGACCTGCAGGGGGCTAGTCTAAAATAAGAAAATTACAATTAGTGTCATGCCCTATATTGGTTAAAAAATCAGCACACTTGTTCTCCTCATGCAGAGTGTGTTGAAGGAGCAATTCCAATTTCGGGCCGAAAGGGCTCTGCAGTCATTTATAAGACTTGCACGGGTGATGTTGGGTGGAGCCATTCCTAATCAGGTCCACCGAAACCTGAGAGTCAGATTTAACAATGAGCTAAGTAATACCCATATTCCAAGAATCCAAGCAAGCAACATTCCTCGGCGAAGGGCCCATAATTCTGCAGTTCTATTTGTGCAGGACTGCAGGTGCCCAAATTGCAAATAAACCCCAGTCAATTTCTCTTTCTGTGTAATTGTGTATATCTGTCCCTCTCTAATACTCATTTCTCATTCATTCTCTCTTCTGCTTAAGCATCGATTCCGAGATTTCAAACTCTTGACTCTTGCAGGTTAGTTGATTGATGGCTTTAATTCATGAATTTGACGCTCTTTCTTTTTTTTTTCTTTTTTTTTTTTTTTTGGATAATGAAAATTCTTTACGAATTCATTAAAAGGATATCAAAATGAACGTGGTCCAGGATAAAATCTAGGAGAAATGCGAGTTAACATTACATGTTTGTTTGGCTGAACAATGAGCCACAATGTCACCACTCCTTTTAACATGAAAAAAAAAAAAAAAAAAAAAAAAAAAAAAAAGGGAAGAAAGGAAGAAAACAAACAAACAAACAAACAAACTGAGTAAAAAGCCATTCCAGCCCTTACATCCTCATAAATCATAATTTAAAATCAAACAACCATTCCATAATTAAAAAAAATCAAATGACCATTTCATAATTTAAAATCATTATTTATGGAAAAGGTTTGACCATTCCATTCCAACCCTTATATCCCCATAAATCAGTCCCACCTCTAAGTCGTCCACCTTATGCACCTTTATATTGATGACTTCCAGTTTATCCCATTCGACCATAATATTCCTCATGTGTTTTTCTCCTTCGCCTTAAAATAAGAATAATAATAATAATTATTAAAAAAGATATTCCTCATGTGTTTGGGCCAATCTTTACTTTTTTATTTTTTATTTTATTTTTGTAATTTCTATGGTTATAGTGTAGTACTTCTTTGATTATTTGCAGAGTATTTTTATATTTATTTACTTTATTTGAGGCACCATGTATCTGGGGCAATCCTTATTTATTTATTTTTTGTATCACCTAATATGTAAAAGTGGATACTCAAAATTATTTTAATAAAAATAATATTTTTAATAATATATTTTGATTATTTATTTGACCGTTGAAATTCAATGTCTTTGTAATTTATGGTACCTATTACTAGACTTCATTGTTGGAGCGGTTGGGTTGCACGTCTACTCCTCTTGATTGTGGAAGCTACAAGAGATGATTCGATAGACTGTTACTAACCATTTGAGGTAGAATTACTAGTCATTAAGGCTCTAAATCTAGCACCATTGATTGAGCCGTTTGAGATGGTATATTATTGCATGGCCGGATAAGACTATATCTTTTCCTATTAACTACATATGTGTGGAATTAACATATACATTGCTTGAGATAAGAATATTTAGAGATATAATACACATATTTTCTTTGAGAAATATATTTTTATGTATTGGGCAAAGTAGGGTGTTGGGAGAAATTTCCTCTTCTCTAATTGTGCAAATTAGAGGAGTTACAGCAAAATGCTGAATTGTTGTATCCTAGAGACGACATGCTAGTAGAAGCTACTGCATCAGAATATAACCGTGGTGGCGCGAACCGTCTTAAAGAGAGCAACCTAGTCTGCGCCTCAACTCAGCCTAATTTCATATATTTCACTATTTTTGAGGTAAAATCTATATTTGTTTCCAACACTAACTTTGGGAAAACTGACTTTGTCATAGCCAACTAACTAGGACTATAAACCTATGGCTAAACTTCACCATAGTAAGTATTAATATTGAAGAAATAATTGGTGTCAAGCATGAGATGCGGTGCGTCTTATCACACTATAAGGAAAATAACTTCACAAAGAATATTCCTAAATATTCTCATGTAGGTATTCATTAAGGTATGTGATGGTCCGGAGCGATCAGACGTCCCTAGGTTCGGTTTCCGCTCCTTCTCATTCATATTAATGGTAGTTCCTTGGGCTTCCTTCATCGATCCATTGTAATAAATGAACCATCACACCCTATTAGTTGGAGGAGGGATATGTTTACTGGAATAAAGTTAAGGGAAATACTATGTACAGCACCTTATGTAGCACCTATGTACAACACCTTATGTGACACTATGTGTGTGGACCAAAACTCTCCAATTTATTTAACAGATATCTTTTTGCTAGGGCTGCAACTTGGGCAGTAGTCATCCACATCCAAATTGTATTAATTAACCTAGAAATTCTTGTCAGTTCAATAACTAATTTTTTCACACCAAAAAAAAAAAAAAAAAAAAAAACATAAAGATGAAAACATCAAAATAATTAAACACTAAAATATTTTAAAACATTAACATTAATATGATCGAGTACATAAGTAACCATGTTAAATGACTTTATTCAATATATTTAAAATATATTTTTAAAATTAAATATTGTTTAGTTCGAGTTCGGGTTGGGTTTTCGTTGCCTAAACCCTTTGACCAAGCCCAACCTGAATTGAAATTGGGTTGAAATTTTCCAACCCAAGTCTAACCCAATGTATTGAAACTATTGGCCAAGCTTGACTATTGACCGGAGTAGGTTTAGGGTGGGTGGCTCAACCTACCTAAGTTGCAACCCTACTTTTTACCGATATGGGTCGAGTGCTTCACGGGATGCTGTAGGAATGTATGTGATTTGCACTAAATAATAATCTATGAAACTTTCTGGAAAAAGAAATAACTTGAAAGAACATAACATGATTTTAATTTTTCATAAAAAATAATATAAAATGCATGTTCATCTTCAGTTTTCAAACCATTTTGTTAACAATAACTATTATATATATAATAAAATAGGAAAATGATAAGGGGGACGAAGTTGAAGTGCTAACTAATGGTAGGACAACTAACGATGGTTTCTCCTATGTGAATCTTGACTTGAATTCAAATTTTTTTTTTCCTTTATTGGATGCCTATATTTGACGGATTACGGTTCACAAACGGTTGGGTTATTTTTCACACAATTCTCCTATTTTTAAGCCCCATTTTTTAGGGATCACACCCATCGCAATATTTTAGATTTCTTGGTATAGAGATATCGCCATATTCTATCAATCCTGTCCGACTCGGAGAGATTTGCGTTTACATTTTGGCTTCATCTTTAGAATTTTGAAGTATTTCGACATCTGAAACGCAACGATTGTAAAGGTTAGTTGATTCAGATGACCGTTGTGAACCACGGGTTTTGATCCAGGGGGGAAGGAAAACCCTTCTTTTAAAAAGACTTGTAGAAATTTAAATTAATAAAAATCTGGTTTTTAAAAGATTCACAAA
This sequence comes from Liquidambar formosana, assembly GCA_039720395.1. Classification (NCBI taxonomy): domain Eukaryota; kingdom Viridiplantae; phylum Streptophyta; class Magnoliopsida; order Saxifragales; family Altingiaceae; genus Liquidambar; species Liquidambar formosana. Next base: position 25,935,319 of record CM077827.1, on the reverse strand, counting down.
AACAATCAAACAAGGAGTCGTCACCTCATTTTTAAGAAAAGAGGAAAACCATAAAAACAGTTTTTTAAAGAAAAACTTTGAAAAACCAAACACATGACTCCGATCAAGGAAAAGCAGGTCTAATCAAAACAAGAGAGGATTCGGAGACTAAGTTACAATATGAGAAGGTTCTAGGAAACGTCCTATAGGCACCCACATCGCCCCAAAATGGGTCTCTGAATTTATATGGGTTATTTCAATCACTTCCTAATTAGTCACCATGCATATGTAAAGAATCATCCATAAATCATCCACATTCATCCATGAACATCCATAAAGCAATAAACATCCACAAAGCATGTAAACATCCATAAACAAATAGGAGAGGTATGGAAAGCATGTAAGAGAGATAGAGCATAAGAAACAGATCCATCCTACTCTTCTAGCAATCATATGTGATGGATAAATGAATAAGCATGGGTCCATTCTACTCCTCTAGCAATATATGTGATGGAAAAATGGGTAAGCATGGATCCATCCTATTCCTCTAGCATATATGCGATGGACAAATGGATAAAAAGAAAGAAAAAAGAAAACCTAGGATACTTAGTATCCTAGGGCGGACTTGAACATCAAATGAGCGCCTACGTACCTTACATGCAAAGATGTAAGGATCAAAGTCCACGTAGTTCGATTGAGAAAGGGTTACTCCTTTTATAATGAACTATAAACCCTAAGTTTCCAACTTAAGAAAAGAAGAGTTTAAAAACTTAGGAGTTTTCAAAAATAAGAATTTAAGAAAAGATAGAATTCGAAAAGAGATAGAACTCTTATCCAAAAAGAAGTTTGAGAAAAGTAGAATTCTAAAGGAGATAGAACTCTAATGTAAAAAGGAGTTTTAGGAAAAGTAGAATTCTAAAAGAGATAGAACTCCAAATAAAATAGAATTTTAAGAGAGTTGGAAACTTAGGACTTCTAATCCAAAGTAAAGACAATAACCCGAGGTGGGGGGGGAGAAGAGAACAATTCACACATAACTTATCATGAACCACTTACCATATACAAATTATCCCAAAACATCGAGAAAACACCAATCAATTACCCTATGTATTCTATAGGGCAATTATTAAGCTCAAATCATTCATATTTGTGCTCAAATAATCATTAAGAGACCTAAATCAAATCTGGACAGAATACTAAACATGCATATAATGACCTAATACTCATGCAAATAACAAAAAATCAAAAGAGAAACAAAATCCTAATATGCTCCTATATACTCTAAACACCCTAACATGTATAAAACTATCGAAAACATGCTAAATATGAATTACCATGATGAAAATATCATATGCCAATCCAAAACATGAAAAGAAAATCTAACATGATGCCTTAGGTAAATACTTTATGTAAGAATGTGAAACAATCATCCTTACGGCGAGCTTTCTTAAGTAAAATTATTCGGAGATAATTTTATGTAGAAATCACTCCGCATGAATGATTTCTTCACATATCCTACATAAAATATATACCTAAGAATGTAAAGAAACTCACAACGCACTTAAACACACTCCAGAAAGCACTTATGCACAACCTCACCCTCTAAGGACGATAATTATCCTTAAAAAGAATAATCATCCATACACCTATGAAGATGAGGCTTACACAGCAAGTGTCCTATACAAAAGATGCTTAAAATCATGCATATAATTGAACCATGAAGAGAAAATGGCTTAAACACATCAACTAATTTTCTGTGCAAAACACACCTCTATCCTTAAGAGAGAAATTATCCTAACAGCAAACAATTCGCAATCCTACTCCACTAGTATGCTTTCACATCATATTTGAATCATATACACTCTAAGATATAGAGTATATATGATTCCTAATTCAATTCTAAGTCATAACTATGCAAATAATGGAGTAGAAGAAAAAGAAATCGTAAAATGATGCAAAGGAGATTTACAACAAAGCAAAGGTCTTCGCTGTGTTCTTCCTTCTCTTTAGCTTGGTTCCCTTCTAGTTCTCATTTAAAATTGCAGTAGGAAGCCTTCTCCAAGTGATATTGTAACGCCCCAAAATTTATAAACCTTAACACATACCATTTTTTATGAGCTCCGTACAAATAAACATTTTCAAAAATACATTCCATTTGAAAATACAGAGTATTGCGCAGCTGCGGGTAACGATGGTTAACCCAAAACTCATCATCAATATATATTGGCCAACCAAATGAATAAAATTACATCAAATTTAAATAAAACTAAATGTACGCGATAACTTCTCCAAATCTCAACCTCAATTCTACTATGTGCCTCCAGCAATTATCACCTGAAAATATATTAGGGTGAGCGAACAACAGCCCAGTAGGAAATCCAATTCTTATACAATAAATAAGGTTTCAAAATCACATGCAAGCATTTATATATTCAAAATAATATATAAATCAAATAATACGATCTCCAAATCATCAACCTCAAATATAATCCAACTGTCAATAAAATCAACCATTATATTCCACGACATCAAATAGTATCACCATCAATAATTATCACTTTGCATAAATCAAATCTTAACATATGCTTCAAAATAATCATTATTCACTGTATAAGAATTAAACCCCCTACCTCAAAAATGAATGAATAATATGAAAAACCACCACTGTAGACGCAAAAATCTGCTCAAAAATATAAAATCTATACTCGCATACATGGAATTGGAACTCCATGATCCGGCAAGGGAGAGTCGGCCTCTGCCTCTCTCGCTTCCTCTCTGCTCCTTCTTCTTTCTCTCCTTCTCTTCTTCTTTATTTATTGTCGTCTTTCTCACTCACGTCCCTATCTCCCTCCCTCTCTCTTCCTTATTTTTTCTTCTTTTCTTTCTTCCACCCATACATCCTCTCCTGCCATCTTCTTTTTTTTTTTTTTTTTTTTTTTTTCTCTTTTCTTCTATTCACACACCATTTTCTTCCTTCTTTATCTCTTCTTTTGACTTTTCTTCTTTCTTCTTTCTTTTCTTCTTTTCACGTGCTCTCTCCCTTCCCAATTCTTTTCTTCTTTTATCCTTTTCTTGCTTCACCTATATATATATATATATATATATATATACACTCATAATTTAAGCGTCTTTTCCATCCAAAGCAATTTAATGCAATGTCTCCCAACATCCAACTAACCTTAAAAATATTTAAAATTATCCTCATATGTACAATTCCACTGAATATACACGTAAAATAAATCAATAAATATTCGGGGTATTACAGATATGGGTGAGTGCCAACTCGTTCTCCCTAGCTCTCTTATGAATATCATATGTCAAAAGCCTCTCGTGCTGATGAATGAGCCTCTATTTATAACCAACCAACCATGTGAAGCAATGGTTGAGATTAATTCACCATAAAATCAATCTAGGGCTGTAATTAAATCCCATGAATGTTAAACAACTCAAAACCACCTCCCAATAGGCTTAGAAGTCCTTTGGAAGGTAGAAATTCGGAGTAAAAGAGTCCTATTCCATCAAAATCTCAAAAAGAGACAAATCAAGACGGAGCGCTCGGGTAACCGATTAGAGTGAACCGGTTGGACCGGTTATGGTGAACCGGTCACCCAAGACCGATCTCAGGTTTCCTCAGTTTTTGAAATTCTAGCCCATTTTGGACTCCGAATTTCAAACGGATACAAATTCTTCATTTTAACTCCGATTTGAGTAATTCAAAAGCCAAAATTTCAAGGATTCAATGTAGAATAAGCCTAGAATATTCTTGAACCAAAAATCCCTAACGATGGTCAAGTGGCTAGGTTTTCATGAGGCGATTAACCATAGGGTAATATGGTGAACCAATCCAAAACCTATCAATAAATTAAATTGGCTCTTAAACTAGACTCATTTCATCATTCTAAGATCAATGGAACACTTCGGAACAAATTTGGAGGTCAATTGGAAAATATACAAAGTAAAAGATGAAATTACCCTTCAAATCGCAAAAGTTCTAATTAACTATCCAAACCTAGCTATCTGGAATTGAACCAAATTTGACACACATATCCAAAATGAACCTAGAAACTAAATGCAAATGATGGGACTTAATAAAAATACAAAAACATGCATGCAATGATGACCTATTCTCCTAAGGCCTTAAAGGGCAAAAGTGTCCTTTAAAGCTTAGGGACTCCTAAATGCTTCTAAACCTAAACAAATGCTATCATGAACTCATAGGGGTGAAAATGGGGTGTCTACAAATGCCCCTCATTGGTGGAGTTTGCTTCGCAAATGACACCAATGTTAGAAAAGACAGCCCATTTTCACAAGAAAACGGCAAGGAACCAAGGCTTGAACTTCAACAGTGACTACTGGAGATGTTCATGACTGCTATAATGTACGCTTGTACAAAATAGGGGGGGTTGTGTGTGACTATGAAAGTCATTTAAACACATGATACTCTCATATGCCTATTCTTTCTAATAGGGGAACATATGCTTCTATAATATATGCTCATTCTTTATAATGAGGACACGCACAAGATAGGGGGGCGTGTGTGACCATAACGATCATTTAAACACACTATACTCTCATACGCCTATTCTTTCTAATAGGGACACATATGCTTCTATAATGTATGCTCATTCTTTCTAATGAGGACACGCATAAGATAGGGGGTTGTGTATGACTACAAGAGTCATTTAAACACACCATGCTTACTAAACAAAATCATGAAACTTTAATTTTAACAACCTTGTTAAAATTAAGTGAGGGCAACCAATTCATTGTACTATAATTTTCTCAAGAAATAAATAGCAATGCAAAGCAATTCATGTATGTGACTCAAAGAGTCATTTAAACATACTATCACAACCACTTCTATTCAAGCAATGACAAGCTTTATTATAACAATCTTTATTAAAATTAAACAAAGCAAATATTCCAATTGTGCTATAATTCCCTCAAGAAATTAATAGCAATTCAAAAGAATCCATGTATGTGACTCAAAGAGTCGTTTAAACATACTTTCAAAACCTATTCCAATCGAGCAATCATAGGCTTTATTTTAACAATCTTTGTTAAAATTAAGCAAACCACACATTCCAATTATGCTATAATTTCCTCAAGAAATTAATAACAATGTCAATTCATCATAAAGAATCAAGAAATAACAATTTCATGATCCTTACAAAGCATCCCAAGCATTCAATCAACTCATCATCCAATCAACAAAGCTTTAATTTAACCCGAGGATTAAAAATAAGCAAGAACACTCAATCAATTCCAACGTGCTATAATTTCGTCAAGAAATAAATAGCAATAGCAATCCATCATGAGAAATCAAGGAATATAAAATTCCATGGTTCCAAAAAAATATCCTAAGCATCATCCTTCCATCATCCAAAGATAAAGCCTTTTAACAAAGCAAATGTTAAAGTAAGCTTGCAATTATCTCCATGAGTCCACTAATAATTCAATTAGTGACTAAATCAACATTATTTCATGCATTTCAAATTATCCACATCAGGTTCTAGGCTTTTTAAGATGAATTTCATCAAAAAAATAAAGCAAAAAGGGGCCGAGTTTAAGCGAAAAGGGGCCCGGTTTAAGCGAAATTGTGCAAAAATTGCACAAAACGAAGTGGGCTAGGGGACCGGTTGGTGAACCGGTTGGACCAGTTGGGGCCAACCGATCACTCGAGAGTGGATTTTTCTGCACTTTTTTGTGGTGTTTTGGCAAGAAAGCTTTGCACTTTCCCTCATTTGTTAATCCTTCTTTGCTTGGTTTTTGAGAGTTTCTCTCTCTAGAAACCCAAAAACCAACATTCCCACACTACAACAAAAGTGGCTTTTCACGACATGCGAAACACGTCGTAAAAGGCCTTTTACGACGCGCAAGCGCATGTTGTGCATCAAGGGGTTGTGGAAAGTCCGGACATATTTACGACGTGCAACGTGCGTTGTAAAAAACTTTTTAACGGCGTGCGCTGCGCGTCGTAAATAGTTATTAACGACTTGAACTACGCGTCGTAAAAAAAATCAACGGTATATGTATAGTTTTAACGACGTGCAATGTACGTCGTATTAAGTTTTTAACGACGCGCAATGAACGTCGTGAAAAGTGTTTTAACGACGTACGGTGTATGTCGTATTAAGTGTTTTAATGACATGTGCTGCACATCGTGAAAAAATTATACCCGTATATTAAGCTTATTAACGACATGTGTCGTGCGTCGTTAAAACACCTAATACGACGTACAACGCACGTCGTGAAAGGACTTTAATTTTTTTTAATATATTATTTATTTATTTATTATTAATTTTTTTTAATAACCTATTATCTATAACCTGTTTCCTGCTTTGCTTATCAAATGCCAACAATACATTTATATATCTTCTATCATTGCCCAAGATAATACAACTCAAAAGTCACAACAAATATATCATTCATCAAAATCATTTTTTTTCTAAGTGCATTAATCCACAATTAACATCAACTCCCAACAATCCATATCTATAATTTGAATCCAATTCAAACAACATTTTTATACATCCATAAAGTTTAAGTACATGTTTATAAATTGGACTAGCTCAAAATAAAGTTCAAAAAGGGAGAATGACATGTATAACAATAAAACATCTATCTGACACTACTGCAGTCTCCCACTAACCCCCTCAATCTCAAAAACTAGAAGACCTTCTCAGATGCTTCAACTAAATATCCCTGAAATGGAAAACAACAAAATCATTTATTATTAGTAAGAAGAAATACTTTGAATAATAAACTAGCTAGCTAGTGAAAATCAAACAAAAAAAGATTGATTTGAGGAAATGAGATAGTTCTATATGCTACATACATTGGGAAAATAATCAGTTAAACAAAATCAAATAAAAGAAGTAAATAAAACACTGCTTAAGCTTGATTGTTTAATCTTAACAGCTTGTGGTATTTTTTATACGATGGTAAATTTCAAACTTTTCATCAAATGTGATCAATTGAGACATCTTCACAATCCTCTTTTCACAAAACCAATACCATGTCTTTATCTCAAAGCTCTTCTTTATGCATTGAACAATCAGGTAGACTAACTTCTTAAAACTTCCGTTTTCACTAATTTCTTAACACCAAGCACATGTAGAAAACACATTCTTTTCTCAAGGTTGTAGGAAGCTTATTTTCATCCATTCATGAATAACTAGAAAAGAAAATTAAGTGATTTGTGTTACCTTTCATCACCTCACCCAACTTCATTAAATTCCTAACTTCTTGTAATATATAGTTTAAATCATATAGTTAATTACACTACTAATAGTTCTTCTCAAGATTGTTCACATAGTTCCAAATGAAATGCAATGATTACTTCACTCAACTCAAACAATTCAAATATTTTGTAATACATGCTACCAGTGCTCCAAAACCACAAAACCAACAGTTTAGCAAACCTCAATCTAATTTTTACTCCATTTAACCTAATCATGTGTATGTGTGCATATGTGCATGTATGCATGGGCACACACAAGCACACGTGTGTATTTGTGTGGGTGCATGGGTGGGTGTGGGAGAGTGTGTACGTGAGGAAAAAGTAAGAGAGAAGAAAACAAGTTAAAGAGACCGAGAACTCTAGAAGTTACAAAGTAGAAAGAGAGAGAGAGAAGAGGTGGAGTAGGACATTAGTGATGAACTTGCTTGCTCTTAAAATAAATGCTGTAACTTGCTTACAAGGGCACTTCTATAAGACTAAAACAATTAAGTCTCATAAAAAATCTAGAAAGCTGTTGTAGGTATAAAGAAAACTCTTTAAGAAGCCTAAAAATATCCAAAATAGATTATCAAGCATAGAACAATGACATTTGGAATCTAAAAGAAATTTTAACCATCTAATTAAAGAATTTAAGATTTTCACAAACACACACAAATGCAGATTCAAATATCTAAAGGACATGCTAAAACTACATGATGAAAAAATATTTTGTATGAAAAAATCAACTAGTGTGAAATCAACCAGCTCAACTAGTGTGAAATCAGCCAATATAACATGCCAGTAGACAACACCAGGGGGAAAGAGATCAAGCAAAACAAACCCACCATAAGACAGCCCAACAAGCACCAGCTCAACACCATCACAAACCAACACAATGTTGGGAATCATATAAGAGGAAAAATAGAAGTGCGGAATATAAAAATTTTTCCTTTGATCCCCTAACCCATGAATCTAACTATGCATAGTACAAAATCAAACCCTAACTACGAAGAGGGTTAGAACACTTACAGATTTGTTGTCTTCTCTTTTTTGCTCCAAGCTTTGACTTCGGACAGCGATGAATGAGCAGCCCAAGTTTGCTACCCCTAACAGTATCCACACCTCGTTAGGGCTTCAAGTCCTTTCCACCTTTTCCTTATTGTTACTAGTGTAGGAGAAGAGAGGAGAGAGAGAGAGAGGGAGGTTGGAAATTTCAGCTAGCCCTTAGGGAGTTCAACTTATCATAATGTCACACATCAAAGTGTGACTTATATAGTCCACACTTAAGGGGACCGGCCCTAGGGGGAAACCCTATTAGGGTTTTATGCAATTTCTCTAAATTGCACAATAACCCCTATAAATTATATCAAATATAAATAGGCCTCAAAGAACTATTCTTTATGCACTCATACCCTTTCTCTCATATTAAAGCTCATCTTGCATAATCAGTGTGTGACCCATTGGGTTCACATCATCAAGTAGTAGAAATAGCACGAGGTGTGCACAATGGAACTCTTTTCATTTAGGGTCTAATTGGAACTCCTTCCAATTCCCTAATTGATTATAACTCACTTATATCAATTAGGGCTTCTACTAACCATGAATAACACCTAGCATATGGTTCATGGTGTCGTCCTTAATGAAGTGAATATGTATCTATCAAAGAACCCTTCTGTTATAGTTTCTAGGTTACAATTACATCCTTCCATTTACATAATGTCTCCAATTGAACTAATAGGACATGAAAGTCTGTCAAGTCCCTAGTTCAATTACTTTATACTCATTCATAAATATCAACTCAATGATGAACTTATGGAAACTCCTTTCCATATTCACATTGCCATGGCCATGGACTAAATGAGTTATATTATGAATGCTATATAAGACATTCTCTCCCTTTTTCCTGAGAGTAATGGATTCCTTGTTGATCACTCATATGCCTTCATACACATAGCAATAGGGCCAATGAACACCTTTACAGACCCTTGAATAGGATCTGCACTTAGTGTTATCAAACTTCTAAAGCTATATGCATAAGGTAAATATGGTGTCTCAGGTCTAAGGATTACTTGTACCACTATAACATTGAGAAACTGATTGATAGGCAAGTTAAAACTCCATTCAATTTATCTCAAATCTTTGGTCACATTCAGTGTACCTATTCTATTAATAGGCACCCACCTGTTGGTTGTAGTGCCTCCACACAAATAGCTTGAGACCAGCTATCCTCCTATAGAGTCAACCTAACATGTGCTAGTCCTATGGTTCATTACTGTCCATCATAGTGAACCTTCAACTAGGAATGATTTAGGAGTTTAGTACAGAGATATATTTACAGTCTCATAATTACAACTCTTTGTAATTTAATATTCTCAACTCTAACTCCTTGGACATATTATGTAAATATAAATGATGCATACAAACATAATAGAATAAGCCCTTTTATTAAATCAATAATAAATGTGACATACATAAATGAAATCAAATGATTGTTTCCTTTATCCCTAAACAATCATCTCTATGATTAGCTCTAGGGCATAACTCTAACACATAACCCCCAAAAAACAGCCAGCACAAACACCACCAATTCAAATAGCTAAGACAGCCCAACAAGCACCAGCTCAACACCATCACAAACCAACACAACCCCTAAAAAAACAGCCAGTACAGACACCACCAATTCAAACAGCTAAGACAGCCCAACAAACACCAGCTCAACACTATCACAAACCAACACAAGCCCCAAAAAACAGCCAGCACAGACAACACCAATTCAAATAGCTATATCTCTCTCAACTTATAATCAACCATCATCAACTTATAATCCCAATAAACCCCAAAACTACCAAGGCAACAAAATTGATTTTAATAAATAACTTGAGTAAGACACTAAGCAAAGATATATATATATATATATATATATATATATATATACACACATGTACTTCCTTAACTATCCAACTGAATAAATTGCCTTGGCGAAGCTGTTGTGCTTCCTTTTGCCTTGTTAAGGGAAGACATATCACTTGTAGGGCGAAACAAGGTCACATTGTGTATTACTCGATCAACCCAAACTTTGAAAAATCTAGGGCCAAGAGGCATGTGATGCACATTAGACTTTGGATCAGTTGATGCAATCTTGCCTTCTGCAACTACTACTATATCTGTCTCCACCCAATGTAACAGTTTGCATTTCCTATCCTCCAACTTTTCGCCACTTTGTACGTCTAGGCTAGCACTCTGCCACCACAATTATAAAGACAAGGGTTTTTGAGGAACATATGTACATGATAAAACAAAATTTTATATCCAACCATAGTTTATACACATTTACCTGCTAAGTAGACGCTGTACGCACAGGAGTATGCATCCTGTCTTCATCACCTCCACTCCAAACCTATAAACATTACACTTTATGATTTGAATTAATATATACCAATGTATACAAAGCATTTATCTGAAATTAATCAATTAATGCACATTTGATTTAAGGATAGTAAGTAAATCGAAAAGGAAAAAAAAATCACATTTCTATGATAGCAAGTAATATGAAACAACTTAATGAGAATTGATATAAAATCACATTTTTATATCCAACCATAGTTTATACACATTTACCTCTTGCCGAGTAGAAGCTGGACGTATAGGAATATGCATTATGTCTCCATCACCTCCACTCCAACCCTATAAACATTACACTTTAGGAGTTTAATTAATATGTACCAATGTAGACAAAGCATTTATCTGAAATTGATCAATTAATACACATTTGATTTAAGGATAGTAAGTAAATCAAAAAGAAAAAAAAAATCACATTTCTAGGATAGCAAGTAATATGAAACAACTTAATGAGAATTGATATGAAATCACATTTCTATATCCAACCATAGTTTATACACATTTACCTCTTGCCGAGTAGAAACTGAACATACAGGAGTGTGAACCCCGAAAAAGAGTTAAGGGGCCACGAGGGGTTTTAGGTTTGAAAAAGGAAAAGGAGTCGCCACCTTATTTTTTAAAGGAAATAAGGAAAACCCTAAAAAACAGTTTTGTTTTAGGAAAACAAAAGATTGACTCCATATTTAAAAATGGAAAGGCAAATGATCTTTTGGAAACCAGAGAAATCGGGGATTCGGAGGCTAAGTTACGATATGGGAAGGTTCTAGGCAAAGCCTATAGGCACCCATATCGCCCTAAACGGTCTCTTAATCTAATTGGGCTAAATCAAAGTCTTAATCACACACAAATCAATAATTATCATCACAAGACAGCATGCATATCATTCATTCATTCATCCATATAGTCAAGTAAATCAAAGAAAAACAGAAAAAAGAAAGGGGGAGAGGAGAAAACCTAGGATACTTAGTATCCTAGGGCGGACTTGAACCTCACAAGGAGCGCCTACGTACCATGTATGGAAATACATGGATCAAAGTCCACGTAGTTCGAAAGGGAATAGGGTTATAACCTAATCAAGGCCTATGGTAAACCCTAAGTTTCCTTTCAAGTAAAACATGGTAAGTTTCCAAAATAAATGATTCTCGAAAGATTTTTGGTAAGATATGGAATTTTGATAAAGATGGAAACTTTGATTTAAAAGGTATTTTTTTATGGAAAGGAAACTTTAGAATCTACCATACCCCTCTATTAGGAAACAACCCTGGGGGGGGAGAAAGGGAAAGTTTCAAAGGAAGGAAAGAAGGGTGAATTGGGGCACCCTCACACCCTACTTACCTTAAGCAAAAGCAACCTGTCAAAGTAACCACCCTATTGCATAGGGTAATTACCTTATTTGTAAGATTTCATCTCACAATAGCCAAAATAACCACCCCACATTGGTGGGGTAGCTGCACCTGTTGTACCTGTCAAAGCACCTGCAATTTCCATGCAAAACATACCAAAAATGCCAACCAAACAAGCTAGATGCCAAATCAAGCTATTATCATGCCCAAACATAGGCTAACACATGCTCAAAATATCATATCAAGGACAAATAACAGATCTGGACAAAATTGAAATAAGGTTTAAAATCAACCACAAGTCATGCAACAACATGAATCATAAGCTAACTAAAACCCTAATTCAACCCTACATGCAATGACATGCAAAAAACCCTAAAATCAACTATATGAATGCTAGAAATATCATAGTTATCAAATATGCAACACATATATATCAACTATGAAGAAAACACAAAGAAAAACCCTAAGTTATCATGCTATATGCTACTTTCCTAATACAAGGATGAATGAAACCCTAGAATCACACTAGTGCATAAAATTCCATGAAATAACCCTAAATCATGCAAAACAGAATATGAACAGCACTCTAACCATGCATATTAATCAATGGAATGATCCACACATGATAAAGACATAGACTTTCACATGAAATAAAACTATTCAAAGCATAAACTCAATTTCAGCACTAAGGAAACCCTAGAATCCCAAACATTCAGTAAATCACATGGAATAGTATCCTAGCATACTAAACAGCCCACAAATATCATCCTAACATGCATACTAGCTAATGGAAACAACAAAATACAATAAAAACATAAGCTTTAATATGCAAAAGTGTTATTTCATGCAGAAAACCAATTTCAGCACTAAGGGAACCCTAGAATCCCAAACATGCAGTAAATCACATGGAATAGCATCCTAGCATACTAAACAGCCCATGAATATTATCCTAATCATGTATACTAACTAATAGAAGTAGCAAAACACAATAAAAACACAAGCTTTAACATGGAATAATGCTATCCTATGCAAAAACCCTAGTTTGAATGAAAGAGAGAAAGGGGGAGAGGTATACCTATGGTGAAGTCCCCTTTTGCTGCTGTAGAGAGTCCTCCTCCTCTTATTGTACTGCTGGAAATTCCTTCCTTCAAGCCTTCAAGCCCAACTCCAGCCCTCCTTCAAGCTTTCTCTCACACTCTCTCACTCAAAGTTTAGGTTAAACTACCCTAAGGATGGCTGCCATAGCCTCCAATGTGCCTCTCACTTCAGAAATTGCCTCCCAGTGTCTCCCCTATTGCTGAAGTATAAGGGGGTATTTATAGGGATTGAGGGAAAACCCTCAATGGTTGGGATTAAAACCCTAGGGATTGATCCAAGGGCTCTTAGAGGTTACCTTGGGGCTCAAGTAGGTCAAAAAGGGCTGAAATTAGGGTTAAATGGCGGCTAAAGGCAAGCAAATCCGAGGAAATAGGGAAGGAGCAACGTCAAGGCTCAAAATAGGAAAGTGGCTCGGGTGACCACCTGGGGCTGGGCGGCTAGCAGCCTGGGCCCAGGCGGCTAGCCGCCCAGGCCTGGGTGGTCACCCGAGGCTCTGTCAGCATATGCCCATTTTTGACCCCTTTGACTTCCAAATGTGTTTTAGGGTTCAAATTAACTCCGATTTTAACGAAACGAAAGCCAAAACGACCGTGTTTCGAAGGGGAATGTAATTTGAGTCACTTGAGGGTGAGAAACCCTAGCCATGGCTGCATGGTTGAGTCCTACAAAGGTGGTTAACCGCTATGCCTCACCATCGCTTAGCTTAGGTATGCACATAGGGTCGCACCGAATGCTTTCCAATTCGAAATTCAACCTCCCTAAACACATTTGGGGATGAAATTAAGACTAATCAAGGTCACATGAGTAGTCATAGAGTGAAAATCATAAGCCAATTCGAGCTAACCCGAAGTAGGTCTCTTAGCCAACCTGAGCCTTGTTGAGCCATTCTTATCCCAAACCTTCAATTCATCGAATTGAACCCACAAATACCTCAAATGCAATCATATGAACTCCAATTGGCAACTTGGAGATCATTTCAAGGTCAAATGGAAAGTTTGTGACTTAAAAGACGATTATGCCCCTCAAGTCACAAAAGTTCTTATTAACCCTCGAGATCAACTCCAAATTGAACCAAAATTCATACACACCATCCTTAGGACCCTAGAAACTCAATGCAAAAGACTAGACTCAAAAAGGAAACAAAAAGACTCATGCAATGACAAACCCTAGCTAAGGTGACAGGTGGCAAAAATGGGGTGTGACAGAAGCCCCTCATTGGCGAGCAAGTTTCACTTGCGAACCAATGATCAAATGAACAACCCATTTTTGCCCGGGGAATTGATTTCATCAAGACCCACTGGGGAAAAGAGGGTGATCATATCGTTGAATTCTTCGAATTCATCACACACAAGCACAAAGGTACTCCTCATAAGTTCTACAGAACTCTTCTCATACTGTATACTAGTTTTAACTAGGGGACAAAATGAGGTATCCACAGCTTACATCAAACTTCGTTCGATGAAAGGTCTTCCAATACTACACCAGTGACAACTGGTGGATACTACGAGGTAACAATAGCTTATATCGAACTTCGTTCGATGAAAGGTCTTCCAATTCTATGCCAGTGACAACTGGCGAATGGTACGAGGTAACACTATGCCATCAAGACTATCCCAAAATATGAGAAAGATACATCCTTCTCATATTCAAACCGTCAAGGTTATTACTCAATTGTTAAGATAATCACATCCCATACTGCACCAGTGACAACTGGTGAATAATACGAGGTATCCATAGCTTACATCGAACTTCGTTCGATGAAAGATCTTCCCATACTATGCCAGTGACAACTGGCGAATAGTACGAGGTATCCATAGCTTACATCGAACTTCGTTCGATGAAAGATCTTCCCATACTATGCCAGTGACAACTGGCGAATAGTACGAGGTATCCATAGCTTACATCGAACTTCGTTCGATGAAAGATCTTCCCATACTATGCCAGTGACAACTGGCGAATAGTACGAGGTATCCATAGCTTACATCGAACTTCGTTCGATGAAAGATCTTCCCATACTATGCCAGTGACAACTGGCGAATAGTACGAGGTATCCATAGCTTACATCGAACTTCGTTCGATGAAAGGTCTTCCCATACTACACCAGTGACAACTGGTGAATAATATGAGGTAATACTATGCCATCAAGGCTATCTCAAAATATGAGAAAGATACATCCTTCTCATATTCAAACCATCAAGGTTGTCATTCAATTGTCAAGGTAATCGAGGAAGGTCACAACCTTCTCTTGCTCAAATCAATCAAGGTAAACACATACCACAGGAAGCCATCAAGGCTATCTCAAAACATGAGAAAGATACATCCTTCTCATATTCAAACCATCAAGGTTATCATTCAATTGTTAAGGTAGTCACATAGTACGAGGAAGGTCACAACCTTCAATCAAGGTAAACACATACCATTGGGAAAGATCGCATCTTTCAAGTCATCAAGGTAAACATGGGACGTGAGAAAGATTGCATCCTTCTCATATCAAACTCTCAAGGTGAACACATAGCATGAGAAAGATCGCGTCCTTCTCATAATCAAACCATCAAGGTCAACATAAGTCATGGGAAAGATTGCATCTTTCAAGTCATCAAGGTAGGCATGTAATCATGAGAAAGATTGCATCTTTCTCTCACTAAGTCATCAAAACAAAGGTAAGCTTCTACTTACCAACACACAACAAGTTCACCAAATCATCTCACATGGAGGCTATTCATGCCTCAACTCAAACACCAACTCATATAGGAGACACAATTATCTCATGAAAGCAATCATTCACATGCATATAGGGAAGGTATCTTTATCCCAAATGACAACAAATCATAGTGACATAGGAGGGAATTCATCCCTAACAATCAAAACCATATGCATAGAAAGGGTTGTTTAACCCTACTAGCATGCCATGCCCACACAAGGGCTATCAATGCAATCCATTTCAAAACATTTCATGTCAAACAATGTCAAGATATTCACTCATTTTTCAACTCAAAACAAGCTTGAGATTTCATCTCAAAGAGGGTTCAAAAGCGCGAATAGGCAAGCAAAGGCCAAACGAGCGCAACGGAGCGAGCAAGGGAGGGTGACCACCTGGCTGCTGGTGGCTTGCCGCCCAAGCCCAGGCGGCTTGCCGCCCCATGCTGGGCGGTTACCCGAGGCTAGGGTCCTCCAAAATCTGGGTTTTTAAACCCTTGACCCCCATTTGTGCATTCAAGCCTCCAAGCTCGAAAATAGAGAGCTTCTCTCTCTAGAACTCACTCCATCCTTCTCCAAATTCTCACATACATATTCTCAATCAAAGTTTCTCTTGCAATTCAAGTTGTGTGCATGAAATAGCATCAAGAACAAGTCATTCAACAACAAAAACAAGCATCAATCATCAAGTTGCAAGATCAAATTCATCATCTTTCTTATCAAACCCATTTTTCTCACATACAAGCTCAACCATCATCAATGGCTTCTAGCAATGATTCCAACATCAAGTATCCATATTATGTGATCAAGAATACATACAAGGCACCAATCTATGATGCATCCCAAGACAAGGTGTTGCTTGAACCTAAGAAGCATCTCTCCTACCTCCATTCCCAACATGAGGTTAGTTCTTCCCAACTTAACATGTTTATCTTGAAATCTTGATTTCTATTGGATAAAATGCATTCCCATGATCTTCTTTTGATTGTTTTTATCATTGTTAAGCCAAGTTCATTGATTTGGCAAGGATTGAATGTGCACAAAGCTTGTTTCCCAATGCTTGAGAAAAGATGCCCACCAAGTGTTTGATAAAATGCCAAAGAGACAAAAACATGTTCAATTCTTGAAAAATCAATTGGTTTGCATTGTAGAACCAAGTCATATGGTCTTGGCAAGGATTTGATATACAAAAATCTTTCATTTCAATGCTTGAAAACAAGTTACACACCAAGTGTTCGATAAAATACCCGAAAGGCAAAAACATGTTCAATCCTTACAAAATCAATGAATTTGAATACACAAAGTCATGGGCATTCATTTCTAATTCATTTCATGAATCAAAACCCATATTTTAAAACTTTTGGAAAACCATTTGAAATCAATTACCAATGTATGCCCAATATCTCTATGTTTTCAATGCTAACTCAATACACAATCTTTTGACATAGCCCGACTTCCAAGGTCTCCGTACAAGGACATCAATAAAGGGGCTCATCTCATGGTGGAGATATATGGAACATGCCCAACCACGTGCTCGCAAGATAGTAAAGAAGGCGGGTTTTGGGCCCTTCCTAGATGCTCTATGGAACGAGCAATGGGATAGGCAAGCATTGTTTGCCTTGACAGAGCTATGGTGGGACACCACCAACACTTTCCATTTTAGCTTCGGGGAGATGACCATGACTCCTAAGGATTTTACCATGATAACTGGGTTGAGCTTGAAAGGCAAGCGCTTGGAATACTACGAGCAAGCCAACATGGATCAGAACTACATAGTAGCTCTACTCGGGGTTGAAGCGGAATTAAGCCCAAAAGGTGTGCGCCGTACTTGGCTCTACAACACCTTTGCCACTGAAGAAGAGAGTGAGGGGACGGATCCCAAATACATTGTGAGAGCTTTCTTGCTCTACATGATTTCATGCACCTTCTTTGCGGGTACCAATGACATGGCTCGACTAGAGTTGCTAGCTAGCATGGAAGATGTGAACAAAATTGGGAGATACAATTGGGGTGGAGCTGCTTTCGCAAACATGTATCGCTCCATGACTGACATGTCCCGAGGAGTTGCAAAGAACTTTGGGGGACTTCCTTTCGTTTGGGAGGTAACAAAGAACATTCAATTCTCTATTATTTCCCGAAACTTAACACATACATGATTTCTTCTATTTTTTCTTTTGATTTTCCACAGATATGGTACTACGAGTACCTGAACATGTGTCGCCCAACTCTTGCTAGTGATGCCATGTCATGGCCTATACTTCAGAATTACGCTCCATCTTGCTTGGCGACAAGAGCCTCCAATCGACACGATTATGCCCATGCAAGGGCATATCTTGCTAGCTTGACTGTTGATATGGTAGAATCTTTCTTTCACTTTATCTTTTTTTTATCTTTCTTTTTTCATTTCTCATTTCAAACTCAACAGGTGGAATGGGATCCATGGAGGCTGTGGGAGCATAGGCTTCCCGAGAAGTACTCCTCTTGTTTGGAGTTGACAAGCAAAAGGGTCCTTTTTGAAGGCCCCACAGGTAGATGCTGGTATCTTGGGGAAAGAGTCCTGAGACAAGTCCATGGAAATATGAATGCAGCTGTGACACCTTCTATGCCACCAGAGAACATGAGGCACACCAGCCACTTGGTGGGGGATGAACTAGAAGAAGCTTTGAGGGGTTGGGATGCTGAGGGATTCACCTCCCCTCGCATAGAATACACTGCCTTCTGTCGACAATATCTGATGAATCCTAGGGTCACTGGTCTCCCACCTCAAGGGGTGAGCGCCCCACACTCTTAAACTCTTTTTTAAGATTATAAGGAAGACTTCACTTGACAAACATTTGAATTTCAGGGCCGACGGGCAAGGGGACACAGCTCCACAGTTGGATCTGCCACTGGGATGACTTACAACGACGATGATGAGGACCTTGAAGGAAATCAACCTCCACCCCTCCCACAACTAAATTGGTATGTGAACTTGTGCAGTGGGACAAAATTTGTGAAGACTGACATTACCCATCCACCATTCGATGAATATCCCAAGATCGATCCATATTATGAGAATGTGAGTTCTAAACTCTTATCTTCTTGAAATTGGATTCTTTCATTATTGTTAACCATGTTTATACTTTCCTAGGTTCCACGGGAGTATGCCCAGGAATGCATTGAACTCAATGAAGGATTGAGGAGGGATCTTGTGCGAATGAGTTTAGAGAACTCAGTTTTAGAAGCACACCTGAATCCCCAAGTGAGTGATCCTCTTATTAGCTCTCAACTAGGATTGGCACCATTACCCTCCTAACTCATTATCTTTGTTTGTGTAGACACCCCATTTTGTACCGGTTGTCATCTTAAGTCCCGTGGCCCCAATGATGAGTTTAGTGTGGTTATTTACGGATTATCCTTGAAGAATTAGTGCGAATCACAGCATAGGATTTTTGGTTAAAATGAAAAGAAAATTATTTTATTAAAATTAGCCATTTTTATCATGCCACTAACACGTGTACGGATGTGATGAATGTGTGTACGCACATACGGTACATGTGCATGCGTGTTAGCGGTCAGTCTCCCAATTTTTACAAAAGACAATTTCCCTTTCCTATTCAGATTAGAAGTCTTTTATCATTATAAAATACCTTTTGATTATTCTCTAAAGAGATCTAGTCTAGGAAGGAAAGGGAAACTCCAGATTTCAGCTATAAATACTCTTTTAATGCCTTAGAGATGAGGGGGAGGAATATAGAGTTTTTAGGGAGTGAAATTCGTTATAATTCAGCAGCAGATTTTTGGAAAACCAGCAATCGTATTTTAATCATAACTTTTTCATCCGAAGTCAGAATTGGATGAAATTGGTCTTCTTAGAAAGATAATTCAATTTTCTACAACTTTGTATTTCACGAGTTTTGTCCAATTCGAACGTTTTCATACCCAAAAACGCGATTGAACTTTCTGCTGTTGCAAAGTGACGGAAATCACTTTTCTTTTCTCCTGTTCTTTTTTGTTTTCTATTTCTTTTCAAAGTTGAGTGAGTTTTGATCTCGTTGCTGTGATTACACTTTGAAGAAGAGGAGGATTCGTGTTGATTTGATTTAATCCAAATACCTGAGGGGCCACGAACAAGCATAAAGTCGGTAAATTTAGTTTAACTTAGCTTTTGATTCTAGTTCTTCTTTTATTTTATTTTATTTTATTTTATTTCTGTCTAAAGCATGATTAGCATGATTTAGGTTTAGTTTTCATATTTGTATTTATTTCTGTATTTTATTTATTCTGGGATGCATCATGTAGTGGATTCTCCATAGGGAGAAACTAGGGTTTTATTATGTGATAATTTGTTAGTATGTAGGTTTATTGTATGATAGTCTGTGGAATTCACGTGTATACCTTCTCATGGTATATAGGTGAAGTTTCGAGAGATGACATAAATCGCCAATAGGTGCGTACGCAATTATTTTATTGCGTATGCAGTATATGGTATGCGTACGCAGTAAATAATACTGCGTACGCACATAAAGCATTGGCAGACAGTTTCTTTCTTTATTGTAGTTATTCTGATAATTGGTTGAGCTCGTATTTCATTTCTTTGTGTTTATTTCGTGCTTTTATCTGTATCATATCATCATGATTTGCGTGCTGCTATGGTTGAATGAATAGGGTCAATTTTGAGTAAACATTAAGTTAATTAAAGCCATTAATCATGTGTGGGGGCCGGTTTCGACCGGGCGTGGCTGGGTGCCTAACACCTTCCCAGCTGCGTACCCTAGCTCCGAACCCGAATCTCTGGTTATGACGAGCTAGACCCTGCTAGGGTTCACTCGTTCCCATTATTGGGTGGCGACTCCTCTCCGTGTTAGTCCTTTGAGGCTAATGCGTATTCTCGAGCTATGTGGTACCGGGCGTGGCGCTCACAGTGGCGACTCCACTGGGGATAGAGAGCTAGACTCCGTATAGTGATTTATGGCTTTACTTAATTTAAATTGTTTAATTAGAAAAGACCAAAATTGCACACACGCGCACTACCACCCCTTACCCTCGATGACAGTCTGATGAAAGGTACCGGGTCCCATTCGGGCCTATGGTTACTGGAAGTTGGCATCATCAACCCACAGCCTGTGCCACTAGCCTGTAATAAGCTTGTGAGTACGCTAACGGGCCACTCTTTGAGTGCCCTAGCTTGGGTGACCCTTGAAGGAGAAGTACCCCATTAACCAACACCACTAGTTACCCCACCAACCTTTGCATACCCTTGCTTGAATGTGTGCCATGTCATGTTGCATTCATATTAGGAATTCATCGCGGGCTTGGGACGAGGCCCCCATTATCTATTAGCTATCTCAAGTTGAGCCCAATTGAGGGAAGTTGTGTGATATTGTTATTGGACTTGGACTTGTGTAAAATAATAAGAAAAAATACATGGGTCCATGATCCAAAAGAGAGTGAGGTGTGTGTATATTGGGCTTAGCTTGAGATAATTAATGGACTATGCGGGTTTAGTATTAGGTTAATTTGTGTTGGCAATCAAATCCAAATCCAATTAAGAATCAAGTCCAAAGCAAGTTATATCCGAACTTAAGCCCAGAAGAGTGAAGAATTATTTGTAATTGGGCCTGACCAAAAAAAAAAAAAAAAAAAAAAAGAAAAAGAATGAATGTCAGGTTCGGGCCCAACTTATTGAGAGGTGAGAGACATTTCTGTATTGGGCTTAAGTTAGTGAAATAACAGGCTTTGTGTCCACTTATTATACCTTGGGCATTTGGAAGATATAGTAAACATGACAAAGCCCAAGGTATAGTGAGCAGTAATTGGGTAAATGGAACAGGGTTATTTATTCAAATAAGGGACATGGACTTAATAAGTTACACATGGTTAAATGCAGTAAAGGATTGGTCGACCACAGAAGAGTGTGCTAGGTTGTGCTTGGGTCCGATCACCTACATCCAACCGACTAAGGAAAGTGGAACCAGAATCAATGGCGGTAGAGCCTACTTTAACCGATCTCGTGGCCATGTTGCGGCAGGATAAGGCTGAAATGAAGGAACTCGTCACGGGATTGACCCAAAGGCTGGAACATTTAGAGATGGGGAGTAAAGTGTCATCTGATCAACTCGAAGGCGAAAAAGGGGTCGACAAGGAAGGAGAAGGAAGTGGTGCACCGAAAACTCACGATAGTGAATCTCATCCTTGGGACAATGAAGATTTCACAGATTACATGGCTAGCAAGAAGAATGTCAAAGACAAGGGCAAAGTGGAAGACCCTAGGTTCGATAAGCTGGAGGTAGAGAATCAAGAAATGAGAGAACAGATAAGGCAGATGAAGGCCGCTTGGTGCAAGTCTCAAGGGATAGACGACTACATGTTTTCTATGCCCGGTGCCACCTCTGAGGCTAGAGTTCAACTACCCCTTAAATTCAAGATTGCGGATTACGAGAAGTTTGATGGAACTGGCGACCCTAAGCAACATCTACGCCAGTACATGAGCATAGCCAGAATGAGGGGTCTGACTTCAGAGCAAGTCCACTATGCTTTTCCATTGTCCTTATCAGGGGATGCTTCGAAGTGGTATTATAAGCTCGATGAGAAAACAACAGGAACTTGGGAAGTGTTAACTGAAGAATTCACCAATAAATACAACTACAACACAATGCTAGATGTGACATTGAGGGATTTGGAGATGACAAAGCAGAAGCTTGATGAGCCTTTTTCTGAGTTCATAGGGCGATGGAGGGCGAAGGCGGTAAAATTGACAAACAGGCCAGCAGAGATAGACCAAGTCAATATGATATTGAAGAACTTGACACCTGTTTACTTTGATAAAATGCTGACTTCGTCTGTCATGAACTTCCAGCAATTGTACCAATGTGGGACCAGGATAGAAGACGCGATCCATCAAGACCAAGTAGAGGGCAAGCCTACGAATAAGAAAGTATTCGGATCAAACAGCAATAACACAGGTGGAGGAGCCGCACAGGCCACCGTAGGAGCCATCAACCAAGGGGCACAACCTTGGAGTCCCATTGTCTAAGGTATTCGATAACTTGTCTCAAAAGGGTTGCATAAAAGCTTTAGAGCCCCGGCCGTTGCCCAATCCGATTCCATCCTATTGGAGGCAGAATGAATATTGTGACTTCCATCAGAGCATTGGTCATAGGATAGACAACTGCACAAGGCTAAGGCATGAGATTCAAGATATGATCGATAGTGGTAGGTTACCACGACCAGAGAATACGAGGTATTGAATATGGGCATCGAGGCTATAAGATGAGAAGCTAAGATTCTTGAGTCGAACCCAATATTGAGTTTGCTCTAGAGTCTGTCTCTGAGTCCATTTCTGAGTTTATTGAGTCTTGAGTTTGCTTTTGTGTCCGTCGAGTTCTAAGCTTTCTTTCGAATCTGTCGAGTTCAGCAATGTCTTTTAAGTTAATCGAGCCCAATAAAGTAATTGAAGCCCTTTTGATGTGGTCCCTTTTATTGATAATGGAATAAAATCTGAATTTGCTTATTTTGGTGTGTCTCCTAATAATGAAATCTTTGAAGGCAAAATTCCTTTAATCTGAAAAAAGATAATTAACGAGGATCAAAAAAGGAAAGTGAAATCCATTAAAATTGAAGCTATCTTAATCAATTCGGACGTTAATGAAGATTTTAAAGAGATATCAATTGGTTTACACAAGAATAGGCTGATCTTACAACTCTGATGGACTTATCAAGAAATGCATGGAATAAACTTGAAAGTTTGCACATTTATCCTTCTCATACTCAAATTTTGAACAATGGAGATCGAAATGAAGAGAGGCCATCGTTTCTGCTACCGTTCTTGAAAAAAAAATAATATATAAAGAAAAATCCTTTGCTAACCCCTTTGAGCCTTAATGAGTTTTCTTTCTAACACCCTTGTCAAGGATTACCCCCTACACTAGGGGCAAATTTTGGAGAGAGATTCGTTTAAAGCGATGAGGCAATGTAAATGAAACAAAAGAAAAAGAAAAAAAAAACAAAAAGAAAGAAAAAAAATGGAAGAAAAAAATAAGAGAAGAAAAGAAAAAAAAAAGGATGCCAGAATGAGATAGCAGGTGAAGTGCTAAGTTTGGAAGTGAAAGTGAAGTGAAGTGATCCTTGAAAAATAGGAACCCATTGAAATTAAACTTGAGCTTTTAATATCCTTTCTTTCTTGAGCCTAGAGCCTAAAGCCTACATTACAGTCCATATGAAAGTCCTCTCCGATTGATTAAAGTTGTTCAAATTTGATGAACTACGTTTGGCTTGATTCCTCTCGGATACGTAGGCAACCTTGCAAAGGTGCAGCCACATTATTTTAAGTTTGTGCAAAGGTGCAGCCACATTATGTGAAGTTTGTGCAAAGGTGCATTCACATCGCTTGGAATCCATACAAGGGGCACGAACAAAGAAAATCACATCAGAAGCAGTTCAAGAAAGACAAGTTGGGAAAAAACAGCTCGCTAGGTTGAAAACTTGAAAGAGCAGCCTAGGCAAAAGTTAGAGCACAAAAAGAAAGAGAAAGAGAGAAAGAAAATAAAATAAAATAAGGGAACAAAATGCGTGAAGACATTAAGGAAGGTGCTACATACTCCAACCTTTGAGTCAAGGGGCAAGCCCAATTGAATATCCTCGTATGCCATCAGAATCAGCATATGGAATGTCTTTGTTGGTGTAAGAGTGGACCAAAGTTAGTGAAATTTTATGGAAATAACTAGTACATCATTGATCCTCATTAATTAACTAAGAAAAGAAAAATGGAATAATTGCCTTAATGAGATGGAAATTAAAGGGAGACACATTTGAAATAGGTGAGGTCAATACTTGAGTCTATTGTCTCATCGTTCCAGGTTATACTTGAATTTCTTGTTGGTCTTGCTTGAGCTTCTTATCTACATCATCGTTATTGGTTCTATCTTCTTTGTCCTCATTTGCCTCTTTGTATCATTGGCAATTTACTCGGAGTATAATCCCAAAGGGCTGAACAATAGGCGGTTGTGCGCATGTCATCCATGTGCGTACTTGCGGAAGTAGTATGAAGGTTTGGTGTCTTGTGCTTCATTTGAAATAAGTGTTTGTCTTGGGCTTCATGTATTCACATGCCTATAAAGCGGAAATTGCTATAGTGCCATTATTGCTCTGGGAAATGAATCTCTAATTCTGGGAAAGAAGCTACAACTCCATTCAGCAGTCTCAAGCAGGTTTTAGGAAATGTGTTGAAGATAAAGATGATGCCAAAGAAACGAATGACTACATGTCCTAATCAAATTAGTAACCCTGTTCAAAGGTGATCATTAAAAGAAAGAAAAATCAATAGCGATCCCACCAAGGACTCGATTTCGGTTAGACCATGTAGGTAGGGAATGGGCTCCGAATAGTCTATGCATGCATGTTAAGTGTTGCTTTTGAATTCAAACCCTTGAGTGGTACCTTGCTTGCTTTGAAGGCATATTCTTTAAGGGAAATCTTTTTTACTTGCCCTAGGGGCATCTTTCTTTGGGGATTAGAATGGTCTCTAAATGTCTTTTTCAGACATGAATTCTTTTGGTGATTTGTTGAATATTTTTGTTTGGTCGGAAATGTTTGATTCAACCCTCGTTAGAGTTCGATATGTCATTGGCCTTCGTTAAGGTCCACCCTCGTTAGGGTCTATCAATCCTTCTTTGGCATTCTTTAAGGTCCACCCTCGTTAGGGTCTATAAATCCTCCTTTTGGACCTTCGTCAAGGCCCATTCCCTCGTTAGGGATCACTCCTTTTGGACCTTCGTCAAAGCCCATTCCCTCGTCAGGGATCACTCCTTTCGGACCTTCGTCAAGGCCCATTCCCTCGTTAGGGATCACTCTTTTCGGACCTTCGTCAAGGCCCATTCCCTCGTTAGGGATCACTCCTTTCGGACCTTCGTCAAGGCCCATTCCCTCGTTAGGGATCACTCCTTTCGGACTTTCGTCAAGGACCATTCCCTCGTTAGGGATCACTCCTTTCGGACCTTCGTCAAGGCCCATTCCCTCGTTAGGGATCACTCCTTTAGGACCTTCGTCAAGGCCCATTCCCTCGTTAGGGATCATCCGTTTCAGACCTTCGTCAAGGCCCATTCCCTCATTAGGGATCATTCGTTTTGGACCTTCGTCAAGGCCCATTCCCTCATTAGGGATCATTCGTTTCGGACCTTCGTCAAGGCCCATTCCCTCGTTAGGGATCACTCCTTTCGGACCTTCGTCAAGGCCCATTCCCTCGTTAGGGATCATCCGTTTCGGACCTTCGTCAAGGCCCATTCCCTCATTAGGGATCACTCCTTTTGGACCTTCGTCAAGGCCCATTCCCTCGTTAGGGATCATTCGTTTCGGACCTTCGTCAAGGCCCATACCCTCATTAAGGATCACTCCTTTCGGACCTTCGTCAAGGCCCATTCCCTCGTTAGGGATCACTCATTTCGGACCTTCGTTAAGGCTCATACCCTCGTTAGGGATCACTCGTTTCAGACCTTCGTTAAGGTCCACCCTCGTTAGGATCTATCAAATCTTTCTTTGGCCTTCGTTAAGGTCGACCTTCGTTAGGGTCTATCAATCCTTCTTTGGCCTTCGTTAAGGTCCACCCTCGTTAGGGTCTATAAATCCTTCTTTGGCCTTCGTTAAGGTCCACCCTCGTTAGGGTCTACAAATCCTTCTTTGGCCTTCGTTAAGGTCCACCTTCATTTGGGTCTGAGTACCCTGATTCCACTCATTGGGTCCTAGTACTTTGATTCCACTCTCATTGGGTCCTAGTACCCTGATTCGATTCTCTTTAGGTCCGAATACCCTGATTCGATTCTCTTTGTGTCCGAATACCCTGATTCGATTCTCTTTGGGTCCTAGTACTCCAATTTGATTCCCTTCGGGTTCGAATACCCAACTTCGATTCTGGATAGGGATGAAGCTTTTTGCTTATTCCCTAGGAAAGGAATAACATTTTCATATTGATCTTTGCAGTTGGTAGTTTCGAGAAGCTACCTACTGAGTGCCCCATTTGTTTTGCATGAACTACGTTAGGTCTGATCTCTGAGGAGTACGTAGGTAGTCAGCTGAGTCTGGCACGACCTTATTGCATGTGTGTGTGTGTGGACTTTAAGTTGCCAATCGGAAAAATGTTTTGTCTTTTCAGGCTTTTGACTTTCGTATTGCAATGCAAAACTCAGCCAAAAGAGGGGCAACTGTAGACACCCCATTTTGTACCGGTTGTCATCTTAAGTCCCGTGGCCCCAATGATGAGTTTAGTGTGGTTATTTACGGATTATCCTTGAAGAATTAGTGCGAATCACAGCATAGGATTTTTGGTTAAAATGAAAAGAAAATTATTTTATTAAAATTAGCCATTTTTATCATGCCACTAACACGTGTACGGATGTGATGAATGTGTGTACGCACATACGGTACATGTGCATGCGTGTTAGCGGTCAGTCTCCCAATTTTTACAAAAGACAATTTCCC
Organism: Liquidambar formosana; assembly: GCA_039720395.1. NCBI lineage: Eukaryota > Viridiplantae > Streptophyta > Magnoliopsida > Saxifragales > Altingiaceae > Liquidambar > Liquidambar formosana. The sequence goes on along the minus strand of CM077827.1, from coordinate 25,908,130 downwards.
TTTCCTATTCAGATTAGAAGTCTTTTATCATTATAAAATACCTTTTGATTATTCTCTAAAGAGATCTAGTCTAGGAAGGAAAGGGAAACTCCAGATTTCAGCTATAAATACTCTTTTAATGCCTTAGAGATGAGGGGGAGGAATATAGAGTTTTTAGGGAGTGAAATTCGTTATAATTCAGCAGCAGATTTTTGGAAAACCAGCAATCGTATTTTAATCATAACTTTTTCATCCGAAGTCAGAATTGGATGAAATTGGTCTTCTTAGAAAGATAATTCAATTTTCTACAACTTTGTATTTCACGAGTTTTGTCCAATTCGAACGTTTTCATACCCAAAAACGCGATTGAACTTTCTGCTGTTGCAAAGTGACGGAAATCACTTTTCTTTTCTCCTGTTCTTTTTTGTTTTCTATTTCTTTTCAAAGTTGAGTGAGTTTTGATCTCGTTGCTGTGATTACACTTTGAAGAAGAGGAGGATTCGTGTTGATTTGATTTAATCCAAAGACCTGAGGGGCCACGAACAAGCATAAAGTCGGTAAATTTAGTTTAACTTAGCTTTTGATTCTAGTTCTTCTTTTATTTTATTTTATTTTATTTTATTTCTGTCTAAAGCATGATTAGCATGATTTAGGTTTAGTTTTCATATTTGTATTTATTTCTGTATTTTATTTATTCTGGGATGCATCATGTAGTGGATTCTCCATAGGGAGAAACTAGGGTTTTATTATGTGATAATTTGTTAGTATGTAGGTTTATTGTATGATAGTCTGTGGAATTCACGTGTATACCTTCTCATGGTATATAGGTGAAGTTTCGAGAGATGACATAAATCGCCAATAGGTGCGTACGCAATTATTTTATTGCGTATGCAGTATATGGTATGCGTACGCAGTAAATAATACTGCGTACGCACATAAAGCATTGGCAGACAGTTTCTTTCTTTATTGTAGTTATTCTGATAATTGGTTGAGCTCGTATTTCATTTCTTTGTGTTTATTTCGTGCTTTTATCTGTATCATATCATCATGATTTGCGTGCTGCTATGGTTGAATGAATAGGGTCAATTTTGAGTAAACATTAAGTTAATTAAAGCCATTAATCATGTGTGGGGGCCGGTTTCGACCGGGCGTGGCTGGGTGCCTAACACCTTCCCAGCTGCGTACCCTAGCTCCGAACCCGAATCTCTGGTTATGACGAGCTAGACCCTGCTAGGGTTCACTCGTTCCCATTATTGGGTGGCGACTCCTCTCCGTGTTAGTCCTTTGAGGCTAATGCGTATTCTCGAGCTATGTGGTACCGGGCGTGGCGCTCACAGTTTGCAACAGGCATCATCATCTAATCCACCACAGGATATGCCCCCTTCTAGAGCACCTCGTTCAGGGCATGATGGGGCCGGGCCAAGTCGAAAGAGAAGGCCCACGGGAAATCATTGAGTTTCACTCACCTCTTGTTAGAAATGTTTGGAATCTTTCTATCTATCTTGTTATGTATTAATTAGGAATTTCAATTCCCAACCTCGAACCTTTATTATGGATACTTGATGAATCTATGTTCGAACTTTATTGCAATGATATGATCTTGTATTGAGTGAAAAATGGGCTTAAATCAAGCACAAAAAAGTCAAAACATCACAAAAGGGCCAAACGAAGGCATAACAAGGCAAAAATGGGCGAAACAAGACGGCGGCCTCGGGTGACCACCTGGGGCTGGGCGGCTAGCCACCTGGGCCCAGGCGGCTAGCCGCCCAGGCCTGGGTGGTCACCCGAGCCCGAAGCGGTGTTTCGCCTGATTTTAGGAAACTTCCTATTTTGACGGGATTCCACCTTCCAAAACACGGATTTCCGAATTTTTTCCTATAAAAGCACATCCAAGGGGTCTCAAACCCTACTAACATTCATTGAGAGCAAGTTATGGAAGCCCTAGACAAACTCTTGAGTGATTTTCTGAAGGTTATGAGTGCGGAGGCAAAGAAGGAGTTCAAGCGCTACTGCTTGGATCCGTTGTTTTCTTTGATGCATGTGAAGCTTGAAACCACTCTTCTTACTGCTGCTACATATTTTTGGGATCCCCAACTTCATGTATTCCGCTTCAACTATGAAAAACTATGCCCAACAATGGAAGAGTTCTGCGCTTTGTATGGAGTTTCACCTGTAGGACCTTTCATCCTCCCTACTCCACGCTCAAGTTACTTGATTTCCTTCTCCAACTTCCTTGGGATTTCTCAACAAGAGGCCTCCATATTTGTGAAGGATCATGAGGTGAATCTCATGGAAATAGCAACTTCCTTCTTGGCTCATGATAGCAAAGGTACCTTGGATTTCAACCTTCCTACTCAACATGCTCTTGCTTTCTGCTTGGTTGGTCGCTTCCTTATCTCCACGGGGACTCTCTATGTCCCTATTCAAATTTGTGAACTGATCCCTTTTCTTCTTGAACATAACAACCTGATTCCCATGGTGCTAGCTGAAACCCTCAACAGTTTAGACAAAGTTCATGATAACCCACAAGCCCCATTAGGAGGGAGCCCCGTTCTACTACAGATGTGGCTTCTTGAAAGGCTTAATTTCTTATCTCTTACCACCATCAATCCATACAAACCTCAACATTACTGCTGCCGTCGAGTTGAACTCCTTGGTCAATTTTCTTTGAGGGAATGGTTGGGCTACTTCCAAACTCTCTCATGGCGAAACATCAAGTGGTTTGTCTCCATATGGGGATGCAAGGAATAAATTCTTCTTCGAACTTCTGGGTGTGCTATGGTCAAGCTTATAGGGTTGAGATCAACTTCCTTCTATTGGGCTTCAAGAATCCTTCGTCAAATGGGTGCCATGCAAACCATACCTACTTCTGTGGTATTTGATCATTCTGTTGAACCTGTGGGCCCCACAATGGTTAAGTGGGCCAAGACTAGATGGACTGACCAACTGAAACTGACTCGAGTTGAAAACACTGATGGGCCTTGTGTAATGAGCCCTGAATACAAAACATGGTTGAAGACTAGCTTGGGTGAAAGAGAAACCATACGCAGGGAAAGGATTTATGACCTTATCAAGGACACAAGGCTAGGATTTTGCAGGGAAGACATTCTAGAAGCAGTGGAAGCAACACAGGCCCATGATTTACGAAAGAAGCGAAGACTTGAAAGAAAGGAGCAGAAAGCAAACCAAGAGACTCTGAAGAAGATCAAAAAGACTTGAAGACTTTAGAAATAGGATATCTATGGCATATCAATAGTTCTTTTATCTAACACCAATAAATTGCTATGTCAATTAATTAGTTCTAAATGAATTGCCAATAATAATTCAATTTTGAGATTTGTTGTTGTGGTGTTGTTTGGACCGCACCCAAGGTAACTTTATGGGCTGCCTACGTATCCCCATCCTTTTTTTCATTTTTTCTTTTCTTTTCATTTTTTTTCTTTTTTCTTTTTTTTTTTTTTTTTTTTTTTTTTAGGAATGGGGAATCAGGCCCTCGTAGTTCAAATGCCTTAACTTTTGCCTAGGCCGCCCTTATGGGTTTTCAACCTAGCAGGCCTTACACATAGTACTTCTTCAATTGATCCAAATTGGTAGGACGAGCGAACTCAATTCCATCCAAATCCATGAGGCGAACAGCCCCTGCTGGTAATATCTCCTTGATAACATACGGGCCACCCCAACTTGGCTTGAACTTCCCTCGTGGATCAAAAATTGGAGCTCTGATTTCTTTCAACACCAAATCCCCTGTCTTCAAACCTCGGTCTTTGACATGCTTGTTGAATACTCTTGCAACCCTTCGCTGATATCCCTACACATGATACAAGGCCCTCAATCGCCTTTCATCGAGCAATGCCAGCTCATCATAACGGTTCTTAACCCAATCTGCTTCTGCTATCCGACTCTCCACAGCAACCCGTAATGACGGTACCTCCAACTCAATAGGCAAAACAGCCTCCATCCCATACACCAAGGAATAAGGGGTAGCCCCTGTTGATGATCTCACGGATGTTCTATAGCCCCACAAGGCTAATGGCAACTTCTCATGCCAATCAGTGTAGGTGTCAGCTGTTTTCTGTAGTATCTTCTTAACATTCTTGTTGGCGGCCTCCACTGCCCCATTAGTCTGTGGGCGATAAGGGGAGGATAGATGGTGCACTATATTGTATTTCTGCAAAAGTTCCTTGGTTTCTTTCTGAAAGTGCTGACCATTGTCTGAAATAATCTCATGGGGTACCCCATACCTGTAGATAATGTTGAGCTGTATGAACTGTGCTACCTTCTTGGCATTCAGGGTCTTGAAGGATGCTGCCTCTACCCACTTAGTGAAGTAATCAATAGCTACCAAGATGTACTCATGCCCATTGGAGGCTTTCGGCTTAATTTGCCCAATTATATCTATTCCCCACACTGCAAACGGCCAAGGTGACGACATACTTGTCAAAGGCATGGAAGGTAAGTGTTGTCCATTACCAAAGACCTGACATTTGTGACACTTCTTAACATGTGCATGGCAATCTCTCTCCATTGTAGACCAATAGTAACCCAACCTCATGATCTTCTTAGCTAGCATATAACCATTCATGTGCGGTGCTCCAACTCCTTCATGGATTTCACTAACAAGACGTTCGGCTTCTTCCTCAGTGACACACAACAGATGGACCCCATCGTATGACCTTCGGTATAGCTTTCCTCCACACAAAACATAGTGACTTGCTAGTCTCCTCAGTGTTCTCCTATCAACGCGGGTTGCTCCTTCAGGATACTCCCTTTCCTCAATGAATTTCATGATGTCATAGTACCAAGGATGGCCATCTTTCACTTCTCCTTCTCGAATAGAGCAGCAATACACAGGTTTTTCTCTACATTCTATCACCAACGGTTTTACATTCCCACCATCCGGGATTTCCACCATAGAAGCTAGAGTTGCCAAAGCATCAGCAAATTGGTTCTTATTTCTTGACAAATAATTGAACTCTATTTCCACAAATTCTTTAGTCAAGGCTTCTAAGTATGCATGATATGGCAGCAGCTTCTCATCACGAGTCTTCCACTCTCCCTTTATCTGGCAGATAATCAGTGCTGAATCTCCGAAAACCTCTAACTCTTTGATCCCCAATTCTAGTGCAGCTTCCAACGCGAGGATGCAGGCTTCATACTCAGCAATGTTGTTGGTTGCTTCAAACCCTAACTTGACTGCCAAAGGTGTAAATGCTTCTTCAGGTGAAACCAGTAGGACTCCTATCCCATACCCTTTCTTATTTGCAGCTCCATCGAAGTATACCTTCCAGATCTTCTTTCCAATCTCCAGGACATCCTCATCGGGGAATTGATCATTGAATTGTTCTGATGACGCCACAGGGCAACTAGCCAAGTAATCTGCAATGACACTTCCTTTTACTGACTTCTGTGTTACATACTTTATGTCGAATTCATTGAGAAGAATTGACCATCGGGCAGTTCTGTAGGACAAGACCGGCCTTTCTATCAGGTACTTCAGTGGATCCATTCGGCTTATCAAGAAAACCTCATATGAGATCATGTAGTGACGGAGTTTCTGAGTTGCCCATACCAAAGCCACACAAGCCTTTTCTATGGCATTGTACTTCACCTCATAATCTGTCATCTTCTTGCTTAGATAGTAAATGGCATTCTCCTTTTTTGACCCCTCAAGGTACTGAGCTAGCATAGCTCCCGTCGCGGTTTCAGTGACCGTCAAGTATAACAATAACGGTTCACCTTGTCGCGGGGGAACTAGAATTGGTGGATTACTCAAATACCTTTTGATAGCCTCAAAGGCTTCTTGACATTCTTCATTCCATACCTTCGGCACACCCTTCTTAAGCAACTTGAAAATCGGCTCACACACCATAGTCAAATTAGCAATGAACCTGCTTATGTACTGAATTCTCCCCAAGAACCCTCGAATCTGCTTTTCTGTGCTAGGCGGCTCCATCTCCACAATGGCCTTGATTTTTCCCGGATCAACCTCAATTCCTCTCTGAGTAATCATGAATCCTAATAGCTTGCCTGCAGTGACACCAAAAGCGCATTTCTGAGGATTCAACCGCAAGTTGTACTTCTTTGCTCGCTCCAGGAACCTTTCCAGTGCCCTGAAGTGTCCTTCTCGATCCACGGACTTCACGATCATGTCGTCCACATATACTTCCACCTCCTTATGGATCATGTCGTGCAGCAATGTTGTAGCAGCTCTCTGATAGGTAGCCCCGGCATTTCTCAAACCGAACGGCATCACTTTGTAACAATATGTTCCCCACTGTGTGATAAAGGCTGTTTTCTCCATATCTTGCGGCGCCATCTTTATCTGATTGTATCCGGAAAACCCATCCATGAAAGAGAGGAGCGCATGTCCTACAGTACTATCTACCAATACATCAATGTGGGGCAAAGGGAAATCATCCTTAGGGCTTGCTGCATTAAGATCTCGAAAATCCACACACATCCTCACTTTTCCATCCTTTTTAGGCACGGGAACTATATTGGATAACCACTCGGGATACTCCACAACCTGTAGGAACCCCGCATCGAGTTGTTTGGTTACTTCCTCCTTTACCTTCAATGCCCACTCGGGTTTCAATCTTCTCAATTTTTGCTTTACCGGCTTTTTAAGGGGATTGGTGGGGATGAAGTGCTGCACAATGTCTGGATCTATGCCGGGCATGTCTTCATAAGACCATGCAAAGGCCGTTATATTGGCCTTTAAGAGGGCTATCAGCTTTTCTTTTTCAAGTGGTGAAAGGGTTATCCCAATTTTAATTATCTTTGGCAATTCATTTGTCCCTAAATTGATTGATTCCAATTCATCCGTGTTAGGTTCGGTGACACCCCTTTTCCTTCGCTCGACAAGCTCCGGGGGGACGTCATTCCTAGGATCTATATCCATGCCATAAATATCCATAGAAGAGAGAAAAGAAACACTGCAAGCAAACAATGTATAAAAGAAAACACTTCATTAAAGGAACCAACAAAAAGACACAAACTTGAAAAGGAAACAAAATTTGGTGCCACAACTATGAAACGACTCCTAACTCCACAAAGTGGGATAGGCGGACACACTTTATTGAAAGCAGGAAAGACTCTAACTAAAGAACCTACAAGCTACTATCAGGCAGGTCATGATCTTCCTCTTCAAGGATCTCTGCGATGGCTCCATCTTCTAGGTACCAATTGTGAAGTGGCATGGTTGCATGGTGAATTGACGAATCTTGGCAATCTTCTGTTGCTGACTCCCCCAAAGTAAGAACCATATCTTGGAACATGGTGACCATGGTTTCAGAATCCATGTGCTCCACCCAATCTTCTTCTTTCTTCTCCCAATAACTGTCATTGATGGCTTCATCATCCACAATTTCAGCGGTGATTGGATACCACTCGGTGAAGAAAATCTCAAATCCCGGGATTCTGATCTTGGTTGTTGGATTGAACATAGGCTCTGGGAACCCACAGTACAGGAAGTCATCCCCCTCCTTGATGAAATAGCCATTCAGAGTCGGCCTGTATGGTGAAATCTTAAAGTCTGGCACCCTTCCTTCTGCTCTAGCTTTTCCCTTCTCCTTATTCCTCCTTGTCATTTCTGCATAGTCATTCTTAGTGGGCTCATATCCTAACCCAAAAGTGTAGGAAACAACCCGACTTTGAACAGAATGGGGAATTCCTTGTTGGCGACGCCCTAGGCCCATACCCGGGAAGAAATTCATTTTCCGCATTATCTCACCAACATGTAAATTACCATGGGGACAATAGTCAAGGGGGATCAATTCTTCCTTTTCCAACTCCTTTTCAATGCATTGCACATACTCAAACCCCGACAAGGGTATCTCAACTGATTCTGGTTTTATTTCACATACGGGTACTCCCGCCATTTTTAAATCATAATCCCCTTGAAGTGTGACAATGGCTCCCTCATGTGGGAACTTTACCTTTTGATGCAATGATGATGGTACAGCCCCAGCGGGATGAATCCAAGGCCTTCCCAATAATAGATTAAAACATGACGGCACATCCAGGACTTGAAACTCTACTCTGAACTCCGTGGGTCCCATGATCAAAGGTAGAGTGATCACCCCAATTACTTCTCTACGGGTATTATCATACGCCCTCACTGTCTGCCCAGATGGAGTGAAATCAGTGGGCCCCAAGCCCAAAACAGTTGCAGTTCTCAAAGGACATACATTCAACGCGGAACCATTATCAATCAAAACTGTGGGAACCCTCTTCCCCATGGTATCAACAGTTATATGCAAGGCTTGGGAGTGGCTTGGCCCACTCTTAGATAAGTCAGCCTCTGTAAACACTATAGTGGAATTCTTCGGAGCAGGGTTTACTAGATTCACCAATCCCTCAGGAGACAAATCAACCGGAACCTGTATCTGGTTTAACAACTTCAGCACTGTCTGTCTGTGTTTGTGAGAGGCCATAAGCAAGCCCCAGATGGTGATATTGGCATTGGTTTTCTTCAATTGTCGGAGTACTTCGTCTTCTTCTTCTTGCACATCAAGGCGCTTATCTAACTCACCCAGTGGATTATCAGATTCCAAGTGCGGAGGTTTGAAATGACGGCCCCCTCTTGTCATGTGGTCTATTTCTTCATCACTAACCCATATGTCATCAATTTCATTTGTGTCACCCATCAGGTCATCCCATTCAATCATATCAATGTCCTCCATCTGCACCTCTTCGGGTATATCATCCCAGCCCGTAGGAATTATGGGCTCACTTGGCAATGGATCAGGATAAAGCACATAGTAATCAAACTTCCCCGAAGGTTCTCCCAATAACCCCACTTGAGGGTCTCCTGCTTCGTACCTTTCTTTCAACTGCTGTTGGATGGACTTCTTTGGCAATTGCAGGGTCTTTTGATCAATGAGGTCTTGAACGACCTTTCTCAACATAGCACAGTCCTCAGTGTCATGGCCGGGTATACCATGGTATTGGCAATATTGATGGGGTGTTTGGGGTCTTGGCTTTAGAGGGTGAGGTATGATAAGGCCTTGGTTACAGCATTGGTAAAAGGCTTGGGTCAAGGACATGGGTAATGGAGTGTATTGTCTTATGGGTAGGCAAGGTCGAGATGGGTCGGCTTCAATGGCATTTATGGAGTTGGATGAATTATGAGAGGGAAGTGGATTTTGAGTGACATTTGGGCGAGTTGGTGGTGAGATGATTTGCTTGTCAAGTAAGTCTTGGATCTCATGCCTAAGGCGATAGCAACGGTTGGTTGAGTGGCCTTTGGCTTGGTGGAATTTGCAGTATTCATTCTCATTGTAGCTCTTGGGCAATGGATTTGGTGGTGGTCTTGGGTCGAGAGGTTTCAACAGGCCTCGGCTTTTTAGCTTTTCAAGTACTTTCTCAAGTGGCATATGCAGCTCGGTGAATTGGCGAGGTGGGTTGGTGTCATTTAGGGAGATAAGTTGAATGGGTTGGGCTATGGCATTGACCTCGGCATTGTTTTTCCCAGCAAAGTTTGGCCTGCGGCTCTTTTGGACTTCTTCTGTCTTGATTGACCCATCGGCAATGGCATCCTCAACTTGTGTACCTGCTCCTATAAGAGGCTTGAAATTAGGGAAGTAGTGAGCAAAGAGGTGCTTGTGATACACCGGCAATAGGTTCTTAACCACCAATTGAATCTGATCTTCCTCATTCGGTCTATCCGCCATTTTCGAGGCCTTTTGCCTCCACCTTGTAATGAAAGCGGAAAAGGTCTCATTAGCCCCTTGTTTTGTGGTCTCTAGGTCCCTTCTTGTGACATCCACCTCAGTGTTGTACTTGTAGTGCTCTGAAAACTCATTACATATGTCCTCCCAAGTTCGGGTTCTATTCTCATCCAAGGCTAGGAACCATTTTAAAGCAGAAGTGGCTAGGGTTTCATGGAACATTTGGGCCAAGAGTTCATCTGTCGCTCCTCGAGGGTGCATAGCTCGTACATACATCTTCAAATGGGTCTTGGGGCAACCTGTTCCATCAAACTTTTCTAATTCAGGCATCTTGAATTGTAGTGGAATACGAGCTTGAGGAAACAAAGATAGGGTACGTACATCCACCATGTCATCTGTCCTACGGATTCCCTTTATAGTTCTCTCCAAGGCTTCTACCTTGCTAGCCAACACAGAGTCTGTATCAGAGGTCTTCCCCTTACTTCCCCCTTCTAGGTTAAAAACTTCAGGTGATTCATTCCCCTTGGGCTGAGTGCTTCCCCCATCATTGGTCTTAGTGCTTTCTCCAGACTGGGTCCCATTTTGGTGTTATCCCCCGGGGTACGGCCATTATTCTGTTCGGGTTCGGACATCTTATGTTGGATATCTTGGGCCATTTTCAATGCTCTCTCGGATACATCAGTAGTGTAATCAAGCTTGGTCATGATAGCCTTCAAACAAGTCTCAACATCAAAACCCCCTTCACTAGTTGCTTCATCGGCCATGTCCGACTGGTTGGTAGAATCAATCTTCACTAAGCGCCCTTGCTAGTCGCGGATCCAAGCCAGTACGTCTTCTCACTCCTCTAGGAAAGGGAACAATCAGTCTCTCATCCTAAGGGTATGTCCTAGGCTTCCATATTTGTCTCAATGACTTCACATCATATATACTCAATTAGTCCCTTTTAATCCAATCACCTTTACAAGGGTCATGGGCGAAAGGCACGTATTAAGGATATAGGGTGCAAAGGTCCTCTATTAATTTTTCCATTAAGCACATCAAAAACACGGTCATGATATCATTACAAACAATGTGGGTGCATAAGGGTGAAACCATAGTGTCCTACAAGTCTGTCTATATGGACTAATGATAAGGGTAGGCTGGGGTCCTTCACTTGCTTGAGCAATCTTTATACCTAACCACATGTGGCATTAGGAACGCCGCGTGGGTCCAGCAGTACGTGATTAACTCATTTAATATACCCAAGGGCAAGCCCAAGGGTACTTGGCAAGAGAGGTTGAGAGCTTTCGCCCCAACTCATGGAATCAGGAAAACCAAGGTTGAGGCTAGGCCCGTCAGTGGCAAGGGACATCGATCCTAACATGCAAGAGTTTGCGCACACAATGCAATAAATGAAAGCACACAATCAAGCGAATGCAATGTAATTGATTTTAATTAAACAAAAGAAATTAACTTAGCCCAATCAAATTGTGTAGAGTCTAGCCCACAAATCCCCAGTGGAGTCGCCAGTCTGTGAACCCCGAAAAAGAGTTAAGGGGCCACGAGGGGTTTTAGGTTTGAAAAAGGAAAAGGAGTCGCCACCTTATTTTTTAAAGGAAATAAGGAAAACCCTAAAAAACAGTTTTGTTTTAGGAAAACAAAAGATTGACTCCATATTTAAAAATGGAAAGGCAAATGATCTTTTGGAAACCATAGAAATCGGGGATTCGGAGGCTAAGTTACGATATGGGAAGGTTCTAGGCAAAGCCTATAGGCACCCATATCGCCCTAAACGGTCTCTTAATCTAATTGGGCTAAATCAAAGTCTTAATCACACACAAATCAACAATTATCATCACAAGACAGCATGCATATCATTCATTCATTCATCCATATAGTCAAGTAAATCAAAGAAAAACAGAAAAAAGAAAGGGGGAGAGGAGAAAACCTAGGATACTTAGTATCCTAGGGCGGACTTGAACCTCACAAGGAGCGCCTACGTACCATGTATGGAAATACATGGATCAAAGTCCACGTAGTTCGAAAGGGAACAGGGTTATAACCTAATCAAGGCCTATGGTAAACCCTAAGTTTCCTTTCAAGTAAAACATGGTAAGTTTCCAAAATAAATGATTCTCGAAAGATTTTTGGTAAGATATGGAATTTTGATAAAGATGGAAACTTTGATTTAAAAGGTATTTTTTTATGGAAAGGAAACTTTAGAATCTACCATACCCCTCTATTAGGAAACAACCCTGGGGGGGAGAAAGGGAAAGTTTCAAAGGAAGGAAAGAAGGGTGAATTGGGGCACCCTCACACCCTACTTACCTTAAGCAAAAGCAACCTGTCAAAGTAACCACCCTATTGCATAGGGTAATTACCTTATTTGTAAGATTTCATCTCACAATAGCCAAAATAACCACCCCACATTGGTGGGGTAGCTGCACCTGTTGTACCTGTCAAAGCACCTGCAATTTCCATGCAAAACATACCAAAAATGCCAACCAAACAAGCTAGATGCCAAATCAAGCTATTATCATGCCCAAACATAGGCTAACACATGCTCAAAATATCATATCAAGGACAAATAACAGATCTGGACAGAATTGAAATAAGGTTTAAAATCAACCACAAGTCATGCAACAACATGAATCATAAGCTAACTAAAACCCTAATTCAACCCTACATGCAATGACATGCAAAAAACCCTAAAATCAACTATATGAATGCTAGAAATATCATAGTTATCAAATATGCAGCACATATATATCAACTATGAAGAAAACACAAAGAAAAACCCTAAGTTATCATGCTATATGCTACTTTCCTAATACAAGGATGAATGAAACCCTAGAATCACACTAGTGCATAAAATTCCATGAAATAACCCTAAATCATGCAAAACAGAATATGAACAGCACTCTAACCATGCATATTAATCAATGGAATGATCCACACATGATAAAGACATAGACTTTCACATGAAATAAAACTATTCAAAGCATAAACTCAATTTCAGCACTAAGGAAACCCTAGAATCCCAAACATTCAGTAAATCACATGGAATAGTATCCTAGCATACTAAACAGCCCACAAATATCATCCTAACATGCATACTAGCTAATGGAAACAACAAAATACAATAAAAACATAAGCTTTAATATGCAAAATTGTTATTTCATGCAGAAAACCAATTTCAGCACTAAGGGAACCCTAGAATCCCAAACATGCAGTAAATCACATGGAATAGCATCCTAGCATACTAAACAGCCCATGAATATTATCCTAATCATGTATACTAACTAATAGAAGTAGCAAAACACAATAAAAACACAAGCTTTAACATGGAATAATGCTATCCTATGCAAAAACCCTAGTTTGAATGAAAGAGAGAAAGGGGGAGAGGTATACCTATGGTGAAGTCCCCTTTTGCTGCTGTAGAGAGTCCTCCTCCTCTTATTGTACTGCTGGAAATTCCTTCCTTCAAGCCTTCAAGCCCAACTCCAGCCCTCCTTCAAGCTTTCTCTCACACTCTCTCACTCAAAGTTTAGGTTAAACTACCCTAAGGATGGCTGCCATAGCCTCCAATGTGCCTCTCACTTCAGAAATTGCCTCCCAGTGTCTCCCCTATTGCTGAAGTATAAGGGGGTATTTATAGGGATTGAGGGAAAACCCTCAATGGTTGGGATTAAAACCCTAGGGATTGATCCAAGGGCTCTTAGAGGTTACCTTAGGGCTCAAGTAGGTCAAAAAGGGCTGAAATTAGGGTTAAATGGCGGCTAAAGGCGAGCAAATCCGAGGAAATAGGGAAGAAGCCGCGTCAAGGCTCAAAATAGGAAAGTGGCTCGGGTGACCACCTGGGGCTGGGCGGCTAGCAGCCTGGGCCCAGGCGGCTAGCCGCCCAGGCCTGGGTGGTCACCCGAGGCTCTGTCAGCATATGACCATTTTTGACCCCTTTGACTTCCAAATGTGTTTTAGGGTTCAAATTAACTCCGATTTTAACGAAACGAAAGCCAAAACGACCGTGTTTCGAAGGGGAATGTAATTTGAGTCACTTGAGGGTGAGAAACCCTAGCCATGGCTGCATGGTTGAGTCCTACAAAGGTGGTTAACCGCTATGCCTCACCATCGCTTAGCTTAGGTATGCACATAGGGTCGCACCGAATGCTTTCCAATTCGAAATTCAACCTCCCTAAACACATTTGGGGATGAAATTAAGACTAATCAAGGTCACATGAGTAGTCATAGAGTGAAAATCATAAGCCAATTCGAGCTAACCCGAAGTAGGTCTCTTAGCCAACCTGAGCCTTGTTGAGCCATTCTTATCCCAAACCTTCAATTCATCGAATTGAACCCACAAATACCTCAAATGCAACCATATGAACTCCAATTGGCAACTTGGAGATCATTTCAAGGTCAAATGGAAAGTTTGTGACTTAAAAGACGATTATGCCCCTCAAGTCACAAAAGTTCTTATTAACCCTCGAGATCAACTCCAAATCGAACCAAAATTCATACACACCATCCTTAGGACCCTAGAAACTCAATGCAAAAGACTAGACTCAAAAAGGAAACAAAAAGACTCATGCAATGACAAACCCTAGCTAAGGTGACAGGTGGCAAAAATGGGGTGTGACACAGGAGTATGCATTCTGTCTCCATCATCTCTACTCCAACCCTATAAACATTACACTTTACGATTTTAATTAATATGTACCACTACATTCTTACCAAATTCAACACCCAAAAAACTAAATATAATTTCATGAAATCAAAAAGTATAAAATTTAAGAAGATAATAATTAGTACTAGAGCTATTCTTAAAACGAAATAAAGTTTTAGTTCTCACATTCTCTCATTCCCTCTCTAGTCTCAAGTCTTAAAGAGTATATAATTTACAAAAAACTACACCGACCTCATCTTTCCTGAGTATTTAGGAAACCAATTTTTTCATTTCTTCCATTTCTCGGTTGACATTGAATAAACCAGCTTGCAGGTTTCTTATCGTACTATTCTGTCTTGCTTGTCCTTCTATATATTTTAGTAACTGATGTCCCATGTTCAAACCCTTGTACATAGCCTCGAGGATCGGGACTAAGGACATGTGAAAGAGCATCATTTCTTAAATTGTTTGCAGGCTGTCTGGGATATTCATTTATTTTTACCTAGAAGAACACACACATTATATGTTAAAAAAAAACAAAAAGTGATATTAATGTACATTGTAAGTGTAAAAGTAAACGTGTTACCATAACTTCAGCAACAGCTTCATTGATAGGCTATTTATCTCCCTTCAAATGCCCACGTATCCACACATCAACACGAGTCAGCTCATCAGGTGCATCACTCTCCCTTCTCTAAGTTTGAAATAGGACATTCAAAAGTCATGAAGAAGATAAGATTATTTAAACTCTTAAATTACAAAATATAAATCAATAAATTGACTTCTTACCATATCATCCTCTAATCGAGCATAGCCCTTCCGGCTGGTTGTGTGTGGAAGCTTTTGGCGCTTCCTCATTTCTTGAAAAAATTTGCTCTTTGCCTGTAAAATAAATGCAATTTCATAATACTATATCATGGTTTTTAACATACTTGCAAAAAAAAAAAAAAAAAAAAAAATGGAACTACTTACAAGGGAGGTAGGTGACAATCATTGCTCCAAGAATTCCTTCCATTCAGCATCTGTTATATCATCAGGTTGTAAATTTGCAAGACCATTTACATCGCCCTTAGAAGCCATTTCTCTTATTGATCTTGTTATAATACATTATTGGTCTCTCAAATGCTTTCCTATTTTTTGCATTATGCCTTTCTTATAGCTCTCCTCGAGATTGTAATTTTGCTGCATTAGCATATTAAGAAACTTAGTCATTAAAAATGGAAACAAGAATAATTTTGTAAACAATTTATTATATATCTATAAAATACCTACACTAATTCCCATAATGCATTCTTTTTTTTTTTTTCTAGAAGCTTACTCATTTCTTGTGTCACTGGGATATTCTCTCTTACTAAGCTCCCAAGATAGGTAGACAATTTAACAGATTGTTTACCAATTGGTTGAGATCTCTCATTGAACTCAATATCAACACGATGCTCCTTTCCTTTGTCATTGAGTCTCAACTTAGATGGCCCTCTTGTTTTCTTTGGTGGTTCTTCACTATCGTTGGGCTCTCCTTCTATATTGGGAGATATAGTAGGAGGAGAATTTGAATTTTCATCAGAAATTCTAACTCTTGTATTACTTCTTCCCTCCATAGAGGCAACAATAGCAGCTGTATTTTGTTTTTTGGCACGTTTTTCAACATTTTTTGAGCTCTTTGAAATTATATGCAAAACAACAACAATACCAAAAGTCAGTAAGTGGTAAAATTTATTTCCCATTTTTATAACATTATATGTAACTAAAATTTAAAATAGATCTTACTTCACCAGACTCAGATTTCTTGCGTTTACTCGACATCTTACTCTATTAGTTACCTGAAATTGACAAAAGAATATTAACAACTATATAGAAAAATTAAGTTTCAACTTATTCCCTCATAGTAATTAACTAAATCATTTTCTCATAGTAATATTCCTTAATTTCAATAGCAAACTTAATTTAGGCAGAAGAAAAACAAGTTTCAACTTTGACAAGATATCGACAAATGAAAAACTAGTAAGAAATGAATGTAGGAAAAGAGCAAAAGTATTCTATCAAGAGTGTCATTTAAAACTAATTACAATCACAACAACTCATTCAACATCTTCATCTTCCTCTTTTATGCCCTCACAATCCCTCCTTGCATGGTGTTCATCTTCAACATCATTTTGCAAGTCTAGTCTGAATACATCTGCTAGTGTGGACGGTATATAAGCATTCTCATCATAAACCTCCAACTCATGAAAACCTTTTGGTGGTGCTTTTAGTACAACATACCAACTCGATGTATCAATGTCTGTAGAATAAAATACTTGCTTCGCCTGTGATGCTAGAATGAATGGATCTCTTTCGAATTGACTTTGTCCTTGGAGGAATTTAACCATCAACAATCCATCTTCAACTTTAACACTATTTCCAATGTTGGCCCAATCACATTTAAAGATAGGGAATCAAAATTTGTATTAGTCTAACAAAATGATGTCTTTTATAATCCCATAGTAACAGATTTTTTCAACAACTTGTGCAGTGTCGCTTGCACTAGATCGACAAATAGATTCTGCCTCAAGTGAAACGCCACTGTTTTGTGTGGACTTCTCAACTTCACTTGTGTGAAATCGATGGCTATTGATAACATATCCAGTATAAGACATTATATGCTTTCTAGGACCACGTGCAAGCCACGCCAATGTACTCGAGACATCACTTTCAGCCATCTCAACCTTTGTTGCTAACCATTCACAAAAAGTATCAATATGTGTCTTTTGTGCAAGGGGTTCATTGTTTGATAGATTCCTGTTGAAGCGCTTCAACTCCTCCAAATGCATTCTAATTGACATGGAAAAGTAAAAAAAATAAGACAAATGTACAATGTCAATAATTACAAACTAACTATTTTCTCATAATGCTTACTCTATTTATAGTTCAACTTCTGCACTATTTCTCAATACATAAAGATGAGCCCTTCATAACATATCATCATCCATGACTATCTCATGCCCCTTAGAAATTGGATTCCCTTCTAATATTGTTTCATTCTCAAAATCTTCATTACGATTATAACGAGTGCCGATTTCAGCTGCTTGTTTTATATATCCACTACAAAACCGCATGCACTCTTCTACTAGATAACATTCTGCAATGCATCCTTCAGGCCGTGCACGATTCCTAACATAACCCTTTAGTACCTTCATAAATCTAAATCATAACACATGAAATGAAACAAAAATACTAACATTGATTGTTCAAGTGTTAACAAAATAGGCTAATATAAACATAAAAAACGATATAAATATAAAGAAAATATGATAGCACACCACCTCTCAAATGGGTACATCCATCGATATTGTACTCATCCACATAGCTGAGCTTCTTGTCTTAAGTGGATAGACAAGTGAACCATAATATCAAAGAAAGACGGCAGGAAGAACCTTTTAAACATGCACAAAGTCTCAGCAACTTCATCTTCAAGTGGTTCCAATCTATTTCTATTAATAACTCACTGACAAATTTCATTGAAAAATGCACATAGTCGGAATATTGCATTCCTTGGTCCCTTAGGCAAAAGTCCTCTCAATGCTACTGGCAACATTTGTTGCATTAGAACGTGACAATCATGGGACTTGAGGCCTAGCATCTTGCACTCTTCTAATAAAATGCAATTTCCAATATTAGAGCTATAACCATCAGGTAACTTTAAAGACCATAGCCTGGAACAATACAAATTCTTTTCTACTTTTGACAGCGTGCATGGTGCAGCTGGTAAGTAATATTTATTATTTCCTTTATGCTCTGCATGCAATTCACGCCTAATGAACATTTCTTCTAAATCTCTACGTGAATTGAGCCCATCCTTTGATTTTTTCTTCATATGCAAAAGTGTGCCAACAATGCACTCACAAATATTCTTTTCAATGTGCATCACGTCTAAGTTATGACACAAAAGTGATGCCTAGAACATCAATCAAAAGATATGTTACATTTAAAAATAACAATTATTAGTTCTACTAAAATAATAAAAAGAGACATTTAATCCACAAAAATAACTTACATCCCAATATGGTAAGTCAAAGAATATAGACTTCTTCTTCCATGGTTGATTGGTCTCTTTTTGTTTATTTTGTCCCTTCTTTTTCTTCTTTTGGGTCTTTTTCTTCTTTCCCAACTGAATTTCAACATCTTTTTTCTTCTTTCCCTAATCATTTTGAATATCTTTGACCGCACTTAAAACTTTTGAACTACTCAACCGTCTAGGCTTCCCTCGTAGTTCATGATTTCCATCAAACCAGCTTTTTTTCTTCCAAAAAGGATGATTGGGTGGTCTAAATCGCCTATGGTCCAGGTGTACCTGTTTATGACTCCATTTCAACCATTTTGAAGATGTGTTGATACTACACACAGGACAAGCTAGTTTCCCCTTTGTGGCACACCCAACCAAGTTTCCATAAGCTGGAAAATCATTTATTGTCCACATCAGAATAGCCTTCAGATTGAACATGGATTTACTAAATGCATCATAAACCTCCACCCGATTATTCCATAGCTCTTTCAAGTCATCTACAAGAGGCTCCAAATATACATCAATGTCATTCCCTGGTTGCTTTAGCCCAGGAATTAGTAATGTTAACATAAGGTTTTCCTTCGCCATGCATAGCCATGGGGAGAGGTTATAAGTAACCAATATCACTGGCCAGCAACTATACCTAGAGCTAAGATCTGCAAAGGGATTAAACCTATCCACCGCAAGACCAAGCCTGATATTTCGTGAATCTGATGCGAAACAAGGCCAGTTTTGATTGATCGTATCCATGCCAATGAATCAACTGGATGGCGCATCTTACCATCTAGACTTTTATGAGTATAATGCCAAGTTAATTGCTCTGCCTTTTCAAAGAACATAAACATCCTCCTAAGTCTTGGAATGATTGGGAAATAACGCAACACTTTTGCAGGAACTCCTTTCTGAATCTTCTTAGTGCGTAGGTTTATCTTCCATCTCGAAGAACTACATTTCGGACATGTTTCCATAAGTTCGTTATCTTTTCTAAATAAACAACAATCATTCACGCAGGCATGTATCTTCTCATACCCTAGATCAAATGCCTTAAGTAATTTTTTTGTTGAATATAAAGAATCAGGAAGTGTATTATCTTAAGGAAGCATGTCACGAATGATGTCAAGAAGTTCATTAAAACTTTTTTCAGATAGACCATTTATAGCTTTGTGCTTGTATAACACTACAATTGCTGACAACCTTGTATACTTTGTACAACCTAGGTACAAAGGGGTTTCAGCATCTTCCAACACATGTGTGAACTCTAACTTGCTTCCCTCATGTGTGGTCTTTAAGGCATCCTCATCTTGCATCCAAACATCTTTGTACATCCTATATGTATCTGGCATTTCAACATCTTTAACATCTTCATGTGGTAAGGATGCACTTGGATATTCCCCATAAAGGACCCAAGTAGGGTATGTAGAATGAAACCCATGTATGACCAAGTGCTCGAACACCATGTCATAATATTGGCGATGTAGATTTTTACATCACTCACAAGGGCATACAATCTTTTTTGGATTCCTTGCATTTCTTGAGCCATATCAGCAAACTTCTGTGCTCCAACTTTATACTCTATTGATGTTTTACAAATTTAAACTCAACATTTCACTAAACTGATCAAATTAGTATATAATATATGTATACTTTTTAAAGTACAACAAAAAATAAAAATAAATAAAACCTTGGAAGATGCAACCATTCTTTATCCATTGTGACTAGTCACTAGTGGCACACTAGCAAGCTACTTCCTACGTCAACCTAGCATCCACACAGACCAATCATTAGTGAATAACCATGCTTGACAAATTTTGAACATGAATGTTTTGTATTAAATGCAAACACCACAGGTGCAAATAGACAATTATATCGGGTATCCATCAAAACAAAAGTAAAGCATAAGCAACAAAGTCTATGAAATGGGCATTCATAATTCTCTAGAAATCCAAAGAGGAAAACCCATTTATGTCAAAAATGCAAACACAAAACTTTTGACAAAAAAATACTTCACCATCCACTCAAGTTGGGTCACTGTTTGCAAAACTAAGAAGCTAAGAAAGCCAATTTTCATAATGTGAAGCTCCTCCAACATTTCCACCACTAGGCCAGTTAATCTAAAAGTAAAGTTGGACACCCTGTCCGTGTATAATTCCCATACAAGTCCCATATACAATAAATACTTTGAATATAAACCATCCAATTTTTTCATAACATAAGGGCCATCATAGTTTGGAGCGAATTTTCCTCAGGGATCTTCTTGGTGAGGCAGTCTCTTCTTAAGGACCAAGTCTCCTTCTCTGAACTGCTTGACTCTCACTTTCTTGTTGTAAGCTCTTGCCATTCTCCTTTGGTAGCATTGGCTGTGACAAATGGCTCTCAATCTCTTTTCTTCGATCAAGTTAAGCTGGTTGTGTCGGGCCTTAGCCCATTCTGCTTCTTCGAGCTCTGTTTCCATGAGGATCCTGAGAGACGATATTTTAACTTCAACCGAGAACACTGCCTCCATCCCGTAGACCAAAGAATACGGAGTTGCCCCTGTGGATGTGCATATGGAAGTGCAGTATGCCAACAGTGCATATGATAGCATGTCATGCCAGTCATGGTAAGTAGTAGTCATTTTCACGACTATCCTCTTGATGTTCTTATTTGCTGCTTCAACCGCCCCATTCATCTGCGGGTGATAGGCTTTGGAGTTGCGATGGTCGATCTTGAACATGCTACATAGTTCCCTCATCATGTCATTGTTCAGGTTGGTGGCGTTATCGCTAATGACGCAGCTCGGGCTACCATATCTGGCGATGATTTTGCTTTTGATGAACTTGGTCACCACTTTCGTGGTTATGTTAGCATACAATTCTGCCTCTACCCACTTTGTGAAGTAATCAATGGCCACTAGGATGAATTGGTGACCGTTTGAGGCTTTTAGGTTTATGCTGCCTATGACATCCATGCCCCACATTAAAAATGGCCATGGAGTTGTTATGTTGTTGAAGGGCAGCGTGGGTGCTTTCTCCTTCGCCGCATAGACTTGGCATTGGTTGCATGAACGAGCAAACCTAACGCAGTCATTTTCTATGGTCATCTATTAATAACCCATCCGCATGATTTTTCGAACTAGCATGAACCTGTTCATGTGGGCCTCACATTGCCCTGCATGGACCTCCTCAATGAGCCGCAAAGCTTCTCGAGTGTCGATGCATTTAAGTAGTACAGAGTCATAAGACCTTTTGTAGAGAGTATCACCGTCGAGGAAGAATTGCATTGCCATCCTCCGAATGGTTCATTTGTCGGTGTCTGTCGCGGCTTCAGGGTATTTCCTTTCCTTGATGAAGACTATGATGTCTTGGTACCATGGTCTCCCATCAAGTTCTTCTTCTACCGAGATCTACATGATGCCTTCTATTAGGTAGGTATAGTCTGGGCTGTGCCTGATTATGATTTCTATGGGATGTATGTCACGATCATCTGAGATGTTCATGAGGGAGGCCAGGGTGGCAAGTGTGTTAGCGAACTGGTTCCTAGACCTTAGCAGGTATTCGAATGTAATTTTATGGAACCTAATGATGAGTTCCATGAGATATTGGTGGTATCTGACCAACTTCGGATCTTTCGTCTTCCAATCGCCCAATGTTTGACAGATGATGAGTGCGGAGTCTCTATATACCTTGATATCTCGGATACCAAAATCTAATGCTGCTTGCAGACCCTGTTGGGAATCATACAAGAGGGAAAAATAGAAGTGCGGAATATAAAAATTTTCCCTTTGATTCCACAGCCCATGAATCTAACTATGCATATACAAAATCAAACCCTAGCTATGAAGAGGGTTAGAACACTTACAGAATTTTTGTCTTCTCCTTTTTGCTCCAAGCTTTGATTCCGGACAGCGGTGAATGAGCAGCCCAAGTGTGCTGCCTCCAACGGTATCCACACCTAGCTAGAGCTTCAAGTCTTTTCCTTCTTTTCCCTTGTTGTTGCTAGTGTAGGAGAAGAGAGGAGAGAGAGAGAGGGGGCTGGAAAATTTCGGCCAGCACCTTAGGGTTTCTTCTTGTGATGATGTCATCACTTCAAAGTGTGACTTATATAGTCCACACTCAAGGGGGCCGGCCCTAGGGGGAAACCCTATTAGGGTGTTATGCAATTTCTCTAAATTGCACAATAACCCCTATAAATTATATCAAATATAAATAGGCCTCAAAGAACTATTCTTTATGCACTCATACCCTTTCTCTCATAGACTTTAAAGCTCATCTTGCATGATCAGTGTGTGACCCATTGGGTTCACATCATCAAGTAGTAGGAATAGCACGAGGTGTGCACAATGGAACTCTTTCCATTTAGGGTCTAATTGGAACTCCTTCCAATTCCCTAATTGATTATAACTCACTTATATCAATTAGGGCTTCTACTAACCATGAATAACACCTAGCATATGGTTCATGGTGTCGTCCTTAATGAAGTGAATATGTATCTATCAAAGAACCCTTCTGTTATAGTTTATAGGTTACAATTGCATCCTTCCATTTACACAATGTCTCCAATTGAACTAATAGGACATGGAAGTCTGTCAAGTCCCTAGTTCAATTACTTTATACTCATTCATAAATATCAACTCAATGATGAACTTATGGAAACTCCTTTCCATATTCACACTGCCATGGCCATGGACTGAATGAGTTATATTATGAATGCTATATGAGACATTCTCTCTCTTTTTCCTGAGAGTAATGGATTCCTTGTTGATCACTCACATGCCTTCATACACATAGCAATAGGGCCAATGAACACCTTTACAGACCCATGAATAGAATCTGCACTTAGTGTTATCAAACTTCTAAAGCTACATGCATAAGGTAACTATGGTGTCTCAGGTCTAAGGATTACTTGTACCACTATAACATTGAGAAACTGATTGACAGGCAGGTTAAAACTCCATTCAGTTTATCTCAAATCTTTGGTCACATTCAGTGTACCTATTCTATTAACAGGCACCCACCTGTTGGTTGTAGTGTCTCCACACAAATAGCTTGAGACCAGCTATCCTCCTATAGAGTCAACCTAACAAGTGCTAGTCCTATGGTTCATTACTGTCCATCATAGTGAACCTTCAACTAGGAATGATTTAGGAGTTTAGTACAGAGATATATTTACAGTCTCATAATTACAACTCTTTGTAATTCAATATTCTCAACTCTAACTCCTTGGACATATTATGTAAATATAAATGATGCATACAAACATAATAGAATAAGCCCTTTTATTAAATCAATAATAAATGTGACATACATAAATGAAATCAAATGATTGTTCCTTTATCCCTAAACAATCATCTCTATGATTGGCTCTAGGGCATAACTCTAACAATCTCCCACTTGCACTATAGCCAATCCACAATGTATCTAATACCCATTTCCTGTCTGTGGTGATCCAACTGCTCTTGGGTCATAGCT
This sequence comes from Liquidambar formosana, assembly GCA_039720395.1. Classification (NCBI taxonomy): domain Eukaryota; kingdom Viridiplantae; phylum Streptophyta; class Magnoliopsida; order Saxifragales; family Altingiaceae; genus Liquidambar; species Liquidambar formosana. Next base: position 25,884,349 of record CM077827.1, on the reverse strand, counting down.
TTAGTGAAGGGATCTGCTACATTCTCTGTTGTGTGAATCTTCTGTATGCTAATATCACCTCTTCCAATGATCTCTCTAATCACATGGAATCGACGCTCAATGTGTTTGGACTTTTGATGAGACCGTGGTTCCTTAGCTTGAGCAATAGCCCCGTTGTTGTCACAAAACAATGGCAAGGGCTTCTCAATGGCAGGAACTACTCCCAGTTCAGTAATGAACTTCTTTATCCAAACAGCTTCCTTTGCAGCCTCTGATGCAGCAATGTACTCAGCCTCTGTAGTGGAGTCCGCTGTAACATCCTGTTTACAGCTCCTCCAACTTACAGCTCCACCATTCAAGGTGAAAACATACCCCGATGTTGATTTCCTATCATCATCGTCAGATTGAAAATCTGAATCCGTATAACCAACCATTTCTAAATTTCTTCCTCCATAGACAAGGAATAGTTCCTTAGTTCTTCTTAAGTACTTAAGGACAGCCTTGACTGCTTCCCAGTGTTTCACACCTGGGTCTACCTGATATCTGCTTGTAACACTTACACCAAAAGCGATATCTGGTCTTGTACACAACATGGCATACATTAGACTCCCTACTGCAGAAGCATAGGGAATCGTCCTCATGTACGCAATCTCCTCTGGAGTTTTAGGTGCCATGTTTTTAGACAACTTGATTCCATGCCTAACAGGAATTAGACCTCTTTTGGAATCTTCTAAATTGAACCTTTTCAATATTTTGTCTATGTACAATGATTGGGAGAGACCTAGCATCCTTTTAGATCTATCTCTATAGACCTTTATTCCCAGAATATAGGATGCTTCTCCCAAATCTTTCATGGAGAAATTCTGTGAAAGCCACTCTTTCACTTTTGATAACGTTTCTACTTTATTCCCGATAAGTAGAATGTCATCAACATATAGGACTAGGAAGGTAATCGCACTCCCACTAACTTTCTTGTACACACATGGTTCATCCATATTCTATAGGAAACCAAACGATTTGATTGCCTCATCGAATCGGATGTTCCAGCTTCTAGAAGCTTGTTTAAGTCCATAAATGGACCGCTGTAGCTTGCACACTTTGTGGTCCTCACCACTGGATGTAAAACCCTCAGGTTGCTGCATATAAAGGTCTTCCTCAATGTTTCCATTAAGGAAAGCGGTCTTTACATCCATTTGCCATATCTCATAATCGTAGTGCGCAGCTATAGCTAACAAGATCCTAATGGACTTAAGCATAGCCACTGGCGAGAAGGTTTCCTCATAGTCAATACCATGTCTTTGTCGGTAACCTTTTGCCACTAGCCTAGCCTTGTAGGTCTCTACCTTTCCATCTGAACCTATCTTCCTTTTGAAGATCCATTTGCAGCCAATAGGTACTATACCTTCTGGTGGATCAACTAAAGTCCAGACTTTGTTGGAATACATCGAGTCCATTTCAGATTTCATAGCTTCCAGCCATTTGTTCGAATCAATATCCGAAATCGCCTGTCCATAAGTAGTAGGGTCATCTGGGTGTTCTCTATCACCAAGGAACAATTCCTCTGCATTATGGTTGAGAAATCCATATCTCTCAGGTGCAACAGATACCCTACTCGATCTACGGAGAGGTTGTGGTACATTAGTGGGTTCTGTCTCATCAGGGACAGGGGTGGGATCACTGTCGGTTTGTGTCTCATCAGACAATTCTTTGAGTTCTATTTTCCTGTTATTGCCTCCTTCTTGAATAAACTCTTTTTCAAGAAAGACTGCAAACTTACTAACAAACACCTTTTGTTCATCAGGATAATAGAAATAATATCCTAAACTCTCTTTAGGATATCCCACAAACCTACATTTAATTGATCTTGATTCTAACTTGGTTGCATCATGTGTCTTTACATATGCAGTGCAACCCCATACCTTAATATGTTTAAGGCTTGGTGCTCTCCCTTTCCATATCTCATACGGTGTCTTAGGGACAGATTTGGTTGGGACTCTGTTCAACAAATACGCTGCAGTTTCCAGGGCATGTCCCCAGAAGGACAATAGTAAATCAGTGTAACTCATCATGGACCTAACCATATCCAATAAGGTTCTATTCCTCCTTTCTGACACACCATTAAGCTGTGGTGTTCCAGGAGGTGTCCATTGAGATAGAATGCCCGCTTGAACAAGATGATCTAAAAACTCACCAGTTAAATATTCTCCTCCTCGATCCGATCGAAGAGCTTTAATACTTTTACCAGTTTGTTTCTCTACTTCATATCTGAATTCTTTGAACTTTTCAAATGCTTCAGATTTGTACTTCATTAAGTACACATACCCGTACCTAGAATGATCATCGGTAAAGGTTATAAAGTAAGAGAAACCTCCACGAGCATGTATGCTCATAGGACCACATACATCACTATGTATTAATCCTAATATGTCTGCTGCTCTCTCACCGTGACCGGTGAAAGGTGACTTGGTCATTTTACCTAGTAAACAAGATTCACAAGTTGGAAAGGGCATAGAAACCAATGGACCCAATTGTCCATCCTTACACATCTTGTTAATCCTATTCTCACTGATATGACCTAGTCTCAAGTGCCAGTCATATGCGGAGTTTTCTTCATCTCTTGTTCTCTTGGGTTTGTTTGCATTCAATTTAGAGCTATCATGCTCTATGCAATTAACATTTGCAATAAAGTTTAGAAAATAAAGGCCATTCACATAAACTCCAGAAGTAATGAACTCTTCATTTTTAAATAAAGAACATTTATTCTCCTCAAAAACAAACCTAAATCCTTGTTTAGATAATACTGAAATAGAAATAATGTTTCTTATAACTTCTGGAATATAAAGACAGCCTGATAATTCTAAACTACTCCCACTAGGCAAAGTCAAGCAGCAAGTCCCCACGGCTAATGCAGCAACGTTTGCTCCATTTCCCACTCGTAGGGTTACTTCTCCTTTACTCAGCCTTCTACTTCCCACTAGGTCCTGCATGGAATTACAAATATGAGAACTCGCACCTAGAATCTAGTACCCAAGTGGAAGCAGAGCTAACACTCATGTTAGTCTCAAGTATAAGAGCATAATCCATACCTTCCGAAGGTTGGTTCTTTAGAGTATCTAGATACTCTTGGCAGTTACGTTTCCAATGCCCATCTTTGCCGCAGTAAAAACAGATCCCTTTACCTTTCCTCTTCCTTTGGGTACTCTTACCCTTTCTTATTCCCTTGCCTTTAGGCTTGAGCATAGAATTGGAAGCAGGAACTTCAACCCATTCATCACATTCAAGCAAGAACTCTTTGCCATACAACTCCTGTATGTGGATAAATATCTCGGGTGCACTTCCCATGGACTCGTATTGCTTCTTAAGCTCAGGACTTAGAGACACCATCATATAGCATCTCGTCATAAGATCATCATCCATGCGCTTCTGATAAGCGTCTTTCTCTTGCCGAGTTGCAGCCTCAGTAGGAGCATTGGGAAGTGGACTTTGAAGTGCATAGGTAATATTTTCATAATTCAAAACGATTTTTAAATTCCTTAACCAATCAAGATAATTAGGTCCAGTTAAACGGTTGGTTTCCAAAATGTTGGATAACGGATTGCGGTGAGCCATTACGGTGATCTACATACAGAAAATTAAAATAGAAAATCAGATTTCATTTTTAATCCATAATGATCGGGTCTTTAATCATATGGTACCTCCCACTATTTTATCAAATTCCATACACCCTCTAATGGAATTCGGGAATCTCATTCCTAATGGGGATTGGGGTCCCACTGTGACCTAGAAGCCTCACATGTTAGTTTCTTGACTTCTAACCCACAGTAAGAAGACAACTCTTTGTCTATTGCTTCATAAGCAAATTCCAATCGTTTTGCCTCTAGGGTAGATACTCCTCACATGTTAGTTTCTTGGAATACTTCCCTAGTTAAGTTAAGCCCATCATTCACACAGGTATGTTTCACCAAATATATACCTCACATGTTAGTTTCTTGGTATATACCAGCTTAGGCACCCCATGATATCTATATATGTGATAGTTTCAAGTAATGTCTTTAATATGGGTAGCTCCTACATGTCTGCAGCCAGGTACCCACATTAAGGGACGTTAGATGATCCTATAATGATGGAAGGCAATGAAGAATCCATTCCCTAATGTATTCTCCATTTCCAACTTAATATTAAAAGAGAGGGGTTTTTAAGGGTCTCATCAAATTAACATACATCTCATGCATATAAATAAAAATGAACAGCATAATAATAATAATCCACTTATCGATATTAGTCCTAAGAAGAGACATATAACGATCTATGGATTTGGAGCTATCACTATTAATCTCATTAAAAGCTCCCACTATGATGATTATGGACTTTGAGAGGATTCAATCCAAGCCAATAGATTGAATCCAAGGTCTAAGGTGGGTGTAGGTGATCGTAAAATAACACATTCGAAACATGCATGCTGTCTTGAAACACTTCTCTAAGCTTTCAAGTCCTTCAATCTGCTCCCTTGGCTTGATGGTCTCCACCATTGGCTTGTTGGGCTCTATCATGCTCCTTTGGGTCTACCATGCTCCTTAGTGCGCTCTCGATTACATAACATTTACATAATTTAAAGAAAGGGATACATAAGGGGAATGTGGGGTACATAAGAGAATGATAGAGAGAGAGAGGGAAAAGGAGGGTGGCATGCAAGCCCCAAATAAATTACATCACCTTAATAAAATTACAACTCTTGTAAATAATAACATCCCATTCATAAGACGGCCAATCACAATTGGTTTAAAGGGTATAGTCCATAATCATCATCCAAACACATACATACAATCTCATTGCATAATGTAAAGAAAAACTGTAAGCATTAAAACATATGGGCATTATGGTAATTCTCTTGAATGATTTACATTAATCTCATTAATGCATCCTAATCTTATTAGGTTTAAACAAAAATATCCAGAATTAAATAAAGTCTTAACATTTAAGACATTTTAGTTTCAATTAATCAAATTAATTTAAACATATAAAGTTTCCTAAAATAACTCTAATATCCAATATTAGGGTTTCCTTAATTAAACAAATCAATTTCATTTAATTAAGAATTTCCAGATTTTAATTTAATCCCCAATTGTATTTTAAACCATTTAAAACATTATAAAATTAATCAATATTAATTAAATAATTAACATGGGAATTAAATAAAATCATTTAAATGATGAATTAGTGTATTAGGGTTTCCTAAAACCCTAAACCCTAAACTGCATAACCCTAAACCCTAAATGCAAGCCCTAATCATTAAATTCCTTATGATTGGTCATTTAATGTCCAATCATTAAAACCCTAGGTTCATACGGTATTTAATAAAAGGGATTAGGGTTTAATTAATGCCAAATAGGGTATTAATTACCCTTAATTAATTACACTAATTAGGGTTTCCAAAACCCTAACCCTAGACATCATTTATGGTATTAATTATGTCCTAACAATTAATAACCATGATTGGTCATTTAATGACCAATCATTAACTCTTAATAAAGGTAATTAATATTCCAATTAGGGTTTTAATTAATGCCATAATGAAATTAGGGTTTCATCCTTAACTCTATGCAGCCGTCACTACCAAGACGGCTGCCTGAGCTTGGCTAGGCTGCCATGGCCACCAACGACTGTGGGAGGCCATGGGCAGCCATGGGAGAACATCCTAGGGGTGTGGGACAAGCCTCTGGACACGTGAGGAGTGGTGGAAGTGGCTGCCATCATAAAAAACAATCAGGGTTTCCAAAACCCATTGCTGGAGCCATTGTTGCAGACCTTGAAGGTCACAATAGCTTCTAAAACCTTATCAATTCGACTCCTCCATTGAAACCAGCTTTTGTATCATGTCCCTACATGAAATACTAAGCTTCTAGAAGAGGTTTGGATGATCGAATCATCACCAATTGTTCTAAACAATTAAAACAACAGTATGCTGCCCAGAATTTGACAGCATACTGTCCATGGTCAGAAATTGATTTAAAACCCAGCAAGATGAATGAATTAGGCTACCAAACGAATTTTCCCATTATCCTACATGTCTTAGGAAACTAATGCAATTGGTTTCATGCAATTTGGAGTTCCCTAACTCAAGTTCTAATCAAAACTCCATTGATGACTTTTCTGCAGAGAAAATCTGCTATGCTGTTCATGAAAAATTTTCAAACTTTTTGAATCTTTTTCCATCAAAACCTTTTTGAAACTTAAAGAAAATCATATACACATGATATATAATGATCCTAAAGTGGATATGCATCAAAAATACAGAAGCTTTGATTGAATTTAATTGCAAGAACCTCTGGGTTCTAAAACCCAGATTCGACCCTCTTCAGAAAACCCAGTTTTCCTTTTTCTTCTTCTTCCAATTCAAACCCTATACAACCTTTGCATCAATGGTTACCCTTAACCATGATTTAGAAGAGGAGTAGAAGAAGAATAGACCTAGGGTTCCAAACCCTAGGTTCGGCCAGAGAGAAGAACAATTCTGCAGTAAAAATTCTCCAGATTTTTGAATCATTCAACTACACCATAAATTCCAGCCCATATGTATTTTGTATTATGCATAGTCATGGCTCTGATACCACTGTTGGGAATCATACAAGAGGGAAAAATAGAAGTGCGGAATATAAAAATTTTCCCTTTGATTCCACAGCCCATGAATCTAACTATGCATATACAAAATCAAACCCTAGCTATGAAGAGGGTTAGAACACTTACAGAATTTTTGTCTTCTCCTTTTTGCTCCAAGCTTTGATTCCGGACAGCGGTGAATGAGCAGCCCAAGTGTGCTGCCTCCAACGGTATCCACACCTAGCTAGAGCTTCAAGTCTTTTCCTTCTTTTCCCTTGTTGTTGCTAGTGTAGGAGAAGAGAGGAGAGAGAGAGAGGGGGCTGGAAAATTTCGGCCAGCACCTTGGGGTTTCTTCTTGTGATGATGTCATCACTTCAAAGTGTGACTTATATAGTCCACACTCAAGGGGGCCAGGCCCTAGGGGGAAACCCTATTAGGGTGTTATGCAATTTCTCTAAATTGCACAATAACCCCTATAAATTATATCAAATATAAATAGGCCTCAAAGAACTATTCTTTATGCACTCATACCCTTTCTCTCATAGACTTTAAAGCTCATCTTGCATGATCAGTGTGTGACCCATTGGGTTCACATCATCAAGTAGTAGGAATAGCACGAGGTGTGCACAATGGAACTCTTTCCATTTAGGGTCTAATTGGAACTCCTTCCAATTCCCTAATTGATTATAACTCACTTATATCAATTAGGGCTTCTACTAACCATGAATAACACCTAGCATATGGTTCATGGTGTCGTCCTTAATGAAGTGAATATGTATCTATCAAAGAACCCTTCTGTTATAGTTTATAGGTTACAATTGCATCCTTCCATTTACACAATGTCTCCAATTGAACTAATAGGACATGGAAGTCTGTCAAGTCCCTAGTTCAATTACTTTATACTCATTCATAAATATCAACTCAATGATGAACTTATGGAAACTCCTTTCCATATTCACACTGCCATGGCCATGGACTGAATGAGTTATATTATGAATGCTATATGAGACATTCTCTCTCTTTTTCCTGAGAGTAATGGATTCCTTGTTGATCACTCACATGCCTTCATACACATAGCAATAGGGCCAATGAACACCTTTACAGACCCATGAATAGAATCTGCACTTAGTGTTATCAAACTTCTAAAGCTACATGCATAAGGTAACTATGGTGTCTCAGGTCTAAGGATTACTTGTACCACTATAACATTGAGAAACTGATTGACAGGCAGGTTAAAACTCCATTCAGTTTATCTCAAATCTTTGGTCACATTCAGTGTACCTATTCTATTAACAGGCACCCACCTGTTGGTTGTAGTGTCTCCACACAAATAGCTTGAGACCAGCTATCCTCCTATAGAGTCAACCTAACAAGTGCTAGTCCTATGGTTCATTACTGTCCATCATAGTGAACCTTCAACTAGGAATGATTTAGGAGTTTAGTACAGAGATATATTTACAGTCTCATAATTACAACTCTTTGTAATTCAATATTCTCAACTCTAACTCCTTGGACATATTATGTAAATATAAATGATGCATACAAACATAATAGAATAAGCCCTTTTATTAAATCAATAATAAATGTGACATACATAAATGAAATCAAATGATTGTTCCTTTATCCCTAAACAATCATCTCTATGATTGGCTCTAGGGCATAACTCTAACAGACCCAGAATGCATGCTTCGTATTTAGCCATATTGTTGGTGCATGAGAATCGAAGCTTTATGGAAAGTGGGAAATGAGTGCCCTGTGGTGATACAAAGACAGCCCCGATTCCTTGGCCTGTCATACTGGCAGATCCGTCGAAGTATAGCCACCATTTAGGGTATTCTTCGGGTTCTTCTTCTGTAAGGTTCATCAAATCCTCATCTGGAAAGAATATTTGCATAGATTCATAATCTGGCAAGGGCATTTCAGCTAACTGATCGGCAATAGCCTACCCTTTCATGGCTTTCTGTGTAATGAATACTATGTCAAATTCTGTCAATAATATCTGCCACCTAGCTATTCTAGCCGTAAGTGAAAGCTTTTCGAATATGCACTTGAGCGGATCCATGCGGGCGATGAGGTACGTAGTGAAATAGAGCATGTAATGCCGTAGTCGATGTGCTGACCAAGCCAAAGTACAACAAGTTTTCTCCAAGGCAGTGTACCTGATTTCGTAATCTGTGAACTTCTTGGTTAGGTAGTAGATGGCCCTTTCTTTCCTTTTGGTTTCATTATGTTGCCCCAGTATACACCCCATAGAGGTCTCTAGGACAGTTAGGTACATGAGTAATGGTCGGCCTGATGTTGGTGGTATAAAGACTGGTGGGTTGAGGAGATGCTCCTTGATCTTTTCAAAGGCTTGCTGGCATTCCGTGGTCCATTTGATGGGCACGTCTTTCCTCAGTAGCTTAAAAATTGGTTCACAGGTAGTAGTCAACTGAGAGATAAACCTGCTGATGTAATTTATTCTTCCCAGGAAACCTCTGATCTCCTTCTGAGTTCTTGGTGTCGGCATGTCAATGATAGCTTTGGTTTTGGATGGATTGACCTCGATTCCTTCTTGGTTGACTATGAATCCCAGTAACTTGCCTAATGTGACCCCGAATATGCACTTGATGGGGTTAAGCTTGAGTTGATACTTGCAAAGCCTTCGAAAAAGCTTCCTCAGATCTATCACATGGTCTTCTTCTTTGTGAGATTTGCCAATCATGTCATCTACTTAAACCTCCAGTTCTCTGTGCATCATGTCATGGAATAGGGTTGTCATGGCTCTCTGATATGTTGCTCCTGCATTCTTTAACCTGAAGGGCATGACTTTGTAGCAAAAAGTGCCCTCGTGTGTAATGAAAGACTTCTTTTCCTGGTCGGATTCGGACATCTTGATCTGGTTGTATCCTAAGAAACCATCCATAAAGGAGAACATCTCATGCCCGGCAGTATTGTCCACCAATACGTCTATGTGCGGTAAGGGGAATCGTCTTTAGGGCTAGCCTGATTAAGATCCCTATAATCGACACACATCCAGACCTTGCCATCTTTCTTTGGAACTGGCACTATGTTGGCAACCCATTCTGGGTAAGTAGCGACTCTCAAGAATCCTACTTTGAATTGCTTCATGACTTTTTCCCTGATCTTAAGTAACCATTCTGGTTTCATTCTTCTGAGTTTCTGCTTGACTGGCTTAAACTCAGGTTTTAGAGGCAACTGATGCTCCACAATGTCTGTGTCTAAACCCGGTATGTCTTGGTACGACCAAGCGAACACGTCCTAGTATTTTGTTAAAAGAGACTGTGAGCTCCTCCTGCTGAGAAAGTGACAGATTGGAACCAATTCTGACTTCTTTGACACTATCTTTCTCCCCAATATTAATAACGATGGCCTCTTCTAGATTGGGTTTTGGACAATTGTTGTATCGCTCGACCATTTCCAGTATTTCCTGCATCTCATCCTCCTCATAATCCATTTCAATAGCTGCATTAATCTCAGCCTCGAAGTCATGTCTAATGAGAGGGTTTTCTTATTCATCTATGTTATGGTGCCTATTTTGTGGATTGTTCCTAAAGCACATGCATTTTATAAGCAAAAATTAAGAAAACATTCTTTTTGAAGGAAAACGAGATAATTACAATGCATTAATCATCAAGTAAGGTACAAGTGATAATGCTTTTTTAAGGAAAGCATGAAGATAGTTTGAAAATGAAACCACATGACATTTAAAAGAAAGATAGTGGTCTCCTGTGTGAAAGAGGTTGCCCCTGCTGGTGGGAGAAACGTGAGCCAACAGGGGGTAATGCTGCTTGCAACCGATTTACCCTAAGGAGGCCTCCCTCTTCATAGGGATAGGCACAACGATCCAGTTGTGGAGTTGCTCCTCGGTCTTTGTAACACAGATGGAATTAATGGGTGGAATCATTGGAGATTCATCTACGGTAGTGACCATGTAAACCTGGCCATCTTCATCAGCATCATCGAATTCATTTCCCTAAATTGGTGGCAGAGTTGTTTCTTTATTCGCTATTCTGACTGCGGGATTGGAATAGAGAACATAAAAGTCAAACTTTCCTGTAGATTCCCCTAACAACCCCACTTCTAGGTCTTCAGCTTCATACCTCTCGTGAAGGCGTTACTGCAATGTCTTTCCTTTTGGCTTTTCCTGCTTCACTGGTGGCTTTACTTTGACCACAGGTCCACTAACCTTGTTTCTCCTTTTGATAGAGACAGTTCCTTCTCTCATCAAACGAATTATGTTAGACTCGAGTAAAGGGCAATCTTTAATGTGATGTTTAATAACCTCATAGTGGCAACAGTATTCGCATTGGTCATAATCCAATGGTTTGGAGGGGGACCCCTTGACTGCTAGGACCCCTTCTTCTTTACAGTACTACAGAATCTCTGACATGGTTACTGAGAACGGTGGTTCCTTTCCAACCTATAAAGGTTTGAGTGGAAACTTTTTGCCTACGACTGTCTGCACTGCTTCCTGTTGTGTAAGGGTGTCATTCTTCTGTACTTTCTTCCCTTTTTCCTTGCTTTTGGCAGTGTCCTTTTTCTTCTTGGGAGGGGCTTCAGTTTCAGAGACTTCCTTGACTCCGTGGCGAGATATGAACTGCCATAATCGACAAAACTCACAACTACATGGGGCCCACTAGATGTGTTCCTATTCGTCATTTCCTTGAAAAATGGGGTTCTCGAAAGTGTTATAAGCTATGACTGGAAAGTCCTCATTTGGTGCGTCACAAAAGTCCCCACTCTTGATGAACAGTGCAAGAGCTTTTTTAGTGAAAATGCTATGGCACACGGGTGTTCCGCTGCGTTGGGAAGTCCTTTGCTAATGCGGGCAGCAGTCGCCCATCTTCAATGTACGGCACAATGGATGAAATGGTTGGTTTGTTGAGGCAAACAGGCTGGTATCAGGTGCTTTTCTCAGTGTTGGGCTGCAACCCCCTTGCAGCTTTTAAGGTATGCTTCGTTTCTACCATGAGTCTATTGCGAGTGGCCCTGGATTGTATCCTGAGTGGCGCTATGGTGCTAACTGTCTAGTCAAAGCTTGTAAGCTCTGTGCTTCTTGGAGCGTTGACGGCTTTTGTTCTTTGGTGCTTGATTGTGACGTTGGGCTACTTGGATCCTAAAATAGATACTTAGTACTTAATGCCTTGTAGCACTTCGTATTTAGTATTTGATGGTGGTGCTGTCTCTTGTGGACAATATTCTATTGCTGATTCCTTTTTCTACTTTTCCACCTAGTATCTTGTATCTAGTTCCTTGCACCTAGTACTTTGCACTTAGTACCTAGTGTAGGTAAAGACATAGTTAGTATGGAGTTGATAAGCAGAAGTCGAATCTTTACTTTCCGTTATGTCTTGGGATATCCGGAGTTGACTCTGGTTTACCCTTGACATAACCTTGGCGAGTAAAGATTCGACGTATGCATGTCCTAGGTATCCCTCGTCTATAAGGGACGACTCTTAAGAATGGTGCTGATGCAGCTTACCTAGGTTCTTGTGAGGATATGACTCAAGCCTTGTAGACTGTGTTAATTACAAATGAGTAGAAACAAAACTTGCTGACCGCTAGACTTGGCTTGGGTTTCTCAAGCCTTCGTCTGTCTCCATTTGAGTCATTCCTTGTTTAGGTAACCTTGATGTATTATTTGGTGGTGGGTTGATTGCAACCCTTCGGATGGATTTCCTTTGTGCAATGTACCTCTTTTAGAGTTATTGAACCCTTAAGTCAGATATTTGGAAAACTTCTAAACCAGACTTGATGTGGTGATATTGATCACCATCCTAAGGTGGTTCAAATGCATGATTTGCAAGGCTGTAGGCACAGGGTACCCAATTGGCCGCATGGACTCCTTTTGGAATGTATGTGACGATAATAACAACATAGGCCTAGATCACCTAGGCCTCTCGCAAGCGTAAACAAGCCTTGGGTAATCTGGTGGGGGCTTTTCAATGCACACAACCGCCCGATGTACAAACCATCTGACGGAGTATACACCTACATTCGCCCCTGCTATCCTGTAGGGTTGGACACTCGTGCATGCCCGGGTTCAAATAAAACAAAGTATGCATGTATGCATGAAGTGAACAATTATATTTGAGGAAAGGATGATATACATTCACATGGCATGATACAGCATTTGAGCATATCAATCACATAGGAGGTAGTCAGTAATCTGTTAGAAAATCTGTAAATCAATAATGAATAATAACAGAAGACATTAGTCTCATCCAGGTTGTATAAGAAATTAACAATTTTAAAGGGGATTTTAGAAACATTGGAAAAATCGCATGGGACTAAACCTACAAGTCCCCAGTGGAGTCGCCATACTATCGCTACCCCAAAAAAGGAGGGATGTTTCCCTTCTTAAGTTTTTGGGATGACGACGAGGCATCCGTTTTCTGGTGGGTGGTGTTGAGTAAGATGGATTCAGTTCAAGGGCGCTTTGACTATCCTAGGCATGTAAGCATATCTAGAATTATCAAGGTTATGGAGTCGCCATCAATCAGGGGGTTTGAGGACATGACTGGGCATCCTATGGTTGATTAGAAAGTGGGGTCATCTGAGATCCTAAAATAAGTCCATCTGAGGTCTTATCATCAAACGGGTCCATTTGAGGTCCATTTGGAAATTGATTGACTCCTAGTGGTCTGTGAGACTAAAGATCATAGGTAAGAAGGTTTGGTTACGAGTGGGGAAGGTGTGAGGCACCCCACATCCCCGTTGGAATCCAACGGTTCCTAATTTCAACGATGTTTCTGATTAAAATCCCATTTGGTATTGTTGATTTCCTATACAATGATTTGACATAGAATACCCTTTTAAAGGATGGTGAATTTGTTATTTGAAAAGAGATCCTTAAAGGCATTAGAACAAAGTCTTTTGAAAGGGTTGATGTTTGAAAGAGTATGCTTTAAGGTGTTTGTAAATGAGATTTGTTTGAAAGGACCACAAATTCGCCTTCCTTCTCTTGGGTATCTCAAGTCAAATTGATTAAATTTGAAATGCCCTTATCTTGCAATGGTAAAAATCAATCCTTTATGAAAGGATGGAAATGGAAATGATGTGAGTCCATTTTTAAAGAATTAATGTCAAGTGCAGATCTCCTTTGGGATCCAAAGAAAGCTCGAAACTTTTGAAGTCGAGGAATGGGTAAAGAAAAAGGATGCTTTTTGAAAGCTATTAAGTAGACATTCCCTTTTTGAAGGGAAAGGATTGCCTTTTAAAGACAGGGGTTCCTTTTGAAGGAAGAAAGTGTATTTGATTTGAGGTAAGAACACTTTTGAAGTGTACAGAAATCTGGTTTAAATAAAGTGAAAGTGAATCTTTATAATTCTCAATCCGTACTAGAAAAGGAATCCTGTATGAAGTGATAGTTTTGAAAATTGATTTGATTAGGATCATGTCTGTGAAAAGAGGGCATGCATCTTTATTAATGGAAGGAATTTATTCGAGCCACTTTTGGAATGAACTCGTCAATTGAAAACAATATGCGTGTCGACAGTTTGCTTGTTGAAAAATGGTCCTTTATGAATCAAAAATCCTTATTTGATAAAGATGGTAATGTTGTCAAAAGGTGATTTGAGGACAATGGTCCTATGTAGGTATGAATCCTTCAACAAGGATTTAGGGATGTAAAGAATCACTTTCAACTTTAGAAGACCTTTTGAAAAAGTATTTAGAGCTCTTGGAGCTTAAAAAATAGTTTTGGGAGGAATTTCATTTAAACTTAGTGCGCGCTTGAATTAATTGAATAAAAATACAACCCATCAAATCTCACAAGGATTGAGATTTTACTACGTGACATAGGGACACACGAGAATTTCTGGATTCAGGGTAAGGTGATTCATTGGAATCTGGCAGGTCAATTGATTAAGTCCATTTTACAGCGATAAGCTATTATGTTATAGATGAGTTTTTAAGCATATGATGCTGTGAACTCACTATCCATAGCATGATAGATTATCTCAAGGCATTAGTTGAATATTATTCACATAGGAATAGAATTGAAATATCAACATAGCATGAAATTTCAAGATAAGCACATCGAAAATGTCAAAAGATGTATACGCATAATCAACCTTGGCAAAGCTTGGAATTCATGAATGCGATGTTTATTGCTTTGAAAAGCACAAGTATATGTGCACAAAATAAAAAGGGTCAAGTGACCACAAAATGAAAAGTGCTCAAGTATTAGGGCCAAAGGTCGCAACGACCACAACCCAGAGGGTAGCGAAAAGCCATAGGCTCTAAATAAAGCGGTAAATAAAGTGGTAAATAGTTAGAATTTTTAAGGGCAAGAGTCGCAACGACCAAAACCCGGAGGATTCAACCTTGAAAGTAAAAGAAAAAAGAAAAAAAAAAAGAAGCCTACTGCGCCTCATATCATGAGCGTATAAGGGCCGCAGCCCAAGGAAACAAGAAGAGGTTAGTGTAAATAATATGCATGCATGCATGAACCTAACCTTGCCAAATTTGATTTTGTTTAAACATCATCTCAACCTTTTCATATACTTAAATTTCCATTTCACACATCATAAATACAAGCTCACATGCAATGAAAGAAAATAAAAAATAGGTGCTAGCAACCTATTGGAATGGTTTGCAAGCATTGGGTGGTTTAGGGTTTCCCTGCCTTTAACCCACCATACAAAGGTTAATCCCTTCACGACACGTGTTAGGAGACCTAAGTACGTACTCGGGCTAAGGTAGGGAGGGTGACAATCACATATTAAGGCTGCAAGAATAACGGTAAGCTTAATAGGAGATTAAACTAAAAAACTTAGGAATGAAATAAAAAGAAAGAAGCTCACCTAGTATAGGTAATTTCACCTTAGCTTTGACCAAGTTAGGCTTGAGTGCTCCTCTCCTAGGCTTGAAAATCGTTCTTTGAGATGCTCCTTTGATGATTCCAAGTGTGCTTGGAAAGTGGTAGAGTAAAATAGGGAAGGAAAGTGGGGTAACAGTGGAGTTATCAGTCAGCAGAAGTGAAATTGCCCTTCAGCAGACACGAAATTGCCAGTCTTTCTGTAGTAAAACTGCAGCAGAATTTGTGTCTCTTTTATGCTATCCAAATGGAACTTGGATGGTCCAACCTTTGGATTTTCCTTCAAGAACAGCCCCTAAACTTGTGGGAAAAAGGTTTGTGAGGGAACATATGGTAGGCTCTTTTGTAGTGGATGGATCAAAAGTAGGATGATTTGTGTATGGATGGGTGTTTCAAAGGATGAGGTTTTTAGGCAATGATGAAGGATGGAAGTATGGGATTGAGTTTGGGTGTTTGTATAAGAGATAGGATGAGGAGAGTTGGCTTAGAGATTGGATTCCTTTCTTCGGATGAAATGTGGGCTCTTTATAGGAAAACATGGACCTTTAGGGGTAAAATTGTCATTTGGAGGGGCATTTTGGTTACATGGGACGTGGGGGGCATTTAGGCTTTGTTTGATTAAGGAAATACCTCATTTGATGAAGGTAAAAGGGACTAAAATGGCAAAAGGGCATGCTGCCTTACCCACGCTGGCATGGCAGGTGTGGGTAATGTTGGCATGGCCAGTGTGGGCTCATGTCCCATCCCTCAGTTGGATTTCAGCTGTAGGGGGGCTACAGGATACTGCAGAGTCGAAAGCAAGATCCTCCATGCTAGTTTGGCCAGCGTGGGCACAGTTTTCCCACATTGGTGATGATTTCTCATCATCACACATGGGAACTTGTGTTCTAGGGCAGTGTGCCCTTCTAGAAGGTGTGGGGCCACTGTGGTGGGCCTTTGGTGGTGGTTCGCCCTACTGTGGGGCCGTATAATCCCGCGATCGCTTTCGATCGATGATCGGGTGAAATTCGACCGTTGATCTTGAATGGGGATTGAAACTTTGGGTCCCCAAACTTGGTTTGGGACCAAAGAATTGAGTGTGCACTCTCTGGGGTGGGATTGAATGGCCCGGATGTGAGTATAATGCTCGTAGGGTTCTATAATTAGGGTTTTGTTGATTGTGAGCCAAATGAGGCCTGATCTTCGATCAAATGGTCTTGTATTGATCTTGAGGGGTTGAATTGAAGATCCAATGGTCGGTTTGACTATTGGATGAGAAATTGTGAGTTATTGAACCACCTAAAGTTGTATTAAGAGTTCGGTTTTGGGCGATTTTGGGGATCGGAGGGCTCGTGCCTTTTGAATTTCCAATCAAATGGTCCTAGACCACTCTAGGGATATTGAATTGAAGATCCTACGATTGAATTGACCGTTGGATCAAAGATTGTTAGAGATCGAACCACCTAGTACCGATTTAGGGGTTCAATTTGGGGAAAATTGGGGATCAAAGGGCTCAGTGCCCTCTGATTCTCAATCAAATGGTCCTAGGCCGCTCTAGGAATGTTGAATCGAAGATCCTATGGTTGGATTGACCGTTGGATCAAAGATTACTGGAGATTGAACCACCTAGCACCGATTTAGGGGTTCAATTTGGGGGAAAATTAGGGATCAGAGGGCGCGTGCTTTCTGATTCCCAATCAAAGGATCCTATACCACTCTAAGGGTGTTGCATTACAGATCCTATGGTTGAATTGACCGTTGGATTAAAGATTGTTGGAGATCGAACCACCTAGTACCGATTTAGGGGTTCGATTTGGGGGAAATTGGGGATCAGAGGGCTCGTGCCTTCTGATTCCCAATCAAATGGTCCTAGACTGCTTTAGGGATGTTAAATTGAAGATCCTACGGTTGAATTGACCATCGAATTGAAGATTATTAGGAATTGAACCACCTAGTGCTGAATTAGGGGTTCGATTGGGGGTGAATTGGGGATCGGAGGGCTCGTGCCTTCTGATTCCCAATCAAATGGTCCTAGACTACTCTAGGGATATTGAATTGAAGATCCTATGGTTGAATTGACCATCAGATTGAAAATTGTTAGGAATTGAACCACCTAGTGCTGAATTAGGGGTTCGATTGGGGGTGAATTAGGGATCGGAGGGCTCGTGCCTTCTGATTCCTAATCAAATGGTCCTAGAGTGCTTTAGGGATATTGAATTGAAGATCCTATGGTTGAATTGACCATCGGATCAAGGATTATTGGAGATCGAACCACCTAGTACCAATTTAGGGGTTCGATTTGGGGAAAATTGGGGATCGGAGGGCTCGTGCCTTCTGATTCCCAATCAAAGGGTCCTAGACCACTCTAAGGGTGTTAAATTGAAGATCCTACAGTTGAATTGACCATCAGATCAAAGATTGTTAGGAATTGAACCACCTAGTGCTGAATTAGGGGTTCGATTGGGGGTGAATTGGGGATCGGAGGGCTCGTGCCTTATGATTCTCAATCAAATAGTCCTAGACTCCTCTAGGAATGTTGAATTGAAGATCTTACGGTTAAATTGACCGTTGGATCAAAGATTGTTGGGGATTGAATCACCTAGTGCTGAATTAGGGGTTCAATTTGGGGGAAATTGAGGATCGGAGGGCTCGTGTCTTTTAATTCCCAATCAAATGGTCCTAGATCTCTCTAAGGATGTTGAATTGAAGATCTTACGGTTGAATTGACCGTTGGATCAAAGATTGTTGGGAATTGAACCACCTAGTGTTGAGTCAGGGGTTCAATTTGGGGTGTTTGGGTATTGTGCTTGTTGCTAGCTCTTAGGCCTCAAATGCCGAGGATTGAATTAGGGAAAGGTTTTGTCCTAGTGGATAAGACAGGGTGAATAAATTTAGGTGCGGAGTGTGTCCGACCTAATTGTACTGTTGACGGGTTAATTGATTTTGTCCGAAGGCGGCCCAGCAAAATTTGGGTGTATATCTACAATGACTTTTACCCAAAGGGTAAATCATGTTCATGTGTATCTGTATGCCATAGTTCGTAAAATACGATACGCGAAAATATGGGGCAGCATATACAGAGTATTATTCAATATAAAAAAATGTATACGAAAATAATATGGATACGAGCATATACAGGTAAAATACGAATTTTAATTAAAAATTCAGGACAAAAGATACGTGAATATGTTACATTATTTCATCTAGTATATCACTATTATCACTATTTTTATATTGTTTTATTTTAAATATTCATAAAATATTGTTAAAAAATCAATCACATATAAAATAATAATCAATTTTGTTATTTTATTTTGTTTTATTTTTGTACATTTGCTTAGAAAGAAATAGGAATTTGACTACAAAGATAACTAAAAATTATTAAGTATGTAAGTCTTAATCTATATATATTTTCACATTTCCATTCCCTAAATTATTTTATATTTTTTGTCCTAGAATCATAAAAAACATGATTTATATAGTAAAAGAATAGATACAATTATCTAATCTTTAACAAACACAAAAAAAATTATATAAAGAGATAATAAATTATACTATAAAAATTATAAATTAGATCTTGACTTTATAAAATAAAGATAAAAATCAAGATATTTTAAATATTTGTAGTAATATTGTCGATGAGCATAGTAAGAGTCGAATTGTCAACAATACAATTAAGAGTATTTTAACATAATTATAATACGAAATACATCAAATACGTGAACTATATGTTTGCTATAAAATTATAAATAAATAAAAAGTATTTTTAATTAAGTTAGAACTTTGTATAGCAAATGGGAGTTTTTTTTTAAAGATACGTACTTACATGTATTATACAAGTATTTACTAACTAGACTGTACGGTCCTATGTTAATATACAAGTTTAATTTTATATATTTATTTATTTATTCACATGATATGAGTCCCACTGTAAAATCAATTATTCTATATATATATATATATGTATGTATGTATGTATGTATGTATGTATGTATGTAATCATGCCTTACATATATGCAATTTGGCTTTGAAAACCATAGATAATCATACATGCATATATACACTAATGATGCGTTTCATCGTAATAGCAAATACAAACACAACCACCACAAACTAGAAACGTGAAAAAAATGGAAAAACAAAACATGAAACATTGTGGTCATGTCCTCCTTATTGATTATCATAAACTTCACTGGTCGACTGTTACTTGGCACACACCGTCTTACGAATATTTGTTACGATATCAGTATCTCACATCGGTTATGTATGAGCTCAATCACGTGTATATTAGTTCTTAGACACTCTCCCTTTGCAAGCTGGTTTTGAAGGGTGAGTTCTACCTAGGGGTTCATATCATTTGGTATCAAAGCTAGCCACCGCATCGAGTATGGAATCAAACGCAGTATAGGATGCTGTTCTCTATAGTCGTCGTGCTGCGAAGTGGGCAACCTAGATGTTGGATTAAGATGACTTAGTATTATGTATAGGCACAGTACTATCTCATTGTATACTGATAGATGAGTGAAGCCGCCAAAAGGTAAAAGGTTACTATCGAGTCAGCGTCGATAGAAGAAGCCGAGGTGGGCATTAACTGCGAAAGCATAGTTAGTTTTCAAGTGTGAGTTCTGCCTAAGGGTTCGTATCGCTATCTTTAATTCGGTAATTAATACCGATTGATTAATGAAGGAAATGTGCCATGATACCTCATGTAAATGTAATAATGATCTATGATTGTGCATTAATGCACATACACAATGAATCCCAAGACTTAGAACTATCATGTTTTTCACAGTTAACATTAATACAGAAATAATAGACATATATACCTTGAACACAAGCGTTAATTGAGAAGCAGAAAATCAACAATCTTCTTAAAGAAATGATTTCTCTCTTACCCTTTTGCATGTCAGAAAACTTTAAATCCGTTGTTCTTTCAATCATACAAACGATTTCTCTTTCTTAGCCTTTTGCACATCTAAAAACTTTAAACCTTTTGTTTTTTCAATCATACAAATGATGGGGTTTTATGCATATTTTATAGATAGAGAGAGGACTGGTCTCTAAACGTTAAACCCTTTATGAAAATGTGTGTATAAAACGTTATATTTTTTCACCCATCAGAAGAAGACCAATGGAAAACTATTCCTTGTGACCAATAAGATAGAAGGCATTTAATTAGTGATGAACTAAATATTGGGTAAATTGCATATAACCCCCCTGAAGTATTTTTTTTTTTTTGGGGGGGAGGGGGGGGGGGAGGGGGTCAGCAGATAACCCCCCTTATGTTTTAATTTTACCAATTGATGTGCCTCCTTTATGTTTTAATTTTTGTCTATGTGCCCCATTGTCACTCGCCGTTGATGAAATTTGACAGAAATTATTCACATGCTATGCACATGACATCGTTAACGGACTTGTATTGCTCAAAATGCTCTTGACTAGAAGATGCAAATGATGGGGAAGGTGTAGGTTATATCAGTCTTTTCACGTTTACCATTAACAGTGTTATACCAATTACATCCTCAGCTGAATTGGGGGGTACATTGGTAAAATTAAAATATAAGGGAAGTTATATATCTATTGACCCCTCATACTTCGGAGGAGTTTTCTGCAATTTATTCTTAAATATTTGATAAAACCCCAAACCAAACAGGATTACCACGCGGTATGCCACAAGGACGATATCATGTGGGCCATAAAAATCTAATACTTTACTCATAGGAGTCACAGCCTCAATATGGCTATCATTACGCATGTTGTGATTCTGCCAATGTTCCTCAAAATGATTTTATAATAGCTAGCTATTAAAAACATGAGTAGTGATACATAAGACTACTATTAGAGGACCAAAATATAAGACCACTGATGTGGCTGAACCTGATTAGTCAATCGTTTTAACACTGTTAAGAGCCAAAAAAATATCTAAATATGAGAGTTCCTAATTTCTCGGGTCAAATTGCTTCAAAAAATCAGATAATTAGGGTTTTATCTAAATTTTGAATAAAACTTCCTCAAACATTCCCCTTCCCTTCAGTAATTCCCAAAAGGAAACCACTCGCACCCGAAAACCCTCTCCCATTCGACTAGGCTTCATCAAACATTCTCCTTCCCTTAAAAACAAACATGTTTCAACTTTTGCAATTTATCTTGAAAACCTTACCGTACCAACGGCGTTGTACCTATTTTGCATACCTATCCATGCCAAATCGTCAAGTGTTATATTTGTATAGTGTGCAATCAAGATAACATAAATATTTTCAAGCAACTCCTACAATTTATCTTGAAAATTTTGACCAACTGAACTGCACCTACTTTGCATATCTATCCATTCCAGTTTGTCAAGTTTTATCTTTGTATAGTGTGCAATCAAGATAACATAAATATTTTTAATTGACTTCTGCAATTTATCTTGAAAATTTTACCAACTGAACAATACCTATTTTGCATATCTATTTATGCCCATTCGTAAGTGTTATCTTTGTATAATATGCGATCAAGATAACATGAAAATTGTGTTTCAACTTCTGCAATTTATCTTGAAAATTTTACCAACTGAACTGCACCTCTTTTCTGTTTCTACTCATGCCCATTCGTCAAGTGTTATCTTTGTATAATGTGCAATCAAGATAACATGAAGATTGTGTTTCAACTTTTGTAATTTATCTTAAAATTTTTACCAACTGAACTGCACCTCTTTTGCGTTTCTATTCATGCCATTCGTCAAGTGTTATCTTTGTATAATGTGCGATTAAGATAACATGAAGATTGTGTTTCAACTTCTGCAATTTATCTTGAAAATTTTACCAACTGAACTGCACCTCTTTTGCGTATCTATCCATGCCAATTCGCCAAGTGTTATCTTTGTATATTGTGTGATCAAGATAACATGAATACAAAGCCAAAACATAAACACAATCATCTGAAAATCAACTAACCTTCACAATCGCAGCGTTCAAGATGTCAAAAAATTTCAAAAATCTGAATACTAAACCAAAACGTGAACTCAAAAACTGAATGAATCGGATATGATTGATGGAATCCGACGATATTCCCATACCAAAAAAGGATTCCCAAAATGATAAAACGATGGGTGTGATCCCTAAACAATAAGGCGTAAAAACAGGATAATCGTGTGAACAAAAAACCAAACGGTTTGAGAACGGTTATCCTTCAATTATAGGAACCTAAATTTGAAAAAAAAAAAAACAAAACAAAATCTGACATTACCCTTCAACATCCACCATTAATCGTCCCACCGTTAGTTGGCACTACAATTTCGTCCTCCTAATCATTTTCCTAAAAACATAAGACAGGCAAACTGTAAATTGAATTAAATCCAAAGTATCTAAACTGCGTAATCATGGAAATGATGAGTAAATACAGGCTACTAAAATCACACGAAGGGTAGGTAAAACTTTTCAGCAATTTGAACAATTTTTTTAATATCTAGTCATTACAAAATTATAAATTTTCAATAAAGAACTAAAACAATTTATAACACGTCAAATAAAATTTACTTGTCATATGATTTAAAAATCAAGCTCTCAGATTATCATCATCAAAATTTTTGTGATTATCTGGAATGAAACTCATATGATCTTTAGTGAAAATTTTTATCTCTATGAAGAATCCTCTTAAAATTGTTGGGGATTCGCAAGAAAAATTAGAAATAAAAATTATGATAAAAAATTAATAATGAAGCAATATTACCGTAAAATCAAAGTAGCAAGTTAAGGCACGGGTATCTCATTCTCTTTAACATAATTTATGTTTTTGTGGAAACAAATCCAATACAGTAGGTTTACTAGAATGTCGTCCTTGAAATACAATAGCCCAACTACATATGTACGTTATAGACTAAACAAATCTGCATTACTCAAAAAGTAAAAACTCCTCACTAATACACCCGTTCTTCACCTTTATGAAACTACTATAAAAATATGTATATATATAAAAAATGACATGAAAAAACATGTATATATAATAATATACATATATAGCTGGCAAGAGAAGATGTAAAGCCTAAACCGTCAAAACCTCAATGGCAAGTAATTACTCCACCTCAAACGGCTAATGGCAATCCATCTCATTGGTTACTCTTACAATGTAATATACTCGGATATTATAAATACATATAATTCATGCAAATATGCAATAAAGTGGATGATGATAAAGATATACAACATGTGCCAACAGTTTGGAAAGCGTTAAGTAATATGATATCGCATACAAAACCAAACTGGCGGTAGCAAAATATATTATTTTATTAAAATAATTCAACAGAAACAAAATTTTAATTGGCTTTTTATTATTCTTAGTACAAATCAAATTTTAATTTGACATCTCTATGGGAAAATAAGATTCTTTTGGACTGAATTGTGGTAATTGCTCGTCCTGATCGATGTGACGCCGACATTTTCGAAGAAAATGACACAATTTCAAGCATTTTATTTAAACAAATGAAAGCAAAGTAGTCCCCTGCCATGAGAGTCCAAACCAGGCATCGAATTGAGTCAGCTTGTGTCACCCACTTCACGGTAATATGTCAGTAATATATGCACTGTTACTCTTTCCGTTTTTCGAACTGTTATCGGTGCAAATGGTCATTCCATTGTAATCACATGATGGTTTTCATCAATACCAGTAGATGGCTGCAATGTCCCTTTTGGTGGTTGTTCTGCTTCTGCAATTTTCTTGAAAGGTGTAATAGATGCAACGAGATCTGCTTGTATAGACTCTGCAATTTTCTCAGTGCAGTTGACAACATCGATTAGTAGAGAAGCTACTGTAGCTGCCGGTATTATTTCAAGGAGGTCAATGTCTTTCCACAACCCTGATTTGATTAAGGATTTTAGGTCTTTTGCAGCAGTTTTTGAGTTTACAATGTGAGCCGCAGCAGAGGATGGTTGAGTCATTGTTCTAAATGCTGATGCTATTTCCTTCAGAGCCTTGCCTGATTCTGAGCTCATCTTTGCACATACTTCTTGAATTCTGCTTCGGATTTCAGGTGGTGTCTGTACGAATAACACACAAAATTCATGTGAGCTGAGTTGAGCAGGAAGCCATTATATATATATATATATATACACAAAAAGAGGTTCCAAGATGCTTATGCATCCGATCAACTAGTCCCTTGAGCATATATAGTCTGCCCTCCTACATGCATGGGGCAATTAGAGGACATAAGTCCCATATACAGAGGTAGCCCTGAGGGGAGTGATGAGAGTTGAACCCAATACCTTGTTGATGTCTATTAACTAGTTCAATATATATCTATGGAGGAAAATAACAAATTTACGATGAGTTATACAAGGGCTTTGTGTAATTGGTATCATACTTGGATCTCAGAGTTAAGGTAGCCATGAAGAGTTTCAATTCGGGAAGCACATTCCCGAATCAAGATTCCAATTTTCAGGTATTGTTTCCAAGGATGACGGAACCTGAACCGACCATGGGGAGGCTCCCATCTTGCAAAATTAGCCTGCAAAATAAGAAATTTGAAACAATTAGAAATCCTAGTGATTGGAGGGTCGTCGAGGGGTCGTGGCTATTATATTTTTCCTTTTTAATCTCCACCCACCAAAGATTCTTCACTTTGCTTTGAATTGAGAACACTTTTATATCCTAGCAGATATTCAATGTTGTCCTTGGACTCTCCATTCCCTGATATTTTGAAGTATTGAATTCCAAATCCTGTACGTTCATTTTTAATTGTGATTGTTATTTCTCACTGTCACAAGGAATATATCTGTGAGTTTTATTGCGTAACGCCTCTAGCTTATTATAAGTGTACCTTCCATGAAGTTTCCAAGCTTTTCCATGTTCTGGGCAACCAGATTGTGAAGATCATCACCAGCCCACACTGGGCAAATCAATATGCATATGAGCATAGAGGTAGCGCCACCAATGAGTATCGTCCATAGCCTCGTCCAGGCCATATCTAATACCTCGTCATCGCGATAGCCAGATACAGATACCATACAGAATGTCAATATAAATATCAGCAGTCCGTAATCATATCTCGCCTTTATTTTGGGAAAGAATCGTACGAATGTCACTGCTGCAGCTGCATGACAGGCGATGAATTGGAATCCATGAATTGTTTCAACAATGAGGCGAAGTAACTTTTTCTTTTTCTTTTGTGTGTGTGTGTGTGTGTGTGTGTGTGTGAATATTTACCCAGCAGAAAGACCAAGAGCCCAAGGACTATGGCTTCACATTTCTGTCCGGAAAGACTGGCCCAGCGATAACCACCAACCGCCAGAGCACCGGCTAGCAATGTTGCCAAAGCCCTGTTTAAACCTTTTCCAAGTGTTGCCCCTAAAATGAATATTCAAGTAAAACACGATGATTTATCCTTTATGAAATATGAGTCCGTCTTGGGGACTTTTACATGAGCTTAAAGAAGTTGCAAACTTCGGGAAAAAGAAAAAAAAAAAATTGCAAACTTACCAACTGAGAATTCGAAGATGACAACAACAGTTATAACAGCCCACATTGCTGACACACCAAAGCCTTCATAGAGAGGTTCATAGTAGAATAATGACACCAAGACGACGGCTAGTCCTACTTTTAGCGAATGAATAATCCTTCTCGGATCGTCTTGTCCCAACTTTTTCGTCTGCCTTGCAACCTCGACTACCTTAGCCTTTAACTTCTCATGCTTGGTATTGAGCCACGCCAACCCGCGAGAGATGGGTCCTGAATTCTCTTGATTTGCAGATGCCACATGCATGGTCTTTAGCCACGCCAACCCGCGAGAGATCAGTCCTGAATTCTCTTGATTTGCAGATGCTAATTCCATTGTAAAGTTATAAATGGTACATATGTATGGAGAGAGTTCTCAAGAACTCAGAGACAGATGCAGAGATGGAGTGGTTTTGGGTTTGCCTTTGCCTTTGCCTTTGCCTTTCCCTTTCTTATACAGAGAGATGCTGCATGATGAGAGAGAAACGCGGAGAGGTTTGGGAAGAAGCTGTCTTGGAAGGGTCACACCCAGTCTCCTTTTATGTTAAAATCTTTTCCTGGGTTGTTCAAACTTGAAAGGGCAGTGGCTGTATTGGGAGGGTCAAACTTAAAAGGAATGTGGCTGTCTTGGGAGGGTCACACCTATAGGCCTATATTTCCTCTTTCTTTCCCCGCAACCTTCTTCTTTTCTTTTTTTTTTTTTTTTTTTTTTTTTTTGGGAAAAGAAAATACTAATTACTCTACATTTTGTTTTACAATCTTATCTTATTATATGAATTTAATTTTATTTTAATTTTTAAGACTTAACCAAATTAATGAATTTTATAATCTTATTACCTTACTCTTTCAATAGGGTAAAATGGTAGGACAAAGTGTAGGATTAATTAACATTTCCCTTTTGAGGAAAAAGCTGTATGGGCAAGATCACACCTTGGGAAAGAAGCTGTGTAGGCGGGGTCACACCCAGGTGGTTTTTTTTATTTTTTTTTTATTTATTCCTTTTATTTTTTATTTAGTACTAAAACCAAGAACACCAAAAGATATATATATATATATATATATATATATATATAGATTATTATTATTATTATTATTATTATTTTCCCCCGGTTGTAACACGGTAGTATCCAGAAACTTCGTAGAGGGAAGAGTCAATGGCTCAATTGCGGTGTATGGGTCGGATTAAAAAGGATAAATGCCGTTTCTTTCAATTTTTTAAATTCTCTCCTATGGGTCGGATTCGCCTGAATTTCACTTGATTTTAATTTTTTTCTTTTTTTCCATTCTGTTGTGACATGATGGTGCCTAGAAACTTCAGGGACAGATGAACCACCCACTCGATTGCGGTGCACGAATACAAATTTGATTGTGCAACTAAAAATAGAAAATGTTGTTTCTTTCAATTTTTTTATTTTTCTGAAATTTTTTTAATTCCCTCCTATGGGTCGGATTTGCCTGAATTTCTCCTAATTAAGCCCGAGAGCGGTAAAAAAACAACTTTATAAAATAGTAAAACAAAATAAAAGAAGTAAACGCTGGCGTACTACTGATTAGGAAAACAAAACCAATCCAAATTTCGTCTCGTATCGAATGACGTCTGGGCTTCCAGTCATAGCTCAAGAGGAAACCACGTTCGTTAACAAGTCAGTTCCTAAAATCGAAATGACAGAAATAATAATATGATTATGTTGTTTACGTACGCAGGCTTCTTTAAGATTAATGAAGGATGCCTTCTAGCTATAGGTGGTCGTGGATCAATTTATTTCGACTTTTGGATAGATTTCAAATCAAATAATAATTTTTCGGTTTTATCTTACCAAATCATACTATAAAAAAACCAAATCCAAATCATAGCAACAAATTATCATGGCTAATTGTTTACCCAGGGCTGGCCCTGAGGTCAGACCACTCAGGCAGCCGCCTAAGGCCCTAAAATTTTGACAAAAAATAAGGACCCCAATTTAATTGTTACCTTTATAATAAGTCCAAAAAAAAAAAAAAAAAAATTTTAATAACTAGATGAGAAAAGACCCTAATCTAAGTTTAAGGGCCCCAAATAATTCATAAGTTTTTAACCCAAGTCTATAGACAATAACTCAAATGGCCAAAAACAAGGGGCACTCTGATATTATTGGGGGAGATTTATTTTTAGAATTAAAGGTTTTGAAAGAAGTTTTACAAACATATTTAAAAAGGCCAAATGAAGTACTTAATTATTTGAAAAAAATGGACAGTTGTTTCCCAAATGCTTGGATTGCTTATAAAATATTGTTGATTATATCAATTATAGTTGCATTTGCAAAATAAGTTTTTCAAAGTTGAAGTTGATCAAATCTTACTTACATTCTACTATATCACAAGAAAGATTGACCGGATTAGATATATTATCTATTGAATATGATATGGTAAAAAGGCTTCATTATGCTAACTTAATAAGTGATTTTATAGCTAAAAATGCGAGAAGAGTAATATTTAAGTGATACTTTGCTATAGTTGGTTCATTTTTTTTTGGTATTATAGATTTAAATTTTGCATTTTTTTTTTTTTTTTGCTTCTTCTTGTATATGTGATTTTTTCTAAATTACAAAGTAAGAAGGTCCAATTTTGTATATGTGATTTTTTCTAAATTACAAAGTAAGAAGGTCCAATTTTATTTATTTATAGTTCTTATAAAGATTTATTTTTTATCTTAATTTATATAAGCAAATTTTAGTACTCACATATTTAGGCAAATTTTGTGTGTATTAGGGAAAAAAAATTGTTGGGTGTAAATTTTGTTATGCGTGTATGAATATGTATAAAGGGCCCAATTTTAAGAGTTCGCCTAGGACCCCAAAAAACTCAGGACCGGCCCCTGTGTTTACCCATAACAAAATGAAAAAAAATGACAATCCCAACTCTAAATAAAAATATTTTTAATAAAAGTATTACATTAGCAATTAAAAAAAGCATTAAACATTGTATCAAAACAGAAACAGAAAGCAAGAGGAAATGAGCAAAGAGCGAGAGGCTGAAAACAAAGTAGCAAATTAAACTCTAGTTTGACTATTATATAACTCAATATAGCTTCTGTAACTTCGTGTGGTACTATCTATTTTACCCTCAGTTGAATAGGAAATTTACAAACTAAACTTTAATTTATAATTTTATATATATTATATTTCTATGTTCTTCAGTGTGGTTTGATTTTTTAAAAATGAAAACCAAAACCAAACCAATTTAATTCAGTTTTCTAAAATTAAAACCAAAACCAAACATAAAAAAGGAAAAACCAAACCAAATTAACTGGCTGGTTTGATTTGATTCGGTTTGATTCTTAGTTTTAACCTAAACCATGAACACCCCTACAGTTCTTGTTCTAGTTAGACAAGACATAGGTCACCCTTTAACAACTCACGCCAAAAGATAAAAATTTTTAAAAAGGAATAAAGGTCTAACAAGAGAAATGCAATTAATTATACATATAAAATTTAGTCCAAAACTCCAAATTTTTAAAATTAAAAAAAAAATTCTATATATATATTGATCTTTTTAATATATATAATATATATAGGATAATGAGTAGATGAGTACATGCTGATATAAGTTTAGTCCCTATATTAGGAATTATACTTTGTGCATTAGTACCTGAGTTACGGGGGGGTATATTGGGCTAATGTATGAACAACCCTTAATACATAGTACTGATATAAATAAGATAAACATGTGTTCTCCTGATTAGGACTATATGTATATAATCCTAATTTTAATATTAGGTGAGTCATTTTTTTAACCAGTACGTGTTATATACTCCCTCCGTCCCAAAAAGATAGGTCATCTTCGCAACTTTTTTTGTCTCAAAATGTTTGTCCACTTTGAAAAGTCAAATCATTATTTTCTTGAACTTTTTTATACTATATACCCTAGTTGTTTCAATAAATACTTTTAACACAAAACCCAGTACTAAGCAAAAAAGGATACTTTTGGAAAGTTAGAGTTTAAAAAGGGGAATATTAGCAATTACCCCTACAAAGGGTCTCATTTTAACAAAAACTCCATCAAAATTTTTTTTAACTCCATAACCCCTTAGTTTAGTAGTTTTATTAATTGTAAGGAAAAGAAATTTTAAAAATCCCCCCTTTACCCTTTTAAAAATGCCCACTTTACGATTTTTGCTTCTATGGAATCTCATCAAAGCCACAATTGAAAGCTCTTCTCCGACAACGACGGCTCTTCTCCAACGACAAGGGCTCTTCTCCAACGACGCTAATAGTGACGCCTCCTCTTCGACGATTGTAACAACGAAAACTCTTCTCAGACGCAGACGTTATTCTCCTTCGACGATTCTTGTAGCGAAGGCCTTTCTCTGATGCAGATGTTCTTCTCCAACAACGGCAACCAACGAGGGTTTCATCTCTATCAACGACGGTCACTCAATCTTCTCCGACAACTGCTACCAGTGAGGGTTTCTTCTCCAACAACGACATCCATCACTAACAAAATTCCATATCTAAATCCAATCTGATAAACGATGAAGCTCCCACCACTAGCGATGACTTCTTCTCTAATACTAGTGATATTCTTCAACGAAGACCATGACCAAACGCTAGATCTGAATTTGTTTTCAATTTCAGATCTAACATATCTAAGTTTAGCCAAGTATGGGTTTGAGTTTGTGGAGGAGAGAGGTTAAAAATAAATCTAGTAATCAAAGCATGAAATGGTAATTTGTTACTATGTTAAAAATTGATAATCAAGTATGGTTGAATGTGTTTTTATAGTACAAAATATTAATCTGTTACGATTTTCTATATACATTTTCAAAGCACAAGATAGTAAACTGTTACTACTTTCTATGTAAAATTTTCAAATCACAAAATAATAAACTGTTACTATTTTCTATATAAATTTTTCAAAACACAAAATAATAAATTGTTACTATTTTCTATATAAATTTATTAAAACATGAAATGGTAAATTAATTGTTGCTATGTTATATACAAATTCTGCATCTTCTACACCCGCGATAATGAAAGCTCAGTGAAATTGGTCGACAATGGTAGAAGAAAACCTTTTTTTTTTTTTTTGGATGTAGTGCTAGTGCCTACTTCTTTTTCTCATATCTACTCGCATGCTCTCTCTCTCTTTTTTTTTTTTTTTTTTTTTTTTTTTTTTTTGATCTAGTGCTAATGCTTACTTTTTTTTTTCTTAGATCTACTCTATTATGATGGTTTTTGTCGATAATGGGGTAGCGTCACAGTGAACTTTGTCAAAGAAAGGAGGTTGATGGTGACTTTCGCTGGAGAATATGGATGGAGAGAAGTGGAACTCATAACCGATGGGATGCTTCATTTTTCAGGTGAATATGTCGGCAAGAATTTTTGGAGTGAAGGCTGGATGGCACGGTGGTAAATTGTTTTGTATTTAAAATGGAGATATTTTCCTCTCTTTAGGGTGAAAAGGGGTTATGATAAAAACTAAATTAGTTTTGGTTCAATTGTAAAATGATTCTTATATTATGGGATATGGCCAGAAATCTCATTTAAAAAGAGATAAGTTAATGAAACAATAAATTTTCTTAAACTGTGTGTTTTGTCAAACTTGACATATCTTTGTGGGACAGAAAGAGTAATATTTATTGCATCAATAAGCGTTGTGAGATGTTTTATGCTGTGACGTTCTGAGTTCTGACACGTATTGATAAGAAAATTCCTATTTGGATTGATATGCATGTACAATTGTACAAGTACATGTCACAAACTATTTTTGACATCCTCTTTGGTGCAGCGGGTTGGACTGGTTTGGCACAAACCTCTTAAAAAATGGAAATCTGGGTTCTACTGTATTATTTGAACCATCAAGTCAATAAATCATTGTACAGACTATTGCCTTCCCCTGAGTAGAGTTTTTAAATGTAATTTAATTATAATTGAAGCCGTATTTTTTATTTTATGATTATCATTATTATTATTTGAAGGAATTGAAGCCATAGCTTTTGACCCTTCAGGCCATCGCACATCGGCGAAATCTTAGTTGGGCACTTGGGCTTTGGGCTTTTTTGGATTATGATTAGTTTATATATACTAGTTGGTACACACGTGCGTTGCACGTGAATTATTTTCAATATGATTTTTTTTTTCCTGATTAGCCTATTTTCAATATGATTACTTTCGTATTTATTTATATTTAAATAAATAATTAGGTAATTGTTATACCCAGACTATTTTACCTTGAGTCGTTGAGAACAAGCATCCTATTGTCACACCCCATTTTTGCCACCTGTCACCTTAGCTAGGGTTTGTCATTGCATGAGTCTTTTTGTTTCCTTTTTGAGTCTAGTCTTTTGCATTGAGTTTCTAGGGTCCTAAGGATGGTGTGTATGAATTTTGGTTCGATTTGGAGTTGATCTCGAGGGTTAATAAGAACTTTTGTGACTTGAGGGGCATAATCGTCTTTTAAGTCACAAACTTTCCATTTGACCTTGAAATGATCTCCAAGTTGCCAATTGGAGTTCATATGATTGCATTTGAGGTATTTGTGGGTTCAATTCGATGAATTGAAGGTTTGGGATAAGAATGGCTCAACAAGGCTCAGGTTGGCTAAGAGACCTACTTCGGGTTAGCTCGAATTGGCTTATGATTTTCACTCTATGACTCCTCATGTGACCTTGATTAGTCTTAATTTCATCCCCAAATGTGTTTAGGGAGGTTGAATTTCGAATTGGAAAGCATTCGGTGCGACCCTATGTGCATACCTAAGCTAAGCGATGGTGAGGCATAGCGGTTAACCACCTTTGTAGGACTCAACCATGCAGCCATGGCTAGGGTTTCTCACCCTCAAGTGACTCAAATTACATTCCCCTTCGAAACACGGTCGTTTTGGCTTTCGTTTCGTTAAAATCGGAGTTAATTTGAACCCTAAAACGCATTTGGAAGTCAAAGGGGTCAAAAATGGGCATATGCTGACAGAGCCTCGGGTGACCACCCAGGCCTGGGCGGCTAGCCGCCTGGGCCCAGGCTGCTAGCCGCCCAGCCCCAGGTGGTCACCCGAGCCACTTTCCTATTTTGAGCCTTGACGCGGCTCCTTCCCTATTTCCTCGGATTTGCTCGCCTTTAGCCGCCATTTAACCCTAATTTCAGCCCTTTTTGACCTACTTGAGCCCCAAGGTAACCTCTAAGAGCCCTTGGATCAATCCCTAGGGTTTTAATCCCAACCATTGAGGGTTTTCCCTCAATCCCTATAAATACCCCCTTATACTTCAGCAATAGGGGAGACACTGGGAGGCAATTTCTGAAGTGAGAGGCACATTGGAGGCTATGGCAGCCATCCTTAGGGTAGTTTAACCTAAACTTTGAGTGAGAGAGTGTGAGAGAAAGCTTGAAGGAGGGCTGGAGTTGGGCTTGAAGGCTTGAAGGAAGGAATTTCCAGCAGTACAATAAGAGGAGGAGGACTCTCTACAGCAGCAAAAGGGGACTTCACCATAGGTATACCTCTCCCCCTTTCTCTCTTTCATTCAAACTAGGGTTTTTGCATAGGATAGCATTATTCCATGTTAAAGCTTGTGTTTTTATTGTGTTTTGCTACTTCTATTAGTTAGTATACATGATTAGGATAATATTCATGGGCTGTTTAGTATGCTAGGATGCTATTCCATGTGATTTACTGCATGTTTGGGATTCTAGGGTTCCCTTAGTGCTGAAATTGGTTTTCTGCATGAAATAACACTTTTGCATATTAAAGCTTATGTTTTTATTGTATTTTGTTGTTTCCATTAGCTAGTATGCATGTTAGGATGATATTTGTGGGCTGTTTAGTATGCTAGGATACTATTCCATGTGATTTACTGAATGTTTGGGATTCTAGGGTTTCCTTAGTGCTGAAATTGAGTTTATGCTTTGAATAGTTTTATTTCATGTGAAAGTCTATGTCTTTATCATGTGTGGATCATTCCATTGATTAATATGCATGGTTAGAGTGCTGTTCATATTCTGTTTTGCATGATTTAGGGTTATTTCATAGAATTTTATGCACTAGTGTGATTCTAGGGTTTCATTCATCCTTGTATTAGGAAAGTAGCATATAGCATGATAACTTAGGGTTTTTCTTTGTGTTTTCTTCATAGTTGATATATATGTGCTGCATATTTGATAACTATGATATTTCTAGCATTCATATAGTTGATTTTAGGGTTTTTTGCATGTCATTGCATGTAGGGTTGAATTAGGGTTTTAGTTAGCTTATGATTCATGTTGTTGCATGACTTGTGGTTGATTTTAAACCTTATTTCAATTCTGTCCAGATCTGTTATTTGTCCTTGATATGATATTTTGAGCATGTGTTAGCCTATGTTTGGGCATGATAATAGCTTGATTTGGCATCTAGCTTGTTTAGGTTGGCATTTTTGGTATGTTTTGCATGGAAATTGCAGGTGCTTTGACAGGTACAACAGGTGCAGCTACCCCACCAATGTGGGGTGGTTATTTTGGCTATTGTGAGATGAAATCTTACAAATAAGGTAATTACCCTATGCAATAGGGTGGTTACTTTGACAGGTTGCTTTTGCTTAAGGTAAGTAGGGTGTGAGGGTGCCCCAATTCACCCTTCTTTCATTCCTTTGAAACTTTCCCTTTCTCCCCCCCCAGGGTTGTTTCCTAATAGAGGGGTATGGTAGATTCTAAAGTTTCCTTTCCATAAAAAAATACCTTTTAAATCAAAGTTTCCATCTTTATCAAAATTCCATATCTTACCAAAAATCTTTCGAGAATCATTTATTTTGGAAACTTACCATGTCTTTACTCGAAAGGAAACTTAGGGTTTACCATAGGCCTTGATTAGGTTATAACCCTATTCCCTTTCGAACTACGTGGACTTTGATCCATGTATTTCCATACATGGTACGTAGGCGCTCCTTGTGAGGTTCAAGTCCGCCCTAGGATACTAAGTATCCTAGGTTTTCTCCTCTCCCCCTTTCTTTTTTCTGTTTTTCTTTGATTTACTTGACTATATGGATGAATGAATGAATGATATGCATGCTGTCTTGTGATGATAATTGTTGATTTGTGTGTGATTAAGACTTTGATTTAGCCCAATTAGATTAAGAGACCGTTTAGGGCGATATGGGTGCCTATAGGCTTTGCCTAGAACCTTCCCATATCGTAACTTAGCCTCCGAATCCCCGATTTCTCTGGTTTCCAAAAGATCATTTGCCTTTCCATTTTTAAATATGGAGTCAATCTTTTGTTTTCCTAAAACAAAACTGTTTTTTAGGGTTTTCCTTATTTCCTTTAAAAAATAAGGTGGCGACTCCTTTTCCTTTTTCAAACCTAAAACCCCTCGTGGCCCCTTAACTCTTTTTCGGGGTTCACACCTATCACTAATGTTGAAGCAATATTTTGATATATATGTTATGTTATGAGGAGTTGAAGGACTTAGACACTATCTTTATGAACATAAGAAGTATAACGAATACAATTTACGGTGATAAAAGTTCTTGGTTAATTAACATGGCTGACTCTACCCAAAAAAAAGTTCCTACATTTTGCAATGACCTCTCTCTTATGCATTAGATTCTCTTAAGGTTTGACCTCTTATAACCTCAAATTATGATGAGATCACAGCCATTCACTCTTATAATCACAATTACAGTCATTAATTTCATAAATGGTCAAAACTTAATTTATACAGTCTCTTTTGCCCTCATTTCATCGTCAAAATCTCTAATCTGCTGAAAACTACCCTTCCCATCACGTTTCTCTCATCCAACCATACTCCCATTCCTCTCTCATTTACTGCCACTTTGGTGAACAATCTGCTCCCTACAATGTTCTCTCTCTTTCTTACCATCAAAATAACACAATTTGGTGAACAAACCCAAGTCGTTTTTTCTCAGTTATACTCTGTGAACCACAACCAAGATTTGAAGACGATCTTAGGTTGCCTCTAGGATTTTTTTTTTTTAATTTTTTAATTTTTTAATTTTTTTGGATTCATCTGTTTATTTGGTGGTATTGTCATCCACTATCAAAGACACGATCTTTGTGAAGTAAATTTGCTCATGGTTTTTTTTTTTAGTTATTATTATTTTTTAAAGCGAAACTGATCCCTAGACAAAGTTTTTCTCTCTTTTTCTATGTTTTTTTTTTCCTACATTTTTTTTTATGGCATCATTATCTACATTTTTTTTTAGTCCACGCAAAGATTGAAAATAGTGTAGAGAGTTTTTCATATCTTTTCCCCCCTTCATGTAGAGTTTTATCTATTGTTGTCCCCCCCCCTCCCCCCTCCCCCCTCTCTCCCTTTAGGTGATTATCTTTTAATTTGGAAATTCAAACCGAGATTGCAAAGTTTCATTTTTTTTTTTCCTCTCTTCGTGTGATTACCAATAGATATACTAATTTGGCCATTCAAGCAAAGATTGCAAAGTTTTATAAAAAACAAAAATAAAAATTTATATGTAAGCACAGTGCATAGAAAAACATAATAGGAAAAAGAATGATGTAGAAGAAGTAAACCCTACCAATATTTGAAAATAACAATTGATAATACCAAAGGTTGGAAGTGTGATTGATCTACAAAAATAAAAAACAAGAAAAAAGATACAAAGAGTTACTGTGTAAACAAATAGTCATCTTCTTTGGTTTTTAACTTATCCACTACTGCACAGTCAACCATTAAAATTAGGAGGAAAAAAAGAAAAAACATTGATAAGAAAAGAAAAGAACAATATTAAAGAGAGAACCTTGTTTTGGTTGACGGGATCAGACCTAAGGAGAACGAAGGACGCCAAAAAGCATTTCTTGTTTAGTTTCCATCGTTTAATTGTTGATATGATATTTATATTATTTATATTATAATTGTTTTAAGGTTTTAGGATTCTATACATGTAATACTTTTTTTTTTTTTTAGGGTTTGTTTTAATTAAAGGATAAAA
Organism: Liquidambar formosana; assembly: GCA_039720395.1. Lineage (NCBI taxonomy): Eukaryota > Viridiplantae > Streptophyta > Magnoliopsida > Saxifragales > Altingiaceae > Liquidambar > Liquidambar formosana. The sequence continues at coordinate 25,847,594 of CM077827.1, read as the reverse complement.
AGGTAAATATAATTTTAAATATGGGTGTTATGGTTAATTAAAAGTTTTTCTGAAATACAGACTTTTATAGGTAATATAGATATAGGAATTATAGTTTCTGTTTCCTTTAAATTCCTATTTGTGTTTTATATATTAAGGTATGTGTTTTAGAATATATTAAAGTATGTGTTTTAGAATTATAGTTTTCATATTGATATATTTCCTATATATGCAGAAGGGTGGGTAGTTATATATTTAAAAATTAAAATAAGCGTATATTAGTCAATCAAAAGTTTTTCTTACATTCATCTTTTTATAGGTAGTATAGAATTATAGATATTGGTCATGTTCCCATCAGCACCTATTGATATAAGTTATATCAGCATCATGCATTGAGGGTTGTATCCCATGCATTGAGAGTTGTATCCCTTGCATTGGTCCAATGTGCCTCATATCCCATTAATGCATAAAGTACAATTCCCAATGCGGGTGTTGATATAAGTTATGTTAGTACGTACTTACTTATCATCATCCTATATATATATATCTAGATATATATATAGGATGATGATCAAGTAAGCGCGTTCTGATCAGGTAAGTTATATCAACACGTGTTGACCTGATGAGAACTATATATATATATATATATATATATATCTATACTACCTATAAAAAGATGAATGTAAGAAAAACTTTTGATTGACTAATATACCCTTATTTTAATTTTTAAATACACAACTACCCACCCTTCTGCATATATATAGGAAATATAGTAATATGGAAACTATAATTCTAAAGCACAAACCTTAATATATTTTAAAACACATACCTTAATATATAAAACACAAATAGGAATTCAAAGGAAACCCTAAATCAAATACTCAATTTAATACTATACATATAATCCTAAAGCACGTTGATTTCGTATCTCCCTTTTCCTCTCATTCTCTAACAAACGAGAATGGCCTAGAGGCACACCTACTTCCCAGCACAGTCACAAACCAAATATCCACATCATGGATACGATACATGGAGATGATACCAAATCTCAATGGGCTGTTGCGTGAGTGTTTTATACTTTTATTATATATTTCTTGAAATTTGGTGAGAATTCATATAATGCTGAATTTGTTTGTGGTTGGGGGTGGTTGTTTTCGAGGATTTTGGGTAGACTAAGAAAACCCTTGAATGTGTTTTGATTGTAATATGGAAATTGTTGGAATTGGTCATATATATATATATATGATAATTATTATTATTATTTCGCTTGAATTTGGTTGTTGATGGGAAGGGAAGGTGAAAAGAAAAAGGAAAAAAAAACAAAGAAATGAGGAAAAAAATAAAATGAAAATCTCGATCTTCACTCTCTTTTCAATCTCTAAGTGAACAAAATAAAATGTAGAAGATGATACCATATAAAAATAAAATTAAGAATTTGTTTTTAGAAAAAGTAAGAAAAACTATATTATGAGGGATCAATTTCACTTATTAAAAAAATAAATTAAATAATATTTAACAGCATCAAAAATATAAAATATAGAAAATAAAAATAAAATAATTATGTTTGCTATTTCCTTTTGGAATGCACATCTCAAATTGAAGTACCAAATTGCCACAGCCCACATAAGGTAGCAAAAGACAGATTTGTTACTTTTTTTTTTTTTTTTTTGCTACCTCCCTCAAAGATGCTCTTGTATCACATATTAAATTATATTATATCTATATTACCTATAAAAGTTTATGCTTTAGAAACACTTTTGATTGACCATTACATCTTTATTTTAAATTTTAAATTTTAAATATCTATTTGCCTCCCATATTTAACCAATTAAGAATGTTTTATATTCAACCAATTAAGAATTTTTATTTTCTAGCAAAAAAGAAGGAAAAAATATAACACAATTTATGTTTGCTTCATAAATTCTATACAGCCTCCACTACTATGCATGTGTTCTATCTAACTTTTTATTCCTACCATAACTCCTAACAATTGAAGGAATTTTGACCTATTGTGTTGAGCATTTATTCTAATAAATTAATTTAACACAAAAGTAACAAATAATTAGATTTTCATGTTCAATATATATATATATATAGATATAGATATAGAATTTATAAATTTTTTTATTTAAATAATATTCATGTGCAATGCACGTGTACCATATATATATAGATATATTACCTATAAAAAGTTGAATGTGAGAAAAAAGTTGACTAATATACCCTTATTTTAAATTTTAAATGCACAATTACCCTTCTACATATATAGGAAATATAGAAATATAAAACACATACATAAATAGGAATTCTAAGGAAATTATAATTCGTATAAATAAATAAAACCCAGAATTGTAAGTTAACTCTATTTCATAACATATATCATCTATTCATTAACAATGGGATTCTAAATTCTATTTTCTCCATTAACAGTAGTTTCAACCTATTTTAATAGAGCCCTCATCTTCTTTTCTTTTTCGAAATATAGGGTTTTAGGGTTTGTTCTAATTGCTATAGAAAATATTGTTTTCCATTTGGGTCAAGTACTTCATATATTTCTATAACTTTGATTCTCCTACCTCTATTTTTACTGAATGCCCTACCTACAAGATTCCTTACAAACGCAGTAGGGTTCTATTTTAGTTCTGTTAGATATTATTACTTTTGAGTATTTTTTTATTTTATTTTTTTGGTGTAAGTTTTTGATAAATCGTGATTCACAAATATTTTATGAGGATACCTTTCTTTTCATTTAATTATTTATTGTTGGAGTTGGTTTGTTTTCTCACATAGAACCTTTTATTAAAATATAATATAATAAAACCGAATGAAGTTCCTAGACTATCAAAAACTGGCATTAAGAAAACCAAATCCTATATGTAACGATGTTAAAAATTTTACCTTATCTGGTCAATAGAGCATTATCTCAACAGATGACAACCCAAGAGGATTCCCATGTTTTAGTAAGCACATTTTTCATTGAGAAAATTTTAAAAATAAGTATACTTATCATAATTTCATTTAAATTTTTATATTATAAAAAAATTTTATAAAAAAAACCCAACTTCCCCACTCATATAATAATATTTTCAATGAGTTGGATGACATTTATTTTAATTAATTTCTTATTTTTTGAATTTAAACACGATGTTATTTGTTCAATTTATTTATGAAATAATTTTTTTTTAAAATTATTACTCTTTGAAATAAGTACATAACTAGGTTAGTTGCCAAACAAGTTTTAAAAAAAGGGTTAAACTATTTAGCTTTTTCCTTATTAAAATAAACATATATATATATATATATATATATATATATATATATATATATATATATATATATATATATACACCGACAGAGTCATGAGAAATATCCTTTTGATAGGCAAGTATACAACTGAAATTTACATATATTTTTTTATATTTATTTAAGTTATTGATGACACATTTAATTAATTTATTAGTTTTGGAATTTCTTTTTTTTTTTTCCATCACAAAAATCTCTTCTTTAAAAGACAATTTACATGGTCCACTTTAGCATAAATTCGTATACCATTGATGAAATATTTATTTTATAATTCAAAAATATTCACGTGCAACGCATGTGTGTATCAACTAGTATATATATATAGATGTATGTTTATTGGTTTTTTACCTTAACTCAGTTGCCAGAGACCATAAGAGTTCCTAATTATTAGTTCTTGGAATAGCGCGCATAGCATCTTTCTCATGCATCATGCGTGGGTCTTGGTTGAAACATGGAACTTATTCTTTTCTAAAAACTTCCTTTGGGATGGTCAAGAAGAACTGAGAATTCATTAGATTCAGACTATTTAGTTCCAAATGAGTTTTATGAGGAAAGAAGAGGTGGTAGCATTGTTGAGCCTTCCGTATTGCACCAGAAACCCTTAATCGGTGCGTCTATCTATTAATCCTTATGTCGATTAAATTCCTTGAAATTAGGTCCCTACGGCTCAATGAGTTTATCCAACCCAACAAAAGATGTTACATCAAGATTTCTATTTTTCATGGGTTTTTGTTTTAAAACTTTAAAAAAAAATTTAAAATTCAATCCCATGTGCACGGTCCTTGTTCTTTGTAATTATTGATTTTATCGTGTTTGCGATACGAGAACCCCTATTGGCACCCCACAACCCTTTGTGATATAATTTTTAAGGATTTATAAAAAATATAAAAAGTTCTCATGAAAACTGGCTACTCTGTTCTTTAAAAAAATATTATTTTGAATAACTTTGTAAAAAAAAGTTTTTTCAAAATTTGTTATTTAAATAAACTTTTTGCTATTTACAATATTTTTTCTACAAAAATCCAAAAAAATCTACTTAAATGACAATTTTTTAAAAAACTTACTGTTACAAAGTTGTTAAAAATGTTGTTTTCTAGTGTTTTACGTGGCTAGTTTTCGTTAATCCTTTTATATTTTTCATAAGATCTTAAAAACTCATAGGAGTTGGGGGTGCAAAGCAACTCTTGGGGTGCCAATAGAAACCCTCTTGTGTGTGATTGGGCCTGCAAGCCCATATTGGCACAGCTTGAAAATTTTGGCTGAGGCTCGTTTGGACTTGACTGGCCTTAGCCAATCATGAAGATGGGGGATTGAGCTTGACGGCCTAACCCAATGCCCAAGCCCAAGCACTCAAGAAGGCCCGCTTCAAAGTGGATGAATTTGATGTATGTGTAAATCTATACTATCATATAAAAAAGTGTGCCATGTGATACGTTTCATGTTTCTCTCCTCAATTTACAGTGAACTACCACCCAGCACCTCTCAAGTCAATTTTAACTTAATTTTAGAAGGGGGAAAAAAACATGAAAGAAAGAAAGAAAGAAAGCAAAAATATTCAAAAATATTATTTTGAGATTTTGGAAGGAAAATAATTTAAAAAAAAAAAATAAAGTGTAACATAATTATGCATATCTCAATATTTTGGAGAAAAAAAGATAGAAGAAAAATATTTTCCTCAAATAAATATGGTAGGAAATCACCAGTCATGTGAGATTTCGATCCGGTAATCGATGAGACAAATAATCCCAAATGATCTTTAAGTCCAAGTACCATAAGGGAACTCATTGTTTATGATATTATATTTTTAATCATAAAAATATTATTCTCTTGTCTCACAAAGATAAGCCTTCTTTCTATTTTTGTTTGTTCCAAAATATTTGTTACTTTAAAAAATCAAATTATAAATTTTCTTAACTTTCTCAACTATCCCATACTATACCAAGAATTACTTTTAATACATAACCAATGCACTGATAGTAGAATATGGTATTTTTGGATAAAAATAATTGTGTGACAAATTAAAGCATATATTAATTGATTTTCTTAAGCTGTGTGCTTTTCAAATAGACTTATCTCTATGGAAAGAAGAAAGTATACTATTCCGTGCAATCTGCATGCTTTTTCATGTTTTACATGAGCAATTTCTTTAATTTTTATTTATTTATTTATTTATTTATTTTATTTTTAATATGCTTGGAGTTGGAAGTATGGTTTGAAGTTTGTTGATCTATTCATGTGGTAGTAATAAGTAGGGGTGTTCGTGGTTCGGTTTGGTTCGGTTTTAGGATAGATTTTAAACCAAACCATTATACTTCGATTTTTGTTTTCTCAAACCAAAACCAAACCATACTATAAAAAAACCAAACCAAACCAAACCATAAAATTTCGGTTTGGTTCGGTTCGGTTTCGGTTTTATCCTATCAAATAACAACAAATAATTAAAAATAGAAAAATGACAAGTCAAACTCTAAATAAAAACATTTTTAATAAAATCATTACATTAGCAACTAAGAAAAATAATAAATATTGTATCAAAATGGAAAAGTATTGACTTATGTCAATCCAATTCAAATCTCCAATCTAATACGTGCCAATATCTTACACAACAATAATAACTAGTTTAATACATGCCAATCTAATAAAGAAAAAACATTAAGAAAATTTACAATATATTACCTATTATGCCCTTATTAGAATAAAAAATTTACAAACTAAGTTTAATATGTAATATATAAAATTATATATATGTATATTATATTTTTTCGGTTTTTTTGGTTTTTCGGTTTGGTTTGGCTTTTTAAACATGAAAACCAAAATCAAACCAATTTAATTCGGTTTTCTAAAATTAGAACCAAAACCAAACCTAAGGACCAAAAAACCAAACCAAACCAACTGATTTGGTTTGGTTCGGTTTGGTTTTCGGTTTTAACCTAAACCATGAACACCCCTAATAATAAGTACTTAAGAAATGAGAAGCGCTACGGAAAAAGTATTGATGACCCAAAGCACCACACTTACATTAATTTTTTTCAATAGAGAAGTTCCACTACTCGCGTGCTAACAAGTCATTTTCAGAAGATAAATTCTCCATTTTACCTAATTTTGGTTGACTCTATGAAACCTGGTGTGGGTTTGTTTCTATTTTACCTAATTTTGGACTTGACGGACAAATTTAAGCCCGTACCCATGTGGCCATATTCATTCGACTAGAATGATCAAGTGCAGATGATCTGCACTCAATCATCACTTATTTATTCAAATGTCTATCCCTAAGCAAATTTGAAGAGCTTCTTACTTTAGAGGAAAAAAAAAACACAAACAAAGAATGTTACGAATTTTGTAGCATGAATATTAAATGGCTGAACTTACATGAATTTTTTTCCAAAAATATTTGGGAAAAAAAAGGGCCGGCTTATTATTATTATTATTATTATTATTTTGAAAAAAGAAAAAGGAACTCAATATATTATTCTTTGCAGATTTGGCTTCAGCTTTAGTCAATCACTTCATCCAACTACAGATTTTCGTGATGCCTTGTTCTTCCAATTGGCTCCTGGACGAATGGGGGAAAATATTTGAGAAAGAAAGCCATCAATAAATATTCTGAAGTATTTCTTTTTCGGTCTCTACTGATCATATTTCCAATGATTAACCATAAAATTTTCAAATTTGATTGTTGATTTCTGATTGTCAATATGAAGTGAATTGTTCATTGAACCCCCCCAAAAAAAAAAAAAAAGAAGGATAATATTTATTCTTATAAATGTGTGTTGATTGGCCAACTAGTGTACTTTCAAGCTGCAAATAAATTTGAAGTAACGAATTTTTAACTGGAAAAGCAAAAAAGCTTATGCTGAATGAACGGTTTGAAAAGGGATGAAAAATGAACGGCTTAGGATCAAGGAATATACGTACTTGATGGAAAGGATAGAGCACATTAAACAATAAAACAAAAAAAAAAAAAAAAAAAAAAAAGGTGCACTTTGTTAATGGGGAGGCCCATGATAGCCTGTCCCTAATATTATTCTCTTGATGTCAATTAGGCTTCTATTGTGCTTCGCTTTGGTGGGGATAAAATCGTGGAAACATGTTTACAATTTTTTCTTTTTTTTTTTGTTTATTATTTTCTTTTCAAAGTCCTCTTTTGGTATGCAGAGAATGATGGCTTGAGAGTCCTAGGTTTTTAAAATTGCCTTGATAAGTAGAAGAGGTCAAAGGCTACATGAGTGGGACATGTAGGTGGAATTAGTGTGATAAGTGTACTAGTGGTAGTAGTGATATTTGCTATTACAAATCATAGAAAAGTAGCTGCTTGTCTCTCCACTCTTGCTAACAAACAAAATAAAAATTATTTTTTTAACTAGCAGCAGGATAGTGGAAGAAAATAAAAATTATTCTTTTGCCTAGCTAGCAGCAGGATAGTGGAAGACAACTCAACCCCCACCATAGCTTTTACCTTCCTTTGTCTCTTCACCACTTCTTCATTTTCCATTTTATTTTTATATTGTTTTTAATTATTTATGGTTTAAGTGAGCTCTGAAGTTACTTATCATTTAGAAACTTATGCTTTTGTTCTTTAGCTGTCTATTTAATTTATTTTATTTTATTTTTAAACTAAACACACTCACAATATACACATAAAATAAGAAAGCTCACAAAATATGAACACAATTAAAAGAGTCTAAGAGAAGTTCTTACCATAATTTTAAAGTAAAATTTTGATCTTTTCGTTTCACTCATTGTTTTAGAGATCCAAATGGAACCCAAGTCTATTGAATATCATCCTTTGATTAGATCTACTAAGGTCAAGGTTTAAGACAGACCATCTGTGCGCACCCAACATATTCTATTCTTAGATCTGTTTCCCTTCTAGATCTCACATAAATTATAGAATGCCACCACCAAAAGGTATCCAATATTTTTTCAGCTATTTGATTTTGAGGAACTTTTGCTATTTTGGTTTTTTTTTTTTTGTGTGGCAATTTTGGTATATTTGTTGCATAAGTTTTCACTTCCCCAAACTCCACGCTAAGGATTAGCAAAACAAGAGAAAATAGTTACAAATGAAATAATAATAATAACACACAAATAGCAAATGGGAGGAACAGAATAACATGGTATAATGAAGAAAGAGAGAATATTAATGTTTAACCTACAATCAATGTCTTTTATAGATGTTATCTATTTTAATTCATAGCCAAATTAGGGTGCTCTTGTACTTTAATTACAAGAGTTTAACAAAATAGAGTAGTGTTATGACTTATGATGGTGAGGCTCTTTTTTATTTACTAGATAGTTCAGTGAAATATATCTAGACAATTCATAGCATGTGGGGTTCACCAATTCATATGGGACTCACCAGATATGAATGATTCAAATTTTATTATACCATGGAGAGAACCTTGAGGGGTGGATCAAGTGGTCCAAGAACTTCTTCCTAAATAAGGATCTTAGGTTTAATTCTCACTACTCTTCGCCCTCAAGGCCATCTCCGTATAAACTTTATCTAATAATTATTTGATGCATGCATGTGGAATGAGAACTATATGTGCCTAAGAAATTACTTGGGCACCTAAGCATTTCAAAATCTTTTAATATATAAAAATTAATAAATAAATTCAATTAATGGATTTTGCCTGCATAGCATTCAATGAATTGTACCTACTAAAAGTAAAAATGAGGTTTATAATGATGCACGTGCTCTTCAAAACTTCAGAATTATAAAGCAATTGGCTGATGCGGTTCACAATTTTCTGTGCACACTAGTGGATGATCTAGCTAGCTCTAAACCTTGTCAGCACACTTTAACATCTTTCCAGATTTTTTATTTCCAGCATCCTTCAACAATATTAAAATATAAAACGATTAGGACAGAATAGTGACAGAAGACCTCTTTAGGTAACCAGAACGTGCACCACATATATTTCATTGCGATTCTTTTGTGGTAAAGGGGTAGGGAAAGTTATGAAGTGAATCAAAATTGGGTTCTTTTTTCTTTCTTTCTTCTTTTTTATTTTTTTGTTATTTATTTTTTTTTTTCAGTTTTTGAATTGGCAGGCCAACTTCCTTTGGCTAGTTAGACCAGACTTCCTTCAAATCGCTAAATTTATTATCAAGTTTGTACAATGTAGAGTTTTTAATTTGAAAAAAAATTTAAGTCATCAGCCAATTTCATCGAACTTACAAATGTATTCATCGAAAACATTTAAGCCAAATTCACAAGAGAGATGATTTTTAAAACTTCTTTCCATGATGGTCTTGTTAAATTTTTTTATTTTTTATTTTTTATTTTTTTTTTTGGTGGACAGAGGGCAAAGCCCAAAATGGTCTTGTTAATTTCGAGATAAAGTGCTAGTTCCCACCAAATCAGTTCTGGACTAATTGTAGGTTTTAGTCCCTCCTGTGAGTGAATGAATAACAAACTGGTGAGTAAGTTATGCAGAAGTGTGAATACAAAACAAATAAATTAATCGATCACAAAGAGAAAATCAAACAACACATAAAAGAAAAGACGTAAGATAAATGTGATTCGTTAAAATGCTTATGTTTACGGATAACGATGATCAATCTATTGAATACTCAAAAGGTTATTTGCATAAAATCACTCACAAAACCTTAGATCCCTTATACACCTACCGACAGGCTTTGAGAAAGTCAACTCTTCTCTATGAAGAAAGTCGGTGGAATCACCCAACAGAATACAATTTGCGTAAACCTAACTCCATTGTATCAAGAATGCTAATCTGATTTAGCTGATTTTGAACTTAGATAACAGAGGAGCAAGAAACATAACATGCAAGGCCGACAAACATTTATTCATTGCAGCAGAAGTGAGACATAAAAGAGAAGAAAATAGTTAAAGATTTGACCTGTCTAATTTCTTATTATGGCGAGCTCTTAGCTTGCTTACCCAAACTTTAATAGCACAGTTTTGGTCTCATGTAATGGTAATTTGTTATTGACATATATTTACACTTCCACACATCAAACAGTTGGCAGTGGCCAGTTCCCACTGTGAGAATGAGCAGTAGATGACTCAGGAACTGTAATTACAACATGGGCAGAATCGATCTTGGCAAGTGGTTCTGCGCTTCTACATTGACCCGATTGTAATTTTTCTGGCGAGACGGTTGGTTCTGCACTCTTGAAATGTGCAAGGGAGGCAAGCTCATGAACAGAGCCAGCGATTTTCTCGCTGCAGACAACGACATCAATTAGCAGGGAAGCTACTGTGGCAACGGGCACCACCTCTAGGAGGTCAGTATCTTCACAAACGTCTGACTTGAGTAGGGATTTGAGTTTAATTGCAGCAGCTTTTGAGTTTTCTACGTGAGGATCAGCAGAGGATGGTATGGTCAATGTTTTGACGGCATATGCTAGTTCTTTTAGTGCCTTGCCTGATTCCGAGCTCATTTTTGTGCATGCTTCCTGAATTTTGAGTCGGATTTCGATTGGTGCCTGCAACAACATGCACGACAAGATACTCTGCTGAGTTGTGTACATGGCTGATTTAGAAACAAAATGTTGGGGAATGGCTTTTGAAACAATACCTCAATGTCAGAATTGAGGTAGCCGTTCAGAGCTTCAATGCGATAAGCACATTGTCGAGTTAGGGTCCCAATTTGCAGGTATTGATTCCACGGATGGAAGAACCTAAACTGTCCATGAGCTGGCTCCCATCTCGCAAAATTAGCCTGCAAATTAAAAGATTGAAGTAAGAGAAACACAGGCAGGGGGGGAGAGAGAGAGATAGAGAGAGAGAGGAGGGTGGGGGATTTTTACCCACCAAGGAGTCTTCATTGTTTTTTGAGTTGAGAACACTTTTGTACCCTTGCAAAAAAGACTTGTCTTTAGAGTCCCCTTCCTTTGATGTGTCAAAGTATTCATCTCCAAATCCTGTGAGTTTTCTTATTCTGGTAAGTATTAATCCTCAGGCACGCCAATGGGGTTGTAGCCCAAATGGCACCTCTCGTCCTTAATTTTAAGGAGAGGGAAAAGGTTTTTAAACACACTTAAAAAGGAATTATTCGAAATAGTATGGTTATTCTTGTGCTTTTAATTTGTTGTTACATATATGTTCCACTACTTTTTATCTATTTATTTCTTCCACTACTACTATACCTGTACCCATCTATCCATACTTTATTACTTTTTTTTGTTTGCTAGGGATTCATATGTAATTACCTAATGCCACAAATCCATAGGAGATCGATTTACCTTCCAAGAAGTTTCCAAGCCTTTCCATGTTGAGAGCCACTGAATTGTGAAGATCTTCACCAGCCCATACAGGGCAAATAAAAACCGATATGATCACACAAGTAGAGCTTCCAATGAGAATTGTTGATAACCTCTTATGGGCCAACTCTACTATCTCATCATCTCGAAAACCAGACACAGATACCAAACAGAATGTCAATATAAAGATCAGCAACCCATAATCGTATCTCGCTTTGATTCTGGGAAAAAACCGTATGAATGTGGAGCAAGCAGCTGCAACGTACACAAACCAATCATTTATTTGAAATTCATGAGCTATTTCACCAATGAAATGATCTGATAAATTTGGAGCAAATTGAGCTCTATTTACCTTGTAGGAAGACAAAAAACGCCAGTAGTATTGGTTCACCTATACCTCCAGATAGACTTGCCAAGCGGTAAGCTCCAACACCTAGAGCACCAGCTAGTAATGTTGCCAATCCCCTATTTAGACCTTTTCCAAGTGTTGCTCCTGAAAAGAAGTATGCACACCCAACACCTTTCAAGTTCACAATTCTTTCTCCGGGTATACAAAAAATGCCCCATAACAGTAAGATTGTCTTTTTGAAGTACAATATGTTACTCTCTCCATTCCAAATTATTTGAGCCACTTTGATTAAGCATACATATTAAGATGATATTATTTAATGCATTGTTATGTGACTCATTAATTTTAACTTTTAACTTTTATTCTCTTACTTTAGTTATGATTGGAGTAATTATAATTTTAAATATAAGAAGGAGCACATTGGAAAGTAAAATAATTTTTTTTGTCTTAGATACTCGGTAACAAACATTTTGGAAAGTCCCAACATGCAAATTGTTATAAACAAAGTGGGGTGGAGGGTGTATAAAGTTTCACATCCCACATCATCTACATTTATATATACTTTCATATAGTTTTGATCATCGAATAGGATATATGTCATACGATCATGGTTGCCTATGGACAATACGCGTGGGCACACGAACGGTCTTGATTGTCTAAAATAGTTCGGCCTATTATGCACAGAACAATCTTTTGACTTCATATACCTATTTAAACATCCCTCTACCTAACAATTTAGGATTTTAGGTTGGAAACTTTTAAAACAATTAGCTTAAAGAAGACAAGAACTTACCCACAGAGAATTCGAAGACGACCACCACAGTCATTACAGCCCACATTGCGGGGATTCCGAAACTATTGTAGAGTGGCTGAAAGTAGAAGAATAAAGAAACCAAGTTGAGTGCAAGTCCTACTTTTAGCGAATGAATAACTCTTCTCGGGTCATCTTGGCCCAGCTTCTTCGTCTTCCTTGCAAACTCAACCACCTTGGCAATCAAATTCTCAAGCGAGGCCTTGAACCGCCACCACCCACGAGCAAAAAGACCAGCTTTCTCGTGATTTTCAGACCCCATTTCCATGGCCATATAAAAGAAGGAAAAGCAACTTTGCATGGGCAGAAAGAGAGAGGTAGGGGGGAAAGTGAAAGTAGAAGAAGAAGAAGAAGAAGAAGAAGTTAGAAGAAGATGCCATCTGAGACACTACCCAAACCTCCAATTTATAGGAAGACAAGTGTCTGGTAAGAGGGTTAAAGATCAATATCTCATTTGTCTTCGTGTTCTATTGTACGGTCAAGTACAAAGAAAGTTGATTGAAGGAAGGAGGGGCGGCGAGTAAAAGAGTGGGTTTTGAGTGGGTTTTTACTTTGAATGGTTAATGGATATCTGTTACCCACTTACCCACAAACAGCAACTCACGAATTCTGAGGATAATGTTTCTATTACCATTCATTGCTTTTACAGCATGCGGTAGATCCCGAGGCAAATGCAATGACGCGCTTTAGTCTCTCCTCTCGTAAGCAGTAGGTAGAGGAGGGTAGGGATGGCGACGGAGTAGGTTTGGGACGGGACCTCCTTATCCCAATCCCGATCCTATAAAAATCCCTAAAGTCAACCTCCATCCCAAACCCTACATGAGATTGGGACCTCTTATCTTAATCTTGACTCTATAAAAACCTCTAAACCCATTTTCCACCTAAACCCTATACGAGTAAGGCATTAATTTGCCATTTAGTTACTAACTTATGACAATTTAATGAATACACCTATTTAAATATGTTTAAAAAATGAAGTACTTAAGAGATTTCTTTCCTCTTACAAAGACTAACATTTTTTGACCTCAATCAAAAATAAAAAAACTGAGATAAGGGAACCAATGTAGAGTAAGGCATTAATTTCCCATTTAGTTACTAACCTATGACAATTAATGCATATACCTATTTAAATATGCTTAAAAAGTGAATACTTGAGAGATTTCTATCCTCTTACTAAGACTAACATTTTTTGAACTCAATCAAAATATTAAAAAACTGAGATAAGGGAACCAATGTTAGAAGTATACACTAATTAATGAAGACAAAAGGTGAAATCTAATATCCAAAGCACTATTATATCGCTATCTTTAAGACAAATTTATCATTCTTACAATATAATTGCGAGTACAAAAAGGATTATATGGCGAATTGTTTCAAGATACAATGGACCTAGATTCACTTGTTATTATTCGTAAGATTTGCACAACCTAAGAATAACCTGAATTTTTATAATAAAACCAGAACAATACCACAAGAACAATATAATAAAAAGGGAGGAAAAGAAAACAATTGCTTATTATTATTGTTCTATTAACCGACGAGTGGCTTGATATATATACAAGAAGAAGGGGTGCTTTTGCGCCTGTACATTCAAACCGAAAAGTGCCAATGCATGCACCTGTACGGTCAAGCCCAAAGGGTGCAAAGCACCGTCCAAAGTGAATAGGTGTGAATTTGGTTATAATATTCAAAAAGGCATATACGGACAATAAAAAACCATTACCGATGGTTATGTCTAATAAAAATATTAATATAATATTTAAATATCCAACAACTAATAGCACAAGAACTTAATGAGTGAAAAAAAAAAAAAACAACACTTATATGAAATGATGGAAGACTAGTTTGGTAAATATAACATATAAATTTATATAAATATATGTAATTATGTGGGATGGGATGGGATGGGATGGGATGGGACAGGACGGGGCGGGGCGGGGGCCCAAACCCACCCATAACCTGAGTCGGGATTTTTTTTATAAAATACCAATCCGCCCTTATTTATTTTAAAACAACTCCAACCCTGAACCCAATAGGGGCGAGCTGGGTCGAGATACTTAGTTTAGGTGGCCCATTGCCATCCTTAGAGGAGGGCCCCAATGTAATGTCTCATTGTGACACAGTTGATGTAGTGTCAAGGGTCAATAGGGATCAAGTAAAGTGAGATTGTCATAATACTTTTGTCCCATAATTCCACTTTATTTGATCCCTATTGGCCCATGACACCACATGGCTATGTCTAGGGATGTCAACAGAGTGGGTTTGGTACGGGGAGCCCTCTCTCAATCCCAACCCATTAGGATTTATCCAGTCCCAACCCCATCCCAAACCCACTTTGAATTTAGCATCCAATTCCCATTCCCTATTCCATTTAAATTTGAAAATCCCATTCCGCCTCGTCTCGTTCCATTTATGCTTTGTGTGACAAGACAGGACAAGAAGGGATGAAACAAAAAATTGATTACGTTTTATAGCATAAATTTGTTTTTAAGAAAAGATAATTATTTATTTTACCATATTTATAATAAGAAATTTTAAAATTCGTTCATTAAATTCATTAAACTACTTTCGATTTTCCTATATGAAAGATTAATAAAACACAACATAACAACTAAAAATAGTCACATAATAACAAGAATTTCTTTCAATAAAAGTGTCACAACTTGCAATAAAATAGAATAGAACAAAGGGATAAGAAAAGAAACAAGATCCTAACAAAGGCAAAAAGCAACCTAATAAATTAGAGACCTTTATATATTAAATGACATAAATATATTATTATGTATTAATAGAGGTATAATAGTAAAAGTGAGTAGACAATCGGCGCGTTTACATCCTTAGCTGTCTCACAGTTACATGGAAGACTCACTCCATTTTGTGATGGTGATACCTAGGCATCATATCATATCATCATATATATATATAGCACATCTATAGGGACCCACCGTTATATATATATATATAGGATGATGATCAGGTAAGCACGTTTTGACATAACTTACATCACACCCGTATTGGGAGTTGTACCTTATGCATTAGTAGGTTATAAAGTACATTGGTCCAATGCTAAGGGGTACAACTCCCAATGCATGGTACTGATATAACTTATATCAACACGTGCTGACCTGATCGGGACTGTATCTATAATATATATAATATATATGCCACGTGTCAACATGAGATTTTTTCTCTCTCTCTCTCTCTTTTTTTTTTTGGTCAAATCACATGCTCAAACAGTGGAAGGTAGAAAACTTTTTAAATTAAGTTAGAAAGTGGTCACTAAAAAGTAATTTTCCCAAAGTTATCCCGTACCGTATAATATTCTATCTAAACTTTAGTAGATCACCATATTCTTCGATATTTTTATGCCTATTCATCACCTTTCCTAAAATGAATATATGAAATTATAAATAATCATAATAAAAAGAGAGACAAATCGAGGAAATGAAGGTTCAAACCAAAAAAAAAAAAATGCTGCATGCCGGAATCTTCTAATTCTTTCCAATCTGCCTCTGAAGAAAAAAAAAAGAAACAGTTTTAATCAAAATTCTTCAAGATGGTTAATTACTCAATGTTGAAAGATCTATGCTTTCTTTGATCTTTTTCTCTCTCCCTATTTGCTTCTTCAGTTTTCTTTATTTCTCTTAACTTTTCTCTCCACTTTTTTTTTGCTCTAATCTCAAACAAATATTCGGTATTTTTTTTTCCCCTTGTTTTTCACTCTTTGTGAAACCCACTTGAAACTCTCATGGAATGCCAAGATTTATCAGTGTCATGCATCCTACAATCTAAACCGTTGGATTTTGAATACTTTCAATGGCTATACTTGCTTTGGTACATATCAAATTAAATGTCAAAATTATGACCGTGTAATGGATTAGAATCTAAAGAATCTAATCTTTTTCCACCAGTATCATAACATTTTAGTTCTTTTATTTTTTCATAAGTTTCCATCATTAATTTAATTGTTTTTCAAAATAATTTGTCCTTTTTCGGAATATAATTTAAAGTTTTTGTGTCACATTACGCTAACATTGCACCAATAGTTATTTTGATTTAATGATTTAATTTATTTTTGTTTATATCTTTTAAATTTAATTGATATATTATATTAACAAATGCATTTTACTATTTTAGAGAATAATTATTATGTTAAATTCAAATTAAATAGTGGTCTTTGGGTCTAATCGCATGTTCTATCCTAATAGGGGTATAAGATTTACAGAAGTTTTGGTTTCAACTCCATGCGGGTGTGTGTTTTCTCCTATCATTTGACAATATATATATCATAAATCCGTGCATTGCACGGATTTTGAAGCTAAGGGCAAAATCTAAAGTGTGAACTATGAATGCATGTACGAGTTCATAAAACGAAAAAAACAATATACAAGAAATAACCAAAAAGAAAAAATTAGGTTTTTTTTTTTTTTTTTGAGGAAATTATCTCTTGTTGTCACTTCAACAAAAAGGGTAATTCCACTATACTTGCTACAAATTATCAGTCTACTTGCCTATAGATTAACTACTAATTTCATTTAATTGGCATTAGTTTAGGAAATGATTACCAAAAGTAATCTCCCCCCATTTTTGTTCTAGTGGTGGAGGCCAACTATCAACTGTGGTCCCATTGTATAACTATAGATGATTTTTCAAACTATATGGGTTTGTACAAGTAGGTGAGGTTAGGCGAGGTTAGTAGAATTCGATCGGTGCTCTCTCACACACACTATCACACTATAAAAGATTACGGCATTGTAAGTAATGTAAACAAACCCACCCCCCGCCCCAAAGAACAAAAAAGATCGTTCACAGTTTCACACCATATTCTAGCTATTGATTGAGTGGTTAGAAATTTCTACGTGGCGTAGGAAAATTTGGAGAACATGGGACACATGTCCTAGAAGTAGTTAAAAATAAACTACAATCACAGTTATTTTTGCTAGAGAATGTAGTAGTTACAATCCACTTCACTGGAAACAAATGACGGTTAATTACCTTTTTTTTGTTTTTGTTTTCTTTTTTTTATTCAAAGAGGGAACTAATTGACACATCTATACTATTAAGAGAATTTACTTTGTCGTTGGATTGCCACCGACAATTACTAAAAAATCCTTAAAATTTCATTAGGCTAATAGATAATTTAGTAATTTCAAAACTTGAAAACAGTTACCACCCCAACATTTTCTCCTACTTCTCCTCTCTCTCTCTCTCTCTCTCTCTCTCTCTCTCTCTCTCTATCTCTCTCTCTCTCCCACATTTATCTCTAAATTTCTTTTATTAAATTATAAAAAAAAAAAAAAACTCCCTCTCTCCCTACGTTCCTTTATCTCTTCTACAAACTATATAACCTCCAAATTCTTGCTTCTACATTTTGTTGCATACGCATCGCTGTGTGCCCGAGAACTAATGTGAATAATGTGATCGCCTCGTCAAATTTTTCAAGACCAACGGAGGTTATTGGTATCATGACCCAAATATATAAGTCATGATTATTATAATAAATCCAATTTAATTAGAGAAAATCATTTGAAAAGCACGTGGATGACATGTTATTTCAATTAGTAGTTATTTAATTTGAAAAGAAGCCTGATGTGTTGATATAGTTATGCTTACATGGAGCAATCGATTGGTTTAAATAAAACAAATCATAAGATGAAAAAACAATAAAACAAGGGATTTTGGCCGAAAACCCCCAAGTATAAGAGTAGTTTAACAATAGGCCCTATAAAAGAAACTGATTGTTAAAAACCCCTTGTACCACGATACAGACAAAAATACCCTCATTTTTCATTTTCATCAAATTTACATATTGTGCCATTATACTATTGACGCCGAAAATAAGTTTTAGATCCTAACTTTTTCTCTTCTTTTTTTTTTTTTTTTTTTTTTTTAAGATATGATTTTTTCTAGTTTTTTTTCTACAATTGTGGAGATGTTATGATGATAGATTTCATATTTTACATGATGAATAGTAATATGACAATATTTAGGGTTTATTCTTAAAAATTTGATTTACTGTGTCGGGGTTTCTTCTACAAATTTACTGTGTTGAGGTTTCTTCTACAAGTTTCACTATCTGGAGTTCCAAACAAATACACACAAGAAATTTTATGTAGACAACAGTACTAGTTTACTATGTGTGCTTTGAAAAACTTATACAGACAACAGTACCAGTTTACTGTTGTGTGTTTTGAAAAATTTTATACAATACAATAGTATCAATTTACTGTTGTATGCTTCAATAAATTCTATACATACAATAATATCAATTTACTGTTGTGTGACGAAAAAGAAAGGGAGAATAAAACCATGGCTGATTTTCACCCATGGAAATAGATCTAGTTGGAAAAGTGAAAAAAGAAAAGAAAATTTGAAAAGAAAAAAACCACCAAACCACCAAACCAACCACCAAACCAGCAGTCCCCAAAAATGGACAGATTTGGAGTTGCCAAAAAAAAGAAAAGAAAAAAGAGAAGAAGACGACAAAGAAGACGAAGAAGAAGAAAAGAAGAAAAAGAAGACGAAGAAGAAATAGAGGAAGAGCTATCGTTGGAGAAGATCTAGTGATGAACAGCCACCAAAGAAGAAGTTTCAGATCTGGTTTTTCTTTTTCTTTTCTTCTTTTTTTTTTTTCTTTTTTTTTTTTTTTCCAATTTGATTTTTCTTATCCTTCTCATTCTTGTTCTTGTTCTTCTACATCTTCCAGATCTTCACAATCGTGAGAGCATTGCCGATGCTTCATCAGCCACTACCACTCCTCCCCTCTCTCTCTCTCTCTCTCGCTCTCTTTCCCTCCGCCCTTCCCTTCTTCTTCTTCTACATAACTGCATCTGGTTTGGAGTTAAAAAGGTTTAAAACAGGTATTTTCAAAAAAATATTTCCTTTAACTTAAAGAATCTTTTAAAAGAAGGGTTTTGAAGTTAAAAATCTTTATGGTGGGTTTTTTGTTAAAAGCAATCCCCTAATAGGGGTTATTGCAAATTTCCCATAAAAGAACCATACACATTCACCCCAAAATTGGAGAGGCAAATTAACTTGAAAACAAAGAACTCAGGTAATCTCAATAACATGGCAATGCTTGCACTCAGCAACACCATTGTTGCAGAGTGCCAACACAAATTTGTTGATGAAAAAGCCCTTGTTCTTGAAGAAATAGAGTGATATGTTTAGAGAAAAATCAAATCCGTATCGGTTATAAGTTGTTTAACCTTGCATTGGAATTGAGAACGAAAGTAAAAAAAAAATAATAAAATACTTTAAAAGTGAAGGGGTTTTGGCCTTTTGTCGCATAAGGAAAATCCAAGTGCTTTGTGTAAAATCATACACAATGGTGAGGAAATAACATGCTCGAGAGTGAGTGGGGGTCGAATAACTACCCCAACATATCACAATGTATTAAATCAGAAATTGTAGTTAAAGAAATAGAACTACGTGGGAATGTGCTCACACTAAAATTTTGCGGGGCGTGCCAAGGCTCGAAAGCCTAAAGATCGTGTGACCACGACCCACACATGACCTCCTAGGCCATTGAATTCAAAGCCGTTGGCCCAAATGCCTATTCGGTCACTGATGTAATGAAATTGAAATGAAATGTAGATCAAGTGATTGCCGAGATATAGGGGTTCTTCTCTCTGTGGTTCAAATTAAGCTATGATTCTAACTTAAACTAGTGTCTAATGTAACAGAATTTATCACAATATATCCGAAAGAATACAAGGAAAATACTTCATTTATGAATAAAACTTACAGAAATCAGCAAAAGTATCCACAATGATTGAAGTCCGAGCCAAGCATGAAACAAGCAAAATTGCTAAGAAGCTACTAACAGAATTGAATTTGAGAAGAAGCTAAGAAGCTAAGTTGAATAAAATTGAATTTCCTGAGTAGGATTTGTGTGTTGGTTGTGGAACCCTTTCTTTGGTCTTCTCCTTCATCTTTTATACAGTATCAGGCTGAAATCCCACGTACATGTCTCCTTTGTAGCAACTGCCATGGTGGTGGTATTAGTGGGCTTCACTCCAACTGCAACTTCGTCCCAAAAAGCTCCAGTCTCAACCCCACTCTCCTGATCATGACAAACTCTATTAACCCACTTCTTTTATTTTTCTCACAACTTCCCTTTTGACGTGGTCAAAGTCTATCTTCTTTCAACTAACTCCCTTCAGCATCTTCATCCTATTTGGCAGGGCCTATCCACATGGCTCTTCCTTAAAAACATTCCCAAATCCTGACAAATTCACTTTTTAGGTGGAAACAATGCCCCCTTATCAAGTGCCTTTTTGCTCTTATCAATATTTAAAATTCAAAATAACGGATAGAGGCTATTGATAAGCCCCTTCCTGGCCACATGTTAATCCCCCATTAATACACACCCATCCATCATCAATGATTACTATGAAGAGTTTCAATAAAACTCTGTTGCCCTTCATTAACACTTCCTTTATTCTCTGTTACAACCAACCCCACCGCCGAATTAAGGATTTTTCTTCATCTTCCCTTTTCTTTCGTTCTTTCCTCTTCTTAAAAGCCCTTCTTTGCAATTTACCCATGGCCAAAACCAAAAGTCTCAAAGCTTCTCAGGCAATGGCGACTTCTTACAAAGTGAATCTGGCTAAGCACGTGTACGAGAGTCTGGACGACGCCATGTCAACAAGAAGTAGTCACTGATTCTCAATCAATTGGTCCCTATTCTCATCTCCTAACTTCCTTGCTCCACTGAATCCCTATTTTCCCCTTTCTTAAAAGAATCCTCCCTTCTTAATCGCCAATCTTTGAACTGGGTAGAATGGATGTTTGGTTTGTCGATTCGATCTTGGCCTAGGGTTACAACCTCCTGGATTGAATAGGTCAAACGCCTGGAACCCAAGTTTAGTAATCATTGGAAGAAAGTTGGGATTTACGAGAACATCATGCTTACCAAACACGATTATCCCATGGACGCCCTCTCCTTGCAGCGGCCTTGAATTTCTAGAGTATTTCCTCGAACTATTTCTTTTTTCCCTGTGGCCCTATAATGCCAACAGTCTTTGATTTGTGTGCTCTTACCAGCCTTCCTACAACTGGAGATATCCCCAATGTGCTTATGACCCGAATGTTGATTTTCTATTCTCCTTCTCTGCCTCCTCTGGGAATTATATGGGGTGTATGCAGCCAAAGAAAACAGGCTAGCACCGACGGAAATAAGATTTTACCTCAAGAGCATGTGCCTTCCTCTCTAGTGGATCTGCAGATTTCTCCTTTGTTGTGCATCCTGCCAAATGACTCAGAATACAGCAAGATTGCCATGGCACTCACCTCTGGTCGAAAATTAGCCCTAGCCCATTTATGCTAGGCCATCTTACCAAGGATGCCATAATGTGGTGAAGAGCGGGTTAGTTCTTGGCGGGGGTCCTTTCTGGATCCTGCAATTCTGGCTGTATGAGTACTTCCCAGAGGAAACAAAAAGTCTTCCAGCAAATAATCCATCAAACTGCTAAGGAGGCCGTTGGATCGGCGCCTCCACAGAAACCCTTCCATTTGCCTCCTACTTCTCTGCTTTCTTCAATCTCTCCATAGACTGTCCATCAGAACTGTTTTTCCTTTTGGCTAACGGGAATTTGGTCCAAAATGGTTCATTGCCCCTTTTGATGAAAATGCAAAGACAATTAGGATGTTTGGACTTTTTACTTATAGTGAGGGACTTACACTTAGCAGGAAATTTTGACAAGAAGAATTTGAAAGTTGGAGTGAGATTTACCCCAAATCTAGTGTGTCAATTCAGTTTACCCAAATGATTCCAGTCCCCATGCATTTTACTTTAAATTCTGACCCTGTTGAGAGATTGTTATTACGAGGAATCAACCTCTATTCCGATTAATGAAGAGTATAGCAAGGTCGTTCTGGCTCCTGTATCAAGTCTCTTCCCCAGTCTC